>JAVHNQ010000011.1:0-1200000 GCA_036872635.1 Orbilia brochopaga | reverse complement strand
GGCTACGTGTCCGCGCATGAGGCAGCCTTGGATGTCTTGTACAATTGTACTTGTTCTGGAAGACTCTATTCAAATCGGCTCTAGAGCTCTCGGAGGTCTCAGAATGAAGCCTGAAGTAAAGGATGTTGGAATCTTCAGTTGTCTCGTAAACGATACGCTGACCACGAAGTAACTTATGTCTCCAGACAGCAAGCACATTCGAGCATTCGAATATTCGAATATTCGATGTCTTGCATTCTGACTTCTTGAGACTTCGCGACCTAGTTAATGGCTTAGTAAATTGATTTCGGATATACACTAGGGTATAAAGAGACATAGATGATCTTCCTTCAGCTCATGCACCGTCTAGTATACTAGTAGGCCAGGCGTTATCTGCTGTTGAGATACACGTATATCTAGTCCACTTCTCTAATATGTGGACTCTAAAGCATATCAAGAATACCTGGCCCATCTGCATTGTACTCAGCAGTCTGATCGGTGTTACTGTAGACACTGATGCTATCGATGGCATATCTGGCCCGTTTGCTTAACTCCTTACACGACTCATTCAGCCTTGGCGCATCCGCTGAATGCTGTCTTCCTGCTAGGTCTTCTAGAAGCTGGAGGAAAGGCTCGACAAGTGCGAAGTCTGAGCGCGCGAGGTTGGCCGCAGGGTCACGAATAATGTTCTCAAGGAGCACAGTAACGGCAGCGCAAAGGTGATTCATTATGAGCCTATATATCACGAGATTAGCATTCATAGCCTCAATGAATCTGGACAGGCGAGGAGCTTTGTCTTCGGAGGAGGGGCAGGTGGAGGTTTCTTTTATATTCATACCAAACGCAGGCGTAGTCGCCTTTGGGTAGCTTTTGTATCAACTTGACTGCCTCTCGCGATTCGCTCAGGCAAAGGTTTTCCGCTTCCACTAGCGTTGACCTCTGGGAACCGGACAGTGGACATCTTGGTAAGTCGTCGGGCTCTCCCGGTAGATGCCGGTGAATTGTCGCGCAAACGTTTTCCAACGTTGCCTGGGCTGGAGGCGTCTGCGGTAATACATAGGCACCGGACGCCGCTGTCGCACTATCAGTTTCCGGCTGCATATGCCGGCGCACAGTTATCAGACACTCGACATATACCAGCCGTAGTATAATTGTGTGCAGGATGCACTCGTCGATAGGGATTTCTAGCGCCGTCACCGTATTCCTACCAAATTCGAACGGAACGCTCGTCCTCCAACACGCCAGTATGGCATCGAGGTGTGCGGCGGCTACCGCCCGCTGGGCCGGCGTCTCCCGCGCTGCTCGGACGGAATAAAGTCGCTTGTATATTTGTCCTTGGATTATCGCCAGTGCAATCCGAGAATTGAACAAATTGATGGATGTGCGAGCACCAGGTCTGTGGTCATCATCGAACAACAAAGGCTGAGAGATAATGCCAGCGGGTAGCTCAACGTCGATATCGTCGTCGTCCTGTAGCGATGGCTGGCGGTTGAGGTAGGCAATATTCCTGTCCATACAATAAGCGATCCAAAAGACGTTTCTGCGCTCTTCGATCTCCGCTGCCGTGAGGGTTTGGTCTTCAGTCCGTCGATGTAACTGCATCGCATGCGCGAGCCGCATTGCCGTTGCTATTACGACTGAACAAAGTTGCGAGTGCGGCGTGCCTTCTAGTGCGATTGCAATGCCGAGGAGCGACTGTATTGCAGGGAGGCTTCTGGGTAATGCAATCAGCTCGGCGACAACCCACAGTGCATTCTGTGTGTAGCTGCATGCGAGATCGTTCTCGTGGCGGTCGAGTGTGCGCATGGCGCGAAAAAGGTAGCCGAGCGCAAATACGACATTAATACTAGCCCACCAGGTCGGATCATCATCAAAGCTGGCATCAGGAGAGTATTTGGCGTGAAAAGAACGCAGGAAAGAGGTTTGGTCAAAGAGTGGGAAGTAACGGTTGAAGGATTCAAAAGTTTGATTGATGAGTATGAGGGCGCAGGACTTCGATGGAAGGTGAACGATGGTAGGACGATGAGGAAGGAGAGTCAACACCGGGGCAGGGCGTATGTGCGACTGCTCGGTCTGCATAACAGGTATTGAAGGTACTGATAATGGGGTTACAAATGCACCTGGGGAAACATCTCTAAGGCGGTTTGGGAAAGAGATGGCACTCGTCCACTCCTCGGGCACCATAATATGAGGGTCTCGCATTGCTTCTGCTTCAAAACCCATATCAATGTCCAGACTTCCGTCGATATCAAGGTCGATACCGGCTTCATGGTTATTGACAACAGCAGCACTCGAGACTGTGTTGTTGTTGGAATTATTCGCCTTGTTTAGTTCCACAACGTCCTTTAGCTGCCTTTCCATGTCTTTTATCCTCTCCTCAAGCTCCTTTATGTATTTATTCCTATATGGGCATTAGCCTGTGTCTTTTATCTTGCTTTACATGGCCATATTGTGAAACGGAGCATTTATCAGTAAGATAAAAATCACATACGCGTTGGACGTTGGTATTTTACTTACGGAGCTGATCTTCGAGGCCGTCGAGTCTTCGAAATCGGCGTGAAATGACAATTCTCAGCGTTCGAGCGAATGCACTGCCTGCATGAGTCGCCAACAGGCTCGCAGCGCATCTTTTTCCTGTGGCAGGCGTCACAGGCTGCTTTGCCGATGAGCCGTCGGGCTCTGGTGCTAGCCTCGACATCGTTTGTTTGCTCCATGGATGCTTGCAGTGTATATGGGGTTTCCAAGCGACTTTGTTAAGTCTGGAGTTGCATGGAGGCTGATAAGCGCAGCCACCCTAGGATAATATTGTTCATTGAACAATTTGAATAATTGTGTAATCAAGCCGATTCCATGATGACGAGAATAGAACGTAGTTGAACGTAAGATGACACTCGAGCTTTCACGGCAGTTGATCGTGTTAACGTGTTGCTGACAAATCAAGAGGTTTATCAAGTAGGTAATTCTAAAGCCTGTGAATTCATGAAGTTGCCTTTAGAATATGTCCCTCGATTTAAATTACGGGCGTCATGATATCATTGACTGATTTATTTGAGAGAACGAGATATCGATACATCAATTATGCTAAATTATAAACCATGTGAAAAATGTGTACGATGTCCATATGTGCCAATGGCTTTCACCGCGATTCGACATCCTTCCATACTTCTATTGGAAAGTACGTGGTGGGAACTGCTTATATCCTGCTTCCTTTGTAAAAGTCTGCTGCCACGGGCCCTGCGCAGGCTCCTCTGCAAGCTCGACGTAGAGCTTAGCATGCTCCGGTCCACCAAGTCCCGTGTAAATCGGCCCCCCTTCTTCGGTTCTCTGATCAGCATAATAAAATCTATCGCGCGAGGTAGCATAATTGTTAGCATTCCCATACTTTTCTTCCAAGAATTTGATTCATCAACGGCGTTGTGGACTCGCCATCAAAATTAAAGAAGCGGCATGTGTCAACATACTTGATGCCTTGATCCTTAAACGCGTCCGCAGCCAACTGAATCATATGCGCCGTCGCAGTCTTTCCAAGACCCAAGTCCAGTAGAGTAGGAATCGGCGCCTCGTTAAGGCAGTTTCCAGTATATATGAAAGTCTTCGATGCCGAGGCCGGGAGCTCCTTGAAGCCGACGACGGCCTCTTGAGCGGCGACAAAAACGCTAGTCGTGTTGATGGCCAGACTCCGTATAAAGGCTGATGAGGGGATACTGAATGGATTCTTGGGGTCGTTTGGCGTCACCGAGGCGGCTATTCGTTCGTCCGAAAACATACGTCAACATCCATGATTATATCAAGACTTCACGTCAAAAAAAAGACTGGGAAATTTTGAACAGATATATGAAGTAATATGGACATACCGTTGTATACCACGACGCTTGGATGGCCAAACTGCGACCGCACGGTAGTGAACGCTTTGGCAACAGAGTCTGGGTCGCTCAGGTCGGTCTGAATTCGGACAGTATTGGAGTCGTCGGTGTCGCCTTTTGCGCTTCGGGACGCCAGGATGACCTTATATCCTTTAGCTGCGAATGCACGGCCGGCATGCTGTCCGACGTTTGCGCCGGCTCCAAGAATGAGAGCGACTGCAGACATTATGGCCAATTGAGATACTATCTGAGATGAATATTATAGTGAAGGTTAAACTTGAGCTTTTATGAATTTGAAATTGGCAGTAGGTCAAGTAAAACTAGGACTGATGTCGAGAGGAGCCCCCCTTAATATACCGACGTCCTCGGCGCATATGATAGCTGCGCCGTTCCTGAGCTTTGAAATCACAGTCGCGAACAACCCCAGACCGGATGTTACGAAAGGTCCGGACGGCGGCTGCTAACCGTTTATGAAATGCTTGGCAAGCCAATGGAGCTGAGTAATTGGTCTGCCCAACCTCTTCCAGGCCTGACAAATACGGCCAGAGTTCGGTACTCCCGTACTGCCGTTCGAACAGCCGGGAGATTTATAAGATTACTATAGAGACAGGTAATCGGCTTTGTGGAACCTGTTCTTCTTCAGCTCGTGATTTCGCCCGATACAATTTTATAATTTTATGTTCTGCCGAACCTGTTCCCCATTTTACCGACGATATTTAAACCCATTAAGATCCTCAAGAATCAGTAAACTTAATTACGAAGCTTCTACTAAATCTTGAGTCAATCCCTACCCATAAGTGTCCTTATACAAACAAGAGAGTTCCCTCGCGCCCGCTCATGATCAGTCACGCTGGCATAGAAGATCGTAGATTTAGATGGTGCGCACATGCTTCCACGTGTTGAGTGTGTAATTTCCAAAAGGGGAAACTGTACAAATGCAACAGCTACAACAAAACCTCACGATTTCCGTGATATCACATTCCGATCACATACTGATACCCATACTATTTAGAAAGACTCATCTTGTGGAATAATAGTCAGTTTAGCGCTCGGGATGTCACGTAGCGAAGTTTATGCACCATCTGGGACTATCAAAATGTCTACCCCTGGTCGATCTCTAACAGTTTTCGTGGGCAAATTACACTGAACGCTCAGAATTTCATTGACGTGCAAGCACGTATCGAGATCATCACATATTGCGACCGCGTATTAACACCAGTGGGAAACCTTTCGCTATCGTAGTCTAGACGGCTGGTTTCGTCAATAGTTCTTGGGGGCATGAGGGGAGCGTTGAAGCAGCCTAATGCGCTCGCAATGCTCTGTCGTCGTATCTTGAGGCTGCGGAAGAGCAGTCTTTCGGATCAGAACGTTAATTCCAGAGGTTTTTTTGGACTTGACATGACAGCGTACTTGTGCTACTGCGCAGCCATGGGTTTGGTAAAGTCGGGCGATCGCGCTCGCGGCTTTTGGCACCTGGTGCCATCTAAGTAGACCCGTCTCCTCGCTTGAAGCCGAAGCATTTAGACTCGTGTCGCTCAGATGAATGGTTCAATTGACTTAGGAGCTGGAACAACGGCCCTATGATCCGTAGAATTCATTCGTATATCGTGCTCATGAGAGGTGCCAGGCTATCAACTCTCCACATGTTTCTATGCATGGCCACCCATTCAACAGGCTGTATTGTACCCAACTCCTCACAACCATAAATATATACATAGATATATAGTTGCGGGGCGCGAGTTCATACATGATGGTAATGGGGTTTGGCTTTTTCTTCGGGCCCGAGAATGGTATTTACCTTGTCTCGTATACCAGACAGCCGATCCTCTGGGCCGGCTTCGCCGGTAAAGTACGGCTGTCTGGTAAACGAGACAAGTATTTACCCACGTTGAACACGAATGTCAACCAGCCAACGGATCCGGGATAGGTTCATGATAGTACAGAGGTGTATTGTGGCTGAGATATGGAGAATTCACTATCTTAATCACCGCCGGAGTGATGCTGCTTGGTGGATATTTCATATTTCCGTAGGTCTGCTCTTCTAGTTCTATGAATCTTCACTCAAAGATAGGCAGCGCTTAGTCAGCATTTGGTACAAAGAGCTTCAGGTTAGTTTCAAGACAAACAATTCAGACCGAACAGAAATGGTCGACGGCTATACATAGCAATTTTTTTGACATCGGGGCAATCTCTTCGGCTCTACTAGCCTCAGTTTCAATCAGCTTGGAGTTCGCCGCTCGGCTGTCATATTGCGTTGACCAATGATTCGAGTTGCGCAGGCCAGCATCGATGACGCGCTGGGCGATGAGGGATATAAAAATTTACTCGCCCTCGCCCTCCTTTCAAAATCCAAAACCGTCCCTTTCACTCCCTCACCGATCGCCCTCTTTCACAAGCTGCCGAACTCGATCCATCGCACCGCCGACGGAGCTCACCACCGTCACCACCCGCTCGCATAGCACTATCTTTCCCGGTACACCCGCCAGCACACCCCGGCCTGGAAGAAAAAATCGCTTCATCATGCTCGCATCGGGAAGCTAGCAGCGTAGCTCCTTCCCGTGCTGCATAGCATTTTCATGTTATAATATGCCGAAGGGGCCGCTTTAGCTACCGATACTATACGACTGCTATCTATCGCATCTCATCTCATCTAATCTCATCGATCAATCGATTGATTCGCAACTCGGCGATTACACTCGTTTTGGAGCTAAGGTCTCACCACGATGGGCGACCACGTTGCATTCGATGCGCCGGCCACTACCACCACAGCAGCGAAGGACGGCCATGCCGTCACAGCTGTCAAAGATATTGCATATGGATCCGTACGGCCATGCCGCTCATAATATCTGTTGCGACCGTTCAAGAAGCTAACTTTCTTCCGTTGTGGCAATTAGTTCGCCGGGATGGTCGGCAAGGTCATCGAATACCCGTTCGACACTGTGAAAGTGCGCCTGCAGACACAGTCGCACTTCAAGGGCCCAATCGACTGCTTCACGCAAGGTCTGCGGACGGACGGTATCACAGGCTTATACCGGGGGATTGCCCCGCCGCTGGTCGGCGCCGCTGCCGAGAACGCGGGGCTGTTCTTCAGCGTATGTCGACTACATCCCACCAACCTCACCTAACCTAACGTCATCGCCCCTCCACACATGGTCACCCGGGTATACCAAGCATAGCTAGATGGATACTAACATACGATATAGTATACGATCTCGCAGAATGTGCTCCGCAAATTCGCATACCCGCACCTCCACGCTGACGACAAGCTCCCCATGCCCGCGCTTGTGACATGCGGCGCCATCTCCGGAGCCTTCTGCAGCCTGATCCTCACGCCCATCGAGCTTATCAAATGCAAAATGCAAGTTCAGGCCGTCGAATCCCCGTCCGCCGCCGCAAAATCACCCGGGTACGCCACTGCCACAACCGCCATTCCCGCCGGCGGACGCGCCTACACAACCACATCCCTCGCTGCCACCTCGCCGCCGCCGTTCCCACGCCGCTATCCAGGCCCCATCGCACTGATCGCAGAAGTGATTCGCGCGCAGGGCATTCGCGGCATGTGGCATGGCCAAACTGGCACCTTTCTCCGTGAGACCGGCGGGTCAGCCGTCTGGTTCGGCGCGTACGAGTACGTTTCGCTAGCGTTTCGACGACGCAGCGCCAGCAGTAATGGTGCAAGCGTAGACACCGTCGCGAACACGGCTGGCCAAATGATGGTAGCAGGTGCGTGTGCGGGTGTATGCTATAACGGCGTGCTGTTCCCCGCCGACACGATCAAGAGCCGGATGCAGACGGCGGCGGTCGGCGTGGATGTACGACCACTAGGCTTTGTGGGCACCGGCACTGCGATCTGGCGGGAGGGCGGCCTGGCGGGGCTGTATCGCGGGTGCGGGGTGACGGTGGCGAGGGCGGCACCGGCGAGTGCAGTCATCTTCTTGGTGTATGAGAGTTTGAAGGCGCATTTTTAGACCGGAGTTTGCAATTCTCGAAGATTCAGTTATGAGGTGGTGGGTTGTATATTGTGAAGAGATGACGGAGATACCCTGTTTTGCTATATAGAAGCGTTCCTACGATGATGTGCATAGTTGGTTTGATTTGGCTGATCTTTTGCTGTATATAAATTGGTGCTGGTACCTTACCTCGAAGATATCTAGACTATTTACCTCGGTGGATATAATATAAAATTTTCAGGCATCCAGAGAGACTCCACATCTAGCCCTCGTGACCAATGAGCAATAGACCAAATATACGCATCTCTCGAATTCTAACATTCGGGCCGGCGTAACACTGACCTTACAGCGTAAAAGGGAGCTAATACATTTTGAGGTTAGTATTCAGATACATCATATTGAAATGACGGTGAAGCTACCAGTGGTATTGTCCAATCTAGCGGGATATCAATGATATCTTGAAAGCAAATAACACCTCGTGTTTCCATGAACAATGATGATGAAAGTGCGATAAAATACAAACATGCTAAATACCATGGCTACCGTAACGCCGGTCCGTCACATACATACCCATAACCTAAACCTCAATCAATCGCCGTCACAATACCTCACTCGCCAACATATCCTGTCAAAAGCGAATCCCTCAAACGCCGCATTCGAGCATACACCCCGACCAGAGCTTGTCCGTAGGTCAATGTCCCCAAGCTCATGGAATAGCGAAGAACAGACAACACCGGTTTATCAGTTCAGTTCGTCAAGCTCCTTCTGCAGCTTTCCTAGTCTTTCTTCTAGCGATTCGTTCTCTTCCTCCAATTCCTCAATTCGCTCTCCGAATTCAACCTCGAGTTCTTCCTTGTCTTTCTGGATTTTCTCAATCTCTGCTCTTTGGCTCTTAAGGTTCGCTTTGTCGGTCTTTTGGACATGCTTCAGGTAATCATTGTCCTTAGCTAGCTCAGCGTTTTTCTCTCTCAACAAGGCTATTTCGGATTGTAGATTGTCGTTTTGGTCTTTCACTTTCTTGAGACTACTGCGAATAAGATCGCGGCTAGAATAGGATGAATGCATTGTCAGATAGGAGACGATGGAAATGACATATGGCGATTCAGGCTTACGCTTTCAAGTAATTCTTTTGTTTCCTCATTGGTCTCTGCAGAATTGCATCGAGAGTGACACGTTCGTTTTCTCCAAGTTCGACGCCTGCCGTCTTCAGAACGTTAAAAACAGCGTCCCGCACATCGACAATCTCGTCGGCACAACTCAGAGGCTTTTCGGGTGTCGTAGCCGCCGTAGACGGTGGAGGAATATTTGACCAACAGGGACCACTGATATCAGTCAACGCGGTTGGAGCAGGTGTCTTAGCATAAGATCCGAAGACGGGACGCCTGACGGGTGTTATGTTGTCAAATTGTTGTTCCGCTTGCAGTCTTGCTTTGCTCGATGGAGTGCTGAGATCTAGCTTGCGAAGGCGTGAGGATGGAGTCTCATCCGGAATGGTAGATGTTGAGGTAAAAGACGTGGTCGAGGCCATGCTCTCTTCCAGAAGCTTCAATTTGCTTGGGGATGTGTTTTTTGGGGTTCGCGCAGCTTTCCTGGGCGCATCGGCTTCCGCCTTTTCTTTCTCTTCGTCTGAATGCTTATTTTTGCGGTTGCGAGGCTCAGGCTGGGGGTCGTCGTCGGTGTCCGTGCTATCGGACAGGCATATGACAACCTTGCTCTCCTTCGAGATGTCTGCGTTGTCGCCGTTGTGTTTCACGTTGGCGACTTTACCAGGCTTGTGCAACCCAGCGAACTCTGAGATCTTTTTCTGGTGAAGTTTGCGGGATGGTGTGGCTGTATTAGAGGGCTGGCCAGCGGAAGACAAGGCCTTCTGTTCGCGAATTTTCGCCTCTTCTCTCCAAAGGAAGAAACCGCAACCAGATTTCTGGTCTCCCGCTGCTGGTTATATAGACGCCGAGGGGCAGTCCCGTTGTTAGCCTGGTTGTCCGACTGCGGGGCAGGGGCAACAGGGCGGGTAGCTGATCCGGTGCCTGAATTTAGGTGAGCGGCAGGATTTAATGCACATACAGCCCTTGCTACAAGCCCAGACTGCGGAAACGGTCAGCCTTTCGAATGGTCAAATTGCAGGTATTGGGGAGGTATGATGGAAACCAGGAAGAGGTCTGAGCCATTGCATCTCTGCACGATGAACAAGGCAAGTACTAAGGCAGACAAACCGACATACATTGACGACCCGAATTATTCCCTTGTTTGCGGACTTTGTTGTTCACGGCAGGAAGTCTGTGCCATGAGGGTGGTTAATCGACCTTATGATTTGACTGATGGCAACGGCGTAGCACAGGTAACTGCCCATCGTTATGATTCGTTACCTTGGAGAACAGTTACCTATCCAGAGTTTCCATAATCAGTTGACTGTGCCATCAGGAGTTCTTATAGTTAATCTGTATTTTGAAACAAAAGTGCATGCATCGTGTGTCGAGCGTGCCGTAACGTTTCTCGCAAGGAGCCAGGGTTTGGGAGACTTACACATCCATCGGTTCTTGACAAAGATGCCATTCTTGTGGCCCGAAGGACTGATGGCAGACGGGCGGTTGGGCGATACAGTAGTCATGATGGCCAGTGGAGGGATGATGAAAGTGGGAGGAATGAAGGGGAGCGGGTCTGAGGCTGGTAGCAGGGAATACAACAGCGGCTCACGACTGGTTACCGTGGTTCGGGTCGCCCAACGCGCCGCACCAGCTGCCGCTGCAGGGGTGCCAGCCGGCCTTGTTCTGAGACCTTCCACAGAGGTATTTCCGGCATGCTGCAAGATAGTGTTGAACTCATGATTCAGGTTTCTTTGTATCTTGAATGGTATGAATGTTTGTTTTGGGGAGAGTGATGAAGTTATGAGGGGAAAGTGGGATGCTGTGATGTGAGCTTGCAACCCAATTGTCTTTACGTTGCTCAACAGCAGAAGGGCTCGATCCACAACACCACAGGCTGACGTACATCAGAAATATCGATCAGATTAGCAGACGAATAGCACGCGCTATAGAAAGAAGAGACTGCGTAGTGAATGTAGGCCTAGTACGTCATATCTCCGAGCTCCGTCCCGAGCTGGTATCAAATTGAGCGTAGTCGATTCATTTCTACATCGTCGCGTTAAGCCTTATCTACTGCTTAACATCCAGAATTATTCTCTCTGATATCATCTCTCAGTGACACTTTACTGGTGAACATTTACTTCAACCTACGAACAAACTTGATATCAATGAAAGTGCAGTGGTTCCCGCTTCTCACGTGCTTCAACTCTCTTGCTGCGGGCATGCGCACATCATGATCATGAACGAAAGCTTCCTATTGCACTTTATACCTCTCTTCTTCTAAGCCCTTCCGATCTTCTGAGTATACCTTATATGAGATTGCCATCGATTTAGCTATATATTTGCTGTGTCAACCTAGATGTGACCCTAATTAAACATGTTCAATTTTCTGGGCCATCGAGAACGTCGAAGATTAGGACTGCTTTAGTATGCCGAGTTTCAGTAAGTGTAGAACCTAGGTACAGGGGCATTGCAGTAGAGGACCATGCATAGTCGTCTCTAGCTAATCAAGATAAGTAACGCTAGTATATATAATATCATCACCAGAACACAGGCGATCTTGAGATTTTCAATTCTGGTTTCAAAAGACACCAGTAGACCATGTTGGCTATTGGTAAATGGCTTCTAGGATTTAATAGCGCTCTCCGTAGAGTACCTATACCTATTGACTCCGTAGCATTTTATAAAAATATAATTGCTGGAAGTAGCATATCATCTAATCGGTCTGCGATTTAGTATGCTACTATTTGCTGCATATATATTGACACTAAGGCGAGGCTTTAATAAGCTTAAGAAGAAAATGAAGAATGGAAGAGACAGAAGCGCTCACGATATAGCATCACATAGCCGCGCCGAAGCTAGATAGAAAAGGCACGCACTCCAAGCGACATGGAGTGCACTTTCCAGTTACATATGAGAACGCCATGAATTCAACCGGAAGCCTGTGAAATCACCTGTCACTTCAAATTCGTATTTATATACTCTATAAAGGCCTACAGGCAGATCCAGGTATATAAATGATGTGAACTAGACATTCCAATTATCTATTTAAACGGTTTCAATGCCCGCGCGATACATTGCAAACAGCAACCTCAACTTCTAGACTAACGTTATTTCTGGCCCAAAGAATCCGGCTTTTTGAGATGCTCCGGTCCAAAGGACATGGGAAGCAACTGCGCGAACAAACAAAGAATTAGTTCGAGCCCATCTCTATATTTCTATTCACTGCATCTCGGAGTATAGAAGAAATTACGATATCACATACCTGATCCAGCGTCATAACCACATAATTGCCATCATTGTCCCACATGAATATAGGAATACTTAGGTCGCAGAATTCACGGATGCTGAATGATTTCCACCTGTTAGCAGCGGCTCTCACAATGCAAAAGGTGGACCATCTAGTCCGAACGTGTGCTAACGATGAATGGATCTGTGGTTTCCGCACCACTAAACTCACAATTGTCTGCACATCCCACATGGAGATGCTGCTCCTTGCTCGCCATACCGCTCCATCAGGAGCCAGAAGCTCTTATTAGCATCATGCAACTAACGATTTCAAGGTAGCCAAAGAAAGATATGCCCATCGGACACGCAATACGGCTGTAGGAGCGCATGTTCATCTTACCAGGCGGACTGATATCCGTGCTGACAGCAATCGCTCGAAACTTTCGCTGGCCTTCAAGGCATGCCCGCGCCAGCGCTGCCCGCTCCGCACAGACACCAACCGGATAGCTCGCGTTCTCGATATTGGCGCCGAGCACAAACTTGCCGTCCTCGCACAGCAATGCACAGCCGACGCGGAACTTCGAGTACGGCGAGTACGACAGCGCCTTCGCCGAGGCAGCCTGTGCGCCGATGGCTCCGACCTCGGCGGATGTGAGGCCGTGCTCCCGAGTTGTGGTGGGGTCGACGTCGGTGGAGGACATGGTTGGTCAGTTGTGCAGGGTTCGTCGTTGTGTCGGCAGGGGCTAGCGCGACGTTCTTTGTTGCGGGTGTTGGAATTTCAAAGAAGGCGTGAATTCGAGCTGCCGTCACCGAGGATATTATCTCGTGAACCCGGTTACCATATACCGTGCTTCAGGGTGTTCCGTTGCTTTATAGGGGACTGCTTCCTCGTGGCGACGTATGGCGCGCTGTCGATATCGATGCTATCGTGGAAGAGGAAGCTGTGAGCACGGGTGCTACGTAGTGCCCAGCTATCCAGAGAACGGATTGAGCAGAAAGATAAGCTAGAATACCTAAGCGTTTATATAGCGCATTTTGCTACGTCAGAGCCATTACATTCCGGTGCTAAAGATACTAAAGTAAACCGCTTTCGATCTATTATGTTACACGATTCGGCTGAGTTATCGAAGCAATCGGATGTTGGAATGCGGGTGCCGCATTGTAGGGCCGGAGCGCTCCGTCGGCCGTCCGCGTTGGTAAAAGATACGTGGACCGAACGTCAAACTCTCGCGAGCTCGCCAACACGCAGCCTTTACATACAGGCATCTATTACGAAGTAGTATGCAGAAATCCCTCGCTTTAGGTAGTGCATGTTAGTTACTCATATACTCCTTTGAGACTCATAGATCGCTGATATGATGGAACCAGACGTCTTGGTTTAATCAGAAATCTACCAGACAAAGTTCTACCAATTCCATCTCCGGCTACTAACGGCACAGCAGCGACTGTTGCAGTATGATATGTGTATGCTATACGCTGATACCCTTCTGGGCGCCTTCATGGCGATAGCATATAGAGAATGGCGTACGCATACATTAGGGTGCATTCTCTCGTCTCCGTGCTCCCTTTTCAATCCCAAGATCGATATCTTTGTCCTACGTCCTCATCTCGCTTGCGCGATTTATATCAGCAAGGCCAAATCGTGCAAGAGTTATAGACGCCGATTTGACACACGATCCGCTTACGAGAACAATATTCAAACGCAGTATGCGGGTTACGATAGTAGTTTTGACGGGTTTCCAATGCACGTGAGCATATAATTATTTAATACTCCGGAGAAGCAGCAAATCGATCGATATTACAAGTAGGAATGCCGCTTTTGGGTATATGGATTAAACGACAAGCAACGAAACGAAGAAAAGAGATATACACGGAAGCTTATGAAGCGAAAGACGGGATCGGAGCGAAAAGAAGGGAGAGATAAAATCGGTTAGCATACGGGTGGCTAAAAAAACTCGTTGCCAAAAGGAAATATAAGTAGACGAGCTAATAGAAGAGCGAAGCCAAGTGTAGCGGATAGACAACTGGATTGCGTGATGCACAAGTCGTAGGATGGAACGGGGGCAAGGGTTTACGTTGGATTGTTAGATTGAATGTCGTCTTGGCTGGTTAGATGTAAGCGATCTGGGGTCGGTCGTTTCAAGGAAAATCGGGATTGAGGGACCGGCTGGATGTCGCGTGCGCAATTTGATTACTGGGGAAATACTGCCGATGGGCAGCGAAGAACATAGTATACTAAGGTTTCCCGCGATATAAGGGCTGCGGTGGACAGGGGAGCGGCTTCTACGAGATTGTAGATTTGAGCGCTTGAGCGTTTGTTATCGCAGCATCTGCGGCGTTTAGTGTGTCTTGCCGTTAGCGGTTCCGTTTCCGTTGGCCTGTTTCTTCGCCTTTGAGGCCCTGAACTTCGCGATTTCCTTCACAACTGCGGCGTCGATGCGGGAGCGCAGTTCGGGCCGGTAACCGAAGGAGAAGAGCAACTCGAACCAGACGAAGAACGGGGCGAGAAAGAATGCCTGGAAGATATTGTCCAAAAGAGCTGCGCCATCCGCGATTGTACTATCAGCAATGTTTTCCAAGAAATCGATATACTTTGTGCTCCGAGGTTGTAATTGGGTTTCGACGAACGTACCGGGACTGCGGTGCTCAAAGGCTCCGTGGCCGATGAACTGGAAGATCCATGATGTGACGTGCACGATCAGGGCTACTGTGTTCGCACTGTGCCCGTAAGTCTGGAGCAGGTAGTTCATGTAGGCGGTACCTCCGAATAAGAGGGGTGCAACGAGCGCGCCTGCTACCGGCTCCATGAGGATGTAGAGGACGGCATATAGAATGCAGGCAAATGTGCCCACGTTAAGCGGGAGGTAAGGCAAGTCCACCAAAGCCCCGGAATTCGACAGCTGCACATGATCCAGGTTAGAGTCCGGTAGCGCAGATATGGGGAGTTGGTGGTCGTACGAGGAGAAAAGAGGTCATCAAAATAGTCGGGACAAAGACCATATGAATCCCTTTGTTGACCTGGATTTATATATCGTGAGCATGTGCGTGCCGATGCCGCAGGTTCTTGAGCGGATGTATTCGCGGATGTATCCGTACCTGGTTATGGTGGTAGGCACCATACTGCAAAAGCCGGGAAAGTGCTGCGTTAGCTTCACAGACTAATTTGAGGGTAGTGAGATAGTCATATTGTCAAGATACGATTAAGTATCTGGGGTCTTCGAAAGTGTGGACTACATACAAAGGTGAGCTGCTTCTCGAGGTCTAAGCTAGGCATCTTGGATGTTGTCGGGATCGTATCCTCGCTCTCTCAGCTGGCGTAACGTTGCGGAGGAAGCGGCAATAACAGCGGGTTCGGTGGCTCTTTTAGACGGTGGGCTGTCTATAGAGCGATGAAGGCGATAGGAGGGATAACGGCGCAAGATGCTATCGATATGTGAGTAGCATGTACCAAGGTTATCCTGAGACGGTGGGGGACGGGCGGAATGCAGGTTTTTGACAGCTATGCTCTAGTGCCGGCTGGTGGGAGCGATTAAAGGCGCAGTGGCATCGTACAGCATTACTGGGTATCAGTCCACTGCCGGCCTTTTTAACGAGCTGCCCCAATCAACCAGTAAACTTACAATATTACCCACCCTGCGCCAACGACATCGGATGCCATTTGAGGCACCGGAGATCCGGTGGTCGGTACTACATCTCTGGCAGCCTATAAGCTGCTTGAACAGGAACCCCGATACCGAAGCATCTCTCCAACCCCACGCATACTCTATCAGCTGTCGCCTTTGGATACGGCGCTCTCATCTTCCGTCAACCGGGAAGCCTTTTCATCGATGTTATCAACTAGCTGCCCTTCGCGGTGACGGCGGCGGCCCGTTTGACTCGGGCAGCTGCTCTTTCACATGAAGAAGAAAGCAAAAATTACAAACGGCCATCTCGTCCAGCGCACTAAACTGCTTTGAATCTGTGCATGGAAATGAGCCGACTGGCAGCAGAAGGCTTAAAAAACAGGCCGACGCAGCGTGGGAACTCCTCGACCAAGCAAGGCTAAGCCGGACTCAAGTCTTCTAAAAAGGGTTTCCCTGGACATCGACGAGTAGTGTGACCTGTATTGCGGGGTGCATACATGGCTCGCGTGCGTATTTGATAGATTATGTAAAATGTATTGATGAAGCTTGGGCAGAGTGTATGTCGTTCTGCGCATGCACCGTACCTGTACTTTCCCGAATCTGCTGCGGGAAACGAGGATACGAGATGCGATAAGATATCCCGGGATGCACTGCGCAGGGCAATTATGGGATTGGGTGACATCCGTCGTATGCGGTGCATGAAGGCACTGGACTGGTAATGAGCATATGTATTGTCCTCCATGGATCAAATCCGTCCTCCCGTGTCCACCTGATATTGACGCTGGTGTTATGCATTGATGTATAAGGCGACTGATTTTCTGCAACGGATAGAATCATGGGAAGGAAGCGCTACCGAAGGATTATATTCAGCGCGAGATCCTGCCAGTAGGATCTCCATAGTACCCCATTGCAAAAACGCTGGCGATAGTTGAATGGTGTTTTGGGCGGTGCTGAAAAATACGCAGGGAAACGCATTTCTCAGACCAGCGGCTCCAGCGCGGTCAGCTTAGCTTTCCCTCGGCGGCGCGTCGCTTACCAAATTTTTCTGGACTAAAAATTAAAATTGAGCGTTCTCTGTCACAAGCCGGCCAGCCCTGCTCATAACCTCCGTCTAGACCTTCCTCAACCCCCATCACCATCCCCATCGCCCATCCCATCGACATCGCAACCGCCGCCAATCCCGACTCAGAACAGCTTCCGCAGCTCCCCGTCGATCGTCGCCATCTGCGATATCGCAAACGCTCCTTTCCACGCGCGCAGCCATCGTTCTATCCGACCTGTCCAGCCTGTCACTCGTTGATCGCACCACCCCGTCCGTCCTGGAAGAGCCTCACGCTTGTCGCCCCTCGGCAACCACAATCCCTCCCAGAACGTGCGTGCAGTGGCCCCTCATCGCGGTCATCGAATCTCAGGCGCGGATTAGGCTGTAGACACGCGCTGTGTATCTGCTTTTCGATTCTACGACATATCTTGCCGTTCACTTCGTTTCAGCTACATCCTTTCCGCCGCATCTATATATCTTCCATCGCCGTCGCCCCTCCGCTTTCACTAAGCCCGTAACGACACGCAGACTCGCGCCGGCCGCGCTTTCATTCAGTTGAAACCTTCGACATGTTCTTCCTCTACGATCTCGAGCGCACGATCACCCTACATCCCTTCTACTTCGGTCCGCACATGCGCGACTACCTCATCCACAAGCTCCTGACCGACGTTGAAGGAACATGTACAGGCAGATACTATATAATCTGCGTGCTCGACGCGTACAACATCTCAATGGGCAAGATCCTCCCGGGGAGTGGGCTTGCCGAGTTCACGATCTCGTATAGAGCTGTGGTTTGGAGGCCTTTCAAGGGTGAAACGGTATGCACTGGGGCGCCTGGTGAATGCATTTTCGAGGATTTAGCTCTGGCAAGAACTATTGCTGATCTGACGGTTGTGCTGGGTGTTTTGGTATACAGGTCGACGGCGTCGTTACTGCAGTCAGCAAGCTCGGTTTCTTCGCCAATGTCGGCCCATTGCCTGTCTTTGTGTCCACCCACGTAAGTGCCCAGATGATGAGTGGTGGTTGAAGCACCGCAGGCGAGTTCTGGTGAGAAGCGCCTGCGCAAATCATCGTGGTTGTTAAACCTTGGGTCTTCTATTGCTTCTTATAGCTCATTCCGGCCGACGTGAAATTCGATCCGACGTCGAATCCACCCCAATTCTCAGACAATGAGGGCCAAGTCATCGAGAAGGGTGCGCACGTTCGATTAAAGCTGGTTGGGACGCGAAGCGACGTCGGGAAGATGTCTGCTATTGGCAGCATCAAGGAGGTTAGTACCATACGTGCGTCCGAGATTCTCTTTTAATAATGGTTGCTGACGATGTATGATGCGAATGTAGGATTACTTGGGGTTTGTGACTCTGGCTTTTCTTGCCATGATGAAAATTTTGCTAACGCTGTGCGTAGATGTCTCTGACGTGGAAGGACCGGACTCTTCTATCATTCATGCATCTCTTCTTTATGGCGTATTTCTCTGCCAATATCGCTCCATGCCCCAGTCTCGCGCTTCCTCCCACCTCAGTGTCTAACACGAACCATCCATTTCTTAACCATTATCGATCAAGATCCGTTATCAGGCACCTAAAAGGTAAGGCAACATAAAAATTTTAGCGTCGTCCAGGCCTGTCCATATGATGTCTTTCGTGATGGGCCAATTTGTTTTTAGCGGTTTTTCTGCACAATGTTTTCCATGCATTACTTTATTTTGCTTCGATGGACGTGGGACTTATAACACTCCCTATCGGCGAGGCCTCTCTGTTTTCAGTCTTGGGACTTGGATATAACATATCTGTCTCCCTTTCATAATATACGAGATACCCGGAAGACAGTTGACTTGTAGCATAGTTGTGCACTTTTTACTCAATAGAATGGAATTACGAGACGGCGGTGAGGGACCGATGCATCCGGCCTCCGCGCGTCCCGATAGCAAGACATGCCTCAGAAGCAGCTTCCCTCCAATGTAGCGCCGGCTCCTCGAACACGTGCGACCTTTAAGTTAGAGACCCTTGATAACCTAGTAGTCCTTCAACCTCAATTGACCGCCGTCTCAATGCCGCCGTGAATGGTTGCGACCTCGTCGGCTGTTGCCGCTGTGTTGCATGAAGTCGGCATCAGCGAAATTTTCGGGTGCCGAGTTTTCCCTTGCGGGCAGATGCTCATGTTAGGCGTCTGGCCGTTTGGCGAGCTGTGTTCCTCCTCCCACCCACACAATTTTTTCCCGTAGAGCCTGACAGACACCTTCCCCCTCCACCAACCAACCACCCACTCCACTCCATTCGTCCATCAATTGTACCACCACCCCCAACCTATCCTTCTCGACATCATCGCCATGTTCAGGCCGGTTTTGAGACAATCCTCCCGCGTGGTGGCCGGTGCCCTCGCCACCGGGAGAGCCGCTGCGGTACGTTTGCGTTTTCTGTCCTCCTCTCCGCCGAATCACCTGCCAGACGGCTTTTCCGACAGCCGACAAACGCCATATATATATAAAAGTCGCGAATATCCGATCAGAATGGCGATATCAATTCTACACCGCAGATACTCTGGATAGCTCTACACTGCTGTCAATGTTCGAGGGGTCGATTGCTGACGCTGTTGCGTATACTGCGTCATCGGGAATAGACACGAAATGCCGTCCCGCTTGTCGCCAACCAGGTCCGAACATTTGCCGACAAGGCCAGCCCCACAGAAGTCTCCTCTATCTTGGAGCAGAGAATAAGAGGTGTCTCCGAGACTGCCTCGTTGGCTGAGACCGGTCGTGTCCTTTCCGTCGGGTTCGTAGACCCTGCCGAATACCCATCGAATTATATGGAAATTTATATCGCTCAGATTTATATCCACATATATATCTAACATTACGTCTTCTCGGGTTACAGTGACGGTATCGCTCGTGTACACGGTCTTGCCAATGTCCAGGCTGAAGAACTAGTCGAGTATGGAACCATTCGATCAGCTTGATATTGAACTGCCGTTCGGCTATCTTGTGGAGATGAGGCATCTGACCGGGCATACTTTTTTGATTTGGATAGGTTCGCCTCTGGCGTCAAGGGCATGTGCTTGAACTTGGAAGCTGGCCAAGTCGGTGTTGTGCTTTTCGGTTCCGATCGTCTCGTCAGAGAGGGAGAAACTGTCAAGAGAACAGGCCAGATTGTAAGATGCAGCGGCGGAACGTTCATATACTGGTGGACGATATACTGATTGAGGGAATCACAGGTCGACGTTCCAGTTGGTCCTGAGCTTCTCGGCCGTGTCGTTGACGGTCTCGGTGCCCCAATTGACGGCAAGGGCCCAGTTTCCACGAAGGAGAGACGTCGTGCTCAGCTCAAGGCTCCTGGTATGAAGTTGTCCTGTACCCTGAGGTTTTCTGTGCCCATAATCTAACCGGGCGATCTTGTGCGCCTTAGGTATCTTGCCTCGTCAGTCCGTCCGCGAGCCCATGCAGACTGGTCTGAAGTCTGTCGATGCCATGGTGCCGATTGGTCGTGGCCAGCGTGAGCTTATCATCGGTGATCGTCAAACCGGAAAGACTGCCGTCGCTCTGGATACCATCCTGAATCAGAAGCGATGGAACAATGGCAGCGATGAGACCAAGAAGCTGTACTGTATCTACGTCGCCGTCGGACAGAAGCGTTCCACTGTCGCCCAGCTCGTCAAGACCCTCGAGGAGAACGATTCCCTCAAGTACTCCATCGTTGTTGCTGCCACCGCTTCCGAGGCTGCTCCTCTTCAGTACATCGCTCCCTTCACTGGATGTGCTATGGGCGAATGGTTCCGTGACAACGGAAAGCACGCCCTTGTCATCTACGACGATCTGTCCAAGCAGGCTGTTGCCTACCGTCAAATGTCGCTCTTGCTCCGTCGTCCCCCTGGTCGTGAGGCCTACCCTGGAGAGTAAGTGCACAAGCGTTATGAAACACCAAGCTAGAGTGGGCGGCTAACAGAGCACTAGCGTCTTCTACCTCCACTCCCGTCTGCTGGAGCGTGCTGCCAAACTGAACAAGAGCTTCGGCGGTGGTTCTCTGACTGCGCTGCCCGTCATTGAGACCCAGGGAGGAGACGTGTCTGCCTACATTCCTACAAACGTCATTTCCATCACCGACGGACAGATCTTCTTGGAATCCGAATTGTTCTTCAAGGGTATCCGTCCCGCCATCAACGTCGGTCTTTCTGTGTCCCGTGTCGGCTCTTCCGCCCAGGTCAAGGCCATGAAGCAGGTCGCCGGTTCCCTCAAGCTCTTCTTGGCCCAATACCGTGAAGTCGCCGCTTTCGCCCAGTTCGGTTCCGATCTCGACGCCTCGACCAAGTCTACCTTGGCCCGTGGTGAACGTCTGACCGAGCTCCTCAAGCAGCCGCAGTACACTCCCATGGGTGTTGAGGAGCAGATTCCTCTCATCTTCGCCGGTGTCAAGGGTCATTTGGACAAGGTCCCCGTCAACAAGATCCAGGCCTTCGAGAGAGACTTCCTGGCGCACCTCCGCAACTCGGAGTCCGGGCTGTTAGAGGAGATCAAGACGAAGGGAGTTCTGAGCAAGGAGCTGGAGGACAAGCTGGCCACCGTTGTTTCGGTACGTTTCACAGATCCATGACTTCCTACACACGAGAACCATACTAACGATTACTTCCACATAGACATTCGTCAAGAGTTTCCTGTAGACAAATCATGACATGTATATTGCGGCGGCGAGATTGAACAACCGATGGTACATTTCTCCTGATGCAATATGGATGGACGATGGATAGACAAACAAAAAGATACTTCCGAGTGGTACTACCTCCCTTTTTGTGGCACTTGCTCATAAAAAAAGGATCCTCATCATAGCTGTTTTGTGTGCTCGCTTTTGCTTGCAATGAAAGAAAAATATATTTTGCGCCGTATATATTTGTTGAATCGAGGGAAGGCACCGTTGGAAGAGGTGCACGGGGTGCGCGGATGACCTGTTACATAGCTGATGGTGGAGGGTACGATGTCTTCCGCAGTGTAATTAAACTATTTTTTTTTTAAACAGTTTCCCCATCACAGTTTCCTTTTATATGATAGATGTAGATTCTAGATATATCTCCTTCACGCAGTGGAGTGTATACTTTCGGGCGAATGTCACATGCGGATGCCAGCCGGCGATGCGCCGGACGTGCAGACGTTTGACATGGCGCTTCGGCGTCTGTCGTTACTTTACGTCATATAGGTCCCACCATGACAACTATATTCAAATTCAACAACCCACATTGAACACCGCCAATGGGACCCTAATAGACTCGGGACATCTCAAGAACCCATCCTTCGTCCAAATAGCTATCCTTCGACTACCCAGTCGTCAATTGTCTGATAGCTGGAATAGAAAGCACTCGATATGTCGGCCATGGCATTGTCTCAGCGAACGAGGGAGATTCTGCAGCAGGTGCGCAAGATGATTCCGCCGCTGCTGGATAAGTTTCACAAAGGGTATGCCTACTATTTGTCTCCTTGGCTTTCGAAAAATTGAATTGATAGGCAACTTACTAACAATCATGTTTCATTTCATATACTAGACAAATGGGTCGCGTGGCGGTCGTGGGAGGATGTGAGGAGTATGTCCGCTTCTGCTCTAATTCGAGGCGCTTGCTTCCGGCCTCCCGAGGCTTGCGATATGTTGTATTTGCGGTACAACAACGCAAGTCTACCAGATGGACAGTGACTCCAAAAAAAGATAAAACACGACTTCGGCGTCCAATGCCCGTCGTGCCATGTCATAATCTGGATATTAGCGAGCCAGTGTATTGACTCGATCAAATTGTCATATAGCTATACCGGCGCCCCCTTCTTCAGCGCCAATGCTTCCGCCCTCCTCGGCGCAGACCTCAGCCATATCATCTGCGAGCCTGGCGCCGCGGCCGTGATCAAGTCTTACAGTCCGAACTTGATGGTGCATCCGTACATGCGGCAGTCGAATCATCTTACAAAGGAGGACGGCGAGGATGAGGATAGTATTGTGAAGAGGGTGGAGGCGCTGTTGGATCGGTTGCATGTAATTGTCGTGGGACCTGGGTTGGGGAGGGATGAGTTGATGCAGAAGGCTGCGGGACGGGTGATGAAGGCGGCAAGAGAGAGAGGGATGGGAATTGTGATTGATGCCGTGAGTTTTGTCTCTCTTTTTCCCAGTACTATCGTCAGAAGATGCACGTGGAACTCAAAACGGAGACTAATGAAATGACATCTACGCCGCGTGGCTTGATATCTCATATCGTGGATATATAGGACGCCCTGCTTCTCGTCGGCGCCGATCCATCTCTCGTTCGCTCCTACAAGAATGCAATACTGACCCCCAACATTGTCGAGTTCACACGGCTCTGCAAAGCCCTCAACGTGGATGCTGACACCGACCCGACCACAGCGTGTGAACGCCTTGCGAAAGCTCTCGATGGGGTAACTGTCGTCCAGAAGGGAAAGACAGACAATATCAGTAATGGGGAGAAGACAGAAGTCTGCGACGTCGAGGGCGGGTTGAAGCGCAGCGGCGGGCAAGGAGATACGTTGACAGGATGCTTAGGGACATTTCTAGCCTGGAAAAAGGCATATATGGAGCGACTGTGGGAGTATGACAATCTTCCCATTGGTTTCCGCTCGGATTCCTTCCGCCTGACTTTTCTTGTTATCTATGTCATCTTCATTTGCGCTAACTTTTGCGGCACTGCGTAGCCACGATAACTCGCTGTCAGAGGAGGAGTTGACGGCGTATGCAGCATTTGGAGCAAGTGCGATTACACGAACATGTTCGAAACTGGCGTTTGAAGAGAAGGGAAGGCATATGCAAGCGAGCGATTTACAGACGCAGATCCAGCGAGCTTTCCAGATGTTGTTTGAGGACGACGTTGACGGGAAATTTGAGGAGAAAGGTGCCAAGTTGTAGGGGATCGATAGAATAATTTACCAAAAGTCCCTGGAGAGTCAAACTTTAAATTGACTAAACATATATACGCCACATGCTCATACTATTATTATCCCGTGGCTATCTTACTGGACATTCAGAGGTCGGACAATAGTTCATCAAAGAATTATGCCCCTCGTGATTCGGAGCCGAACCTACGGTCAGAATTGCAGATAGTGTATTCATGGCCTTAATTCAGCCCTCATCGGTCGTGAAACATTGATTAAATAATAGTTGTAGAATGTAAGAGGTATTATTCTCACAAGTTGGTCAAATTATGAATTCATTGAATGAACTTAATGAGCTTGTCTACGACTCAACAGATGTCATATTGCACTATAACACCAAGGTTAAAACAACAAGCGCTGCAGCCGACTGGGAATAATCACGCAGACAAACGACAACCCCTCATAACGTATACACGTAACATCATAGCTTCAGAAAAGTTGAAAGAAAGGTAATGGTATAACGAAGATGAAATCGAAAGGCTGGATTAATTTGCCTGCAAAATCCTCAAACGCATATGAGAATGCAATCTAAACTCCCAAAGTCCTGTGTCTCGTCCGGCCAGCCGTGATCGCATTTCCGTGCATCATACCTATAAGAAAGCACAACGTTAGCCCCGTATGTCTAGAGTATCATTCAACCAGAAACGAAGAGTGACTTACGAGTTCCGGTCGCCTTCTCGGCCTTGTTTCCTGTGGCAGCGCCCTTCATCCGCTTGAACATCCCGTGGAAGCGGGTGCCGGCTGTCGAACGGGGCGCATGATAGGACATCTACAATCAATCAGTTTGTAAGCATCGTGTATCATTCCAATTTGCAGAAATATATGTATGTATGTATTTGACGAATGATGCTAGGCTTGTAGACCTACCGGAGCGGGGCCGGAGCCGACGGAGCGCTTGTTGGTTCCGCGAACGGTGTTTGGTTGCATTATGCGCTGAATGAAGTTTGGTCTTCGGCTGACACCTGGATTTGCAGACACCATTTTGAATGTTTATTTGTATGTATTTCGTGTGATTTTCTTTGATAGTGTTTTAGTATACTGATATAGGATAGCTTGTTTGAAGGTAGTATCGAAAGAGAAAGTGGATGAAGAAGGGTTAGCGGGTTCCACAGAACGTTTATATACGGAAACGTCGAAGTAGATATATTGTTAAAAGCTTGATCAGACATCAAATCAAGTATATCGTCATGATAGCCACACTATGACATGCCGGTTTAATTGTGCTGTGGGCGAGGAAATTCTACAGAAATCTCGAAAAGTGCGGCATGCGGCTAGCGGTGCATCAGACATAGACGTCATGGGCCATGTGAGGGCTAACTCCGAGGACCCTGCAGCCATTTGAATCAGTTAGTGATAAGTGGCATTTCAGAGTCCAGCGAAGCTCAGACCAGCCTCGAACGTTAGATAGCCGTACTGTTCCAAGATCATGTTTGCCCTCGTTTTGTAGAGTTTTCGCGTGGTTTCTGCGTTGCGGGTCCAGAAATGATGTCACGCCTACAAGGTTCGCAGCAGATCGGTAGCGGGAAGCCCACACTTCCTCATGCCGGGATTCAAGCCTATACAAAAGTTTAAGAGATAAGAGGACTGGTACCCGTCCGGCCGTTACGGGTCCAGTTTCCGTACCGTGGTCAGGTGGACGATGGCGCACGTTTACTCTGCAAGAGGTACACACATTCTACGGTTAAATTCATTCTTCGGAACTTTTGCCTATGACGCCAGGGTGATGCTAGCTGATCTGGGAATCTATGATGGCATTTTGCAAAACAGCATGCTGTTCGCCATGTGGAAGAAGATGGAAGAAGAAAGGAAACTCGAGAACAGGGTCCAGTGCCGAGTCGGGTCGCTGCTTCGTTCCGCTGGGCTCTATCTAGATTATCTCGATAGCGCAATGTCGTCTGTACCAATATTAGCAAGCCATTTAGCTGTGATAGGAGAAGACAAGAAAACCCACCTATTCTGAGAATCATCTTGC
This sequence comes from Orbilia brochopaga, assembly GCA_036872635.1. Lineage (NCBI taxonomy): Eukaryota > Fungi > Ascomycota > Orbiliomycetes > Orbiliales > Orbiliaceae > Orbilia > Orbilia brochopaga. The sequence goes on along the minus strand of JAVHNQ010000011.1, from coordinate 1,174,354 downwards.
ATGTTTCTGCGCTCAATTCGATCGCACTTGTGCTAACCAGGAGCGGTTGCAGCACTCTCTCTTCCGTGATATTCGTGACGGCACCCCTCCGGACACTGACACCGGCATAGTTGTCCCCGTTCGCATGTCGGCTCCTCAGCTCTGTAACGACCTTGATGCTATTCAACCCTGCATTCTCCGCCAATGTCGTAGGGATGACTTCTAGAGCCTCCGCGAACGCCTGCCAGCATATGGCCTCCGTCCCACTCATTGCCCGGGATGCAATCGAGAGTTGCCGCGATACTTCAATTTCTGGTGCACCACCTCCAGCAATCAAAGCCCTCTTCTTTACGAGGCATCGGATGACACAGAGGGCATCGTGGAGGGACCGCTCGGCTTCGTCGAGAATGAGCGAGTTCGCGCCGTGGCACAGGATAGATACTGTCTGACCGGCGCTCTTGACGCCAGTGATCTTGACAACCCGCGCGCCTGCAGATTCGGTTTCCTCAACGAGTTCGGCGTAGCCTAGTTTATCCTCGGTGAAGGAGTCGATGTCCGCGATCGGCTTGCATCCCGTGCTCTGTAACTGGGTTAGATGGAAGTTTGGTATCACATTGATATTAGAGAGATTTGCATACCTTGCAGATGAATTCAACTTCATCGCGTTCAATCTCCTTGATGGCCAAGATGTTCAGTTTCGCCAGGAAATGCAGAGATAGGTCATTAACGGCATCTCTGAGGATAGACTTCTGGATGAGCAGCACGTTGCATTTTGCCTTCTTGATCTTCTTGCAGATGTTGAGGAGGTATGTCCGCTCCTCTTTCAGGATTTTGTCCATCTGCCTATAATCATTGACGACGATTTGGTTTTCCATCTGAACCGTATGATTAGTATAGGTTGCGCGGAAAGGTGGCCAGTGGATGTTTTGCGTACATCAGGCTTAGGAGGAGACAGTTGGAACTGGATCAATCCGATCCTCGCCTTCTCCATCTTTGAAGGCCCGCCAGAGCCTTTCAGCACTGGCTGCGTCAAAACCAACCCGTCTATCAGCTCTGTATCGTCTATCGTTCCGCCAACCTTCTTCACCAAACGGATGTTGTTCAAGTCCACGTTTTCAGCCGTGGCGGGATTGATGACTCTCATTATGGCGTCGACGGCAATAGGTCCCAGGATGTTTGAGTACTGCGAGACGATCTTGCTAGAAAGGGAGGTAGTAGCGGCTTGTAGTAAAGAAGCTTTGTCGGTCAGCGCCACGGGTATTGACATTTCGGTAAGAATTTCGACGGCCTTGGCCGCTGCCCGCTGGAACGACTCGGATATTATCGTAGGGTGGATGCCTGGACATTTCCCGTTAACACCAGTTATCATGCCATACAGGAGGAGAAATCCGTAAATGTACCTTTTCCTAACAGCCTCTCAGCAGCTCCTAGCAAGCTACCACATATTACGACAACCGATGTAGTTCCATCACCAGCTTCGATGTCTTGTGCTGCGGATAGGTCAACTAGCTACGCGGCGTGTTAGCTTAGAGAACGCCATTTTGCAGTAGTTTCGACATACCATTTTTGCAGCAGGATGCATGACTGCCATGTCTTTCAACATCGTGCTCCCGTCGTTCGTGATGATAACCTCGCCCTTGCCAGTTTGAATCTACGGCACCCCACGTTAGCAGCAGATCCGCATGGCTTGAGCTGCATCCATTTTCTCTAACTGACCATCTTGTCCATACCGCGGGGCCCCAGGGATGTCCGGATAGCATCAGCAACAGCTGTTATGTAAGTTAGCTGAGATTTGCTATCAAGCCTAGGATTCGTCATGCATTCTAACCTCTCGCAGCTGTGATATTGGCTGTCCGAACAGCGACGGGCTTTTCCTTGTCCTTGAAGGCCTGGGCCCCGCCGCCTGTCTTTGCGGTCGCCATGGTGGGAGATGCTAGTCGATCGGGGTATATACGGGACGGTCAGGATTTTGTGAGATGGGACTTGATGATGCGTCGTGGGGAAGCTAGCTGGCGGGCCAAATGTGAATTTTCTGGTGGCGGGATATCTTGTCGATAAGAAAATTAAGCTTGGAGCTTTCGACAGAAAACACGCGAAGTGGGACCGAGCGCAACACAGCAATTGTTTTAGCAGCTAGCAGCTGGGCTTCTGTTTGGCAGCACGCGAGAGGCTGCAAGATGAAGTCGATGGCATATCGGTTTTGCCGGGTGCATATCACACTGCAACTTATCAACCAAATCAATGACTACATTGCCACCGAGATATCAAGTCGCGACAAGCGTGTATGAAGACTTCATTATCAAAGCGCGATCGTGTAATATATCGCCAGTCGGGGACGTTTGCCTGCGTTGAGGGCTTACATAATGTTGGCTGCTGAGCAAGCGACAACACATGGCACTCGGCCTGGCCGGGCAGCTTGAAGCAGTCGGACCAGCTTCAACGTTTAATTTGATTCTGTCCCACGACCAGATCCCTACTTGGCCCCCTCAAACTCTCCTTCCCCCATCCCTATCACCATCTGAACTTCTCATCACCGTAGGCCTTCCCTGAGTGCCCTTGGACCCTGCAGCCCAAGCCATCGTGCTCTCTTGCTCTGAGCTTCAAGATCCCAACAGAGCCCGCTGACGAAACAATTCTCTCTGCTAGCTCCGGCTCCTAACGCGTCTAACTCCTGGAAAACTCGCCCAACATGAGAGGAGAGGTATGGAGCTGGTTACACACGACCCGACTCAGGAATGCAATGCTAACATGCACATCCTCTTGTCTGCATCCAGGTCTGCCACATTCACATTGGTCAAGCCGGTGTCCAGCTCGGTAACAGCGCCTGGGAGCTGTAAGGAACCCCGTGCTGTGCTACATACAATGCACATATCCCTGACCCCTTCCCGCCACCTGCCTCCCGTCCGCGAATCTCGCATTAACTACATGAAACATCATAACGGCTGCTCGCTCTCATTGTTTCGTTCATGCTCATGTTGTTTCCCATAGGTACTCGTTGGAGCACGGCTTGCTTCCCGACGGCCGAGTCGACCCTGAAAAGAAGGACCTTGCTGCGGGTGGTTCCTTCGATACCTTCTTTTCCGAGACCTCCAGCGGGAAGCACGTCCCGAGATCCATCTTCGTGGATCTGGACCCATCTGTATGTGACAGAATATACCCAATATACAGAAGCCGAGCTGGCCCCTGAGCAGCTAGGCGCTCTGAGAAACGTTTCATCCAGCTAACACTTATCACGGTGCAGCCGATCGATGAGATCCGAAATGGAGGTTTCAAATCCTTCTTCCACCCGGAACTGCTCGTCAGCGGCAAGGAGGACTCAGCGAACAACTGTAGGAGACTCATATTCGGCACCTAGTAATTTCGAGCGTTCCGCGCTAATATATCGAGCTTGGCATAGACGCTCGAGGACACTACACTATCGGCAAGGAACTGATAGAAACAGTTGAAGAGAAGTTGCGCCGTGTCGCGGATAACTGCTCCAGCCTTCAGGGCTTCCTCGTCTTCCACTCTTTTGGCGGTGGTACGGGATCTGGCTTTGGTGCTCTGTTACTCGAGAGACTTGCGACAGACTTTGCAAAGAAGTCGAAGCTCGAGTTTGCAGTGTACCCCGCTCCTCAGGTCTCCACCGCCATTGTCGAACCATATAATGCTGTTCTTTCCACCCATAGGTATAACACTACCCACGACCAACAACCCCAGACTTAGCATGCTGATATGTACATCTTTTCAGCACAATCGAACACTCCGACTGCTCCTTCCTTGTTGACAATGAGGCCGTCTACGACATCTGCCGAAGGAACTTGGACATCCCGCGCCCCTCTTACGAACACTTGAACAGACTGATCGCCCAGGTCGTCTCTTCCATCACCTCTTCGCTGAGATTTGATGGAGCCCTGAACGTCGACTTGAACGAGTTCCAGACCAATTTGGTCCCATACCCGAGAATCCATTACCCATTGATCAGTTATGCTCCTGTTATCTGTAAGCTCGGAGATCCATTCCTTCAGAGTAACGAGATGCTAATATTGGATTTCTACAGCTGCAAAGAAGAGTAGCCACGAGAGCTTCCACGTCAAGGACTTGACCCTTCAATGTACGCCAGCTCAAGCCAATCATCAAATTTTAAACGTTCTCCGCTAACGGACAGACAGGCTTTGAACCGAATAACCAGATGGTTGTCTGCGATCCCAGAAACGGCAAATACATGGCTGTCGCCCTCCTCTACCGTGGCGACGTCGTTTCCAAGGATGCTACCGCCGCTGTTGCTCACATAAAAGCAAAGGCCAATTTCAATCTCGTCGAATGGTGCCCTACTGGCTTCAGTGCGTAGTCTTTGTCCCAGTTCAACATCATCGCAATGCTAACAACCATGCCAGAGATCGGTATCAACTACCAGAAGCCTGTTCAGGTTCCAGGAAGCGAACTCGCCGACGTCGACCGCAGCGTCAGCATGCTGTCCAACACCACCGCCATTGCGGAGGTATGGAACTCTCTCCTCGTAATCTATATACACCTGGAGTTTGTCTAACAAATCGTAAATAGGCTTGGGCCCGTTTGGACCACAAGTTCGACCTCATGTACGCCAAGCGTGCCTTCGTCCACTGGTACGTCGGTGAGGGTATGGAGGAAGGTGAATTCTCAGAAGCCCGCGAGGATCTCGCAGCTCTTGGTATGTTCCATCCTAACCCATCACGGCTCGACAATATGCTAACGGTCCCACAGAGAAGGATTACGAGGAAGTCGCCGCTGATTCGGGCGACGCCGAAGAGGCCGAGTACTAGGAGTACTAGAATGGCACCCCTGAACATATCGACCAACCGCTCTTTCTTTCTTTGTCTTCAAAAAATATTTTTTGGTCGCCTCGAAAATTTGATATAGCACCTCCGATTTTTCCATAGTTTCCCCAAGTTTGCTACAAATATTCCCCCATACGTTTTTATAATTTTCGCCCATAGCCTTGCCTTCACCAGCTCGATGAATGCAAAACAAGAAGATACATATTTGCCTTGACCGTATTCATACTGAGTATGCATAGCACGCTTTGCCTAATCTCCTCTCCCCTCTTTCTTAGCTGGTTTTGGATAGTTATAGATAACGCATCGCCGTAGAGAGTAATATTAATAATGGCATTTCCACACCTGCGGATTGAATTCTACCTATCCATGAATTTCCCTGAGACTAGCCTCATGTTACCCTCCATTCAGCCATCACCTCGGCGAGGAAATGCTCCAAACAACGATATGGCCTACCAATTTATCACTATACCCGCAATCTCGATCCGTCTCACTATCCCCCACTGCCCTTCTTCTTGCTCTCGTCCACTTGCCTGATGTTATCCTCATCAACACCGTACTTCTCCGATAACCACTCCATAATCTCGTCGCTCAAGTCGCCCTGGACTGTGATTTCTTCTGCACCCGTGACGCTCTTCGTAACGCTGCTACCGCAGGCGAAGCGCTTGCCAAAGTCCTTTGCGACAGTCTTGACGTTTAAATCGAAGAGCTCGACGCCGGAAACCACAGTGACGAATTTACGCTTCGTGCGTTCAACGCGCTTGATGATGACTGTTGAGGCCTTCTTTTTGGCAGCCTCGCGCTCTTGACGGAGTTCTTCTTTTTGCTGCTTTTTGGCGAGGTCCTTTTCGGCTTTTTGCTGGGCTTCGAGGGACATTGTACCCATTTTCGACTGGAGAGCCTCTGGACATACGATCAATTTGTTAACGACCCATACTATAGCAGTAATCGTGGGGTGGTGGTAGGGGTATTATTGGAGCATGGCATGGTATAGATCGATAGATCGATAGGTGGGTATGGAGGTATATGTACCAGAAGAGTAGAGCTGCTGATGCAGCGCCGGATGGTTCGCCTCCAGCCAGTCTGTGCATTTCTTCACAGTAGCACCGAATTCGCAGTACTAATCCTATGCAGCCCAGTCCCCAGACATCGAGACGGGGAGGGAGGCATTGTCAGCCCACCAGCTTCTTTCTTTTGTCAATATATCCTTGGTTCGGTTTGTTAACACTAGCTAGCTGTAGTGTTGGTGTGATGTGACGTTCGGTGTATAATATAATATAATATAACAGGTGGGCGTATCATATTGTAGTATATTGTGCGGATGCATATGGTAGGTAATTGACCGTAGGATAGTGTATGTATAACATAAGATTGAACGGACGGCCATACCTCGGGTGGCAGCGAGCATACTAGATTAATCTCAAACCGTCAGTTCGTTCATCTTCAAGAGTTCTTTCATTCGTTTTCCGCACGTGCGCACGTCGCTCAAAGTGCATGACTGAGGGAATGCTTACCGCCGCAGTATACGACGACCTGAGGCTCCAGAGCGGGAGCTGCAGGCTGCTCGCCAGCAGCTGCTCCGGCGGCAGAGGACTCTGCTTCCATCGACATGGTGAACGTGGCGATTGGTCTGGACGCAGGCGTGAGTGGTAACTTTGGTGGGATGGATGCAGCGAGGTTGCCCCACAGTCTGGGATTCGAAGGATGCGGCGGACACGAGCCTCGCTAGCCAGCTTTGGTATTCTGACGACGTTGGATTTGGCTCACAGATCAACGCACCAAATAGCAGAAAATTGGTAAAATTATTGCAGATATTCGTGAAAGGCAAAATGATACACGCTTACGCAGATTGAGTTCATCTCTGGATCAAGGCAAACTACCAGGCTTGTGATTTTATTAACAGACGGCAGATGGTTAGGTACAGCTGTACAGTATTAAAGTCGATGTACAGGAACGTTCAGGTAAGCGGCCGACTAGCTACGATTCGCAGGCTACAAAGAATACTGAGCTAGCCTCCACCGATGGTAGCGGCTCAAAAAACACACATGGCGTATAATCCAATCAGATTATACAGTTACAAAGGTCAGACATAGCTCGTCGGCGGGAATAACAAGGCTTTCGTTTGTTAGTTCGTCTGTAGTATAGACGTTTAATACGTTCTAAGACACCGTTTGTTAGCGAAATCAAGTCTCAAAAGATCAGTAGGCACGGAGATCACATACCTCTTGAATGGTGGTACGGGCTTGCACTCCTTCTCATCGAGCGTGTTAGCGATAACGCGTCTATACTTCAAGTCGACCTTTCCGTGTGGGTTCTTCTGCCAGCTCAAGGTGTGTCTGCAATAAACGTTAGTAAAGGGTTGCTCCACAAGTAAAAATAGATGGTGCAATCTTACTTCATCCAGTTCTCATCATCACGGTCTGGGTAGTCTTCTCTCGCGTGAGCGCCACGAGACTCCTTACGCGCCGCCGCGCTGACGGCAGTCTGCACGGCGCAGGTAAGCAGGTTCCTGAGCTCAAGGGTTTCAACGAGATCACTGTTCCAGATCTATTAAAGCACCAATTAGCTCGTTTTCCACATCTCCCATGATATTTCGAGATACCCACCATGGATCGGTCCTTGGTTCCGACTTTGTCGAACAATTGGTCAACCTCTGTGATGCCCTTGACACCGGCATCCAACGATTCCTGCGTTCTGAACACACTGACGTCCTTCTGCATCGTTCTCTGCATCTTGTTCCTGATTTCAGCAGTCGAGTACTCGCCGTCGGCAGTTCTGAGCTTATCGAGCATGGCAATGGATTCGGCGCCGGCGTCCGCGCGGATCGGCTCGTGCTTCTTGCCCTTGTCGTCCTTTTCACGGATAGTGTGCGCGACGGCACGACCAAAGACGACAAGATCAAGCAGCGAGTTGGCACCGAGACGGTTCGCGCCATGGACGGAGACGCAGGCGGCCTCGCCGGCGGCGTATAGGCCTGGGACGATAACGTCGTTACCCTTCTCATCTACCGTCAGGACCTCGCCAGTGTACTTGGTTGGGATACCACCCATGTTGTAATCTGTCATGACAATCAGTCAGCCATCCGATCTATATGAATCATACAAGGTCTTGCAGTATATACTTACGGACGGTGGGCAGCACAGGAATCGGCTCCTTCGTAACGTCAACACCAGAGAAGATAGCAGCAGTCTCAGAGATACCGGGCAGCCGCTCGTGGAGGATCTCGGGATCCAGATGGCTGAGTTGCAGGTAGATATGGTCTTTATCCGGTCCAACACCTCTGCCCTCCCGGATCTCGATTGTCATACTTCTCGACACGACATCGCGGGACGCCAGATCCTTAGCGGTAGGCGCATATCGCTCCATGAAACGCTCGCCCTCGGAGTTCAACAGATAACCACCCTCACCACGAGAACCTTCCGTGATCAGACATCCCGCACCGTAGATACCGGTAGGATGGAACTGCACGAACTCCAGATCCTGCCCGGGCAATCCCGCGCGAGCGACCATAGCCAAGCCGTCACCGGTGCAAGTGTGCGCGCTGGTGCAGCTGAAGAATGCACGTCCATATCCACCAGTAGCGAGCACGGTGTGGTTGGCTCTGAAGCGGTGCAAGGTACCGTCTTCCTGGTTGTACGCAATGCAACCCACACATTTGCCATCTTCCATGAGGAGATCCAAGACGAAGTACTCGATGAAGTAGTTGGTGTTGTATCTCAGGGACTGGCCGTAGAGGGTGTGCAGGAGGGCGTGACCGGTTCTGTCAGCGACAGCACAACATCTGTAGGCTTGACCGCCCTTGCCGAATTCTCTGGACTGGCCACCGAACGCTCGCTGGTAGCTGTTGCACAGTTAGCAGGGTCGATACCCAGCAGGAATCAAAGAATACATCCCAGGCTCACATTCTACCGTCTTCCGTTCGCGACTAGCCACATAGACCTCGTTAGCATTACTCTAGTGGCCATTGATAGGGTACCTCGAAACTTACGAAAGGGCAGCCGTAGTTCTCCAGTTCGTATACAGATGCCGGAGCTTCGCGAGTCATATAGTGGATTGCATCCTGATCGCCCAGCCAATCCGAACCCTTCACGGTGTCGTACATACTGCAGCACCGATTAGCCTCTCCTCATTTTGACATCAAGCCACGCCCCAAAGGTATACGTACTGCCATCTCCAGTCATCCTCGTGCATGCTAGAACGTACAAACAGTTCCGTCAGCAAACCAAGCCTTCAATTCTCACAAAACGGAAGCTCCACTAACTTTCCGAGGGCCGCATTGATTCCTCCCTGTGCGGCAACGGTATGACTTCTCGTCGGGAACAGCTTGCTGATGCACGCCGTATTGTACCCCGCCTCCGCCAGCCCGAAGGCTGCTCTCAGTCCCGCACCACCAGCTCCAACAACTATCGCATCGTATTCGTGGTCCTATCCGCCAATAACAACAGCCTTTTGTAAGCCCTCTCGAATAATTGGCCAGTCGTTCGGAGAGCATCGGAGTACTGACGATGACAGGATACTTGTTCGAAACATGCGGCGACGCTTCCTTTGCTCGCAGCGGCAAAGTACCGAATATTCGAGCTGCAGAGGTCACCCCACAATCAGCAATCCGATTCAATCAGAACGGAGCAAACAAACGAGACTGAACAGAAAAACCTCAATTGAAGCTCGGTCGGACATACCAGCAGGTCTTGTCGAGCTGAAAAACCGTGATTGCGGCCTCGCCAGTAAACTCGGTGTCTTCTACAATGCCATGTTAGCTAAGCAGTTCGTTCCCACGAGCCCGGCTTGACGTCGATTCCTCAAGTGGTGGAAGGGAAGCCACAAAGGCGAGCCGAGTGGAAAAAACTCACACGAGCGCCAGCAGCACCCAACCTGCGAAGGCAAGTTGACGCCAGCATTGTCGGTTCCACGAGTGCAAGGCAAAGGGAAGCTGAGAAGCGTAGGCAGAAAAGCGTATCGGACAAACAGCCGTGACCAAGCCAGCTGAAGCCGCGAAAATTGCAATTGGAACGCAAAGTGCGAATGAATCGAAGTGGTTCGAATGGAATGTGAAGTGCGGTAAAGTAAGGTTGGAGCGTTTATTACAAAATCCTGCGATGTAATTGGGCCCCCCGGCTTCCCAAAGCGGTGTTGCCGGACTCTATCCGAGGCCTCCAGCACAAACCGAGTTCGACGGCTCGCTCCCACGGACGCCCTCTGGCGACTTCGACGGTACCGCGGACAGAAGGGCCAGTATGCGAGTCAGACTCTGCTTCTTATAAGCAGGGAGCTTTGTATCGGCGCGGAACGGGTTATCCTTTCTCCGAGAGGCATATACGAATCGCTGTGCAAAGAGGGCGGTAGACAGTCAATCACAAGCCAAATACCCATATACTTGCAGGGTACGGGTGCGCCCCGGTAGCCTTCTCCGCGAAAATGATAGCGATTATATATATATAACAAGAACACTACACGCGACCTTCTAGGATAATAGAGAATTATATAATGCAGAATCCATATCTTGAAGCAGGCACCCATTGAACACCTATTTACATTTCCTCAGAAATATAGATCTTGGACGTACGTAATTCGTAAAAGTGATACTTCGGTGCAAAAGAAACAAAAAGAAAGAGGTTTATAGTTGCGGACCCCTCCTTGTCCCAACGCGCTTCATGTTGAAAATACACGCACATGCCAAAACATCTTAGTTGTACTGCATGTATGTAGCAGTCGAGTTGAACTTGAGGTTCGATTTGATGACCTTCTCGACAGCTGATAGGAAGTCCTTCTCCGTCGCCACCTTTCTCCGTCCTCGGATCGCAAACATACCGGCTTCAGTGCAGACGGAGCGCAGTTCAGCACCTGTGGAGTTGGGACATAACCGCGAGATCAATTCTAAACAAGGTCACACACAGTCAGCATTATACCTCACCGGAGCAGGATGTAACAACATTGATATGCATACCCCATCGAATGTCCCTCTCCACCGACATACTCTTCGCATGGATCTTCAAGACGTTCGCACGTCCCTCAAGATCGGGCAAACTAAACTCAATCTTTCGGTCGATACGACCAGGTCTCATGAGCGCAGGATCCAGCGTGCTCGGTCTGTTCGTCGCAAACATGACCTTGATGTTTCCTCTCGGGTCGAACCCATCGAGCTGCGTGATCAACTCCAACATGGTCCGCTGAACCTCGTTATCGCCTCCTGCACCATCATCAAAGCGAGCCCCGCCAATAGCGTCGATTTCGTCAAAGAAGATGATACACGCCTTCTTCGTCCTCGCCATCTCAAACAGCTCGCGGACCATACGAGCACCCTCGCCGACGTACTTTTGCACCAGCTCGGATCCAATAACGCGAATGAATGTAGCGTCCGTCCGGTTGGCGACAGCACGAGCGCAGAGCGTCTTGCCGGTACCGGGTGGTCCATACAGCAGCACACCCTTCGGTGGGTCGATACCTAGGTTCACGAACCGCTCTGGTGACAACAGTGGCGTCTCGACGACCTCTCGTAGCTTCTCAATCTGCTCCTTGCAACCACCGACATCGCCGTATGTGACATCTGGCTTCTCCTCAACTGTCATCATGGTCACCGACGGGTCGATCTTCGGCGGCAGCGGCAGCAAGATCTGGTACTTATTTCGGTCGACACTACGAGCCGTGCATTAGTTTCCCAGGTACCATGTAGATATATGTGGAGGCGAAAACAAGACATACCCAACTCTCATACCCTCCTCAATATCCGTAGGACTAACCCGCTCGCCCAAGTCCACCACAAACTTGGCAATCTGCTTGACATTGATCACGTATTTCGCCTTATCCGGGTCTTCAGGATTCTGAATGATCTTTGTGCATCTCGCAACCTGCAGCGGCTGCTCCTCTGACATGCGCTGCCTATCCGCCGCGACATCCCATAAGTGTATCGGCGCAAGACCAGTATCCGATTCCTAACCAAACGAGTCTCGCAGTGAGCAATCAAAACCTTCAATCGCAACCGCAGCTATACGAGTTGCCGAGCATGCGTGTCCGAATGTACTAGGCAGCCATACCTTGACGCCAATCTTCTCGTTGACCTTAGTCTGCAGCTCCTTGATATCTTTCTCCAGCTTCTTCAACGCGGTAGCATATGGCGCCGCGCCGTACGTCTTTAAAACTTGGATATCACTATCGTTGACCATGCGTCGTCAGTCCACCCTGTTTGCTCATAAAGCATCCCACTCCGTTCGCCCCAACGGACGATAAGGCACGTACTCTTCCGATAACGGCACGATCTTATCCTCCGGCTTGTCCTCATCATCAAAGTTCTTCCGATACTTCTCCCAGTTCGAGCCCTGAGCGGACGGCATCGTGCTGGCTGATGGCTAGCGTGACAGGTGGTAAGTGTCGGGGGGGCTGTCGTGTGGTGGTGCGTTTGCCCAGCCGTCGGTCGTCCGTCTATCTATGGCGTTGGTTGCGTCGCGGATGGGTTTGCCGCTCGTGGCGATGTCGTTGGGAGATGTATCGATGGCTAGCGAGGTGCGGTACGATGGACAGAGGATGAAGCTTGATGAATGGAGGGACGATGTCGTGGCGTAGCGGTGGTATCTCGAATGCCGCTGAGTAATGTGCGGTGTGGAACCGCATGGACGCGTTGCTACTTGATGATGGCCCGCCAAGCACCGCCCTCATTGGTTTAACTCCGATGGACACAGGCATTCAACTTAAACTGCCTCGTCGACTAGACCTCGTAGCAATTTCTCATCCAGAAATCGTTGATTAGAATTATATATTATGGGAACTTGCGGCTCTATTGAGATACAACAGTTCAATCATCTTACTCAATCAATCGTACCAAACAAAAGCAGGCTAAATGCTTCGAATTGCTCCAAGAAAATGAAGGGGGTATCTAGCAGAACAATGATATATCCTCTCAGCCTCCCACTATACCATCGAGCCACCAATCCAAACGACGTCGCACCGCATTATCGCAAAGAAACAAGCGCTATCAAAAGACTAAAACAGCTAGAGTCTATTATCATACATAGAATTCGAAGGCCAAGCTTGTTCCGAGAATAACAAGAATGATAGCTAAGACAACCGCTAATACGCATTAACTACTTCCAAGCGTCTTCCCGCTATGAATAGAAAAAGTCGTCATCGACCCCATCGCGTGAAGGTATGTCTGGCGGGCCCGGGTATATATCTGTATAACGCACGCTCAAAAGCCGAACTTTCATGCTACACTTCGCAACCGTATTGATCAGGTTGCTAGTCTCCGACGTGATCGGTTTCTTTCCCATCAGGAAAAGCAGGCCGTCCAGCCATTCCGAGGCAATAGTCTGGTTTGATGGATGGAGTACTATCAGTGGGAACTCCTGCGTGGAATCGCCATTCTGATAAGCTCCATTGGCCATGTGCTTGCCAAAGATAGTCAGTTTTGTCGTTGGAGTACCAAAGTTCCCTGGGGTGGCTGTTGTGACGGTAGCGGCCGAATCGCGATTCTCTCTGAGAGACGGCATCACATTTGACGCAACGCTTGAGATTGAAGACAGCGGGACTAGATATCACAATTCGTTAGTAAAGCAGTCCTTCATGGTCAACCGAAGCCAGAATCCTCACTTTTATGAACCAGATCTTCCATTCTCGGCTCGATATCCATATCAGCATTGTAGTAGCCGTAGCAGAGAAATCGCCTATCGGAAGATAACCGTGCGAACAAAGAAATAGAGGCCGGTTTGTCTTTCGCCTTGTTTTGCGAAACCTCAGTTCTGTCTGTCGTGAACCAGCTGCCCTGTAACAGACACCGGATCCTCTGCTCTTTGATGAACTCTTGAGCCTCCTTCGCGGTTTCTTCGTAGACGGACGTCAGCTGCGGCCGCCAGGCGTTCCCGTAGGCTTGCTCCAGCAGCTCCATCTGAATGACTCTCAGTTTCTGGTAGTCGTATTCCGCAAACTCCTTTTCGACTTCCTGGACTTCCTTCGTTCGAGTCGCCTGAACCATGGTTTTATATCCCAAGACACGGACAAGATCCGAGACTTTGTCGAAATCAGAGTATTGCGCTGATGTTTCCTTCCACAATCTGAAGAATGCAAAGAGGGCAGCTGTGTGCAAGCGGGACCATTGCAGTAGCAAAGGTTTGAAGGCCTTCTCAAAACTGGCCCGAGACTCCAGGATCATGATTGTCTTTGCATCGTCCGCCTCGGAATTATCGACAGCGAACTGTTCGCAGAGTAGAGATGTGACATAGAGACTGGCCCGCGCGAACGGGAACCGCTCTTCCCGGGGTTTTGCTTCCTGCTCGTGAATGATCTACGTGAAGTATGTAAGAAAGAATCCACGATATCGACCAACGCTTCGCCCCGCTTACCTTCTGAAACTCATCTTCGTGATCCTTGACAAATTCAGTCATATCCATCATACCCAGGAAACCCGCCTGCTCGAACTCCCACGCCGGCGATTCAGTCTCGAACCCCAATCGCCGCCACTTCTCAGGGTTGCTCCGGATACTTGACGCGCTAGCAATATGTATCGTTTTCAGCGCAGTCCTGTGGTCCTTCCGCTCCAAATTCAGCTTCACTGCCCTCCATTTTCGTATCAGCATCTTCATAAGTGCTTGAAACTCGAGCAGCGGGTGCGCCAGATCCTGAAGAGATGAGCCTTGCATAAGGTACTAGAAATTGATACATCAGCATACCACCCAGACTGCAGATAGCACAACCAACTGGTGTGGGTCTCACATAAACCGTCCGGATAACACCTAGATCCTGCAGCCGCTTGATGAACTTCTGCCACTCGTTATCAGAAGCAATGCTATCTCTCATCAGAGCATTAATCAACTGTAACGCATTCGCGCACAGCGCGTGGTCGGCGCTCGACACTCTTTCCACCAACATCTCCAAGAACTCCGGATGCTCCGATATCGCCGGCTTCAGCGCCTGAAACCCAAACAGACCCGCCATCATCGACCCCCTCCCTTCCGATATCTGAGGATGCGCGACAATCGCGCCAAGGACCGCCATTGCGCCGCGAAGAATGTTGATGAGTGGGTGGCCCGTTATCAAGTCTACCATCTATCTCCAGAGCGAAGATACCGTCAGCGCGTGTCTACCAACTGGCAGCCAATATTATAATGAAGCGAGACGTCAACCTCTCATCCCGCTGGATGGAGTAGAGACTTGGTACTCACACGTGCGATCAACTCGGGTGTCACGTACTCCCACCCCTTATCGACCTCCAGCAGTCGCGACAGACTGGTCAACGAATAAGCCAGCGTATTCCCGTTCGCATTCATCGCCAGCTCGCGCAGCTCGATGATCCCACCCTGCAAGATGAACATCTCCGCGAATGACGGGTCTGCAATGTTACTCTGCAGCTTGAACGCGGCCATCTTGCGGACCGCATCCTCGGTGTTGCCGAGGCGCTCGATGATTTCGACGACGCTGTCCATGGCGGCTGTCTGACGGTTGGCTGGCTGCTGCTATCGTTCGGTGAATTTGCCGCGACTGATTCCGACAGTGGGCGATGCAGATGCGATTAAGATTGGTGTTCCGATCGTCAGGGCGCGACAGGAGCTGGCGCTGGTCCAGGGGCCGCCCATTGGAAGTGATTTGGGGCCAGGCCCCTGTCATGTCCCACCAAAGGAACCGGGAACCACAGCACAACACACGCCGTGCCATTTACATGCACTCTAAACTATCGATACCGAAGGAAGTCTGTAGACAGGGGTTTGATATAGCTTGCGGCTTTTCCGAGGCGAAGGAATTTTCTGATCCGCTATCGCTCGCCAAGTAGATATTGATTCTTATCTGCCTGCTTGGTTTCGCGCATGAAGATATGTTCGGATACTGCCGCCTTTCCACCAGCATCACTACTCTTATGAACTTTATTGCGGTTATTTGAGATCAAAACTCTTAGGGTATCTTAGAGAATTATAAAATCTACGACGCAGTGTAGATACGATTAGCAAAGAGCAAAAGAGCAAAGATTCCGTCGTTATCATCTGCTGGACCTAGGTCTAATACGCACACGTCATTCGTCGGATCTTCATCCCGGGGCGAGCAAAAAACTTCCTAAAATGGCCGGAAAACTTCTTAAAAGGGCCGAAATATTTCCTAAAGTGACAAAATATTTCCTAAACCGTCTCGAAATCTTCCTGATCAGGACAATAGATTTTCTCTTTTGGCCAAAATACTTCCTGAAAGGAACAAAATATCTACAAATCGAGACGGAAAACTTCCCAATATACTCAATATTTCTCCTTATTGGGAAAACAATTGTCTCGATCAGGAAGTATTTCACCAAGACCCCACATGGATCGTGTCAGCGTAGCACTCTATACGGAGCCACTGTCAGCTACAGCGACTGAATTACAATCAGATATCAGATATTAGTGTCCTTTATACAGGCTGCTAGTCCGGCTCTCGAACAGGTAAAATATTGCCGCTGTGATGGTAGATCAGAGCTTTCGGGGAAAGTCAATATGTGCATCAGACATTGCCAGATATATCGGCCGCGACTGTAGTATCAATCGATTGCAATCGACGAATTAATCCATTCATTGTGCATCAACGAACGTGGTTTCTCGTGGACTAGATCACCGTACATGACCTAGAGCTACATGTATACAAAGGCCATTGAAGTAGCTTGTATGGAGAGTCGTCCTATCGAAATCAGCGTCACTACTATCGAATATCAAATTTTTAATATTATGAGCGACGGCAGGAGAAAGATTTCCCGTCAGCACCATACTACGAGCACACAGCTCTGCAGCTTCAATAATATGCCGAAGACCGATTTTCGAGACAAGATCACCCCGCGAATCCCCATACCCAGATCTACCCCGGAGCCGAAGAGGGTCCACCAGGGCCAATCACAGTGCGGTGACGAATCCTTCTCCATTTTCTTTCCCCGCCATGCAGAATCCTTGCCAATCCGAGTCGCGAAAAGGCATCATCTGGTGCACATCGTTCGACTTAGCGAATTTATGCCGAAGTGCCCGAGACTACCGAAGTAGAATACATCATATATATACACATATATTGTAGTCGTCAATTATCCATGTTATCTAAGCAGACTCTCGCCGGACGGCCCGTCAAGTGCGTGCTACTAACTGAAAAACCACTGGAAATTTACCCTTGATAATATTTTATTCCTCTTGCTTCTTTATCTCATCTCAATAGACAGGCCGGGATCAGGCAGACAATCGGTGAGTGCGAGACAGCCCCTAGCTCCATGGATCTATCCTGTAGATCCGCAGTATCAAGAAATGCAGGCTGCCGTGCCCAAGAGTTGACTAGAAACAACCCACATGCATCGATCCGGTCAACGGTCCCATCAGAGCTGCACGTGTACCGAAGTTTAATTCTCTCGCGATCTTCTCTTGGAATTCAAGGCACATGGCATCGGCGCCAATTTTCTCCACATGGAATCAACACTGATCGCCTCGGCTTGATATCATTTCTGCATCATAACGCGAATATGCATAAACTGCAACCCCCCACGTGCGGGGGAAACACGAGCAAATTTTTCCACGATAAGCAGAAAATTACCGCAAGACTCAAAACTCACTCTTCAACGTTGCAACAGCATCTGATAATACGACGGGGGAAAGATATAAGCCCATTGGAATCGAACATCGACGGAAGCAGAGTTACAATTAACGTTCAGGTACATACACACAAAATGAACAGCCACAGCTATATCACAGGACCTTCAACCATCCATAGCCAAGTGAAAGTCAAGGTCGAACCAGGTTCGATTCTGCAGGTCCCAAGCAACTGCGCACAACCTGCCTACTCTACAACTGAAGGTGCAAGCCAATCGTAGGCACCGCCACCACACGCGTGACGACATGCGCCGCTCTGCTGCCTTGCCTGAATCCAAGCTTGCCTGCCTTGTCTTACGTACACTAGAGTACTAAGCACACCATTTGTATGTAGCACCAGCTGTCCTCGCCCGGATCGAGATGCACAGCGCCTGCTTGATCCTCAACAAAAACGCAATCTACCACCCCGCAACGGCCACCGTTCGATTTGTTGGGGGAACCGCAGCTCGAGCTCCATGAGCTGAACACCTGTCTGTCTGTCTTTCTGGCTGGCTGGTTGTCGCATCGAATCGCCATCGCCTCAATCAGCCAGACGAACAAACATGCATCACGCGGCATCCCTTGTTAAAGGAAAGAAGCAGCACCTCCCCGCATACTGCCAACCGGCGACTTGATGCAATGCCCGAATATACCGAATGGCCCGGTGTCGGTCTCGAATTTCGGTGTTCCTGGGCGAGAATCCCCTAGCTAACAGCTAACTCGAGCGTCTAACTGAACCGTCCGCTGTATAACGGTGCCAGGCCGCGTCTGATACCCCGGATCTCGGAAGGCAACAATTAGCAAACAGGTCTCGTGAATACTTTTCGGTTGGATGACAGCACACTCATAAAGCATCACACCGCATTACCGGTTCCTTACAAACACCGTTCCACAGATCTTGCCTACCTAATTCCATATTACCAGGACAGAGTATGAGGTTAAATGCTGTTGAGCGTAATCAACGAGACTGAGTGGCAGCATGCTTATAACTAATCTAAATTATAGCTGTTCCTGACATCAAACACGAGACCTGTGCGAGTGTACACAGCAGCTTCGTATCACCTCCTGCAATTAACGAAACATTGAAATTACCCCAAAATGTTGCCAGCCTGTCATAACTCAGGACTTTAAGTGTGCAAGTCCCGCCGAACCGCGGATCCGATCCGGCCAATTCCCGAACGAACGTTCAACATTCCATCGTGACAAAGAGAAAAAAAAACCTTACCCCATAAATCAGCCATCTAGACAGCCGTATGCATGCACTCCACGAAAATACTAAAAAATGAGAGAGAGAATTAAAAGACAAGTCCGTAACTGGCCAAAGGTAACGAAGGATCTGGGGAAAGCCTGCATCCCATTCTATCGCTAGCCAGCCCGTCCATCAACCCCATGCATCCCCGTCTAATGCCGGGATAGCGGCCTTCTTCCCCGCATTCCCCATATTGAACACGTCCGCTCTAGACTCGACACTATTCGGAGCGGTAACCTCCATCGACGAGACAGGCAGCTACGACAGCTGCCGTATCTTACCCTCGTCCCGACATAGTTTACCCCATGTCTGTGACGTACTCCTTCATTCTTGCTTCCTCTGCATACCCGCTTCTTTACTCCGTAGCACTTGAAAATCTTATTTGTGCATACCGGTATCTCCGTTCGCAACGGTAACCGGGCGAAGTTGAAATCTTGGACACGATTAACTGGCAATCTTAATCGAACTGCACAAAGAAGCGATATGGCGACTGACAAGCAGTGACTATGTAATTTCTCCGCTTTGAATTATATACAAAGCCTTTATTATCGGTATAAACATCGCTCGCTAGCAGCTTCATTTCGTTCGGACGTCCCCCGGTTCAAATTCCATCAAGGGGAGCCTTCAATAGAAAGAGGAAAGAAAAAAAGGGATGCTAGCGTAGACTGGCGCCCTCGTCTCACAGGAGTATAGGCAAGAGACGGGGCATTAAGGTAAAGTAAAGTAAGGACAGTAATTGAAAAAAGCTTACGCTAGAGAATAAAAACGACCAAGGGTCAATAAGAGATAAAACATTTCATCCAGCGGACCCATCATCGACCGTGAGTCCATCGTAAGAATTATAATAGTCATAAGGAAATATACAGAGCCTCCGCTATAGCTCCTCCCCCAACCGCTTTATACAGATAAAGTAAAGAAGCAAAGACATGAAGTGAGCAAAGGGATTGGTCTGAGGGGATATCAGGCCGTGAGAGAATTAGTGAGGTGTGCAAGTGTGTAAGGGGGTGTGTAGAGTAGACGGGATACAGTAAAATACCGGATGCTCATGAGCAGTAGCCAGCATGATAAAAATAAGAGAGCAAGTACAGCCAGGCAGTCAAGTGAATATATTGCTGCCGGTGGGGAAAGCGAAGAGGCGTCAAACTTGTTGACACATATCCCCATTTGCTGCCTGCCCCAGAATATTATCTCGCATACAAAAGGGAAATGATGGAAAGAAATGAAGGACAGCGACAGTAGTAGTAACAGTATAGTGCATACGAACGATAAATATTGTTTTTTTTGAGAAACAAACCAGACGGCCTACCCAAGTTCCCCACCTTTTGAACGCCGGAAGAACGGAAGAAGAAAAAAGTAGTACAAGCAAGAGTATACCAAAGCAAAGAAGTGTCGAAACATGTCCGCTATTTCGTGATAAGAAACGGATAAAAAGTATGAAGTGATACTAGACCTTAATGTTAGCCATCTATCGTCGACCGGCCCATCCAACATTCCAGAAGACGTGGGCGATATCGCGGGCAGTGTTGACGGCATCTACAGCTCTGCCAAATATACCTTCGTTACCGCTAGGAGGCGTTGGTGGGCACTCCGCGAATCCGCCGTATTC
Source organism: Orbilia brochopaga (assembly GCA_036872635.1). Lineage (NCBI taxonomy): Eukaryota > Fungi > Ascomycota > Orbiliomycetes > Orbiliales > Orbiliaceae > Orbilia > Orbilia brochopaga. The sequence continues at coordinate 1,154,182 of JAVHNQ010000011.1, read as the reverse complement.
GTCGTCTTCTTCTCCGAAGCGGCTGCGGTTGAGAGAAACACTGTCTCGTCGGGTGGTCCACTTGGGTTCCCATTCGATCGGGTCGTCCTCCTCATCCTCATCGAAGGTGAAAGCTTTCCCGGATCCAAGGCTAGGAGTTGCGGTGCTTGCCGAAGTCGCGCTGAACAGCAATGCCGAGAGATTGTTGGTCGAGGTCGACTGCTTGAGCTCGGAGGGCTCCACCTCTGGCTTGAGGGTGGTGGACGGCAATTTTTGGATGGTCTGTGGTTCCGATGTGCTTCCTCGAGAGTTTTGGCGAGACCCACCCCGCTTATTCGACATGTTAAGAAAAAGCCCACCTTCATCGGATTCGGAATCTTCCTCCTCGTCGAACCCCAACTCGACTTCGATATCCTCATCCTCGTCCTTGGCCTCTACGGCGATGCACTGCTCCACTCGATCGTTGAAATGAATATGTTTCCTGCATGATGAAGGCGAATGCACACCGGATTCCATGGCGGAGGAAGTCGTCTCGCTGGTTCCCTCGTTACTTGTGGCTAGTTGCGATACGAAGGGATACGTAGCATAGTCCGAGACTGCTCTGTTCGGCAAAACAGGTCTCGAAAGTCTGTGATGATTCTGCGACTGCTGTGATCTTATCGACGCAGTGGCCTGCTTCAACAGATTCGAGCTGCTGATAGAACGTTGCAGTAAGACCTCGGACATGCTTCGTTTCTTCAAAATCGTCTTTTTAGTGTTCTTGTGGTGGCTGGGGTTTCTCGGGGCGCTAGAGCACTCGGGAGAATTCGGAGAAATGGAAAACGAAGAGCGTTCGGGTGCTGTTGAGAGCGGCCCATACAGCCATGTGACATCGTAGTCCTTCATCCTGCTCAGTTTGTTAGCAAAATGCATCAAAGCACTTCGATTGATATTGTTTTTTTTTTTTCTGGATATCACCAAACATACCAGTTAAGTTTTTCTGGAGATACGGTCTTCAACTTGTTCTTTGCCTTCATCCACGTTCTCCATGAGGCGTTCTCTAATCTTGCTGCGTTATCGTAAATCTTTCTCTTTCCAATCATATACCTCCATGACGCCCAGATATCTTCCTCCTTCCATTCGTGGGAGAGGTAATCAACATGGCGAGATGGCTCTTGGCGAAGAGTGATATCATCGATCGCAGTAACAGGCATATCCTCGGTGGTGATGATCTTTGGGATGTTAGCGGTTGTAGGTGAAGGAGGAGGGGGCTCGTCTTCCTCGTCAGGCTCTATCGACTGTTCCAGATGGATGAATGTAGCTTTATCTGAGGCTGTGAAGTCATCGTATGATGGGAATGAGAAGGGCTCGTCGGCTTCACATTGATCCAGGGACGATTGATTGCTAGCATTATCGAAGTAGGAGCCACACGACGAGACGGTAGATATAGAGGTTACGGAATTGCGGGGCGAGTCCGTCGCCGTAGAAGAAGAGGACGCCATCTGAGCTTCGTATGATTCGGGCTTGTTCGATGGGAATGCGAGATGACTGAAGTTTGGCTCGGAGTTGATGCGCCGTGGGGTGTAGAATTTGTCGTAGGACATGGGAGCGTATTGCACCTCGGCCATGTTAGAAGAGGATGGGAGTGATGAGCGCTGATGCAATAACTGCGGTGAATGGGAGCAAGACGTTCAGTAAACGTCTGCTATCAACAGTCAAGCTGCTTATCAGACGTTCGGACTCAAGCTCCAGGCGCAGGCTCGGCGCTCAGTTTCCCTCAGCGCAGTGCTGGATATACGGCCAATAAACACGAAGCGTGTGTCCGATATCCTGCTCATCCGAACCGCATAAAATTATTCCCAGCTGAGAAAGAGAATGCGAACTGTTGGTATTTTGATGGCTGAATATTACGATGTCGTGTATTCGCCTTCGTGTGTGTAAGTTTTAGAATGCCCCTTGCCTGGCGAAACGTGTTGAATTGATTCGAGATCTTGGGAAAAAGCGCAGGTTCGCGAGAGTTCGAAATCCAGTCCGAGTGAAAACGTAAACGAGGTTGAATGAGCTGGATGGAGACGGCAAAGTCGGAAACGACAAGAATGGCCCGTTAACTGTCGACAAGAATAAGAATCGTAAGTACTGAGCAGGTCGAACAAGTGCGATGCTATGCTATATAGTAATAAGGAGAGGTGTGACAGGCAAAAGCAACCGGCGGGCGACTCGCAGGGAGTGTGGAGGAGTGTGTGTGGGTGAGTGAGCGTGGGTGCCGAAGGGTTTTGGGTTCTATACAAATAAGAGCTCTCTCTCTTGCTCATTCGGCTCTAAATGCTGCTGCGCTGGTATGTCTTCGATTTTATTTATTTTATCGAATGGTATTTAATAATGTGCACTCTCGTTTGGGGGGAGTGTGGAGAGCCGTCGAAAGATGGATGGAAGGAACAAAAGCCGCCCGGGAACAATGATACAATTATACCATTCTACCACCGGCCTCCACCACCGCTGCTGCCAGGCCTCGGACGGGGACGCTGGCACACAGATGCTCGTTTCGTGGGCTTAGGATCCAACAGCGGTCAGCGGCGAACAGCCCGGTGCGCCCGCGGAAAAGAAAATATGCCGCGCTCGTAACAGGACCCGAGGAGCACGAGTGCAAAGACTTGTTCGGACGAGTGAGCTGGGCGAATGGGAATCAGAGGCGCCGAGGCTTACGCCGGTCCTTAAGCCCTTTTCAGTTACAAACTATTGTGCAAGTGCATCTGAAGAACGGAGCAGTGCCAGACCAGACCTCGGGCTCTCCACGGACGGGATCTCTCTGTTGCAATTGAGCACTAGTGAAAAGGCAGAATCGAGGAAGCAGCTCGCGCACCAACTAGCCATGGCTAGATGACACCCAGCGAGCACGCTGTTGCATCCGCTCGCTGGATGTCTTGCTATGAGCCTTTTATTGTAGCTTGGATTCGGATTATAAAGCTCAACTAACCGCTGAGAAAGGCCGAAGCAAAGTAGGAAAAGAAATTTTATCTCGATCGTGTTCCCCAAAGTCGAGCTGAAGCCGAACGGCCAAGACTAGCGGACTTTTGGATCTGATTTCCAAAAATCGCTGCCCGAGCCCACCTCGATTGCAGGACGGGGCTTTCGAAACGGATAGTGATATGCACCCCGTCGCTGACCTTGCGCTCGGTTCAATGGGACTCATCCTCCAAATTTGGTTTCTTTCGAGATAACGAACAGCCTGCCTTCGCGCCCATGCTGGGGCAGCCTTTCGGGGCGGAAGTCTAACATGGGCCACCCCTGGGGAGCTCAAGAAAAAAAAAAGGGCGAAAGGGGAACTAGAAGAATGGACAGCACCTACAGGAGATCTGCGTACTCGATGCTTGGTTGGTGCAAGTCGCTGTACCTGGTGACTAACAGAATGAAAACTTCTCGGCCCCGGCAAGGATGCCGCCTACGAAGCAAAAAAACCTCTCTCTCCCTTACTTCGTAGTTGGAAGATTGCTGGGATGCTCCAGCTAGATAGCTGCAAGAGTGCGCGCAGTGCTTGCAGTAGCGGAAAACTAAAGTTGACCTGGCGTAACTAGAGGCAAAGACACGAGACCGGGGTGGAGTATTCCGAGAAACTAGCGTCAACAGCAAGTCCACGGTCGATTGCTCGGTCCTGAATGAACAATTGATGCAGCTCGTCGAGATACGTCGATAGATGAAGAAAATATATTGTCATGAATTGATTAAATTGCGGAAGGAGGAAGAGATTGGTTCGACGACCCTCTGACAAGAACTCGAAACAGTGCTAATTTCATGCCTCTCCCGCTGCTTCTCCCCGCGAATTTTGATAGATAATGCCTGAATCTTATTATGACAACAGACGTCACAGAGCCGATATCGTTCAAGAAGGCAAATCGGGATTTTGTCGCGAATTCCAAGGGGTTATATACAGAGGTATGTATATCCCTCTCGTTACGTGATTCCAGAATCAATCCGACGTCAATTGAAACCGGTCGCGGGTCCCCACTTAGGAATCGAGGAGGCAATCTACTTAGTAAGAACTGAACGGTTGCATTTCGTTCGTTCCCCACGAATCAATGTTAACTTGCAGGCCGTTAACATTTTACATTCTACAAAGAAAATCACCACGTTCTATCCCATTTGGCAGCTGCGCTGATCAAAGTCGAGCGCTATGTATTACGCTGCTACAATTAACCCGTTCCCGTTATAATTATCTCCATATCTAGTAAATCTTCCACTTAGAAAAATTTTCCACCCTCCCATCTGTAGCAGAAGTGTAGCTTTTGTCTCAAAAATTCAGAGTTTGAGGCTGTTACGTGACAACCAGATCGAAGAAGCAAGATGCCGTATCGGACCCCAGTTCCTGCACCGAATGCAGACACAAGGACAGACTACCTTCACTTGCGTCTGCCTCCAGGGATTCATGTCTAAGATCACTAAACTCCACGTCTAGACAGCTGGGTTGTGTAGTAGTGGGTGTATATCCCCTTCCAGCAGCTCCATGGAAGGCGTCAGCGCTGGGTTATATATAGCATCCGCATTCGATCGAAAATTTTTCTTCGCCTCAATTGATTTTCCTGCTTAGTGGTGAAATGCGCCCGTCCGTTGAAACCGACCCGACGACAGCCGCTTGCGGACCCAAGGTTTAGCTTTGGGGGGCCGCCGTAGGGCTACGCGGAACCTCTTTCAGCATCTAGATGCATCCTCACTCGTCAACCTTGATAAACCCAGATAGTAAAGGCAGTTTCTTGCTCTACTCGCATACAAATTTGTGTGAATGCATCGGACTGTGAATCCTGCTTCAAGGCTGTAACAAGGCAGGCAGGCTAGGGCTCGAGTGTGCAGACCAGAGGAATTCCGCGCCGAGCAAGGACCCCCGCCGGCCAATGGCAGTCCGAGATCTCACCGGTACACCCACAAACTCCACAACTGCAGCCACCGCGTATGCGGCCCCGTGATTGGCGTCCTCCACGGCCGTTTTGGAGGGTGTGCTGGTCGGCTTGATCGCTGGTCGGCATCTTCACTGGGGACAGCCGGCCAATCCTGGCTGCCGACACGATCAGCATCAATGCCGAAGCGAAGAATGTTCGAAATTTGCTAATGCAGGTAAATTCCAAGTCTATCTCCTCGGCTCGGGTCCTATGCCGTGCTGTTCAAAAGTTTGTGAAGGAAAGTTCTTATGATCGCCATATTATATTCACTCGGTGGAGCTGCGGTGTATGTATTATACACTCGCAAACTCGCTATCACCGCCCGCGTCAAGTGACTGAGACCGTAGTAGCTACCTCCAGCGAATACATTCCATATTTTCTCTCGAAAGTGCGCACAGGTTCCGCATCTTCTTCTTTGAGCAACTACCCCACGCACTAATATTGCATTCCGAACGGATGCAACATCCACTCGTCGACATATGGAATCCGTCGTTTGCATGCAGTAGGAGGATTCATTCCAGCAGTTATTCGTATCCGAATCGAACAGGACGAAAGCGAAGGATGCCGTGGGGGTCGCATCACCCCTTCGTATGCATCCACCCATCCATCCATCCGACTTGCCCTGCTATGCCAGCCATGCATCCAGAACCGTTTTATCGACTGATGACAAAAATCACTAGCAATTGAAATTAACAATCGATTCTTAACTGCGCTCTTGAGCCCATCGACGGAAACAGGTTGCCAAGCAGATTGAAATGTGGCTGACAGGCCGTTTGTTTTAAGCAGCGTGTGCATGTCCACCCATGCACACATGTGCCATGAATACTTGCATCTGCTGGCATTGCATGCGGTACCTGTACGTACGGATTCTATTTTCTGGGTCTCCAACGGCTGCCGACATGCAGGCTAAATTGGCAGACTCTGAATCATATCAGTGACATGGTACGATCGATCGATCAGCCGCTCTCCAGGCTTATCTTATGTTCGGAACCGCCGTGACCGAGGACGCAAACGTCCCGTATCTAAGATAGAAGTGCTGAGAGATATCGCTCGGTCTAACTCGTCCCATATCTGTTTACCTATCTACGAAGATAATTTGAGGAACTCCTCAAGAACCAAGAGATCTTGAGAATCAACAGATTCGAAAATGGGAACTGACAATTGAACGGAGACATGGCAATTTGAAAAATTCCCATTAATACATGCTTGCATGCTCTCATGCACCTCAATTGCGCTAGTAGGATACGAACTGTTGGCAACATCTCGCAACATCACAGCACTGTACAGGACTTCCTGTGTCTCGACCCTGTCGCCATTCTACAGCCTGATGTCGAATTGTTCGAAAATTATACCACCACGCTACAACACCGCCGCGACTGACTGATTGATAAGGAAAGGCTAACAGTCAGGCGCAGTAACCGAATGCAAACATACAAGCGAATCTTCAATCAAAACCGCCGACTGTGCGTACTACTTCCCGAATATGCATTATCTGACAAGAGGACTATCGAGAAAGAGGAAGAAGAGCAACCCTGTCAAATACGAGCCAATGCAATGCAAAGAACTAAGGAATTCCTTCCACGGACAACAAATGCAATGAATCCTTCAAATATCTCACCCAACTGCGGTCGGGCGCTCAACCGCAGCGCTGAACAGGGTGACCGGCCGTGCGCTATCTACCTAGGTATCTATCAGCAAACATCCAACTTGCAATGCCCGCCTGCTATCTCAATCCGGCCGTAAAGCCCTCTCTTCTAAAGATATCAAGCACCTGCACCGTCCACCCAGGTCGAGGCACAGACAGTGTTTCGCAAATCCCCACCACATTCGTGCCAACAGCATGCACATGCACAACGTGCATATGGAACAGACGTTATATGTCTGCTCGTCCTTGACAAGATATGAAGCCTAGAGCTATGCACATTGCGCCCCCCCACCCCCCTTGTAACTTAACTCATGGTAATGCAGCAGCCTGTGGCGTCGGGCGACCGTTATAACGCACGTATAACGTTACGCTTCAATTTGTTTTCCAACATAGCGTAGCGTAAACGTATATTGAGGAGCTTCCCAGTTTACAGGAAGTGTGCCGACTCACGGGCTAAACGTCGTGCAAACATCCGGATATCCGTCGTGCAGATGTGGCACGTAAACGGCTGGTGGATCAACATACATACATGCACGCACTTGCTGTCTTTCCTGTACCACAATGGATCGATTCGGCACCCCTGCTACTGGCAGGTTCCTTGATTTTGACCGTGGAGGAAACAATCGACGTATTATGCGGGACGGGATATAGTATCCTCTCTGACGTCTGCGTGGGTACCGATTTGTAAAGCTCGGCAAGACAGACAAACAGATTGACGGATGGATAGACGGCTAGACAGCTTGGGCTAGTAGATCAAGACGACAGCGGTTACGATTGTTTGATGTCTGCTTTCGCTTCACCTCGCCTTATTTTCCTCGCCCCGATAGTGCTTCCGAATGTTCCCGTAGTCAACGTCAAAGTTGGATGCGTTCTTGAATCAATGGCTTGGGTAAATGCTAGCTGGCTAGCCGGCTGCGTTCGCCGGTGCCATGCCCCTTAGTTGTATTGGAAATCAGATTGCTGGCAGGATGGCTTCCAGTTTCTAGACTAGCCTGTCGCAAGCAGCTCTGCCTTATCGACCAGGACGCCTATCACAGTGGGTCCGGCTCGATGTGCTATTCTTGTCAGTGGAACCGTGCAAATATATACTAAGTATTGACGGCGATGATATCTATCCGCCTTTCGATTCTCGTGCGCCTGCCAGCTTCCGATTGAAGTCCCGGCCAGTTAGCTGTTACAGCTGCCTCTACCGGGGCGATTGACAGAATCTCGATCCCAGCAGTGCCAATCGGCAGATCAATGATGATCATATGAGGGTCGTCGAAAGAATTAACTCGACTCACAGGTTCCCTTGGGGCGTACCGTCAAAAGCAATCGAACCCTGGACAACGACCGAAGCTAGCTCTGCGAGTTTTACGTAAAATCGATAGCATCAACATGTGCAACAGCTCAGACTATCTACACTACTGAAAGCGGATTGTGCACCTGCAGTGCACTGCGCTTGCTGCTGGCCAGTCGTCGGAGTACCCCGCTGCGGCGAAAATGTAACAAATATACAACGCAGTAAATTTCCCCTGAAGAACCAAACTGCAAGAATCATACGATACTGGTCGACGTTCATGATCAGCGCCAGATCGATTGAGGTTAACCTTCCGAGTCTGCCCTGCCGACTATGATATTGAGGTGAACTATTGCATTGCTTTCGTATAGTATTTGCGTGACTTATTAGCTGTGTTTCCGAGCGCCTATAGCGCTATTTTCCTAAACTGTCAGCTGCATGCTTTTCACTATTAATATCAAAGCTCGATATTGAGACGGCAAGATCCATTGCATACCCTTCGTTAATCGACCAACCAATGATATAAATGATATATATTGGTTCTTGAACAGCATATTCTGGATCCCCGGTTCTGTACTTCCGATTAAAGGTACTGTAGCGAGTTCGCTCGATACACTCCCAGCAACCACAGATGTAACTTCTCAATTCCCGGAATTCGGAATCCAAGCCGGTGGACATGCATGTGAAACTTCACAGATGCCTAGTACACTGGCTTCTAGAGTGCCAAGTATCGACCGGCCCACAAACCCAGTTCGTCCCGCTACAGGCCCGCTGATGCATGGCCATTTGTCTCCGAACCGCTAGAGCTCCCGCGGACCCTGTGACACGGAACAGGATGGCACCGGCTATATCCAGGGTTAGACTGTCAACCTTCGTGTCGTTTGCAGCTAGCTGCAATGCACCACGATGGGTGCTGGGGCTGATGTGAAGGCGAGGGGGTGGCGATATACCTAGCTGACCAAACGGTCTTTGGATCCTAGCTAAAGTTTATGTGTCAACCAATGCATGCCGGAAACGACATGGCAAACCCCGGCTTCCGGGTGCGTTCCTGATGCCTGAATCAATCGATATCATGTAGCAGTAGTACTGATAGAATGTCTGATACCACGTTGCGCGTGATGTATTGCGCGGTTATAGCGTTACTACATTTCCGTATCATAAGGCTGACAGCTGAATTCACGAGTCAGTTGTACATGGAATGATGTTCCGTAACATAGGGACGGTAAGCAGCTAAACATGACCCGCGGAAGATGCCAAATGCTTCCGGCAGCTAGGCCTGGTTTCGCTGTGCCACGGAGAATCAGCTGCTCGGTTCACGAGACAAGATGCGGAAATTCAAAAGCCACCCGCTTTGTTACTATCAACGAAGTAGTTATTTGCAAATGCTAATGTAAACGCGGGGAAATAAGGACAGGAGCAATCTACAAGGGTGTGCCATCGCTTCGCTGAGAATTCCATTGGTTATACACTGAAATAAGTCAGGGAATCGACATCTGCATATATGCATATTTGGTCTCGTTAAGCTATCGCATGTGTTACCCTGCCAATCAGGATCGATCGGCTGTTAATGGGATGCTTGCCCTTTGCATAGCGCAGCTGACGACGCGCTCTAGCTACTCTCATCGGTCTGCATATATTACATTCATTGACCTGGCATGAAGTCGCACAGGTATGCTTTTGTAAGCGCGGATAGGCGAGCATCCGACTTGCGTGGACAATTGTCTCCTCGTGCTCCTTTGCCACAGGCTTCAAGCTCTGCATTCTGCCGGACTGACAAAGGCTTAAGGAATCAGCTTGATACCACGGCTCGAATAGGCCCGGGCTCGGTCACCCGGCCGTCGGGCCGAGCAAGTATCTGTCACTGTTACCTAATGTTAATCGTCCAAGGTACAAACGGTAGCTTGAACGAGCCTTCCCACATGCAGATGATCTTGAACTGTCTGTTGTCGATGATTTTTGGAATCACAATCTGCTGAACTGCACGCAATGTCATGCGAAAATACAACCATTCACGTCCTCCAATCAAGCATGTGATAGTGATTCGCCCGTCTTACGGGTGTCCCGGGATGATCCTCGGGCAACCCCCCGCAACCGGTACCGGCGCGAGGTCGTACACACCGGGGTGAGACACGAGGCCAAGGGATTTTGTGCGACCATGCGTATGTACGTATTATGTACGTACCATGCTGTGTGGATCGCCGATCCCTGTCTACCAGCGGGCATAAACAGGAAGCCACAACCAAGCCAGGCAAGCGGCGGATCTCCAGTGCAATGGAGTCGAGCTTCCTCCCCAGGTGCGGCGGCGGCGGCCTCGACAGGCAGCTTTCCGAACCGAGTATGATACCGACGGACGGACGGGGCTCAAAAGTAAGACACGAAAACGAGACGGGCAGTATGGCCGACCCGGGTTTTCCCTATCCTGGCCTTCGAATCCAAAACTACCCTCAAGGTAAGCTGGTTCCAGCGGCTAACTGTGTACCATGGCAGGCCAGGCAAATTTCGTGATCGAGAGATTGCGGCGGTGCCGCTTTGCCTAGCGTCCATGTAGCCGAGAAATGACGAATTCGCACTGCAGAGCACGGAATATTCGATTGCTTGATTGTTCCGTCGAGGGTGGCGTCCGGCGCGACGGTGTCTTTCATTTGACGTTTGTATTCTCTGCACAAGGCAACTAGCCTTACTGCCTGGCTTACTGTTCAGGTAATTTTCAACTTCTGCGTCAAGTCCTAAAACAGTCTGAGCTGGTCTCACAAGCCAGACCGCGCTCGCACGAAGCTGGATTAGGTAACATATGTGTCTGTATGGACCATTTGTTTGGAACAACAGCTCAACACCCGGATTCTCTGTATAGATCCCGACCCAGACAGATACCTAAACTACTCAGCATACATTACAACGGAGTATTCACTCTCGATAATTCTATCTAGAAGCAAACATCTTGGAGCCAAAGCCATTATACCGAGGTAGCTACCACAACAAGGCTCTTGCTATAAGATATTATCCCTGTGTCTGTGTTTTATTCTCTTTTTTTTGGTGGTATTACGTATGCCACAAGAAAGATACATGTGATATTCTGGAAGCATTTCTACGACGTGGATCTACCATTAGAGATCTATTGCCGGTGTCGTAAACCATACGCTCTCCTCGAGCCGCCAAATACAGCGGGCTGGGTTCACAAGCCCAGTAAATTGTAGTATGTAGGCTAGAAAGATATCCATCAAGTGCCCCTGGCCGATTCACAACAATGACTAGGAAATACAAATGCCTCTCAGTCTTCTTCTCCCTCTTCCTCATCTTCTACTTCTCCCTCTTCGATAATCGGGGGGTCTTCCGTGAACACAGTATCCGGTTCGAGACCGCCTTCCGCTGGCGAACCCGCTGGAGTTGACGACTTGACGCTTTCCGTCAGAACGTGAACTATTACCTGGACCAGCTCCGCCAGGCCCTTCTTACTTCGAGCGTCGATAAAAGGTGCCGACATGACCTATGGATTTCTAGACTTAGAAAACAATGATGCCAACGGCCAGGCCAACTAGGACAAGCACCGTGACTTACCGTTCCTTCGTGGGTTATTTTGTAGATTGCCCACTGTAAACCCTGTGTGGCGATACCGACTGCAGAGGCATCTGCTCGCTTCTTTCGTTTACGCGATTTATGAAGCACACCCAGATAGCCGACAAGCTGTCCCGCTGCTTCATATATTGTGCCGTCATGTTTAGCCTGTACGACGGCTAAGACTGAGAACAGTGGCCTTCTCAATCCTGCCCTGCTGGTGGCTTCCGCTGACGTCGAATCCGGAGGGGCTTTCTGGCTCTGACTCCGGCGGCCTGTTGCCTCAATAGCAATGCAGTGGTCTATTCGACCGCGGTAGACTGTATCCATTGTTTCATTCTCGTACTCTATTGCAGCTTCGCCAACAAGCTGAAGGTGAAATTTTTGACTTTTTTGGAAGCGGGCGAGGACCTCGTTGGCATCCTCAAAAATTGCGGTTGCTTTGTCCATGGTTATATACTTGAAGATGATCAGCATGCTACCGGGGCACTAGAATATTATTTGCGGGGATGAATCGCCTTACATATAAGAAGATGCACTCTATAATGATCACATCGATCAACGTGCGACATATCGCTTCGGAGTGTCTGTCTGCAGTGTGCATGTACTTGGATTGGAAGGTCTTTAGCAATCGAGGTGGTATGGTGGCGATTCCCAGAAGGTCTCCCGGGATCTCCTTCTCGATCTCCCAGAGTTTAGAGCTTTGTTGGCCAATGTAAGCCTCCCTGTTCAGAGAGAATCGTTCGATGGCATTCTCCATCGTAAGGGAGGAGATTTGCACAGTCTGTTGCCTTTCCCAAACCTTTTGGATTTCTTCTTGTATATCTGAGGGCATGCGAGGAAGTAGACGGATGAACGTCTCGAGAAGGTCTGCTTTACTGGGCGATACAGGGCTCTCCGATCGCTTGCGTTTCTTGAGTATGTGATTGTGATCCGTAACGGTTGACGATTGGATCGTCTGTCCTGATGTTGAAGACGACATAGTGATCGCCTGCTGCGCAATCTGAGGATATCTAGATTAAGGTCCGATCCAGATGTGAGTAAGAAGGACTACCGGAATGATGATTGATGGAACTTAAATAAGAATATAATTATACACCTATGGTATGATAATAAGGTTGATGATGCTGCTACTGTTTCTTCAATGATGCGTGGAAGAGAGGAAAAGAGCTAGTATCTCAGCCGAGCAAAGTATCATTTATCGGCCGATGACTTAAAGAGCGCACATATATCTAGAAGGCAGACATCGGCGCTGCTATATTATACACGATATAGAGCGTACAGTCCTATCAGCAGAGATCTTCAGAATTGCACAAAATTGAAAATCTAGAACCACGCGACGTGCACATGCATTTCACGAAAGTCAGACCAAAAAGCCTGGTATGTTGAGGTTTTAAATAAAGATGTGTTTTATAGGTCTTCTAAGCACAAATCCCGGACAATTCAGACAACATTTTGATTTGCACCCTCCTTGTGGATCACAGCAGTCAATCAGCTTAAATAACACTACAATAAATACTTGGTTAGTCTTGGAGCATATAGAGAAACTTTTTTTATTCCACCTCGAGTTGTCTGCAGCTGATCTCATAAACCAGACCGCACGGCAGTCTGCAGCCCTTCTTTGATTGTTTTTTGAGTATGTTGGACGCGGCCATCATGGCCCTACAGATAGGTATACGGTAGGCAACGACCATCGCTAGTCAGGCAATGCATATATAGACATCTACCATCTACCATACTCCTGGGCCCTGTTATAGGCGCCCTATGCGATAGAGTCTACAATAAATGTAATGTTGATGTTTGTACTCTCTTCTATTTACTTGGGCATCTCTAAGCATTTTACATGCGCGCTTGGCGCCCACGTGTGCCCTCGATGTCAGTTATCCAAAAAGGGAGGTGGGTTTTAATCGGCTGATGGGATTCCAAGACGTAGAGGTCTAGGTGGGTGGATTTTAATTGATAGATGCGATTTTGAAATGGCTATGGAGGCTTTTTTTTTTAGTAATAGGGTCAATATATTGCATTTCTAAGCGATATTAAGCGAGGTACTTATTAATAAGGAGTTGCTGTATAAATTTGTATGGGTATTAACGATAGATTAAGTACCTGTAAAACTGCTCTTTGGTGTTCACCAAAAACTGCCTGATTGGTATAGCCTCGATTCCAGATGCCGATTTCGACTTGCGTGTGCAAAATCTCGCGCAACACAAAATTTAACCTATGCACCTGTGCATCCGTGGTATACGAAAGTATACTACTGTGCAGGAAGGCCCGGGTTGATCGTCACGGTACTGCTATTGTATTTTTGGCCGAAAGACGTACTGAAGGCGTTAATACCGTATACCGTATTGATATGGTATTCGTCTTAATTATTTTGGTGGAACAGGTATTCAGACCGTCTTCAAAAACACGGTCTATAACAGCACAGTACTGCAGTATGTTCCCAAACCCAAATGTTATATAGAGTGAATAAGCGTTCGAGAGGTTCCTAAGAGATAGTACTCATCGTTCGCGCCATGAAGAAAACTCGACGTACGAATACTCTCGGAGATACGGCCTGGAGGAAACCGATCGGCTGCGAGCTGCGGCTGCTATGGTCCTTTGGGTTCCTGAATGCGTGGATATCCTGAGTGAACCGCTGCCACCAGCATATTTAATGTTCAGGACGTGAACCTACCCAGCGGTGTCTCAATCTGTCAATTGCTTGTTTGTCCATCTTCATTTATAGGTTTCGCCGGCCCAGAGGATCGGCTGTCTGGTAAACGAGACAAAGTTATAGACATCGTAACCGAAAATGTTGCAAGTGACTGCTTATGTCCCTAGGGGTGGACTCAGCTACCCTTAGAAGCTTTCGCAGTCTTCGTTCTGCGGTGCCCAAATTGAGAGAGATATAATGTAAAAGCCTCCAGGTTTCAGGTCTCCAAGATATAAGACGGGTGGGTTTGTTTCGACTCCGCGATAATATCGGTAGCTGGGCTCCTTCGCTTTTTGTTGCACCGCCTGGCCAGCTGGTCAACAGCATTATAGAAGTATATCACAGGTTTATATATCCAGAAGTCCCATGAGATGGCGGCAAACTTCCTCATTCACTGCCTGACTCGTGCGCGTGGAGTTCATGAGGTGATTCCTTGACACAGTTAGAGGATTTGAAGAGAGCAAAAAGGGTGGGGCTGAAAATTAATATAGTTGCTAGACCCAGGCTAGCTTCCAAACGTCGAAACCAAGTAAATGCTATATGTGTATATTATAGGCGGTATATATTATAGGTAAGTGGTATATATGCGTTAATAACGGCAAGAGATAGGCCAGGGACCTATCGAGCTGCTACCTGCCTGTTATATCAAAAATGCGGAAGTCATCAGATTTTCAATAATTACTTAGTTTATACAAGCGGATTTCACAATCAAACCAAATTCTCGCACTCGGTCAACGAAGCTGGTGTTCTGTCTTCGATAGACGATGGCTCGTATACGTGCTTGGGAATGATCAAGTATCATTATAATGGCACTCTATTGTAGATATATATTACCATACTGTCAACATATGCATATATTACGCTGCGTTATGCATTTCATTTTGTCCCCATTGTCCTATGATCTGTCGGAACTTTGCAACTATAATCATTATACTATAGATACTGTCTCGGGACCAGCCGGTAGCCGCAGCTATAAATGCGAGTTCTAATATATTACTTGCTTTATAGGGTAAGTCAAAGCGATATCGCGATGTCAGGAACCAGAGCCAAGATTTGGGTGTTTTCTGCTCACTCCACGCAGGTACATGGACCAGGGATAATCATAGGTGTTTTCTGCAGGAGGCTTATTGAGTTGCCCCATATACACCGGAAATTCGCGACAAATGGAAGGCCATGCATTTTAGCCGGAAAAATAACGGGCGTACATCCGCTTCCGATATCGTACGAACGACCAATGCGGTGTCTTGTGTCGATTGATCAATTGAGTGGTACGGGGTATATGAGTTGGAACTTGAAAATTCGAAAGCACTGACGACTATTTAAACAATGATGGTTCCCGCAGTATTGAGGATGATATCGACCGGAGCTCGACACGAAAAACGCAACCAGCTCCTCCTCTATCAACCTTATACCCATCATGCGTGTCAGCATCATTTCACTGGTCCTCGCCCTGGACTGTATGGCGTATGCCAGTGCGGAGGTCCCCGTCTGGCAGAAGATTGCTCTAGAACGCCAACAGTACCGCGATGCTTCAATTTCCAGAATATCGCCCCGTATTCCTAACGTTCAGCCGGCAAATCTACCTCTCAATGTCTTGAATACGGCTAGGTCGATGTTGACACGCCAGGAAGTCAAGATCACTGAGATGAGCTCGACAGAGCTTCTCGGTCTTCTTGCGTCTGGGAAATTGACAGCTGTCGAAGTCACAAACGCCTTTTTGAGAAGGGCAGGTGTTGCGCAAAAGCTGGTAAGTGTCTATAAATATGTTATAAGATTGTTTGTCCTATCCTTTAATACTTACGGCTCGATGTGACAGGTGAACTGCATAACGGAAGTTCTTCCGGAAAGGGCCCTTGCGACGGCAAAATACCTTGACGACTACTACCGAAAGCATAGAAAGCCTATTGGGCCATTTCATGGGCTTCCAATCTCTGTCAAAGAACATATCGGCGTGAAAGGTCTTACTTATAATGCCGCCATTTGCAGCAAAGCCGGAGATATCTCTCCGGATGATCATGATCTTATCAAGATTTTGGGTGCTGCTGGAGCCGTTATCTACGCTCGCACGACGGAACCACAGAGTCTTATGCAGTTTGAGACCCACAGCAATCTTTATGGGACAACAGTGAACCCTTTCAACAGGAACTTGACTTGTGGTGGAAGCAGTGGTGGCGAAGGAGCCTTGATAGGCATTAGAGGCAGTCCGCTCGGTATAGGGTCGGATATTGGTGGCAGTATCAGGGTCCCGTCTGCTAATAATGGTAAGAGTCGGAGCCACCTCGAAAAGCTTCCGAGAGCTAATAAATTTACTTATTACAGGACTATACGGCTTCAAACCGACACCGAAGAGATTACCCTCAGGTAAATACAACCCAAGCTCAGCTCTGCGCCACTGTCTAACTTACACCGTCGTTTCTAGGTTTGATCGCTGTAGCAGGTGGTTCAGATGGTATCGAGGGCACTCTCGGTCCTATGTCTACCACCCTTGAACCACTTTCCTTGTTCATGTCTACCGTCATGGCCGCCAAGCCATGGGTAAACGATCTGTCACTGTTACCGATCCCATGGCGTGAAGAATCGCACTTCCCCGTGGATCCTGCTACTGGTAAACCAAGGAAGATGAGAGTTGGTGTTATGAGATGGGACGGGATGGTCATGCCTCATCCACCGGTCACCCGTGCTATAAACGAGGTGGTGGACAAGATGAAGAGTCATGGCGATCAGTTTGAAGTCGTCGAGTTTAAGGACGAGAATTACGAGGAGGCCATGGACGCAATGGTAAGTATCACTTCATTAAACAATATTCCACTTACTCTCACTCCTTTTCCCTTGCGCTGACATCCGAACTATGTTAGTGGGGATTATTGTTCGCGGACGGAGGCGATGATGTCCGCAATGAACTGAAAAAGACAGGCGAACCCATCAGCCCACTCACGGAGTATTCTTTCATCCAGCCTGGTACGCCAAAGCCACCTGGTTGGACTCTACAACAACTCTGGGAGAGGAAGGCAGTCAAGTCTAAGTTCCAATCGCAATATTCGGCGAAATGGCAAGCTGCCGGCCTTGATGTCCTTTTGTGCCCGGTTGCACCTGTAGTTGCCGGACGACTAGGGACCACAAAATACGGTACATACACTGCCCTTTTTAACTTATTGGAGTATCCGGCCGCTGTATTCCCCGTAAGTAAGGTTGATGAAAGGGACAATGGCGTTTGGAAATACACACCAAAAGGAGGCATGGATACGGAGAACGCAATGCTTTGTTAGTAACTTTTCTGACCCTACCAGATGTGAACACTGCTAACCGATATACAGGGGATGCAAACGCCTATAAAGGCGCGCCAATAAGCTTGCAACTCGTAGCGCGGAGATTTGAGGACGAAAAGGTTGGACCGCCTAGTTCTTTGACATCTCGAATATAAAGCGAAGACGAGGGAATGTTCGCTAACGTTGATAATTCGCTATTTATTAGGTTCTGGAGGCACTCTCCGTCATTCAAAAGGCGCTCGCGCTGCCATTTGATGACCCGACAAAGTAAGGTCGAGCTCTAGATCAGCGGTGTCTCCACTCAAGAGTTCATATGGCTATAGGGATCTATCGACGGATATATATGATTGAGCGTCAAATGAGGCCAGTCGGTGGGTAAGCGCTTTAGCATATATACCACTTCGTCGATATACACGAAAGTTTGAGAAGGTTCTAAATTTTCAGCTTCCATCGGTACCCTTTTCATTTTTCTTTTCATAAACCTGGACTTCGGTATTTCGTCTGGTCAGGGATAACATGTAGTTTATGAAGTAATAATTTTGTGTTACACTTCGCTACTATTGCGGGTCTGTACAGGACGTTCGGGTGCTGCGCTGGTATTCCATAACAGGAGATTTTTAGAAGTCGTATAGAGACTAGTTCAGGGTATCAAAGTAATACATGAATTTCGCAAAGCAGGATGAGCCACCTATTGATACTCAAATTGTTCCTTCGTCTTCAAATACCTACCTAGGTAATCATCATACTTCTTTAGGGCATCTGTACGGAGTAAGCTATAGGATGTAGGATTCCTTCGTTTCGAACGATGTTTCCAACCGGTTATCGGTAATGCAGACGCTGCACAGAAAATATAGATGGACACAGCACCTTTCATCTGGCATGTGAAAAAGCATAGAACTTCGCCCAGCAAGCCGGCTGTCCTTGGTATTTGGTAAGGATCACAACCGGTTCTCGCTTCTGCACAGCTAGCTTGAGAGAACGCACAGGCTCGGCACCGTAGCCGGCTACGCGATAGTTACATTGGATTCGGGGATAAATGTGATTGCAAACTCCACATGCCGTTTCGATGACCCGTTCGTTCGTATCGTCGTCGTCACCTTTGGTTGCCATGCCGGATGGCGAACGGGACGGCTGAAAAAAGAGCTACATTAGCTGCAAGGCCTGATGCAGCTTCAAGGGGTAGTTGCATGGATGGGAGCTGAAAGGTTCGTGCTTGGTTGCAGCGGAGCCGCGGGAGGTGTGTACGACAGAAAAAGGCTATCAACGTGCGACTTTGGTACAAAGCCTTGGAGACGATATCTCGACGACGTTGCGGCTTCGTGTCGATGCCTATAACGATCGTGATCTCAATTGGGACCACGGCGCCCCACGAGTGTGGAACGTGTTGATGTGTTGTGCTGCACACGCGTTGCAAGGCCATCCCGCAGACACGCTCTCGATTGGCCTGCCGACATCGCAACGACGCCCATCAACGATAAGCTTTCGATTCGACCTCCATCCTAGACGCTGCCCTATAAATATAGCGCTCCTCCGCCACCGTCGACAGGGTCCAAACCAATCGACCCGTCGACGTCTCCATCTATACTCCGAGATTGAACCGTCGGTCGCCCACACGCGGGCGCGAAACTTTGGGAGCAGCAGAATCTCGGCTCCCTATTGGCGTGTCTCACCGACGAGCTGCAAGTAGCACCCTCTCATGGTTACATCCGGCAACTTATCGACGTGCATGAAACCAGCCAGCCTCGAGACTTATCTGGCCATTCTATGGTAGCTGGTTTTCGAGACATTATCGACGTTCTGTCTAGAGAGGCTTTCGACGTCATGCCTAACACCAATCGAGAGGGAGAGCTTGGATTCGGGAGAACGACCAGCGTTGCCCCCGCCCCCTGACATATTGGAATCGAGTGACGCGGCTTTGGTCAGCATCATTCCAGCCCCAAAGAGGAACGATGAACTGGCTGATCAGGGTGGACAGGCCTTCCTAAACAAGCAAGCCAGAACGCCCTCTGGATACCCTCGTGAACGGATGCTGAAAGATGCATTTTCCTTCCTAAAGATGGCATCGACGACTTTGTGGGTTCCGTTCAGCTTCGGCTCAGCCTTCCAGCTGAAGCCAGCTGAAGGAGCCAACATATGCATAAATTTGTCAAAATGCGATTTTGACAGGCGCAGCTGCCCAGGTGAAAACAACAAACGCTCTTGGCTGTCCAATCTGGACGCGATCGCGACAAGGTGGTCCCGACCAAGTCCGCCGCCACTGGTGTACCCCGGATTGCCCGGTGGGTCAACATGCGCATTGTGCCATGTCAGGCGCACGAGCAGCCCTCCCTCTTGCGGAAATTGCATCAAGGGCGGAAATGAAATGAAAGGTCCAATGGGGCATGTCTCGTGAACCGTCCCCCCTTTCCGTTCATTGGCCCCCTCCTTCACCAAGTCGCTGGCAACCCACGGCGATAGACTTTGGGAGGAGCAAATTTTTTGTTTTTTACTTTTTCACCACTGTGTTTCCACAGTGTTTTTTCAAAATTGGCTCGCGCAAAAGGATTCGCCTGCACCCCCCTATTTCTGGATGTTTTGGTTTAAGAGGCGCTGGCCGCCCACGCACGTCGTGCGTATCCTTTTCCACCTTCTTTCCTTCCACACCGCAACGGAATACAGCTGTCTACACTCGCTCACGACCTGCATCTGTGCCTTCTCGACATTCGTTTGCTTAAACGCCCAAGGTTTTTCCTTTGGACTACATAATATAATCCTACTATATATACCGTCGCTCTTCTGCGCCTTGTCCAACTTTCTTAATCATCATCACCATCTTAATCATTATCCATTAGTAACTTTGGTCGTTCGTACCTAATACCAACAATACATACCATCACAATGCGTTTCTTCAGCTCCGCCGTTGCTTTCACTCTCGCAGCTTGCGCTGCCCTGGTCTCCGCCCAGGCACCAACCACGCCTAACGCTATCAGCAACCCAATTTCTGGTGATACTATCACTGCTGGCCAATCATACGACATCACATGGATCAATCCTACACCTGGCACCGTCACCTTGACGCTCATGACTGGCCCAGCGAACCAGTTGACGCCGGTCACTACGATCGCCTCCAACATCCCTAACGATGGTTCATACACCTGGAATGTGCCCAGCAATATCCCAGCCAACAGCGGCTACAGCATCAGAATCTCCTACGATAACAACCCAGCAAACTGGAACTACTCTGATCGCTTCGAGTTTGTCAGCAGCGTTACTGCAACCTCCAGCGCCGCCAGCTCGACTGCCAGCAGCGCCAGCTCTGAATCCTCCTCGTCTGCCGCCTCTACCAGCTCTGAAGCCAGCACCACCAGTGAATCGAGCGCGTCGAGCACCTCTAGCGCGACCTCTTCTGCTGCCACTTCTTCTGCAATCACTACCAGCGGTAACTCGACCACCATCGCCACCACGACCACTCGTCGCCCCACCACCAGCACTCCTCCTCCTATCCCCACTGGCTCTGGCGCCCCCGTCGGTGCTGGTTCTACCACTCTCTCCAGCCCTGTGGCAGTCATCATGGCTGTCCTCGCTGCTGCTCTCTTCATCCACTAAATTTAGTGCGATGCAGTCGATTTGAGTGTGTACTGTATTCGAGCATTTGCCGGTGTTCAATATTATATTATCATTCCGTCCTTACACAAATCCTTTTTTGGCATTTCATTCGATTCGAAATACAAAAACAACCCTTCATGTACATATATTTCTTTCTACTTTTTACTTTTCGACGACGTGCAGGAGGAGGATCGTTGGGAGGGCAGCAGCCGAGTCCGCGTGCGTGTCTGCGTGGTGGTGGTGAGGTGTATGTTTTTCTACCTACAAGCAACGCTCTTTAATCTTAGTGAAATGGTATCAATGGTTACGTTACGATCGATATACTACTATCCTTGTCAATTAAAATTGTCTTTAATAAACATTCCTTCATCTACATCTTCTCGTCCTTCGTATACACTACAAAACCCTGAATTAAGAACAACAATATGTTGTGCTACGTCCGTCAATCGAATCCACACATCGTGAATTATGAGTTGACGTTGAAAAACGCACGCGTCGACATACCGACTTGAGCCACCCACATGCATCGACCCTCACGTCCTGCATGCTATCGATACCGTATCGCACCTCGCCTGCAGCCATGATATTTCCGGGCATGTGTATCCCCATCCGTCCGTCCACCTGCGCGCCTGCACAGCAAGCCTTCACGACGAGCTAGCTGCCACGGGTATCAGCTGACATGTGTCCATGTCTGTAAGAATGTAAACAACGCCCCTCCGAAATGTGCAGCGACAATCCAATTTCCCACACGTCCGCGACAAGCCGGTTGGGGCTGCAGGACGCGTCAATGGGGATAATCTTCTTAGAAGCAGGTATTGCTAGTGCGCTGTAACCGGGGCGACCAGCACTGCACACCACAATTTCACTACGCACACCAGTGCGGTTGGTAATGGGCAATGTCCACCGCATGGCCACGCTCTTGCGTGCGTGGGCGAAGACGGAGTACTCGCTCGAGTACTGTATGCATGGTGTACACGTATGGTATATCTCCGATGTTATACCCGGTAATTAGTGCATTGCGAAATGCATAGTGTTCATGTCGCGATCGGTTCTTCCAGCGTGTGCTTTTGTGGTTTCTATGCATTCTTCTTTTCTTTCTTTTGTTCTTAAGCTTTCGAAAATCGAAGTTTCCATGCGGTCGTTCCTTCCGGCCGTGTACATACGTATTGCATACATCATACTTCGTACGTACATATATTAGTCTCGAGACTAGATATATTATAGACGACATTACCTGCACAGTCGTCTAGGAGCATGCATGCATGCATGATCAGCCTTATCTTATATTTCGTAGCGAGTTCGACTCCGTATCCTTTTGGATCTGGAGAGACATACCTACGGTACTTTACGAAGTACATACGAGCTAGAAATATACTTATACTTTCCGATTGCGCCGACCGTGTACTCCGTGTGCACATTACATAAACTTTCGAATAGCCGCCCCGATTCTGATCCTTCAGAACAAGTATGCCTGGGCAGCAATGCTATAGGGGTGCTAACTCATAGCATGCTGGCTGGCTAACTCACTCTAGAAAGAAAGAGAGATATTAACTTTTACTCACCACGCCCACCACCCGGCCGACTCCCACCCCCCTCTTCTCCTCGCGCACGACCTCCCATCGCCATCCCCTCTCTTGCATCAGCGCTATAAAATCCGCTACGCTCCCGCCGACGCCAAAGTAGACGTCCTTGGCGGCGATGAATCCTCGCCCGCCCACGGGGTCCAGCGTCCCTTCGACCATAGCCGCAAACTGCGCGATGGAGGATGGAGAGTAGATCGTCTCGCTGGCGAGGAGGAGTGTCGTCATTGTGGACGCCGGGTTAGTATTCGGCTCCGTGCGTGCTGGTTGACCTGCGCCGTGGATCAGCGAGATCATATCAGCGCTCCAGGAACCGGAGAGGAAGGAGATGGTGATGTTGCGGGCGGCGAGAGCGCCGATGAATGATGTAATCAGGTGGGGCGATATCGAGATTTCCGTCTCATTTGGTTCGCCGCTGCGATCGCCCGACTGCCTTTCGACTTGTTCACCGCCCGCCTCATCTTGCTGCTCGGATGGAGGCGGCGCGTACGCTGTTGCGTGGATGTACGCTAGTAAGAGATTTGGTAGCGTGACGAGCCGCAAAACATCGAGGTTATAGTCCGCAAGTGTCAAATGTACGCCGTGTGACAGCGGCTGCAGGGGCGACGCTAGCAACGTCTGTAGGAGGTAACATGTCGGCAGGGCGGTACCGCAACCAAGTTCTAGTATTCGTCGGCAGTGTGGCTTCCAGACGGCATCGTCTTCTGCGAGCTGCTTGACGAGATCGGAGGAACATTCCCAGGACTTTAGACCACCTTCGTAGGTATTTGTTCGGATATCTTCGTCTGCGAAGGCGGCGGTGAATCGGTCGCTGCTAGAGACAGTGCTGTTGTTGGCGGCCATGTTATCTTCGGCCATAAGCTGCATTTTGACATCGAAGAGCTCGCGCCGGGGTATGCTGATTGTTCGTGAGGAGGATATGGGTAACTCCAGGGTGGAATAGGCTATGTGTGGTGGTAGTTGTGATATCTAGTGCCATTGTCAATGGATATCAGCATATGTCAGGCCTTCATATCTTAGGCGAACTTGAAGGGGGGAATTGCATGGAATAGTTCCAGAAGTAGAATATCATATATCCTGAAGACGGAGCATATGCAGGTGTCTGGAGGCGCTTACTAGGTCGTCTAGCGTGTGTGCTGCGGCTGGCAGTCGGCTGGCAGACGCAGGCTCAGCGGTAACGGGACTGCTCGACCCTGCATTGTTCGTCTGCACAACCTCATCCTCGTCCGCGGGCAGGTCAAAGTTGAACTTGAAGGACATTTTGAGGGTCCCTCATTGGTGATATGAATTTCGTCGTCGAGGAGGCCGTAGACATCAATTGATGCAGGCGTATAAAAAGTCTGCAGGGGCAACGCAGTCGGCAGGTCGCAAATATACCACAAACGGGACACCGGATTCGGATGGCGGTGATAGGAGGAATTGAGTTAACCCCGCTGGAACATGCATGGAACAGCGTGGAAGATCTAGCCCGATGCCGTCGTCGTCGAAGCCCGTATCCGTGCTTCTACGACCGCACCATCGGGCATGGATTGCATTCCTGCCGGCGGCCATGATGCCATGCTGCGGCTTACTAGCCGTCCGATCCTCCGTCGGCCGCCTAGTCCACGAAGGAATGTCTAAGTAAGCACTTGGTAGTGTACACTTTACTATCCGGTCTGGTCTCGTAATCCAGCCTGTCGAAGTGACAATAGAGTGTCTCTATCTAGGTCGTAAGCGTCTGTCAGCGCAGTTGCGAGGGTTATACTTAGTATCGGGAGGCAGCCCGTCCCCTCGCGAGGCTGGCTCGGCTGTCCCCGTCTGGCAATTTGATGGCCTTGAAGCGCCTAGTACAA
This sequence comes from Orbilia brochopaga, assembly GCA_036872635.1. Lineage (NCBI taxonomy): Eukaryota > Fungi > Ascomycota > Orbiliomycetes > Orbiliales > Orbiliaceae > Orbilia > Orbilia brochopaga. Next base: position 1,129,862 of record JAVHNQ010000011.1, on the reverse strand, counting down.
TATGCAGGCACGTGTAGAATGAGTGCAAAATATCCTGCAGACCCTGTCGCAGCGCCGCACCGCGCGGGTCAAAACGTTGGAACGTATGAACCAAGGGAGTAAGCCACTTATATATATGATTCCTTGGTATGTGGCTGCGCCAGTTGGGATGCAATGCTGGGAGCTCAGGATACGGCCGTCCCAATCTCGATCCGAGGTTGCACACCTGCAACATCTGTCTCAGCGCGTCGAGGATCGCATGCACCTGCAATTGGTGGCGCCGAGAGACCAAAGGGCACTGTAGTGCCTGTTCGGTGGCTGTTGGTCGACGTCAGGTTGGTTGGAACTTGGTGGTGCGGTCACTTGGCTCTGGCGGTGAGTCGCCTTTTTTAGCCGGGCGAAACTGTGGCAGGCCGCCCGGCGGGACTATAAATATCGCCCTCCACCTCGACCTTTCCTTCCACCGCCCAACGCTCCTCTTTCCTCGCCCTCAACCCCTGAAAAGCACCCTCCGAACGCTCAACCGTCGCTGAAACCACGGACGGCCGGTGGACACGCCGTCGAAATTAGCCATCGCCCGTAGCCCCGGCCGAATTCCCGATTCGCTGCAGCGTGAACGAAGCGGCCAGCTGTGCAGAAAAGTCGCTTGCAATTTTTCTTCTCACAGTTTCCAAACACAGCGGAAATCACCGAACTGGCAACTTCCCCTAATCGCACTCCACGCAACGAAACACCGACGGCACCGCGGCGAAAACCAGCGGCGTGGTAGAACCTAGGATATCACGGGAGTATTTGGCTCGGCCTATCTTGGATATACAGAGAGCGGTTCACCATGGCCACTGGCCCGGGAGGCGGGGTTAGTAGCATCCAAGCGATGGGCATCGCTACCGTCCATCTACCGCCACCTCTACCACAACCACAGAGACAGACAGAACGCTGACATCACCCCTCATCTGCAGTTCAGTATCTCCAGCCTTCTCGATCAATACACTGGCGGCAGCGGGCCAACTGGTGCAACCAACCCGCCGACCAACGGACGTAGCTCGGACGTTCGCAGGAGTGCCGACGGGGGTAGAGATGGCGCCTCGTCGAGCGTGAGGAAAGAGCGGCCTGCACCTATCGGTGTCCCAGGACGGGGCGTGGATGTCAAATCGAACACCGCCTCGCCTTTACACACGTTCACTCCGCCAATATCAAAAGCACTTGACGCGACACAGGATGCATCGGAGAAGAAGCGGAAGCTGGAGGAGAACGGATCGGATGAGCCAAAGAAGAAATCTCGCTTTGAGGGGATGACCAAGGAGCAAAAGATCGCGGAGGTCAAGAGACTGAAGGCTCTGAAGGCCGCGAGGGAAGCCTCCAAGGCGAACGGCTCTTCCACAAAGGATGGCAATGGCTCTGGGTCTGCTGCATCAAATCCAAACTCGCCGACAACGGCGGAGGCGCCTAGGAAGCTTGCGAAGCCTGCGAAGGGCTCGTACGCCGAAATCCTGGAGCGAGCAAAGCAGATCCAGGCAACCGCCCCGCAACCAGCCAAGATTGTCCACAAGGAACGCAAGATTGAGAAAAAGAAGATCACCAAGTCGGACAAGCCTGAAGCTCTTACCAAGAAATCCGCAGCTGGTCCGTCAAGAGCGCCAGCCGCCAAACCGAGCGCGTCTTCAGGTATATCGAAACCGTCCTCTGTCAAGCCGTCCGTGAGAGTCCCGCCAGCCAAAAAGCCGGAACCTTCAAGGCCTTCTGAATCGCGAGCGAAAGCTCAGCCGTCGGTTGAGTGGAGCGGGACAGCCCGCCCGTCGACGAGCGCCAAACCTCCGAGTAAGCCATCATCCGCCCGAGCTTCGGAACGCAGCCGGGAGCAGGATAGGGACGAAAGAGAATACTCTCGTGACAGAAGCAGAAGCTGGGAGCGGGAGCGAGAACGGACCAGATATCGCTCGCCTGCCAAAAGGTACATTGAACCATCTTCACCCAGTCTCCGTTTCAATCATGCTGACCGTTTGACTATAGATATCGCTATGTTGAATCGGATGAGGAGGATTACTATTCCGACTCCGACGACATGGAAGCTACTGGCATCGATATTCTCGAAGAGGAGGACTTCTCGCGCGAGGTCGGGTTCCGAGAGGACCTCGAGGCCGAGAAGCTTGAGAGGGAACTCGCGCTCAAGAAGGCCAGGAAGCTGGGACGGCGGTGATATATATATATTCGATACCCATACGCCTCTGTTCACGGCGAATACCTACCCTAACCACCTCGGAGTTGTTTCTTTCTCTTTCCTTTTAGTTATATATTTATCGATTCTCATTCTTTTAGTACTCTGAGGACAGGCGCCGCAGCCACTCGGCCTTTACAAATTCTTATATATCCCGAAGAACAGGCCTTACACTTTTCTTTCTTTTTCTCACGATATTTTTGTCCTGAGCGTCTGGGTTTTTGTTATGGCGCTCGTAATCGTTTCCTCTAGATTTTTTACTCTAGTTTCTACTTCATTTGGCGAAAATGGGGATGTGGTTTTTTATGTTCTGTGAATTCACACTTTTCCGTTGACTTGTACTATACTATTTACGACGCCTACATGGTACGCCATGTACACAATGGATTGACGACAGCCTCCGCACATTCGAGACCGCCTGAGGGCGCTATAGATTTTAGCTTCTTACTAGTACATAGATTGTATTGTAACGACATAGGGATCTGTGTCCTATTGGTCTATCTAGATATCTCCCTTCATGCAGCGCTATAGCGATTGCTACAAGGCTGTGTAGTTGAGGGGTATGATGATATATATTAGAACTTGCCTCCGCATCCCAATCCTCCTTTCCAGTGCCTTGTATATATATGTGTGTGTACGATATACCACCAGGAACCATCAGGTATTGGTGCGATACTTACTTACTCAGCACCCGAATTATGTTTGCCGGTCTTTCGAAGAGACGGACAAGCCGCAATGAGGCCAAAGGATCATTTAGTGGGCCGCAAGAGACAGCAGCACCAAGTAGCGGCAATGGGCAAGCAGGCGTCGAGAACGCCGCGCTGTTGACCTTGGACAGTCGGAACGAGATTCTCACGTCGGAGGTAGTCACATCCATTGTCATTCCACCGGGAATAATTCACCAGCCTCACTGCTTTTGATTTTCCTCGTTACTGACAAGGCTCTAGACGCCGCAAATCCGGAACGAGGTAGTCTCGAAGCCAGACCACACGAGCAAGCCACCCCGCGCGCACACAGCCGCCAACACGCGCTTCGAAACCCACGCCGTCGAGCCACCCGTCGTCCTCGGAACTACACTTGAGAATACCGCCGCCGACAATCCGCCAGCATCGGAACTCAAAGACGCGCAAGTGACCTGCAACGCCTGCCTGTGCGAAATCGACCGTGAAAAGTCCACATTTCAATGCCTCGAATGCGTCGAATACGAGATCTGCATAGAATGCTACCTCGAAAGCCTGGCAACAGGCAGCCCTAAGAACCACGGTGCCGTCAACCACCGATTTGAGACTATACCACCGTTGAACTGCGAGCGGCGAGACGGACGCCGAATGCACTGGGAGCCATTTATATCCCCCGACGGGCAGGTATCGGAGCTACTTTTCGAGCTTGCGGACGCCTTATGGAATTACATCGGAGATTGCATATCGCTCGATATCAGAGCCGGCATGCTGGCGGAATGGTATCTCTTTTTCTTGAGATTTCGGGACTCGGTACAAATGGGACAAATGACAGATTTCGCCTTCCACAAGATTGGTATATATAGATATCCATACATGCACATGATTCGATTGCTATCTATCTACCCGCTGTGTATCGAGTCTCTCTATGCCAGATGAGACGGAAGCTAACGCTACTCGCGCAGTCAGAGAATCCTGGAACGAGCAGTTCGCGGTGGAAATCGAACGCCTCAACCTTGACTTCGTGGTTCTCGCAGACCCATTCAAGCGGTACCGGTCGAAGCACATCCCGCAATTGACAAAGAAGGGGTTGGTCCAGTTGCTGCTCATCACGCGCTTGAGTGATCCGTGGGGAGCACGGGATGCCGATATTACCTTCCTGGATATGTTTCCTGCGGCGTACTTGTGTATGCTCCCGCCGGGTCGTCCGAAGCGCGCAATGTATCCTGTGGACGCTGTCAAGGAGCCCGCTTGGAGTGCATACAAGTTCCCGCAGCGGAGGATGTGAGCGCGGGCTTGCGTGCGCACATATACGCGCTGATATCTAGCACATCGGGCTAGCTGGGGTCAGTCAATTGATCGCATGATATATATCTGCGATTGGCTGTCGATCTCGACCGTCGGGATCTGTCGCACAGAATTATTTATCACTTCTCAACTTCCCCCCATTCATATATACGATCTATATCATGCTATCTTAAAATCATCGTCAAGACAACTCTACCGTCTACAGATGTACCTGAAATGTTCATTGCCCTCTCAGTCCGCTGTCCTACCCAGCAACTGCACACACCACAATGTCGACGTCAAAACTCACCAAATTCATCTACAACCCCCAACGTACGCTCATCCAAGCGAAACTAGTCGACACGCCCATGGACTTCTGGCACCGCCACCTACGCAATAGCCCACCCTTTAGACGGTACCTTAAACCTCCCTACACCCAAGTCACAATCTACACGTTCGCAGAGCAGGTGATCCGCTACCTCCTCGTATACGGCCACACGCGTCACACCCTCCTCGACCAGCATCCGCGCAAACTTGCTATCGTCCTCGATCTCTGCAGCTACCTATTCAGCCCGGAAGTCACGGCTGCGATAACAGAGGATATCGCAATGCTATGCAACGCGCTCGGCGAGTCGCTCAGGACTGAGAATGGCGAGATGCTAGAACTTATCAACTTCTCACTAAAAGACGTCGGCGACTATGTGGGGAAGGATAAAGGCAAAAACAGTGACCCTTCTCCCTTTGAGAGGAAAAACAGCGACACCTATGACAGACTGAAGCCTCCTATTGATTTTGTGGTCGAAAGGATATATAATGTGCCTCACGGCATAGATAGATGGCAACAAATACAGACGATAATCTTGTCGGGGGAACCTTGGCCGGTTACGCTGGTGGAATGGGTGTATGCGTTCACGGCGGTTGTGTTTATCGAGTTCAGACGTCGAGTGGACGGAGCGCAGGCGGCGAAGAAGGCGAAGGCAGTGGCGCGGCAGCAGAGCCTATTATATCGCATGGGGAGGGGATTTAAACGGCTGATTAGAGGCCGTAGCCGCGCCCAGCATGAATAGATGGCTTCATTGGCTTTGTGTAACGGCGTGTAAAGTGTGTTGACTGTAGGTACTATATTATATCCGAGTAGTCTACATTCGCCAGGTGTGCTGCAGGCCTGGAATAGCTTTCCCGTTTGTATAGACTTGAGACTAGATTTCTGGCTAGGTTTCCGGTGGCACCTCTTAACCCCCCTCCTCCCAACTATGGAATAAAGAAAAACGCATATACTTATTGAAATCCAAGATGATTGACGACTTTCCAGCCCCCATCATTGTTTCTTCCTGGGTGATCGTTCGATGTCTTCATGCTGTGCCTATCAAGCCAGATTCCAATTTGTGCAATTACCACTGGCTGGATCCAATCCTCAAGGCGAAGGGCCATTCAATTGAAAAAACACCACAAAGTCACCATTACCCCAAGCCTTTTCCGACCCCCCAGAGTAGCCATTATCTGTCGAGCATCTATCCAGAATAAGCCTGCCAGCGCGGGCGACATCTCCACTAGACCAGTCCAGAAATCATGTTAACTATTCCTGTCACAGAACGACGAATGTACGTGACCGATATAAACCGTCAGTTCTGGAAGCAACTTACCAGGAAGATGTCGTCGGACGACCTGTCGTCGAGTAGCCGTACCAAGAACAGCTATTCGAGTGGCACATTTCTGTTCCTAGGGTACCTGGCCTGGATGGTTGGACGGTACATGCCTGGCTGCCCTTCCGCAAGAGATCTTGATAGCAGTTCTCAGCGTATTCCTTCCAGCACAACCAATCCGCGTAACAAGAAGGGTTTCTTGCGTGGATATCTAGAATCATACTCGATTTGACATTAGTATTATTTAATCATATAAATTCGATTCGGGTAAGATGCTAACCGGCTCTCTCGGTCAGATTTAGGCCTCGAGGATATGAAGAATCGGGGACGACAGCCGCTGTAACAGTTGATATAAGGACTAGATATAGAAGTAAAATAACACTCTTGAGAGACAACATCTCGAAGATCGATACCCGGTAGGATAGATAAAAACGGTCGTAGTACTGTTGAAAGGAAACGAGTCCGAGTGATTGAAGACTGTACCAGGGCGAAGAACGCAATTGGTGAGCTGTGCGCTTGAATCGAAAGCGGGATCATTCATCGTACAAGAGGTGCTACTAGCTACTTATACCATCTACCCGCTACAGTAGCTGTAGATCTGTAGTGCTAATGTTACTATCAAGAGTCTATCCTCCAGTTCGCTGCGTCGTCGGGCTACCCGTCTTGGCTATCTCATAAGCAGATTGATAATGTGAGATTTGCTTGTTTGTCGGTTTGAGTAAGTATCTGTTAACTTTTTTCCTGTTCCCCATTTATGTACATATCACATCCTTCAATTAACGTTCTAACTCGAATATACTAGCTTCGCGGAGCCTCGAGTTAGGTAAAGCGGTGAAGGTGTAGAGACAGTCTCATTCCCCAGATTTACATTTCTATTTGTCAACGAGCAGATCGGCTTCAAGGTCTATTAACCTAAATGTCATAGTACGACCCTTAGGCCTTCTAACTTCTATGCATATATGACCGGATATATATAAATTGGTTATGCCCGTCGATGATCAATTTGGTTCAAAGCTATACAAAAACTTATGCATGCTAAATTCGGATGATAATTACCAAACATTTTAAACTTATGTATATCCTCAAGGGATTCGATATATGTTACATTTGTTTCGCTCATCTGGCACATCACGGAGAAGGCCGTCGACTTCTGAATTGATCGTATTATGCATGCTTATATAAGCTCCTATACGAAAGTATCAACGACCTAACGCCCTGCTCGCTAGACTTCTTGGTACCACAAAATCCGAGCCACATTGCGGGGTATTGCCGTAGCATTGAGAAAATACACCATCACATAAACTGAGATAGCAGCCAATAGGATACCGAGTTACGCGCACGTGGGCATCTCCTGTCAGTCGTGAATCTCGGCGCGATGCTTACGAGATACGTGACACCCGAGCTTCGTAGGCGGTGACATTCATGAATTCATGCATATTACTCTCCTAGAGATATTGATATCGATGCCTAATTTTCGACTTCTACCAGGCACGTGCGCATGATAACCTCGCCAGCATGAGCATCGACGTATATCTAGCGCTCGTCGCCGCCTGATAATATGGTCTATTGCGGTACATATCTACTTTTATTTCATGATAAGCGCAAGTCTTGGTACTACGTGTCGCCGGAGAGTTTGGAACTCGAGACCAGGTATTACAAATATCGCAACGCAATGCTCTGTCACATAATGCAAGAGTCGACAAGATTATAATCGGCTCTGGCCTGGCGGGGCCTGGCAGGCTCGATCGTGCACTGCCCTTGAGATTCTCGCTGCCGCCATCCAACTGAACATGTAGATGCAATCTTGGCTTTTCTTAGAAAGTGACGGTTTCACCGAGACAGGTAAAAATATTGAGTCGTTAACCATAAGATCAGGTGTTTGGTTTCCTGCGCATGAGATGGCGTAATAGCTGACAAAAGCGACAAGACACATCGATATCACGTGGGCCGGGCAAAAGATGAAATCAACGATGGCATCGGGACAAACATATTATCTTGAGCTTGAGGTGGACATAGGATTATAAGATGGCAATCAGAGCAGTCGTTGTACTAGCCATTTTTTGATCAATTGCATTGAGAATACCTGTTTAAGTACTGGTATCATGGTGTTTACCGCTGAGTTACCGAGATATTACGAGTACGCATTGGCACTTATCGTCGAAGATACCGAGTCTCGATTTTCTTTTCCTTCTAGAAAACCTGAGCTTGGAATTTTCCAAATAGTCTCGCTTTCGTTCCAGAAAAACTTTTAGAAACCGAAAATTTCGACCATCCAATGACTTGAACATCCTACGGCTTGCCTATATACGTCTAGGCTAATTACATAAGCGATTGCGCCATCGTCTACCACAATTGCACCAAACACATTTCCACCGGCTCTTCCCATTCTCGGATTGCATACATAGTAGCACCAAACCCCAGTACCCCTCAGCCCGGTAAACGGATACGAAGGGTGATAAGCTACCGGGAAACACGCACGCACAACCTAGGTACTATGTGTTGACCCTGTTGTACGCCTCGGTGCTGACAAACCCACGTCGTCACCGCCTGCTGTTTCTAGCACCGTCAGCGCCGAAAGCAGCGGGTGTTTGGATCTTAGAGGCGGGGACCAGGGTGGCTGGATGGAATGGATTTGGTCATCGTGCAGCACGGTATAGTAGGACTGCTATGCGGAGAAATTAATGGAATTAATGGACGCGCGGGGATATCGGCGAGGCGGCTGGGCCGGCGGGGCCGGTGTAAGCGGTGTGACTAAGCGCGGAGACGGAATGAGAGGCGGGTATTATTGACGCTCCGACGCCGTCTTTTCACGAATGAGGCGGGTTCGGTGCGTTGTCATTGCTTGCGAGCTGTTCGTAGAAGTGAATCAATTGAGAGTAAACAGGGCATGGTAGAAAGGGTCGAGTCTGCGTAGTGTAACCAGTACACGGGTTACGAGCCACCGAAGCAGAGCATAGCTGAGCTGTCTGTACCAGAATGTGAGACAGACTTTGAGACTGCGTCTAAGAAATGTAGGCGTCGGTGTGATTCTCGAGCGTATAGACTTGCGTGGGAGCTCCGTGGCGAAAAGGCGGCTGTTGAGCAGGGTTTAATATCTGGCTTGTATTCGTAGTGCAGTAACCTGGAGATTTGAGGCGTCAACGCCAGTAATAGTGACATAGCTCTCTGATATTGATCATGGTCAATTGCGTTTATTGATGATGGCTTGAGATTCGGGAGATGCCCTGGGTGATACATGGCTATTGTACTTATGAGAAGTGTAGAGTGATGGAATTGGACAGGAGCTCGCTGCTGCTGAATTTGTGGTGAAGCATTGATGGTTACACAGCTGCACACACATCCCCCATAACAACAATAGTATCAACATACAACAACTGCACTGAAGGCGCCTATAGCAATATCACCATCGACGCCTCCATCGACATACCATCATATGATCCCATCATCAGAATGATCGATATCACACCCTTCCCGGCATCCAAAAACCGCAAAAAAAAGTACAAAGCAAAGGCGATCTTGGAGGAGGGGCCCCTAGGGTATTTTTATGGGTTCTTTGTATTTTTTATGGCTTCTTTTACCCTAGGGTCCCCTCCTCCACTCGCCTATTGGGCCCGGGATCGAGCCCGGGCCCTCAGGGGAGCTGGCACCTCGGTTGTGGGGTTCTTTGTGAGGTGCCAGCCCCCCCTCCAGCCGGAGAACTCGGGATGGCCCAGTGGTGTGTTAACCACTGGGCCACTGCGGCTCTCCGACTGGGTTAACGTCAATTCAGAAACTGGCCCTTATAAACCGATTGATTATTCTTTTTGGCGGCGGCTATGCTGGCCCTTCTCTCTGGCGGCTGCTACCCGCTATCGATAGCAGCAGCCCTGCACACTTGATAGATGTTTACTGGTACCACCCACTCGCCATTGCCACTAGCACCTTAGCACCATCGATCTGCCGGCTTAGCTAGTCGTTGACCTCATCATCCGCCATCTACTAGTCTCGGTTTACCTTCTGCCTTCTCCACCCGTCTTCCGGCTCTAACCTTCGCTCGGGATCCACGGCTGCCGACAATCGATACCGCAACTTGATCAATGGACAACTCTATCCTCACACGTACAGCACAATCGAGAGAAGTCCATCATTCCTAACGTTATGCCATGCAATGCAGAGAGAGGATCGCGGAGATAAAAACATGAAATAAACTGACCGAGAACCAGCAGATTTGTCTCCGGAGACTCAATCGGGACGGGGAGAGATAACGTCACGATAACTGGGAACGTCATGACGATAACGATGCACGATTCACGACGGGGCAGCCCAGCGCTCCCGGCTCCCCGCAAGCGATAAGAGCGCCGCCTGGGTCCAAGCTCCTTTTCTAGCTGCATAGAGGCAAGCGATAGCAGACGCCGCTATAGCGGTCCCGTGAGCCCACCTCGGCCATTCCATTACGTTTCTGTTATGTCAGGGCGGGCCTGCGTTGTTGGGCGTTGCATCGGGCGGCGGGAGATCTTGGTCGTGCGAGGCTGCTCGCCAAACAGGCAGGCGCAGACTACTATGTGTGTATACGGAGTACTACCTGTACACATGCCGGCATATGCATTAGTAATGCATTCTCTTACCAAGTACGTCCATCAGCGACTAGCACGGCTTCGGACAAGTGCTGCTCCCCAGGCTTGGCGGGTTCCGGGCTGGAACTTGCTTGCTAATCGAGAGCAGCAGCTGGCTGCAGGGCTGCAGGCTGGAAAATTCGAAAAAGGGGAGATGCCGGGCCTCCGACGCAGCAGCTCTGCAGGGCAGGCCCCGTTAGCCGCCATCACGCAATCTTATATGCGGATTTCTAATTGCTGCAATGACTGATAGCAGGTAGCTATCCGGAGATAGTTCGCAACGTCGAGCTCTCTCGTCCGTGAAATTAATTCCTCGCCTTCTCGTCCCTTCTTTCCTCGACGGTCGGTCGAGATATAAAAAGCCCGGCGCTGCTTCCCCGGATTTTCCTCTCTCTTCTTTTCAATTTATCCATCCTGTGCACTATATTTACATCATAGGTGTCTTGTCGAGTCAAGTTATTAAAATCGGACGATACCATCCCGCTAGCTAGCTGCATCCGTAGCTTCATACCATCCGGCCGCCGCCTCTTATCTTTTTATTTCACACTGTAATATATACTCCGTCTGTACTATAATCTATATCATCACCCTCTATAGACCACCTGCTGCTGGAGCTCTACTTATACATACACACGGTTCCCTTCTATTCGTTACACCGGTTATCAAATCCATTACGCAGCGATAACGCCTCCTCGACCGATTAGCTGGTAAATACCTCACCTGCACTCAATCAGCTCGCCGCCAACCTCCACAATCACAGCTTCATCCATTTATTTCATTCATCCGGACCGTCGGGAGCTCGAGCACCCGAGTGCGAACGCAAGCTCTAGCCTCAAATCTTTCGTTTCGGACACTGCCCTGCAGCGCTGCCCCTCAGCTCAGGACTTACCTACTTGCAACTAGCTGGAGTTGGAGCGCTAGCGTGCGCAAGTCTCCTATCCGTCAAGGAGACTGTGGAGAAGTACCTACACTAGTCTCGTAGGCCCGAGCTCGTCTATTGATATCTCATATTTTCTTTTCTGGTTATAAATCCAACCGATTCCTGGGGAGACGGGTTATTATTAAGCTTCAGCTGCTCGCCCTTCGAGTGAACGTTGATCTTTCTTTTTAACTTTTCATCCTCCCTCGCATACCATCTCTCTTTACTCATTACCGCATCGCCCTATCATATTATCACATCAATCGCCATGACGCAGGATACGCTCGGTCAGATTCTCGATGCCGAACCCGTGGTGCCGAATGCCGGACTGCCCAAAGCAGCAATGAAGTTCGCCACCCGCGCAGTCCACGCCGGCTCCCCTCACGATCCCAACACCGGCGCCGTCATCGAGCCAGTATGTCCTTACCTCCCCTTAAAATACACTGCTCTTGCATATCCATATACTAACAGGGTACTCGTTCTAGATCTCCCTCTCGACGACATTCGCACAGACAGCCGTCAGCGTCCCCGTCGGCCAATACGAATACTCCCGCTCAGACAACCCCAACCGCTCGAATTTTGAAAAGGCCGTCGCCTCCCTCGAGGGCGCCCGCTACGCCCTCGCCTACTCTTCGGGCTCCGCCGCCACCGCCAACATCCTACAATCCCTCGCCCCGGGCTCCCACATAATCTCCGTCAGCGACGTCTACGGCGGCACCCACCGCTACTTCACACAGGTCGCCGCCGCGCACGGCATCGCCGTCACATTCAGCGGCAGCATCGAGGTCGATATCGCGGATCTGGTGCGCCCGGAGACGCGGCTCGTGTGGATCGAGACGCCGAGTAACCCGACGCTAACGCTGGTCGACATCCGCGCGGTCGCGGAGGCAGCTCACTCGTATGGGATTAAAGTCGTTGTCGACAATACTTTCCTGAGTCCCTATGTGCAGAACCCGCTGAAGCATGGCGCGGATATCGTCGTGCACTCGGTCACAAAGTACATCAACGGCCACTCGGTAAGTTCCTAGAATCAGCAACCCACATACATATATCGTGTATAATCAAAGCAGCTGCTAATGGTGATTGTGGTTATAGGATGTGGTGATGGGAGTCGCGGCATTCAACGATGACGCAGTATACACCCGCCTTCTCTTCCTCCAGAACGCCATCGGCGCCGTCCCCTCCCCCTTCGACAGCTGGCTCGCCCACCGCGGCCTGAAAACACTGCATCTCCGCGCCAAAGCCGCGACGGAAAACGCCACAGCCGTCGCAACAGCGCTGGAAGCCTCGTCGCAGGTCATCAAGGTGAACTACCCCGGCCTGAACTCGCACCCGCAGCGATACATTGCTATCAAGCAGCACCGCAACGGCATGGGCGGCGGCATGGTCAGCTTTAGGATAAAGGGCGGCGCAGAGGCAGCCAAGCGCTTCTGTCAGAAGACCCACATCTTCACGCTGGCCGAGTCGCTAGGCGGCGTGGAGAGCCTGTGCGAGGTGCCGAGCAGCATGACGCATGCAGGTATCCCGCGGGAGGAGCGGGAGAAGGCAGGCGTGTTCGACGATCTTGTAAGATTGAGCTGCGGTGTCGAGGACAGCGAGGATCTGGTGGCCGACGTGCTCGGCGCGCTGGAGGCTGTTGCGCAGGAATTCCCCGAGAAGCAGGAGTAGATTGTGCATTATGGATTTGATGCTGGACGTCTACGGGATTCATAGCAAGGCCCAGTCGGCTTGGATGGGCTTTCCTTACATTGCTTAGCTTGGGCATCCGTTCATGCATTGGGCGTTATGATATGATACTATTATATAGACTGCTGTCGTTTTGCGCGCATGTTAACATTCGCTTACCTGCTGGGCTTAAGCTGCAGGCTGCAAATCGGTAGAGGAGTTTGGCTGTACGTTACGCATAGTTCTGTAGCCACTAGCAATGTCACTGAACGAATCTACGATCACTCAATCAGTATCCACTGCAGATATCTAGATGCAACGTCGCGAGTAGATGGACTCAATGTGTGAATAGCAGCATAGCAGCAAAAGCCCGTTCCGGTAATAATAACGAGACAAACTATCCTCGAAGCAAAATGTGTTGACAGAGCAAACACCTGCACCGCGGCAACACATCTTCGCAGTCATGTGCATCGATTAGGGTTCGTTCAGCCCCGCTGCGCGTGTTGAGCCGCAGTGCCGCCGCCAAGACCAGACCCACCCCACCACGCAAAAATTAAATCGTCCACACAACCACACGCAAGACTCATCACCAACATCGCCATCTCATCCATCCAAGGAACATTGGAAGATCCAGTCTCCGGTCAGAACGGTTAAATCGATTGAATCTCCTGTTCATACTATCATCAATCGTACGCACCCACTCCTCTCAATCTTACATATCAATACACGCATATCACCGTGCGCTCACGACCGCCCTGAAGACGATAAATACATGGAAGTTGTCCAGATGCTAACGGTTGATATTGTATACAGACAATGAAGCACCTCGCTGCATACCTCCTTCTTAACGCCGGCGGAAACGCCACCCCGTCCGCAGACGATATCAAGAACCTGCTCCAGAGCGTCGGTATCGAGGCCGATGACGAGAGACTCGAGAAGCTGTTGTCCGAGCTTGACGGCAAGGACATCGACACCGTACGTCCTCTACAGTTCCTCTACTATTATCGCAACAAGAATAAAATGGGGGCTGCTGGATATCAGCTAGATGCGTATTGTGGTAGCAGACGGCTAACATGTGGATAGTTGATCTCCGAGGGCTCAAGCAAGCTTGCTTCCGTCCCATCCGGCGGCGGTGGTGGTGGTGCCGCTGCCTCCGGTGGTGCTACCGGCGGTGGCGCTGCCGCCGCTGAGGCCGTTGAAGAGAAGAAGGATGAAGAAGAAGAGGTTCGTCCATTCATTCCCATCGCACCACCTCTACCATATATACACCGTTTAAGAGCACAGCTGACGAGTATGTATAGGAGTCCGACGACGACATGGGTCTGGACCTGTTCGGTTAAGCGTTTCTTACGGCTTCGACATTGTCGCTCGATTGCACTTTCTCTTTCTCTTTCTCTATGATTCTACGTATATATACGGACGTTATGTCACCGTGGGCCGTTATCATATCCCCGCGCAATGCCATTAATTGAGACGTGTGTGCGGCATTAATCCGTTCCTGTGTATTCTATCGTAGCTTAGTGAGAGAGAAAGACGTATTGCATGAGCCCGATAGTGTCTGAAATGATGAAGAACCTAATATCGCAACCCAACTCTCTGGCGGCATGAACAACCGCTATTTTCGTAAACAGTAAAGACAGCAAGCGCGCTCGCCGTAGAAACTACTGTAAGCAGCTGTACTTTGTAGCCAAGATAAAATATGCAAATAGCGCTCAATCGCTCAAGCCTGGTCTCGAGAGCTAAACTCTGGCGACACATCGACTCTCGTCGTCGCGTTGGGTCACGTGACATCCAAATCTGGAAAACACAGTCCCGATTTTTGCTGCCAAGCGTCCACCACACCCAACACCCAGGACAGAACACAACCCAGCGATATCATCGACATCTACCATCCGACCTCAACGACAACCACGCCATCACCACCACCAACCTTCGTCAAACCGCCTCTATATACACCACCCCCACCACTAACAAATCAACCGCCATGGCTGACGAAGAATACGTACGTGCATCCCACTCTTCGTCTGTTCATCCGGAGCTGCTGCTAACGGACGCTATAACTACAGGACGCAGAGGCCGCCGCTGGTATGTCTACTGCGACATCATATACATCCGGCCCACCACAGCCGTGATGATAACTGTAAAGGGGACTGTCTAACCCTACTCTCGCTCGTCCATAGAGCTCAAGAAGCGACGCGCCTTCCGCAAATTTTCCTACCGCGGAATCGACCTTGACCAGTGCGTACCATCACTTCCCCCCATCAGTCTATCTACAAGCATAGACATATCGACAGATGGATGTAAGAGACTGACTGTTGTAGACTGCTGGACTTGACCTCCGAGCAGCTCCGTGATGTCGTCCACGCCCGCGCCCGCAGACGCTTCAACCGCGGCCTCAAGCGCCGTCCGATGGGCCTGATCAAGAAGCTCCGAAAGGCAAAGCAGGAAGCCAAGCCCAACGAGAAGCCCGACATCGTCAAGACCCACCTGCGAAACATGATCGTTGTGCCCGAGATGATCGGCAGCGTCATCGGCATCTACAGCGGTAAAGTGTTCAACCAGGTCGAAATCAAGGCCGAGATGGTCGGCCACTACCTTGGAGAATTCTCCATCACCTAGTACGTTCCTCTCCTCCCTTCCCTTCCCTGACTCTATCCGGCTGCAGCGCTGGAGTTACAAACTGTGGATGGATGGATGTGCTAACGTGTGCTATAGCCAACCCGTCAAGCACGGTCGTCCGGGTATCGGTGCCACGCACTCCTCCCGTTTCATTCCCCTCAAGTAGACGACTTTTTCTCGTTCTTGGGTTTTTTACTTCGTTTTATCTTTCCTACTACGGGTTTCTTGCCGCAGATACACTTGTACATCCATCCCATGGCATAATATGACATGACGGAAGCATCAGACTTCCTTTTTCGTTAATGAATGATATCGCACGGAATATGGGGATATTCGGCCGGGTTTTCCTTCAACTGTTTATATTCTAATGAACCCTGATATGAAACACCTGCCGCATTCTCGTAGAATCGTAGAATCGTAGAATATACAGTGCCATAGCTCTACGCCGTGTGTGGCTTTATATATCTGTTACGTGGATGCAATACCTGCGATTTGATCCTAGCGGTTTCGTTCGTGGATTGGTTCATTAGCCGCACACACAGCCGAGAGCCAGGCTTTTGACAGGCGTAATGTGCCGCGTGGGTACTTGACCAACGAGTTATATTTCAATTAGTATACTCAATTCAGACATCATCATCCATCCGCTAATATTATAATACAAGGAACCAGGCCCACGACCACACCTACTCGAATCGAGTAGTTGAAACCAGCAAGTACTATCAGATATTCAGTCAAACCTCGCGGTATATATGTCGATACACGCTCGTTCCTAACCTCGCGGTCAGCGCACGTTTGCTTCCGGAGACAAGTTAACCCTCCTGATATATATCAACTGGGCTATTTCCATTTGAACCACAATATTATGCGGCCCAGAGGGTTCTCTACCCCGTGCGAGCCTAGCTGCAACATCGAATAATCCGGACTCAATCGCCGTCGGCACATAGATATTATACGGCTAGACTATAGCTACTGACATTCATGTAAGTCACACGACAGAAACGTCAAGAATTCTCGTAGACCTATAGCAGGCACCAGCGTTGCATCCAGTTCACAGCTAGCTGGCTTCAAGGCCAAGTTCACAGCACACGATTGTAAAATACATACCGTCGCGCCTACATATATAAGAGGTTATAATACATTCAGAATTCTTCGCAATTCAAGTACAAATACAGCTTTATACCAAAAAAGAGCAATCAAAGATGTTATATACCAAACCTCCACCAAAAAACAGTGCACTATCTCACATACACACATCACAGATGCATCGCTCAACCAACCAAAATGTGAGGAGATTATAATTTCAACCGCGTTTATCATCCGCCAACGGCCAATGCACCTCTAAGGTCCACTGCATCCCGCATAGTAACTCATAACGCTGACACTGCTGAGCTCACTACCAAACAAAACGCACAAAACAATCAAAAAACGAACGCCAACGACACAAGTACCATAGTACAGCCTCCGTTCAACCTCCCGCTCTCCTCACCGTCACTCACAACCCGGATGCTAGTCGTCCAGCTATAGCTACTTAGCTAGGGCAATGCACACCCCAGTATCCATCTCAGCCACGGTAGCAGAATGTACATACACGTTATATAGATAATATAACAGCACTGATCCATCCATCCACATCAACGCAAAGCGCATGCAAAAATACACAGACGACAGAAAAAAAAACTATGACAGCAATAACGACAAAAGCTAAAATGCTCCCGCAGCCGAATCTAACGCCAATATAAATACTAAACCATCGGTAACACAAGTACAAAAATGCAAAAATACAAAAAATAACAACAAAAGGTAAGGCGCAGACCTGACAGGGTCGTGCGATAGATCAAATGGAGGCTTTTGGTGCGTCTGCAAATTCGCCGTCATTCATAAAGGTATCAAGAGATAAGGTGGCCAAGGTAAGCGGGGAAGATAGAAGGAAACTCATTCAGAAGCCGTTACATAGAACAAGGTTGAAAAAAATGAAAGGGAAGACGCTACTTCCCAAAAGACCGGTACGCGGACGCCCCGCCAACTTGCATCCGTCGGTCGATGGGCTGCTGGGCAACGTAGCTCGGCGCGGCAGGCGCGAACGACAGCGAGCTGATGGTGGGCGATTGCTCGAGCTTGATCGACACGCGCTTCGGCGGCGGCGGCGGCGGGGCCGGCTCGCCGAGGGCGTCGTAGCTGTGGAAGGCGGCCGCTTTGCTCGCGGCGGCTGCCTTGGCTTTGGTAATCTTGCTGACCCGCGGAGACGCCGGTGCCGGCTTTTGGGAGAGGTGGAGGGTGCTGGGAGCTTGCGGGAGAGGGGAGAGTGGGCTTCGAGGGCGTCGGGTTTCGGGGTTCATGGGCTGGGGCGGGGACGGCTGGAAGGCGTTGCCAAGTTGAGGAGCGGGAGCGGGAGGAGGAGGGGCGAGTGGCTTGGGGGGTCTGGGACTGTATCCAGCGGGAGGTGGAGGACCAAAGGTGGACATGTGGGGTAGACGGCTGGGGCCCGGTTGTGTGGGCGAGGGCCCCGGGGGGAAATGTTGAGATGTGGAAGTGGAGGGAGGAGGGGGAACGGGTGGAGCGGGGGCCGGCGCGGGCGCTTGTGCGAGGACCAACTGAAGCCGCCAGCCACGGAATCTGTCAGCTATTTCATATCCTCCCAAGACCGCTTGGGGGCAACGAATCGATAGCAGTAACTCAATACGACAAGATTCTTCTACGCACCCCCATCGCTTCCAGGTCCGCCCGCACTTCGTCCGTTGTCGCAGCCGCCATGGGCGGCACGGCGGGGAAGCCAACGTTCTTCGCAATGCCAGACAAAAGCGAAACTTCCGCATTGTATCGACTCCGGTGGTTGACTTGCGTCGAAACAGACTTGGGTATTTTATAAACGTAATCTGCGAACGTTAGTATATCCTTATTGGAAAGCTGATCTGGGGTAAACATACCGCTGACGCTGGTGTCCGCCGCCCGCCTCTCGCGGTGAATGGCCCACCACAGCTTATTCGCATCGCTGAAACTCTTTTCCCTGGTTTCCCGGATGTCCTGATGGTACTGTGACCAGATAGCCGACCTATTCGCTATCCGCTCCTGTTCCGCAGTTTCAAGCTGGAAGTTCAGAAGAATATTTGCCCTCTCGATCTTCTCCTTCTTATGGGTCTCGATGGCTTGCGACATGAGTATCAGCTCGGGGTGTGTGCCGTCCTGGACCATGGCGATTTCCTTGTCAATCTCGGCAACTCGTTCCTCGACAATCCTGGATCGCCGCGTTAGCACATCGCCGTCCCGAAATAGTGTATCGTAGCCAGGCTCTCTCACTTGTCTCTGAGTTGCGCGAATAGAATTTCGATGGTGGCCAAATCGTCCGCGGCAGCTCTCTTCGTCCTACTTATCTCATCTGCTGCTCAAATTGTTAGTCTGTGGTCGTCGACTTGAGAAAATGGTGGATAAATTACCCTCGTCGTCCTCCTTGACTTGCTGAGTGCTATCAGCGGCATCTGTGTCTCTACCCTCGTCGGCATCCTCGTCGGCGTCTGTCTCAGGTGCTTTTGACGACGATAATTTCCTCGGCGATGAAGGCTTGACGCTTAACAGTTTATTCTTGCCCTTTTCGGGCGACCGCTGCGACGGCCGAGGTGACTCGTCGTCATCTTCAGCGCCTGAGTCTTCTTCACCGTCTGACGCACGACCGCTTGCAGGTGCGGCCTGGCGTTTCGCCTTCTTGCCTTTCCTCTCATCCTCGTCATCTTCGCCCTCCTCGTCGTCTTCGTCTTCTTCATCCTCCTCGGAAGCCTGCGATTTACTATCTCGAACAGGTTTCTTCTTCGGCGGGTCTTCTTCCAGATCCGAAATCTCCATAATGTCCTTGTGGCGGTCTTCCTCATCGTCCTCATCGTCGAGGTTCTCGCTTTCGCCCCGCTTCCTCTTACGGGCGGGAGAGATGACAGGTGAACCAGCGACGGAGCCTTCAGGGGTCAGCTGTTCTATAGCGCCCAGTGTCATCTCCCGGTCGGGCGACTTGGGGGTCTCCTGTCCGGGAGTCGACAGCGGAGAAGGACTCCGAGACGGCGAGGTCAACGTGCTTTCGCCAATTGACTTTTTGGGAGTGCTGTAGGACGCCGAGTTTGCCGCGTTCCCACCAGCGGGCTTTTGAGGGGATATGTTGAGTCGCTCGGTCTCGGCCTCGGAATCGTCAGAGTCCAATTCGCTGAGACTCGATGACGACGGCGACCGGACGTCCATGTGAGGCCGCGAGAGTTTCGGCGAGGCGGACGAGTGGTCCGGGCTGGGCCGATCGGATTCGGTGTTGCCCATGGGCAGGTCCTCCATTGTCCGGATGCCCTTCTGAGCGATGTCTGCAGAGGGCGGAAAGACGACGGCGACGGAGGCCATCTGGTCAGAGTTGGTGGAGGAAGTTTCGGTCAGAGGCGAAGACTTGCCGTCTTCCTCGTCCTCCTCCGTGCTGCCTTTTTCCGAGCCGGTGGGTTGTTTTTGGAGGGCGGTGGGAGTGGTGGCCGTGACCGTGGTGGGGGACGACACGCTGTTGTTCTGCTTGTCGACAACGATGACCTCGGAGACGGAGACGGTGGTTTCCGTCTTTTTGAGATCGATGGATACGGGCTTGGCTTTGGGTTCCGGCAGCGGAGTAGTATCGTCTCGCGGGGATGTTTTTGTTGGTTTTCGTGTATCGCGATCCGGTTCGGTTTCGGACGCCGCTGGAGTGGGCGAAAATTTGGGGGTGTTACCAGACTTTTTGGTGGTGGTGGCAGCGGCGGGTGAATCTAGAAGGGCGAGAGAAGAGAGCAAACCAACAACGTGAGCCACGAGACCGGACGAACGACGGGAACAAAGAAGTTCTAGCACGTGGGGACAGTGGCGAGAGCAGAAGCAGGAGCAGGAGCAGAAGCAGAGGCAGAAGTAGAAGAAGCAGCGGAGCCGGTGCAGGAAGGAAGGCGGTGACTGAAGGAGGTGGAGGAAGAGGGACTGTGCATTGCCGACGGGGAGCAAACAGGGCAGAACGGGCTCGGTGGGAGGGAGCAGGAAAGAGAGCAGCGTTCCGAAGAGCGCGACAAGGGCGGATGGACGACGATGGAGAAGAGGGAAGAAGAGGAGGAACGAGATTTTGCTACGAACCTTCCTCGTCCCTCAACACGCTGGTGGTTCTGGATCGCTTGCTTCCGCGTCGTGAAGGGTTTCTCATAGTGTGGTCCGAGGCGCGGGCTCGGGGCGTGTGTGTGTGTTTTTATCGGTGTGTCTGTGTCGCAAGGGAAGAATGAATGCGGATGAGGGCGACGCCGGGCGGACGGCAGGCTGGAGAGCGAGGAGGAGGAGAGGAGACGTAGCGAGACCGGACCGAGGCTGGCGATGAGTGATGACAGTGGTTGTAGCGATGGTGGTGGTGATGATGGGAGGAGGAGAAGAAGTAAGTATTGTATGTACAGCCAGCCAGCCAGCAGGCAGGGCAGGCGGACGTATCCCGCGGCACTAGCTGCTCAGAGACGGAGCAGCAGCAGCAGCAGCAGCAGCACGAGCGGCGGCGGCAGCGGCAGCAGCAACGAGCAGAGCGTCCGGGGGGCCGCGAGGGAACATACACGCTGGCAGCGGCGGGCAACCGGCGAAGGAACGAAGGATTGGCTGGCCGGTCCTGACGTCGATGGTGATGTCGATGGTGAAGACTGTGAGATCGAGCGATGGCAGCTGTTGCAGTGCGGTGCGGTGGAGGTTGGCGGGAAGAAAGATTGCAGGTGAGTGGTGAACGGAGAGCGGTGAACGGGGAATCCGAATTATTATTTTTCGGGCGGGCTGCTGTCACTGCGGTAACAAAAGTCAAAGTAACAGCAGTAACAGCAGTAACAGCAGTAACACGCTGCTGCTGCTGCTGCTGCTCTCGCCTCGTGGGCTCGCATTCATTCACTCATTCAGCATTCAGCATCAGCATTCACCATTTCACGATTGCCGGCCGCATATCTTCTGGCGCCCCCGTCGTCCGATCACCTGCATCCGTAAGTGATGGTCCTATGAATAATAACATCATCGATATGCTGATGATACGATGGAGTCTGTAGACGTGGCCGGGCCTGGCAGCCAGCCAGACAGACAGACAGACAGCCATACAGCCAATATGCAGATGGACAGCCAGCCAATCCTCCGAGGACCCTCCTCCTCCCCGTTGAGTGCATATCTGCCACTGCTGCCTGCCTCGACGATAGCAGTGTCTCTTTCCGCTCTCACTCAGACAGAATGAGAAAAAAAAAAATTAGCACGCAGGTGTCGGCGTTCTCCCCAAGTTTCATGTTTCGGCAGCCGGCCAGGTACAAATGGGTACAAGTGCTGTCCGCCTGCCCGCGCTCGTCCATGCGAGCCTGGCCGAAAAGCCACGACCGTCCCTCGAGCACGCAAGATATCGTAGACAGATACTCCAGGCGGGCAGAGTGATAAAAGGTGCGCGAGGGTAGCGCAGGTACTCATAAGCTTGTCCGCACCGATCACCTGTCCTGCGCAGGCGGCCGTCCATAGATCAGTGTACATGTACCGGTGCATGCAATGTACGCAGGTAGGTACTTCGTACGCCCATCATAATGGTATTATCCGGGCATTCGCGAAAAGAGAAGGCCGGCCAGGCCTTATTTTAAGTATTGAATCATCATCTGATGGGCCCACAGCGATGGCCCTCCGCTTGACGCAAATCCCTGCTGGCCCGACCCAAAACCGACAAACCGCAGTCCTCTGGAGATAAATTAGCTTCAGCCTCAGGCGCCAGCTGACATAAGCGGTTGCCTGCTGTGTGGCGCGCATGCTTGACACTCTGCAGTGCATCAGCTGTATGTTTCTGTCTGTCTGTCTGTCCATGTAGTATGCTGTACGGAGCGCTGCTGTGCGACTCGCGAATCAGATCTTTGCCTCTTTTCATGCGGGCGATAAGTCAGCATCGCATCAAATATCGAGCACGTGATTGAATAGAGATTCGTCGCGATAGGAAGACATCTTACCGGCCAGCTGTCGGCGGTACGGGCCTGTGATGTTGATTGTGATGTCTTTTGTGATAAGTACCTCTGGACAGCTATTTCACTGTGATGACACAGGTGGGTTGCGCCACAATGCGCCATCGTGTCCACTCGCCACAGCAACAACGATGTGGCTGATGCGCATTGTCGCGAATTTTTCCGCGACGGCCGCTCACCAACGACGACCTCTCAACAACCGCCGCTCTCACAATGTCGAAAAAATCAAAAGCCACCGCAGACGCAATTGTCCCCGACGCAAAGAAGGACAAAGACAAGAAGGACAAGAAGGACAAGAAAGAAAAGAAGGACAAGAAAGAAAAGAAGGACAAGAAAGAAAAGAAGGCAAAGAAGGACAAGCCATCAAAATCTTCAGAACAAGCCTCATCGCCCGCTCCAGCGCCCACATCGATCTTTGGCGCCGCCCCGAAAGACGTGGACGCCGGCCTCGCCTCCCTCTTCTCCACCAATGTACGTCTTCCCATTCCGTACTCTCTATATACTCGCTCTAACAATCCCCAGGCCGGCCCGGTAAACATCACCGCAGCGCGGCCAAACCGATCTGCTAGACCCACAAGGCCCGTCGAACGCGAACCTCTCAACGGCGACTTCGAGGAAGATGACTCCACCGATGAGGAAATCTCTCCAGACGTGGCCAACGCCCTAGCCGCACGAGAGGCCGTGCGGCAAGACACCAAGACGAAGCGGAAGCGTGTCGCGGAGCCCGAGATCGAGGATATCTACCTGAGCAAGCTCCGCGATGACGAGCCATCGCCGCGGACCCAGAAGAAGCAGAAGACAGATCTGCCGCCACCAGAGTCGAACGACCAGCCTGCGGACGAGGGACCAACGGAAAACGGACTGGAGTCAGACAATGACCAAAACGACGACGACGACGATGACGACGACGACAACTCGTCAGCCAGCGGCAGCGACGACGACGACGAACCACAGGAGCGCATACGACACGAGACGGAAGGCGGTCTCCAGCAGCAAGAACTCGACAAAGCCAACCGCACAATCTTCATCGGCAATCTCCCCTCCTCCGTCATCACCGACAAGGTACACTCAAACCTCCATCTCCATAGTCTTCTCACCCCGCTAACCAAGCCCCAGGCATCATACAAAACCCTCAAAACAGCCTTCAAACCACACGGCCCCATCTCCTCCATCCGCTTCCGCTCCATCGCCTTCTCCGACCAAATCCCCCGCAAAGCAGCCTTCATCACAAAAGCCCTCCACGTAGACCAAACAACCGTCAACGCCTACCTCGTCTACACGACCCCCGAAGCCGCCCGGTCCTCCCTGACCCTGAACGGCACAACGCTCCTCAACCACCACATCCGCGTCGACAGCGTCGCCCACCCCTCGAAAACAGACTCCCGCCGCTGCGTCTTCGTCGGCAACCTGGACTTCGAAGCCGCCGAAGAATCCCTCTGGCGCCACTTCGCCCCCTGCGGCGCCGTCGAGAACGTGCGGCTCGTGCGCGACCCCAAGACGAACGTCGGCAAGGGCTTCGCGTACGTCCAGTTCACCGACGAACTCGCCGTCGAGAAAGCGCTGTTGCTAAACGACCAGCCGATGCCCGTCGATAAGGGGAAGAAACGGAAGCTACGCGTCACTCGCGCGAAGAACATGAAGCGGAAAGCTGCGCCGACAACTACCACTGTCAGGACACCCCGCGGGGCCAAGAACGGCGTGTACGTGCCGAAGCCGGACCCGAGGAAAGCAGGGATGGCGGGTCGAGCGGGGAAATTGTTCGGCAGGGCGGGCGGCGCGAAGGTTAAGAGGATGGAGGGGACGGGTGCGTTCGAGGGCACGAGAGCGGTGCCGGGCATGGAAACGGGGTTGAAGAGCGGCGGCTCCGGCAAGCGGAAGGGGAAGCCGAGGGTTAGAAAGACGGCGCGGAGCGCGGCCTGGAAGAACAAGCCTGCGAGTTAGTACCGTTGGGAGTGACTTAGTATGAGCGCGTGTAAGATAGGTCATGTCGTCTAGCGGTGCATATGCCGAACACATTGAAATGATTTCTTTCTACAAATATACTACCAAGTCGCGCTTGGCGATGTAGCGCCAGGCCGACTGATTGGCGAATCGATCGTACTCGGAACTCTCCTCGCCGGAGCTAGGCCAGGGATATATGAAGGCGACCATGCGTTAGATATACGCGGTATACCACACCGGTGTGCCACTCTGAGCGAGCAAAAGACTCAAGCCGTCATCGACCGACGTACACATTACTTCGTACTATAATATCGTGTGCAATCGCCAGCATGTCTACATATACACGACAGTCCTTGTCTCGTAAACCAGACCGCACGTCAGGACAGTCCTAACCGTAGATAGACAAAACGCGCCCCAAAACGCACATACAACAGCTCCACCACATTAGTAAAAACCCACCAAATCCAGCCATATACCCACCCGATAATCTTCACCGCATTCCTAAACTCCACCCTCTCCCGCAGGTCAGCTGGCGTCAAAATATCCCCTGGTACCTGACGTGGAATGCAAATTGGCGGTATCCAGTACTAGTTACTAGCTCGTCTCCTGGCGTCCCTTGCATGAGGGGAGATTTGTCCACTAAACTCCACCACACACAACCACACACAACCACCCCTTGATTCGATTCGACAATATGTAATAATATTATCCTTTTCCCTGCGTTGAACACAGGAGCTCTTCAACTTCACAGGAGGCGGTGAGAGACGAACACAGGAGTCGTAATGGTCGTAGTATAGCAGTAGACAAAATAGCAAAGCCGTAAAGTCAATCAAATCGTCCGTCCTCGTACGTCGTCCGCTCGGACTACGAAAACCAGAGAGGCAACATACCATCATCGTCGAGTAAATATTTTCCGTCGTCAGTTCTTACAATCTATCGATTGAATCTACTATCGATTCTACTCTTCGATCGATCGATCGATCTATACATACATTGCGTACGCGTACCAGACGCAAATTCTTGTCTGCGAAATATTTGACGACGGTTATATCCATTTCGTCCATCCATGGCAGACTCCAGAATGCAGCCACCCAGCACGAACGCCAGCGCCGGTATCGATATCATCCCAAACGTCAACTTTAGCGTTCCTTACCGCCATTCGAGACGGTACAGCGCGCTCAACGGCAACATTACGCTCGACGTGGAGCTCGAGAGCCTGTCTAGCGTGTCCGAGACTTCCAGCGACGGGTTCGAATTCGTGGTATGTATATTTCAGACTTGTTTATATAGTATATATTCGATGCCACACTGTACTATACTAGTATTTACCTATCCCTGGCTACCTCGTACGCCGCATACGTATACTAGCTATATCACACGTATGCATGCGGCATCACAATTATACATCCATACTACCTCCACTTGCTAAATACTCCCAGCTGCCAGTTCACCTTCATCGCACTACTACTATTACTACAATTTTGCGGTATATAAATATCTTACTCACCTTCACCGTCCTAGGAACCAAGAACCCCTTCCTCACCAGGCACTACCACGGCCCTCCCACTGGATAACTCCGACGACGCCCCAATCGACCTGACCATCGAAGAGGCAGAATACATCTACACCCTCGCCACAGGAATCTACCCACTATCCCCCTACGACATCCCCGCCTTCGACCTCTCAATCGACTCAGACCTCCTCCCCTCCCTCCCACTGCTCTTCCAAGCCCTCTCAGACTACACCCCTCCATTAATCCCGCCTCCAATGGAAGTGCATATGTTCCCCATGCCCGGTCACAATCCAGCCTACAGCCAGCCTCCACCACCGTACACGCAACGCCAGTCCCAGTCTCAGCCTCAGAATCCAAACGGAACGAATACGAACATGGAAAATACAAATAGTGTGACTGGCGCCAATGCAACAGAGCGTATAGCAGCACTGCAACAGGCGCTGCGCGACGGAACTGTAACCGCGAATCAAACGCGGAACGTCCAGCGCGTCATCGCAGATTTGCGCGACGGCGTAGAGTGGACGCTGTACCAGGACGGCGTGCGGGTGACGCATGAAACGAGGAATTTCAGCAGGTTGCTGTGGAAGGAGACGGCGCCGCAGGCACCTGGTCCTGCCGTCGCCGTGGCCTGAGTAGTCACACACATATATACATACCTACACACCATACATACACACGCCGAGTATGTATCTACCTACAGCGGGTGTAGAAGCATGGGGGTACGGATCGGTGGTAAGGTTATTTTGTAGGATTGGTTCAGTTTGGTTGGTCGTGGTGGATTTGGAGTACACTGGATATTCACTCGCTCTTTCTTTCTTTCATTTGTCGGTCATTCACTCGTTTGTCGTTCTCTTGCTCTTAAGCCTGTCTATCGTTAATTTTGCGTGTTTTGTATTGCAATTGTCCTGCGCTTGCATGGATTGACTCCATGTTGGATCTTCAACCGTATCTTGCTTCATTATTTCTGTCAGCTATATTTTGGTTCTTTCTTCCTTTCATGCAGTTCCATCTCGTTATCACTTGCTCGAGGGCAGTGGATCTTCTATATCTATACCATTGACTGGTAATATACGACAGCTTCCACCGTTCCGTACACTTTCGCCATATATATACACACGCTATATATATACAGCCCTATATCGGGCCGTCCTCACCAACCGCCATCCTACGCAACTGTGCTAAATACCACACACTATCCGCATATAAAATACCCTAAATAGCCCAAACTAGCTTATAATATAATCACTACACACACCGCAAATACCACAAATACCATATACACAACACATACCATCACACCATCCATGCCACAAGCGACCAAATGCAGTTACATACAACCATCGCCTCATCCTCAATCATCCTCCTTCAACTCCCCCAGCGCAAACCACCGCGCCCGACAATCCACCGCCTCCTTCCTAACACTACGCTTCGGGTCATCCAGCGGCTTCAACAACGCCCGCATAATCTGCCGTTTATACGGTATCACAACGCCGATATCCAGCGCGCTCGGGAATATGCTAAGACATCCCAACGCTGCCGTACGTACTTTCTACACCCCCGGATCACCATTAGCATCCATACCACACCACAACAACCTCACATTCACAAAACGGATAGATGGGATTGATGGGATAGAGGGGACGTACAACGGTGTTGACCTCGCTCGGCGAGCTGGCGGCCAGCAGCCGCGGTATCAGCGAGGAAACATGCTCGGACACCAGATCAGTCGCCTCCGTCACCGTCACGGATAAGGTATCTATACTCGCGACTTTAATCTCCGCGTCCTGCAGATCTAGCGACTGCAGCAGCAGTGGCATCAGGGTATTGATCTCTGCAAGGACGAGCTTCGATGGCACATTCCGGATTATATTCGACACCGCATGTAGGTAGTTTCGCTTCGCAGCTGTACGTGTGAATCCGTCAGCCGCTTCCCGATCTACCAATCAGACTACGGAGGAAAGATGTATGATGGACTTACTAGACGATGCGCCCTTGAAGCCCTCGACGAGCTTCGGTATGCAGAACACAAACAGCTTCTGCTTACTCAACATCCTCACCACCGCATGGTTCTCCTTACTCAACAGCGGGTCGTCGCTCAACAGCACCTCGAACCCGCGGCCGACCGTCGCCCCGAGCGCCTCGCTATCCAGCAGCTCGAGCAGCCGTCCAACGATCGGGTCTGCGAGTTTGTCATTCCGCAGTGCTAACGCCTTTGCGATCCAGAACAGCG
The DNA here is from genome assembly GCA_036872635.1 of Orbilia brochopaga. Classification (NCBI taxonomy): domain Eukaryota; kingdom Fungi; phylum Ascomycota; class Orbiliomycetes; order Orbiliales; family Orbiliaceae; genus Orbilia; species Orbilia brochopaga. The sequence goes on along the minus strand of JAVHNQ010000011.1, from coordinate 1,101,605 downwards.
CGGGTAGATTGAACGCTGCGTCTGCCGAGTTCGCAGCCTTGACAGACGTCCACATCGCCTCTGTGGCGGCTGTGAGGAACTCGTGGTCTTCCGGGCTTGTGAAATGCTTGTTGATGATGATGGCGATCAGCCGGAGCAACGACCGACGGTGGCCGGGGGTATACGGGAACTGCGCGAGGATGAAGAGCTGGTCGAGGAACTTCTGCTTATTCTCCAATGGAAGCTGGACCTGCTTGTACAATCCCGTTATTAGCCACTGTACAAGAATGATACACCTAAGAGTGAAGACGAACCTGACACCGCATCGCCGCAATAGCAGATGTAAAGAGGGTAAGAGTGGACGCCTGCTGGGGACTAGTCCCTTGATCCAGCGGGTTAAAGCACCTCGTAACCAGTTCTTTATCCGTTGTGATAATTGCCGACGGCTCCCGCGTCACAAACAGCTTGAACAGCTCCTTCACAACCACCCTCTGCCGCTCCACGTCCATCACCTGCAGTATCAAGTTTATGATGTTGCTCGTCACCTCCAGCACCGCTTCGTGGCTCAGTGCATTCCCACCGGAGGCGTTGCAAAGCGGTATGATGGTCCGCGTCGTCAGCTCGGGGACTATACGCGCATAATGCGTCGACACATCCTTCCCCAGCTCGTTCTTCCGCCGCAGCACGAATAGGATGCTGGAGACCAACGCGAACGGGTACGCTGGCCCGGACTTATTGTTCAGCACGATATTGAGCTTGTTGAAGATGCGGGTCAGCAGGACCTGGAAGACCGGGCGTTCGACTGACAGCTGCGCGAGCGCGGAGAGCGTCATGTCGTAGGACTTTTCGCCCTCCTCTTTGTCGGGTAGTTTCGCCATGAAGGCGGGGAATGTGACCTCCATTATCTGCGAGGGCTTCAGCCGACTTAGCATCAGAAGCGAGTCTAACGCAGAGTCACTGTCGGACAGTCAGTATTGCTTCTGCGTAATTGTCTGTAGGTTGTAGGATGCACATACCGCATTGCGTCCTTCTCGTCGGTGAGGACAATCTCGTCGAAGAACTGCACGATCAGCCCGATCTCATTGTCCTCTAGGAAGTTGCGTATCCTCGACATCTTCGTCAACCCGTTCAGCCCCGCGAGCCTGAACGACACTTCCTCCTTCGCGGCACCCATCAGTGCGCGACTGTATATTTCAAAAAGCTTATCCTTGAACGGCTCGAGCGAGTTCTCTAAAGACGGGGGAAGATCGATCTCGCCCCAGACGCCGTAGATCTCCGCTGTGGAATCGAACAACGGTAACAGAGCCTGCAGCATGCTTCTCTGCTTCATTATCTCTTCCAGTCCATCGTAGATTGTCAGCAGTCCCGGCATGACGGCCTGGATCGTCGTTGCATGCGCCACGACTGACGCAGAAGCCACGGCGGCCAGAATTGATGCCGAGGGTTTCGCCTGCTTCGCTGTGGGATTGCGTAATTGCGTCAAGCATTCCTTGGTTATCGTCTTCAGATATCTATCCAGGGTCGACGTCTTTGTCACATTCCCGAGCTTCGACGACAGCGAGAGAGCAATCGCGCGGATAGCCTCCAACGCTTCGAGTGCGAGGTCGTCGTCGGACGCGTTGAGCACCTCGTATTTGACCGCATCCCAAAGCATGGACCAGTAATTCGCGACAATATTCTTGCCGTACGATAGCGAGCAGGCTGTGATGGTTTGCAACACGTCTCTCTGCTTATTATTAGCGATCTGTGAGGAGGATACGCGGCCGTGTTAACATACCTTGGTGTTTGTAGAGTGCGAGTCTAGCTTCTCGAGCAGCTGTGGGAAGAGATATACTGCGAATTTACTCGTGCCCTGCAGACACTCCCTTACCCGGTCTTTGAGATCTTTCGCAGTGATCCCGTAGGGATCGTTCGGTGGCTGCTTGAATGTGATCGGGAAGTAGCAGAAGCAGGCGTCGAATAGTGCCTGCACCGTGTCAGTCCGTTATTCCCTCATGACGTAGCACGGTGTCTATACCTCTTCGGAGTTTGTGATGTCGAACTCGACGATCACGACTTTCAGATTCGAGAACACAATCATCAAGTTTCTCGGATCCTTTTCGTTCGTGACGAGCTCGACGAATCCCGTAGCGAAATCAGATATCCTCTTGAGTGCTGAGACACCATCAGCCAGCCGGTTCCCCGCGAATAGGTATGAGACATCACCAACCTTCTCTCTTCTCCAGCATCAGCTTATCCAGAAGCTGATAAACAAGATACCGAGTGCCCTGCGGATGCTTCATAAGATCACAGCTCTTGAACAACCTGCCACAAATCGAATGAGCCTCCAACCCCACCTCGGGATATCACTATCACTATAAGACATACGATCGAGCGATCATCTGCGCGTCTTCAGGTTGAAACCGTGCCATGCTCGCAACGGCCAGCAAGCCCTGCGAGACCTCCTTGAGCCCGGCTTCATCCTCCAATCTGTCACAAAGAAACTGAGTTATAACAGAGACTTTATTTTTGCGTTGAAGCGGTCGCCCAAAAACCCATTAGAGACCTTCTTCAATGTGAATGTAATAATATATAGATGGCAAGCCAAGTTGTAGACCGCAGTTTTTATTCACCTTGTGCTGGCGAGAGTAGCGTGGGCGGGAGGGCCGTGAGCACGGCGGCGTAGAAGCCGATTGCTGCCAAGAATGTGATATTAGCATTACTTCTAGCTCATATATCACAGTATATCGTATTGTATGGTATCAAGAGGAGGGCTTTCGTACCCTTCGCTCGTATGGTTCGGTCATCGTTGGTCAGGTATTCGCCCAGCGACTTTGTCAAGCTCAGGAGGATGAGTTCCTTGTTTTCGAGGCCTGAAGTTTGAGTACTGTCAGTGAATGCGGACGGACATCGAAGCGAGGACGAAAAAAGTGGCGTGTGAATGGATGCGTACGTTTGGCGGTCGCCTTTGCAATCTGGGCGGCTTCGTCGGGGTCTTTGTCAATCGCGAGGAGGTAGTGCTGCGCCGGCTCCATGGCGGTGGACGAAGTGAGTGATAGTAGGTAACGGTGTGCCGATGGGGTGAATTAACGTCGTCGGCTGAATACACGGTGAGTGTCTGGTGGTCGACGATGCTGCATTGTCAAGCAGGCGGTTTGGGTGCCTGCTGTCTAGTGGTCTGCGGGCGGGCGCAAAGTGCCCCTCGTCTGTCTTAGTCAGGCGTAGACTTTAGCGCAACGCTGATAGGCTGCCGGCCAGCTCGCCTGATCCAAAGTGGGATCGGCCGACAGTCACACGGCGGCTTCCACATTGCAACATATAACACATAATAGTACTGTTGCTAGGCATCCGCCATAATAGTAGATCCATAATATATTGAGACTGGGTTTTGGGTAGATCACACACAGAGGGCAATTGACGCCATAATTAAAGCAGATTAAGACTCAAGAGAAAAGTCCGGAAGGTTCAGACGCTCCCCATCACATCTTCTTAGTCTCAAGCCAGACCACCCAGCAGGCCAAATGAGCCATCTTCTCATCAAATCATGTCGCTAAGAATTCCGATCATCTTCCGGCCCATCATGCACCCTCAACCATCTTGCTGCGAGTACCGCCGTACTAGCTTCCAGCTGACGGCAGACTTCCTGCTGGCTGCTTCTGCTTGGGCTGCTATGCTATTACCACTAATCAGAATGGTGAGTCGGATACTGCGGCCCCTCCTTACCACCATGCGAGACCGCTGTGTATGGTCTTTCTTTTGATTCCTCTTGACCCAAGAGCTAACGGATGGAACAGTATCGATATATCCTCCACAGAAGGTCTGTAGCTTCCAACATAGAGCTGTACTGGATACATTCTGACCACTAGCCTGATGAGATATACTATAGTAGGCGAGAGGTATCGACCTGAAGCCCAATACGCTTCAGCGAAGTATGAGCAAGAGCAAGGTTATCTCAGCAAGCTGCAAAGCTATTGAGGCAGGACTCAGCACAAATGTCATGGGTTCTGTACGAAGTTGCAGTGCTGCATCAAAATTCAAGTCCAGAAATGTCGACGGGCAAGTGCGAGTTCCGTCAGGGTGAGTTCCTACATTTGCTGAAAAGCTTCAGCGTCAATCGCGACTTCATCTATTACTTGGCGTCATAGTTTGCCTTCTGGCAATTGGAAAATTCTGCTCCGAAGCTTGAAATGAATCTGGAACAGCATGCGCAAGTCAACAGGACTCCACGAATGTGGATGGCCGTGTCGCCGACTTCATCGCTATCACGAGTCTGTGGCCTCCTCGGCGATCAATCGCCGCCTGTTCCTCCATTTTGGCGTGTTCAATTGGGGAAGAATCTCCAAGGCTAGCGGATATCGATATGGAGATAGGATCGCTCACTTGTAAGATTCATGGTCGGTCAATGATGGTGTGAAGTTCATGTGCCCAGGATCGGCAGTCTGGTTCACGAGACAGATTATTCATCTAAAGAGGGAATTCGAATATTCAATGAATCGATGATGATAAAAAAGTCAATGTATCTAATTTGACCATTGCAGTTGAGAGGCGAAAGCACGGCTCTTGGTCTAATAGCCTTCGACTGGCCTCAAATCTTTTTTGTTTAAGAAGACCTAGGTCCCAGCCTCGCTTACCGTCAGGATATAGTAGACACTACCCGCGATGATATGGGGGTCTTACATAGCTCTTTAGCGATGCAATCCTGCACATTATCCATATTGATGTATATTACCATATATTAAGTAAAGCCAGCTGGATGAATCTTCATCCGTTCTTTGCATTCGGACTTTCAGGTAAAATAGCCCGAATTTATCTCGTAAAACTAGTTCAACACGACCGAAGGAGTCGACATAGGTGTGACGCGAGCTCGCGAGGGAATCTAGAAGTGTGACATGACATGAGGGAATCTGGAAGGATATGCCACGTTCTTTTCTGTAGGAATATTATATTGTTTCCCTAACTTATATTATGTAACACTGTAGGTAGCTCAAACGATGCAATCAGTCAGAATACAAAATTCTCGATCATCAATTATAGAATCGTACGCGTCAACCACTGGGTCCCGAAACTATAATCCTGAACTACGAACCGTCCTAGGATATTGATCGATCGAAATGTTGCCTCATATACTACGCAGACAATTCGCACGTGGTGCTGTCAGTCTAGGGAGGCGCCCTCATCTCACAGTACTTAAAGCGCCATCAACTCGCCTGCTGTCGTCGAATAATGTAAGATTGAGCGTCCTATCCTAGTGCCTTTTGTCCAGAAGCTAATCAAGAAGATAGCCTGAACATAATCAGGTTTGCAATACCCCCTCCGGAGCGAAGAAGTCTAGAACAGCCTAATACATGACGAGCGTGTTTTGTCTCTTGCACGACTTCCCCTATATAAGTGTGTTCTCGTATTAATGTTTTATAATTTATAGGTTTCTCAGGCAGAACCAAGTAGGCTCCATGGGAATATAGAGAACACCCAAGAGCAGTCTTCGAACAACCAGGGGACCGTCTTCGACGTCAAACTTCGGCTTGGTGTAGGAGCTGAAGTCTCCGGGTCTCCGTCGAGGTGGGTCATGATCACGAGTGGTCTCGTTATGGTAAATACTCCTGCTCCTCGTCTATGTTAGAAAGTAAAGCACGAGTCGACTCAAGCTGACATCCATTATCTATATAGTTCGGCATCTTGGGGGCTTTTATAGTCTCTCGATCTCGTGGGAAATCTCCTTCTCACGGTGTCCCAGCTAGTCAAGAAGAACAGCCACCCGGGTCGACTCAGGTCGAGTAAGTGACCTTGGCGGCTATACTATAGATATACTGTTTATTGGGAAGCTGGAAGGAAGAGTGAAGGATCGAGGACCGCCTGATTTCGGACAACAATGGTAGCCCGCCGGATAATCCTGTGGAATATGATGGATACAACCTGGTGGTAAAGCGCTGGTGCATGCGCATGCAAGTCACTTGCTCGTTGGAATACAACTCCATACAATACTGCAGTTTCTGGGATTGTTTCTGAGCGTCAAAATTCTCATGCCCATGTACCTACACATGCACATATAATATTGCGTTTGCGTGGAGCTAGTAGTATAGTTTGCCGTATCATATTAGGCGTCATTTTGTACCTCTGTGCTTTTTTTGATAGCCTGATTAGGCATCGCGGCTACCGCCGCTAGTTCGCAACGACACTGCACTCGGCGATAACGTGGGCGGATGTGCATCCACCGTCCTTAGTCCCTCATAGTACGGAGGATGATAAGCTTGGTTAGGGAATATGCACGTCCTTCGTGCTGCACCCTGCCCGACAAGGATACGGATGCATCCTGGTGCTCCTCCCGGCGCCGGCGACCTCATCGGCGTCGACGAGGGCGAGTGGGGGCTTGCTGCTCAAGCGAGCAAAATATAAATTGGATGCGGGTGGGCAGCTAACACACTCGTTCGGCCGCAACCAACCGGCGTCATGTAGCTCGACAATTTTTTCCTCGAAACTCCCAAGCACTGCATTCTGCATAACACACACACATATCCCACCAGCCAGCTGCAGCTCGAGCTAGTTACGCAAACCCGTCCATCCGTCCGGCTTCACTCAACCGAGCATTGCACTGTCCCACTGCATTGCATCGTATCGACGTATCGTATCATCCCACCTCGCTCGCTGACATACATCCGGTCCCCAACCGTACGACCCGACCTGCGCCGTTGATTGCACTGCATTGACTGCATTGATTCGATTCCAATGGCCGCTGCCGCTCCGTCCTGCAAGGTCGTGCTGGCGGGCACTATCGCCAAGGGCCTGCTCGAGGAAGTCCAAGCAAGCCTCAAGACCCTGCAACACAGCCCGAAGCTGGTTGGCTTTCTGGCCAACAGCGACCCCGCAGCCCGCATGTATGCCGACTGGACGGCTAGGTCGTGCGCAGAGAAGTATGTTGTACATGTATATCATCGCGCTCTTATTACTTTCTCCATGCACTGCCAGTTCATCGATCCGTCGTGGAATCCTACGGCTGTGTGTAATACCCGATTGCTAATTCATTGGCGTTATCATCTTCCAGTGGCTTTGACTTTGAGCTTCGGGAGGTCGATAAGGAGGAACTCGAGGAGGCTGTCATAGCGGCCAACTCTGACAAAGCCGTTGATGGCGCCATAATCTACTTCCCCGTCTTTGGGACACGGCAGGTATATAAACCCCTCCTCGCTGCCCCCTCTAGTTTCTGTCCTCTACGTCTTTCTTCTCCCTTCCTCATCTTCAGCTGTCCGCAGCTAACCGGCCGGTGGGTGTCTGTGTGCAGGATCAATACCTGCAGCAGCTCCTCGACATCACCAAAGATGTCGAAGGCCTCTCGCACAAGTACATTTTCAACATGTACCAGAACATCCGCTTCCTAGACGAGGCCAAGACGCAGAAGTCCATCCTGCCCTGCACGCCTCTGGCGATCATCAAGATCCTAGAGTACATTGGCGTCTACAACTCCATCCTGCCGTACGGCAACCGCCTGTTCGGCCGCACGATCACCGTCGTGAACCGCAGCGAGATTGTCGGCCGGCCGCTGGCGGCGCTGCTGGCGAACGACGGCGCCAGCGTGTATTCTGTGGATATCGACGGTATCCAACACTATACCCGCGGCGAGGGGATTCGTATGACCAGACATCACTCTGTGGACACGGATCTGAAGCTCGAGGACGTGGTGCCCAAGTCCGACGTGGTCATTACGGGCGTGCCGACGAAGAGCTACAAGTTCCCCGTGGAGCTGCTGAAAGAGTGAGTTTTTTCTTCCATGTTCTCAGTCTGTCCTCGAATGGCGAGGGTTTGAGAAGAATATCTATTTGCTGACGTGGTGAGTACAGCGGTGCTGTTTGTATAAATTTCTCGTCAGAAAAGAACTTTGACCCGGCCGTCAAGGAGAAGGCATCCATCTACGTCCCAGCAGTGGGCACAGTCACAATCGCAATCCTCCTGCGCAACCTCATCGTAAGTCTATTTCCACAGCCTGGAACTACCAAAGGCATAAAACTAACACTTGAATAAACAGAGATTGTGCCAGAACCGAGATGGCACAAAGTCAGCATAGAGCTGCCGGAATATTCTTTTCCCCTCACCTTGCCCTCTTTTGACATTCCCTTTTTTTCTCTTGCATATACCACGGAGTTCGAGTGTTTGCTTTGATAGAGTTGGTTCCACACATGCACGCGAGGAGGTAGCGCTGCGGGCTGCTTATCCGTAGGCGAGGCCGTGGGTGGTGCGCTAACGTGATGTGAGGTAGCGTCTGGTATTGTCTCCGCATTATTCTCGTGGTAATGCTGGGACAATATCAGACGCGACCTCATATCATGTTGCCGCCACACCGGCTGCGTCTGCGGATGGGAACTATAGAGTTGTGTCTATAAATTGGCTGTATCTATTCGAATATTCATGCATCAACCCCACCTCTCTGGTGGTCAAAAGTTCTACTAGAAACTATATTCAGATATACATGTAGTCCTTATATATGTTGAATTTGGGTGGGAATTCTCTCGAGAAAAACCGTTAACCCTAGCCCTGCGATAGATCTGGGGATGAGACCACAGGGACATGAATGTATATATAATGTCGAATGACAAGCAAATGTACTAGACTAAATACGGACTAACTTTTTCCTTTCCTGCATGTCATACAGCTATCGTACAGCGCTCGAAAACTCCAGTTCTATATGCATATGCACATTAATCCCCCAAACCCGGTCGGTCCGCCCGTCGACAGAAAACGTGAACGCTCAACCCACCAATCGGCACAAACTGGCCAATGGGAACTACACCCGCGGCCGCTTCGGCGAGACGGCCGGCACATCACCAACGCTCTCCCCCATCTCCACATCGTCGTCGTCGTCGTCGTCGTCCATCTCCACATCTTCTCTGCCGTCGTCGTCATCGCGACCCCGCTTCCGCAGACCCTTCATCTTCCGTGTCTGCAGCTGTCCTAGATCCTGGTGGCCGACGTGGATCCTGCCCACCTTGTCGCCCATGCTGTCGATTGAGATGTTCTTCTTGCTGCGCATCTCTTGGCTCTTCGCGCGCGCCATCGCCAGCTTGAGGGCTTCGCTGTTGGGTTCCTGTCGCCGGCCGAGCCGGAAGTCCATGCGGGGCCCCATTTCTTCGAGCTCGACGCGGGGTAGTTTGTGGCCTGACCGGTGGGTTTTGAGCATGTAGGCGCGGAGGTGGATTTTGGGCTGCGGGTCTTCGTCTGTGGCGTCGCCGGCGGAGATTGCGATTGTGTATTGCAGGGCTTCGACGTCGACTTCTGTGACGGTGTGGCCGTGGAAGAAGTCGAGGAGGAGGAGCTTGAGGTGGTTGTATGTTGGGTTTGTGTCGAAGATTGTGCCGGAGAAGGAGAGCAGTGGCTTCAGTCCGACGCCTGCCTTTGCATTCTGCATTGTACCAATTGCATGCGTTAGCATATACGTTCGTCTAGGTGATCTATTGAGATGTTCAACTAGTGCATTGTTGGGGCTACCTTGAAGTCTGTCATTTTGCGAAAGGTCTCCCCGTCGAGCAGCAGCTCGACCATATCGAAGACCTGGTAGTCGAAGAACCGGACGAACGTGAGATTGTGCGGCCGCTTCTTCGAGTGCGAGGCGAAGACCATCAGCGAGGCGTCGTTCTTGCGACTGAAGAACTCGAGCGCCGAGGCGTCTTCGAATGGATGGACCGCATTCTTCTTCTGGAACTTGACTGCGTGGGGCTTCTTGAGCGAGTGCTGTACCGACAACTAGTTAGCACTGGCGCATACGAGTGAAGTATGAGTGTGGTAATAGCCTACCAGGTCGCCCAGGGCGTCCTGAACGATCCCGCTGGTGGACGTCCCGCGAAGGAAGAGTGTGGTTTTCTGGTTCTCGACAAGCTTAGGCTCGCGGGCCTCCAGGGCACGCTTTGAGCGCGCGTTTTTGGGTTTTCTGAGGAAAAGCAGTTAGAGGTGATTCTATGGACGAAGGCGACAACGGAGGTAGGGCTTACATTGTTTGTAGCATCGTGGGCGGGGTGGGAGCCGGGGTGGAGATAGTGGGAGAGGCGGGATCGTCGAGGTTGAAGCTGTGGGTCGAGAAATTCTTGATGCCAAGAGATGGGTCTGCGGCCAACGCATGTCGCAGCGGCGCGCGACGTCTGGCGTTGATTTCTGGGCGGTCAAGGCGCTGGACATCGGATGAAGTACTGATACATGATACGGATATTTTATATCTATAAGTAAGTAAGTACTTACTTGATTTACATGTATATACATAAGATTAGTGAACTTCAGCTGTCTGCCTGTCCTGTTGCTTCAAGTTCAAGTACCCAGATATCACGGCTTCGGGCGCAAGTGCGATAACGCTGCGGCAGTCGCGGACACACGCCGGCGCCGTCATTCACCCACCACTCACAGTTATATCGTATCGGCGCGACAAGCAATGCGAATACAAGCCTATCTGACTACTACAACATCTTCCCGACTTCGCTGCGATGCATGAAACCACAATCCGGGGCGGTAGTCGCCCCGCCAAAGCTGCTCCCGTTCGCGACGGTAACCTCGGCAGACCCCAGATTCTGCAGCCCGTTTGGGCCAAGTCTCGCTCGATGATCTCACATGCTAAACGCCGCCGCGGACCATTCTTTCATGCGCCGGCAACATTCTCGCTCGTCTCTTATTTTCCCCGGCTCCAGCTTCGACTCCAGCTTCTCTCTCCACTCTCTCTTTCGCTAGTTGCGTTCTTGACCTATATTATACTGAACTTAGACCTGACCTTTCCAGCGGCGGGGCGCGCATCGTAGATCTCTGCTATACACCGATAGATACTCACATCGACTGCATACTTGTACCCGATCTCATAGATCTTAGACCATAGTCACTAATACCCGCCATGCCTGCGCTCGAAGCTGTCAAGGTGTGTATCCGATCTCCAGCTCCACGATATCTTCTGGCTACGTTCGCATGCTAACCCCGTTGCCACGCTGCAGACCGCCGTTGACGCCGTCATCCTCAACCCGGCCAACCATGACACCCTCACGCTGCTCAAGGGCCTGCGGAACGGCCTTGTCTACGGCACCAAAGTGCGCTTCCCGCACGCCCTCGTGTACGATAGATTCCCTCGTCCATCTACCGTGTATCTTCATACATCATCACTCCAACGACAGTATACTGACATCACCATCAAACCTTCAGCATGGTCTTTCTCTTCCGCAACGGAACGTACGTCTCCTCCTCCTACACATCCGACTCTCCACCGCCGCTAACATGCACGCAGGTTCCGCGAGAAGCTCATCCTGGTCCTCAAGGCCACCCGCACCCACGCCCGCAACCTGGGCACCTTCGTCCTCATCTACAAAGCAGCCATGCTAGCCCTCCGCACGCTCTCCAAGACCGAATCCCGCACCGACAGCTTCCTCGCAGGCCTCCTCGGCGGCTACTACGTCTTCGGCCGCAACGGCAACTCGTCCGTCAACCAGCAGATCTGTCTGTACGTCGCTGCCCGTGTCGTGCTGGGCCTCGCAAAGCTGAGCACGCAGCCCGGGTACCAGCTGTCGCCTGTGCCGATGGCCTGGCGGGAGGGAATCAACAATAATGCTTGGCCGGTGTTCGCCAGCGTCAGTTGGGCGTTTGTGATGTATCTGTTCAGATGGCATCCGGAGGTTATTCAGCCGAGTTTGAGAAGCTCGATGACGTATCTGTACGTCAACAGCGAGCGGTGGGATGGACTCAGGACTCTGCTGTGGCATAATGTTTGAGCCGGCGGTGGTGATGAGGGAGTCTATCTCTCGAGAACCAGATACTGAGGCGAAACTTGAACCTGAATCGGAATCGGAATTTGAACTAGAATCAGTATATGAACTGGAATCGGAATTGGAATCAGAGCTGGATCGGAATCAGAGCTGGGATCGGAATCAGAAGATATCAATACTGGTCTCATGTATGAAGAGGAGGTTTTTCGTCAACTCAACTCTAGACTCATCTGACGGTTTTGGCGATCGTTCACTATCATCTCTGCATGGGTTCAAGCGGGAGAGACGAGCGAAGGAGGGGGGTATGTATATTTCCCAAGCGGTGGTATTCATAAACTATACTAGGGCGTCTGGCGTCTTTTTTTCCTAGTCTACGTTATAGACAGAGCAGATGAAGATGGGCATGTACGATATGTTATATACAAACTTTAGAAACCCAATCCACGCGTCTTGCTATCGACGATAAGTTGCATCCGCATGTGTATGCATGCAGGCATACACGTGTAGTGATTAAATCTTGTAGAAGTCATGAGCTAGACACTGCACTTTTGTCACGTAAACCAGACCCCTGCACTTTAGATGTTACTAGTCAGAAGAAATCGACTATGGAGACTATTTTTTTATTTTATATTAGTCTCGGGGCCAGACGCCGGCGTGCTGTTTCATTTTATATATCTAACGCATCATTGACTACACTACGGTTCTCTACTAGTGCACGATCGCATTTAATATAATATTTTCATTCCATGGGGTTAATCACAAGGACCACACTGTGCCATCCTGTGTAGACGCTATCGTAATTTACATGTATGCATGCAGCTGGTCCTGACGCACCGAGCACACATCCATCCCCTCATATCTACCCCCGTATTAGTTACAATTAATAACAGTCCATAGCGTCAAGCACAAGTTTCACATGCAGAGAGGTCTTGTATACGGAATCCTTCTAGTCATAGTACCTAAACCCCCTGGCCCTCGGCCACCATAATAGCATATTGATCATAGCCGCCATAGTTTGTAAAAAGTGTATGCGTAGAGTGTAAGTCAGGTCGAATTCTCCTTCTTCTTACCGCCGTTGAAAAGACCCTTGAACCCTCTCATGAGGCCCCTTCCGCTCGTATTCGTAGTCCCACCCTGGTTTGCAGTCGTGGTGGCGGGGGTGTTGCCGCTGGCGCGGTTTCCGAGCTGTCGACCGCGGGTTGCATCTCGAAGACTTGGCTTGCGGCTTGATCCGCTGCCGCCGCTTGCGATTCTCTCGAGTGCCATTGGTGCCGTCTCGCCGTTCTTGGTCGACGGGCGGCGAACGAGCTCGCTTGGCTCGACGACGGCGGTGCTGACTTGAGCCGGGGACAGGTTGGTGCTGTTCTTGGTTTTAGCGCGCTTGTCGTCTTGTTTCTTTTCCTCCTGTTTATCTTTGACAACGTCGGTGTCCTTCTTGCGCTCGCAGTAGAAATCATAGTCGCCCTCAAATTCGTCGTATTCGTCAGTGTATTCATCGTCATCATCGTCGGTGTCGTCGTAGTCATCATCATCTTCTTCGTCATCATCGTAATCGTCATCGCCGTCACTGTCACCATAGCTGTATGCATCGACGCCGGTGCCTATAGTCTGCTTGATACAAGACAGGCTGGCGGCGGCACGGCTCATGCTGTCAACGCCCTGGACGGCACGGTAGGAGCATGAGAAGCTGCCGTTCGCAGCCGCGATAACCTCGTCCAGGTCGCGGCCCCAGAGGTCGCGTTCCCAGTTCTGCGATGATGCAAGCAGCGGGAACATGTCGAGGAGAGCGGTTTCGAAGATGTAGAAGTTTCCGGGCCTGTAGATTTCGAGCGCCTGGGTGATCTGTTGGATGGAACGAGCGGAGAGATCGATGGTTTCCGGGAGGGGTTTCTGGGAAAGCTTGTCGGTGTACTGTTTGAGCTGCGAGGGGAGACGGCAGCCGAGCTGTACGTACGTAGCTTCGGGTTAGCGATCATATACACATATATACCTTTCTTGATATCAATGTATCTTGATTATAGGTATGAGACTTACGCGCATGAAAACCGCAGCGGCCACGACCATCATTGTATCTTTTTCTTTACCGTCTTCCATCTCGACACTGGTGTGGAACATAAACTTCTCCGCGATGATATTGACAACCTTGCGCATTTGCATCGGGTCCTGCGGCTGCCAGAGATTCTCTTCGCCGTGCAAGTCGAGGATCTCGCTGATTTTTTTGACAAGCTCAACGTGTTCTTGACACTGAAAGAGACCTGGACCCCAGAACTCGGATCGTGGGCGGCGCGGTGGGAATTGGCGAGCTGCGATGCGCGCGCGGTGGTTTTGGCTACGGCGAGAACTCGGGTCGGCAAATCGGCGGAGTGGGCCGCGAGGGCCATCGGTTTGAAGGACGGGGACGGTGACGGCAGGTGGATTGGGCAATGGTGCGGAAGGAGGGGGGAATACGTGGATGTTAGACACACCGGCTAGCGGCTCGGATTTGACGTCTTGAGGTGTCTGCGGGTCATTCTTCTTCGAGGTGCCGGGGAGCTTCTTGATGAAGCCGCGAACTCCTTTGCTGGATGAAGGCTTCTTGGGTGGCTCGTTAGAAGCCATGGTGGATGATGTGTATGAAGGTGTGCGATGCGTAAGTGAGGGAGTGGGTGGGTTCTAATGATTGATGAAAAAGTCGAGTGGGCAGGGTAGAAAGATCGTGTTCTCGGAATGTACTCTAGCTGCGCGCTGGCAGTCATGGTGGCAGCTTGACAATATTATCAGCGTGGGCGTATTCTCGGGGTGGAGCGTATCAGAGACGGCTGCTGGGAGCGTAACATACCTCTTGGTATTGTATATATCATGTACCATCAAGCCATATTGCTCCTTTCATCAGCTAGTCGCTTCAACTGCTCCCATATCTGATATTCGGTAATTTGAAAAGTCCGGGATGCCAGTATTGAGCGGTTCGCCTCCATGGAACATATCCCAAAGTGTCTCTTCGCTGACAAAGACCCCAAGGTGCTCCTTGCCCTCGTCTCCCTTCTTCACCTCTTCACACTCTTTGAAATCAATATATTCTACGAAAGTCTCCTTCTCGGTCTTGCTGCCTTTGATAACTGGCCACGGCGGGGGGACGGCCTTCCAGCTGCCATCTTCGTTCTTCATATGGCCCCGCTCACTACAAAAGTAGTCTAGGTAGACACTTGCGGGAACCAGTCTGAAGTACCGTCTGAATTTTTCTTGATTCAGCGCCTGTACCATAACCATTCTCTCAGCCGAACTTGTGTCCTGCGAGGCTGGAGGCGGCGAGAATGTTTGCGAATAGTAGTCCCCGAACGAGCATGGGAAACCCGGGATCGTGCTGTCAAAGTCGTATACATGAGCCGACAGCCCAGCATATTCCCTCGCGCCGGCATCACCGGCGGCCTTCTCGGCGTTGTAATGGTGCGAGTGGCCGTAGTCGGCCATCTGGGGGCGTTGTAGCAGTTCCCCAAGTGTATAGCCCGGATGGTGGACCAGGACGACATGATAATCCCAGATAACCGGGAAAAGCGGTGTCTTTTGCGCCTTCTGCGAGAAGACCGGGATGGTTCCTGTGCTGTTCGACAGAAATACGACCGTGAAATTTGCGAGAGACGCAGCGGGGATGTTCCCTTCGACTAGCTTGTAGATGTTCTCCTCGCAGTAGCTGATATCATTGCACGTGAATGTTAGCGGTCAGGCTTTACGAAACGGTGTTGACCGTTGCATTTTGGGAAGGCCTTCGTACCATGCTGCGTATGCGTGAGCGTCGCGGGGCGGAAGCTGTGTGAACTCCATCTCTCGAGATATACCAGCCTTGGCCGATGCGGGAGGGGTAAGACGATGCTATTTAGCAAATCTCATTACCGGAAAGGAGGTTGAATTAGTATTGTATGCCACCAAGTTAAAGCGCGGCTGGTCCGTCGAGGTTCGCGCCAGCCTATTTCCGCCAAGCCGACTACCAACGTCGCTTTAACTGACGTCGCACTTCCACTTAACCAAGCACTCAGCAGACCGCCGGCCGCTCCGCATCGCATGCCTCTATTGAAGGCACCTCTTTAACCCAATTGGCCGCACGCGTCCCATCGATCACCACTCGCACTACCTCCGCCATCATGCTCGCTCGCCGCCTTGTCCCCCGCGCGCTCCCCCGGTCGTCCCCGATCATCCAACGCCGATACACCTCCACGCACTTCGACGGGCCCTCCGCCGCTCCCCGCAGCGAATTCAAGCCGGAATTCACCCAGGAGGAAAAGATACCGACATGGGCGTACATTACCGTCGGGTCCATGTTTGCCGTGTACGCGCTGTACAGCGTCATCATGCCGACGGAGACGTCGTGGCTGACGCGGGTGCTGTCACCAACGACCGCGCGCAAGATTGACGAGGAGATTGCGAATCGGCATCTCGAGCTTATCGAGCAGGCGTCCCGGGATAAGCATTTATTCCTGCAGAGCCCGACGAGCCGGACGGTGCCCATGCGATTTCCAGAGTACGTTCAACCTACATCAATATAACACATGCCGCATTCACGATATATATGCATAGCAGTGGATCTTGCATTGATGGATGTATGAGGCTAATGTGACTGCTGTAGGCGATTTAACAACCACAGTCAGTTGAATCTGCAGGCTGGCCATACGCGAGGCTTATTGATGGACGAACTGGAAGAGCACTACAGAAAGGAGAACCCCGCGAAATAAACGAGATGCTATTCTACGTTTGTGAGAGGGCCTTGTTTATGCGATTGCAGTTGAACCAACTTGCTTGAACTTGTATATATTTTGATCTTAAAGCTGAATTGGTCTCGTTAACCGGACCGCATTCAGAGCTGAATGTCTCTTTTGCGTGATGCGATGAACAGGGGTGATCAAGTTGACTAAGGTCGCTATCGTTGACATGAGCTCACATGTGCACTCTCTATTGATCTAGTCGCCTATGTTCTTCCCCCAAAACTCGCTGCATATAGCGTTTTTATGCTTCGAAAGGCTGCGCTAGCTCAATTGCCTTTGCTCAGCTCCTCTATAAACTGATCCACAATCCTCGTGATTTTTCCCACTTCCTCTTCAAGCCCTGGAATTCCCCGCAGCCCTTTACCCATCCACTTGTCTGCTTCCCTATTGCTATCAATTCCGATATCCGTCATGACATCCTGCATTTTCCTCTTCGTCAATCTTGCAAAACTACTATTCTCTCCATGGCTCTTATCCACGTTTCCGCACACCTCGACCAGCAGCCCGTACATCAGCTTGGTAAAGTCTATCTCACCAAATCCCTCCGGCGTACTGACTGCGACATGTATTAAAACCATCGCGAGCGTGAATGTCCTCACCACTCGAACCGGATGGTATGGAGTCGCGTATATTACTGGAAAGACACGGACGTATAGCGTCAACAAATGCTTCAATCCGGCCGACCAGTCCCCTGCGATGATATAGTCCGTCCTCAAGTCCTGATGTAGCTTTGGGATCGGATGGTAACTCGGCGGGAGCAGTCGCGTTCCGTACAGCGACTTGAGAAGTTTCAGCATTGTTGGGATGGATCTATCCTTAATCCCTTCCTGCCGTTTGACGTATATCGACGTCGATACTAACGTTGCAAGGGCGACAGCTTCATTGAAGTCGTCTTCCGGTACGACTTCGTTGCAAGAGGGGCATATGTTCGATGTTGCCGGGGCGGTCTTCCGGCACTTCTTGCAGAGCCAGGATTCCAGCGGTTGTGGATTGGTAGAGCATAATGAGCAGGTACACTTGAACAGGTAGCGGTCAGATAGTTCGCGTTGCCGTTCGACCCGCGGTAACCAATTGTCAATGTATGATATGGTTATCTCGGTGTCTTTGGGGATCTCTCTCAGTGAGCGGAGGAGGAGCTGGCGTCCGTCAAAGATGATGATGGCATTAGGGTCGCAGGAGTGATTGAACATTGCCGCTTGGTAGTCCAGAGAGACGCCGACTGGATCGAAGGTCTGAGTAGATGTCGCTATCGAGTTCAATAGCAGCTGTATGGGAGCTTCATAAGTATTTATCGCCAAGATATGATCCAATAAGATAGCCTAAATGTTCAGCAAGGGATTCGAGCGATACCTTGCAGTTGAGATCCCGCATAAACTCTGGCTCGAAGCTCGCTTTTTTCGACAGCTTCGAATATTCGGCGGTAGCCTTTGCTATCAGATTCACATTTTCCCATGTCTCCCCGCCGGCCTTTTCAAACTCGGTAAGCTGTGACTTCAGCGCACCTATCCCGCCGATTTTGTTTGCGGGTATCGTCTCGCTGAGGAAAAGCTTCGCCATACGGAGGATGGCACGAGCCGCTGTCGGGAGAACCTTTGGATACAGCGCCTTGTAGATTGCGCATTCGTATGAATGGCCTTTACGTTTCCAATCATTCGTTTGACAAGCCTATAAATGTACCTGGTTAGAATTGGAATTATAAAACTCTGATAGGAGCTGGTAGCATCAGGCTTATGTCCTGGAAGGAGCGTACCTTAGTGCAATACTTCACAACTTTACAGCCTAGACAGTACGATAGCCAGACATGCGGTTCATAAGCATGAATAACGGATGTGCTTGTTGTGTCCGTAGCTTGGGCCATGCAGTAGTGGCAACAGGTGTCAAGATGCGGGTTATCGGGTATGCAGATGAGTGGGTCTGAGATGTTGAGAATCTCCACGCCGGCAGGGATTAGAGTCGATGAGAAGGCGCCGCGGCCTGCGACCTTGTGGTCCTTGACATATACGGACTCGGAGAGCGGGTGCGATGTCGCCATCGTGTCGATATATTGCGTAGATTGATTGCGGGTCTGATTGCTCAGTCGAAGGTTTGGTGTTTAAATGTTCGTGGAGTCTGTTGGATCCTGTGCGTTGTGCACTGTGATTTTGTAGACGTGAAATTCGGCCAATAGGACTTCTCGAAAGCGGATGGCCAGTGCACAGACATGTATTTACGTCGCCGGATCAGCGAATGCAAAATAATTTATCTTGAAAATTGAGAGGCTTCGTCTTGGTAGTTTGGATGGATCTTTTGATCATGCTCCAAGTATGGTATATGCCCTATATCGTACAGTCCGCTATCTAGATACTATGCAGATGATTTAACTCGTGGTATCTACTCAAAATCCCAAAACTCCAACAAAGCATTTTCAGTAGCCGGCAATATATCGTCTTCGTTCTGCTTTTCCTCTGCGAAGAAAATCTTCTTTGGTACGATGTATTCAACAATCGGATCTTTGTTGATTTTCTTAGACATCTCAGCTTCCAACATCTAAAGTTCAAGTTAGCGATAATGCGTATTATTCGGGCTTCCCGAAAGGGGGATAGTAATCATACACTTGTATACGAGTGATCTAGGAAATCCTCAGTGTTATATTGCTGCTTTGTGAATTGCTCGGAAAGGATTTTGGCTAGTGTCGCCACGTTCGGGTGGTAGTGAGATTGTAATGTCTACCCAATATATTGGTAAGTATACGTCTTCATCAGTAGTCATTTATATATCCGAAGACCTACCTCCAGTTCCCATAGACTGCTCTCTAGCGCTCCAGTCTTCATTGGATCCATCTCGTTCTCATCAAAGGAATCCTCAAAGCCTGCTTTCCTGATCTTCTCTCCATAAATCTCTTTCCCCAGCACCCGATGCAACATAAACGTGCATGTTGGATGTAGCCTCATCAAATTATACACGAGAGGTATGACCGCTACAATCGCACTTGGGGGAGCCGATAAACACAATCGCGCCATTCTCTTGACAAAACTCGCGACGAGGATCGCGGGCAAGTGGCTGGAGTTCAAGAATGACTCTAATAACCTAAGGAACCTCGATCGATACTTGACGTGCATCAAATCTCGGTTCAGAAGCGCGTAGAGTTTCGGGAAGAAATTCGGGTAATCGAGGTTATGCGACATCATGAGATTGAAGAGGCCTTGGAGCGCGAGAAGGGCAGTCACGCCGCCGGAATTATAAGTATCGGTCAGGTAGTCCATGAGAAGGCGCGGGTTCGGAAGGTGTGGGATTATGCGTTTCGGGAGAATCGTTAGGATATCGCGCTGCTTCGATGGCAGAGGTCGGGCGAGGAGCGTTAGCCATGCATCCTGGAAGTGACGTTGGTGCACCAGGATCTGGAATAGTGGATATTTCTTCTTCTTCGATGGTGGATTAAGATAGAGGGCAGATTCCGCTAGTTCTTCTGCTGGTTCTGGAAGATCCTTTAGGTTGTAGAGTATGCTGAAGAGATTTTCGGAGTAGATGGTATTTGACGCTGGGATGTCCTTAGAGATGGTTGGTATCGCTTTGAAAAACTCAAAGCGCAAGTCGGAATATTCGTAGACGTATTCTTCGGCAAAGACTGTGACGAGGTCCGGGCTGTCGGAGAGCAGTATGTGCTTGATGATGACGCCGTAAGAAAGGTTAGGGAAGTAATAATCCTCGGACGGCTTCATGTGAACCGACTCTTCCTTCAGCAATCGCATCGAAAGCTTGAGCGAGGTACCCTCGCCACTTTGCACTAAGGTTCCCAAGCCCTTAAGATAGCTGACATATGCCTCTTTCGCCTCCTTGACCATCTTGAGCTGCTCCGGGTTATGGTCTTTGTGTCGTACTAATTGTCCTCTACTCATCAGCCGGCAGAATGTCCGACATAAACCCACAGCTGTCATTATGGCGATTTCTTCCGATTCGTCCTATTGCGCCAGTTAATATCAGTAACTGGGCTTCGTGATAGCAAGTGACAAAGGTGTGCACCTTCAATTGCGCTAACAGAGTATTCAGGCCTTTCGTCCGCGCTTGGGCCGTTTTTGCAGCAATAACTTCCTCCTCAAGTTGTAGCATCTCAGCCTGCCGGAGGGCGAGACTATCCTCACTATCGCTGTCGTTTTCGCTGTCGGTCTCGGAATTATTCTCGTCATCGCTGGGTGTCTCTGTCGCCTTGCGTTTGGGAGCTGGTCGGATCATCACTGCCTTTGTAACGGTAGGTATGCCCTTCGGCGCAGTTTTGGACGCGCGGATAGGCTCATCTACGGCGACTCGCTTTCGTTTCTTTGAGCCCGGGACGGCCCCGCTGGAAGTAGGTATCGCCATTGTCGTTTCTGTCAGGTTGTAGAATGTGGGCGCGCTTGTTTCTGAGTTGGAATTTTTTGGAGTGAGATATATTGTCGGGCTTGGCAGCCGATGGCATCTGATTGGTCGGGTTTTTTCCCTTCCCGAACGTCACTTCCTTCACACCCGAACTCCTGTAGATACCGCCTGCCATCTCCGACACCCCCACCCTCCATCGACGCTCAATTGGACTGATTCCGACGTCCTCGAACTTTCATCTCTCTCCTCCGCAATGGCTTCGAGGCTAACACGAGCGGCGACGGGTACGCGGAACCGGCGGAAATGCCTCGCCATAAGCTGCCCCTCCTGACATCTGCTAACATGTGTTAAATACCGACAGGCCTCACGCGTCTTCGCCCGTCCGCCGCCCTCCTCAATTCGCACATTCCCGCCGTTAGACCCGCTACCCAAGCTCGTTTTGAGACCAATTACCCACCTCCGAGCACCGAGCGACCAACCCCCGAAGCCAAGGCCAAGTCAATCCTCGACGCCATCCCCGGGAACTCCATCGCATCCAAGACCGCTATACTCTCCGCTACGGCTGGTCTCTCCATTGCCGCCATTTCCAATGAGATCTTGGTGATCAATGAGGAATTCGTCGTTGCCTTCTGCTTAATCTGCATGTACACGGGTGTCACGAGAATCATTACGCCTGGGTACAACGACTGGGCGGAAGCTCATATCAAAAGAGTCAAGGATGTTCTCTACGCAGCGCGGGCAGATCACAAGAACGCCGTCCAGGAGAGAATTGACCAGGTCGCCGAGATGAAGGACGTCGTCCAGATCACCAAGGATCTATTTGCCGTTTCGAAGGTACAGTAGTTCGTGGAAGGCCCACTAAACTGTAACCAAGGATTGTAGCTGATAGTGATACACAGGAGACTGCCCAACTTGAATCCGAGGCCTTCGTGCTGGAACAGAAGACCAAGTTCGCCAGCGAAGCGAAACAGGTGCTCGACAGCTGGGTGAGATACGAGGCTCAGGTCAAGCAGAGGGAACAGAAAGAGCTTGCCGAGTCCGTCATCAAGAAGATCACCGAGGAGCTGAAGAGCCCGAAAACTCTGCAACAGATTCTGCAACAGAGTGTGGCGGATGTTGAGAGTACGTACTATGAACACAAGGACGTTTATTTAAATGACGACTAATTTGATAATTTATAGGAATCGTCGCCCAAAAATAAATACTATTTTCTGTTGTCATTCCATTGACCTAGAGAATACTTGCGCGTCCTTCTCTTACAAGTATTGGAGAAACAGTTAATTCAAAGCTGTAGTTAGAAGATGAAGCGGTCTGTATAAACAAAATCTGTCTTGCTGTACAAATTCACTCTTATTATTCACGAGAACTTGCTCCTTTAACCTGCTGGTAGCTACATCGTTAAGAAGTACACATGGTCCCATAACATGTGGATATCGCAAGGTCGATTTATAAATTCGAGGGGTTTTTCGACAATCGCTTGCAGAGCGCTGTACGTCAGCACGCTTTGATACGCGATCTGGTCTCCGAAAACCGATGTCTAGTAAATAAGTGCATATATACCTAGAGCACTTGTGTATTTATATAAATGGTATACAGACAGGTAGTAAGCCCCGCTATCAAGTCTGCATCGCCAGCCGCTTCAGTTACCCTAAAGTTACGACTCAGACGTCAGACTGTACAATAGTACTAGACTGAACACGCATCATGGCCAAAATACAAATCATATCCGACTTACATCTCGAGGCGAAATATCCATCAGGCCGAACAGAAACGTTATATGAATCCTTCGAGCTAAAGCCAACAGCGCCATATCTCGCCTTGCTAGGAAACATCGGCAAGGTCAAAGACAAGGCATACTTCCATTTCCTCCGCCGCATGCTGAAGCAATATCAGATCGTCTTTTATGTGCCCGGGAACCGCGAACCATACGGCAGCAACTGGCCCGCCACAACGGCGCGACTAACAGAATTCGCCGTGGATACCGATCGGCAGCTAGCCAAGATGAGACCCGGAAGCAAGATGGGGAAGTTCGTCCTCATGGACAAGAGACGCTTCGACCTCAACGATGATCTCACTATCCTTGGATGCACATTGTTCTCGACGATCGAGCCACAATATCAAGCCGATGTGAAGGAACATGTCGATTTCCAATGCATCGGGCACTGGACGGTCGAACAGCATAATTCCTATCACATGCAGGACGCCAGATGGTTGAACGCCGAGGTGCGGAATCTCGCCGCCAATTGGCCTGAGCGGAAGATCATAATTCTCACGCACTATTGCCCGTCTTATCAAGCAACCAAACTGAAGTACAAAGACGTCAATGATACAGCGAGGGTTCCGGACACAACGGATATGACGCGAGCGATATGCTGGACTAATCCGAATGTCGTAGCATGGGCGTTCGGTCATACTGGCTATAACTGCGATATTGTCGACAACGAGACCCAAAATAAAAAGAGGGTCATCACGAATCAGCGGGGCCATTTTCGAACACTGGTTGAGGAATTTGACCCAGACAAGACACTGGACGTAGAACTTGTGACCGTGGGGAAGCCTAAGAGCGGTAACTGGACATGGTGGCCATGGTAACATCGGAGCTTGGTACCTTGTACTCAAATACGAATCAAAACTTACCATAAAGACCTAGATAGTGGTGCTTGATTATCATCTGGCCATGGTCCATATGGTTTTATGGATCTCGAAATCGAGACAAGTTGGAATAAGCAAGTCTATGGAAGTTCCTCGGTATTCATTGTCATTTGCTGGCAAACTCAAACTATGCGTAGTGTACTAAATCCGTGAGGGCCCTCTCAATCTTCAACCGTAAAAATCCTAATTCACAGGATCATTGCAATAGATTGACGTAGCTTCCAGGATAGAACCACATGTTAAAATAGTACGCATGGTAAGAAATCCCTGAAGTCAATTGTACCTGCAGCTAGTAGGTGTGACTGCTCAGATCGTGGCGCCGGACCCGGCGCGTCATACCGCGCACACGTGTAGGGTAGAGCGTCGTACAAAGCCATGGCGCCGACGACAGATAGAACCAGGCGATTGGCTCTCGAGCAGTACCACACGTAGACACAAAAACCCCATTGGACGCCAACATTCTTGACTCTAGCCAGAACCATGGTCTGGAAAAGGTTTTAGCATCACAAGTCGCGAGTTGTGCAGTAGTCGAAAGTTAGTCTCGGATGTGTGGCGGTGCGGCTTGTTGTGGTCAAGACTGGGCGGGCAAACACCCCAGTCAACAGAGACGTTACAATGCAATAATGTCATTCCAACCATCTCATCAACATCACCTCCCACCACGTCAACGGCATCATCCCCATCTCCGTCCATCGCTCCCCGGAATTCCCCGCATCAGCTCAGAGAGCACCATCTTCAATCTTCGTGTTCCAGAACAGTAGTCCTGACGCCATCTCAAGAGACATACAATAACAGCGGCCACCTGCAGACGGTCAATCAAACGCGCGCGACACCTCGCAATCTAACGGTCACGTGTGCTGTCAAACAGCGACTTCGACATTGCGTCAGGAAAGGATCCTGATATCTGAACAGTTCTTCAATTCTTACTCTCGTGATCGCATTCATCGACCGAATTATACTGTTACTTATACGTCTTGTTCTTGATCTCGTCGCCAAATTTCCGTAGCAGAGAACCCTGCCCAAGGCGCGGCAGGGGCCAACCGCAAAAATGGCCGAAGGGGATGTTGCCGTAAAAGACAAAATCGCACAACTCAACCAAGCAAGATCGCTTGTGCTACAGGATTCCAAATTCTATCCTGATATTCTGAAGGGAATACTGCCGGTTATCGTCGCACCATCGAGTGTGATCGAACTCCGAAGATGGGGAGCGGAGTTCCTCGCGGAGACCTTCTCGTCACCGCTATTAACCGCCCAGAAGAAGCAAGAACTCGCGTTGACTTGTCTCGGCCCTCTTATGACGCTGCTGAACGAGTTGGAGACGGGTATTCTAAAGAACGTTATACAATGTAGCTCTTCGATATACCCGTTGATATTCCGATACATGTACGTCGATAGATTCTTTTCGCGACCACTCGGGCTCGAACCGTCTCCATAGCTATGGGATCAGGATGGTGTTCTCTCGGCCCAGCCCGACTTGCTCCTGCCCCTATCTTCATGAGACGTCGGAACTGACCTCACGCACTTGCAGATGTCACAACAAAACAGATGTCGGGATATGGCAGCAGATGGTCGCCATCAAATCCAAGATATTAAGCATGCTAGACACGGGCGCCGAGGGCGTTAGGCTGGCCTGCATCAAGTTTGTTCAACGGATTATTCTGGTGCAAACTCCTGGTGCATCAGACCCGCGGGTAAGTGCCATACCCCACGAATAGTAGCGTCTCCGTGAACTGGAATTGTGCCTGGCATATCGCTCTTGTACTTGAGAGATTCAAGGCTGTCTCTGGGAACCAGATCTGTTCGATGAACTCATGAAAACCGAATCGCCCGTTTCTTCTACCCAGATTTCGTCAGGAAACCTAACCTAACCTGTGTGTCAATCACGACTCTAGCTTGTCGACAAATCTGAAGTGTCTTTGACTATCGTACCATTGAACCATCCTATTCTTAATATCCATGCACTAGAGGCAGAAGCCCATGGCCTTCTAGATCGCCTCCTGAATGTTTTCCAGGATGGAAAATTGTGAGCCCTGAGTCCCGCCATGAAGCTCATGATGTTTCTATGAACCCATGACCGTCGGCCAGGTTGTTCCAAACCACGGTCATTGATCAGGTGTCATGAGACAAGACCAGGAGTGCGTGCTTACAAGTCGCCGTTTCCATAGAGATGCTCCCATCATCACCGCGATTCTGAACAGCTTGCCGGCTCTTGTGAAGGGTCGAGCAGCGATTTCCAATAAAATTCTCAATGTCCTCATGGCTTACAATCCAATCGCCATTGCTGCCAAATCGACAGTATTCAAAGAGCGGTTTATCGCACGAAGTCTTGAGAAGACTCTGAGAATGATATTGACCCATCTTGCAAGGTCAGAATTGCCAATGCTCATATATATGTCATGTGCTGTTGACTGACCTATCTTCCATCTGCAGAGCGAGTTCGCAAGGGCCGCACGCCACCAAGATCCAACAGCAAATCCAGCGATTATTACAAGCGAAGTCAGAATTCTCGATTGAGGTGCCTAAGAGCAATAAACGAGTGATGACCGCTTCCGATACGGATTCTGTTAAACGCACCAAGTACGCTAGGAATGACGAAGCCGAATATACACCGACGCCTCCGCCTCCTGCCATACAAGTCCACCCTAGCAATGGGACTACTTATAAGACGCTTTTCACTCTCACAGGGGACCAGGCGCTCTCGAATTTTGATGTCTCGCAGCTGCCCATTGACATGGCTGCTCAAATCACACTAGCTACCATGTTTTCTGTAAATCAAGAGGCACTAGAGGCGTCTGTAGCTGTTAGTTATCCAGTTATCCATCTCCCGGATAAAGGTTTAGGATGTACACTAACGCCACTGATCAAATACAGGCTGTACGGCAGCGGCTGGCGACTCTTGTCGCAGCCGCAGCAAAGATTCCCGCTGCTAGTCAGCCACAGGCTCCTCAACTCGACGATGACGATGACGACTATATACCCGCAGAAGGAGGCAGTACTGCTGCTCCCCCACCACGCGCAGGAGCTGATCGTGTTGTTTACTCGGAAGATTCAGATGATAGCTACGAAGTTAAGGATCTAATCCAAACGACCGCGGAGAGTAAGGCTGCAGCTATGGATTTAGTCAAGATGCCCGATCTATCCCCGGTACAAGTTCAAGAGGCTTGTGAGGGTACACTAGACCGCATGTTTGAGACGATCACTACCTTAGATAAACCGGGGAAGAAAGAACGAGCCGGGTTTGGTCGACTTGCACCTGCGAGTTGGGACAGAGATAGTTGGATTACCGTTCTTTCGCGTTTGAGCACCCGAGGGCTATCCGGCATCGATGCAGATATTCAAGCTGTCGCGACCGAGAACAGAATGCACTATGAAACTCTGAGTTCTCAGATCCGCCAGAAACTGTATCTATACATCATGGGCGACTTTCGCACAAGGATGGATGCTGCCGTCTCGTGGCTCAACGAAGAGTGGTACAATGACAAACTCCAAGCCCTAGCTGCGCGACAAGACGAAGACATTACACCATTAGAGCCGCAATATGCCAAGTGGATGGCGAAAGTGATGGATGGAATATTCCCGTATCTGGAAACTACTGATCGGAACATCTTTCTGAGGTTCCTGAGCGAGCTGCCAGCTATTCCTGCTGCCGTACTCGGGAACATCAGGGGGCTGTGCCTCGATCCGGAAAGGTCGAATTTGGGTTTCCTAGCATTTCAGTAAGTTCGCTTGGATGGCACCCATCTTCTCGAAGCGCAGTCGCAACTAACGCAAGTGATTTCCGGCAGGTACCTTTGTATGCTTAAGCCACCTGTTAGGCAGGAGGTCTTGGACATCGTGGAAGAGCTTTGGCATAATCGTATGTTTTCTTCCTGTTCAAAGTTTCAATCCTGGTGTCCTCGCTAACGCTGCGCGATATTTAGATAACGACGTCAAAAATTCCGCCCGGAAACTCCTCGTCAAGTTCCGGCCGCACATTGTAGGGCTTCCAGCGAAGGAGCCCGCAGCTGGAGCTGCAGGTGTTTCGTAGGATCATTTGTATGCATATATGCTCCTCAGCCTTAATATTGACAGTCATCCCAATCGCCAGCATGCATTCTAATGTGTTCGCATAGCATGTCGCAAACAGCTGTCCAGCTACACATTCTTTTGCAGCCTCCTTTGGTTTCTTTTTTTTTCCTCCCCAGCTTAGGAGGATTTGCATCGTTACAGGGCGTTTTAAATAGCTGCTGTGCATTATGTTGGTATGGTTTGGTGGAAACCTTAGGGCCATTGCGCATTGTGGTGGTTACAAGTCCTTCTTTTACTAGTGTGCATTGCATTCATTGAAATCAACCTGTATCATATATTTAGAGGGCTCGCGACTTTAACGTGCAAGCTGTAAGATATCTTTCACACGTATCAACCGCCAATATAATAATCTGTATGACCATGATTCGATTAATGAACTTCATGGTGGTCATGACGCGTGATCGCGACTAGATTTGTCCGAACCAATGCTGTGCTCCTATCGTGTTGCTCTCCAAATATCCAACACGACGAACAAACAGCAAACCACTGAAGTTAACAAAGAACTTTTGCCTCTCTATAACATCCCCCTGCTCCTGCTGAGGGCTTGGGTAGTAGACCTAGACCTAGCAAATGGTGATTGGCTTTCGAGAACCTCTCTACTAGCGCAAAATCCATTGGAAGATGCTAATAGCTCTAGCAGACTGACAATTGACTTGTTGCTTATTTAGATTGGATGACCTGGCTCGCCACTCTCCATTTGTTGTCACTATCAAGCCTGAAGTTCTGCCAGCTGCTTGTGTTACTTGCTGCTACGCCCTCCCTCAAAACAGTGGAGGGCCTTCCGCCATCATCTTGAAATAATGCATATATATGACAAACACTGAAGATCAACTTCATCCCCAATTCATCATCTCATCCTATTCACACGCTTCTCGCTGCCGACACCACCAGAAGCCTCCTCACTCAGCTCGCAAACATGCTCGAGCACGACACGATCAGTTTCACCTGGCGAGGGCTTTATGAATTTAAAGAGAGTGCCCGCAAGGACATCATCGAACACTACAAGTATGTCATCGCAAGTTCTAGCCCTTGACGCCGCCCAGCTTAGCTGGGCAGCTGAAAGACGCGTTCCTTACATATTTGAATGGTGGCACCACTAACACCGTCTTGTGCACCCAGGCGCCTGCAAGACTATGGCACAGTCATGAAGATCGAGTTTGACCCGGTGGGGAATGTGGGTACTATCCAAATTAGGCACGAAAGAGAGCTCAGCGAGTTGACAACAGCGGTTAGACTTTCACACTCACCGGGCCCAAGGAGGTTGCTGAAGAGGCACATACCACCTTCATAAGCGTTGTGAATACGTATATCGACAAGCTCTACTCCAAGTCTCTGGGTCGAGATCTCAATGCAAGTTCATCTGAACACACTGAGTAAATATATATCATGCTAACCGACAGTGTTCATTCAGGCCAATCGAGGCAAGATTACGCGTGCACTCCAGACGCGGATGAATCTGAATCCTCTGATCTGGACAGACGATCCCCAGGAATTGAAGAAAACAGATCATGTTAGTATCTCTCTTGCTAAATTTCTTTGTACTCCGTGTACAGAGAAGCTAATTGAGCAATTGTAGGACGAGATACTTGAGATCTTTGAAGCGATCGACGTCGAGGTCGAAACCGGCCGATATGAGAAGTTCTGCAAGTGGATTCCAGCACACAAGGACAAGTTCCGAGAATGCTTCTTTCCTGAGAAAAATGATTTCGTCGCTGAAATCGCAAATAGCGTCGGCTGTGTGATGAAAGTCGATTGGGTTAGCAGAGAGGTCAACGTTGGAGCGCCAAGTGACGAGGCCATGAGCGCCGGGCTTGAGAAGTTGAACCTTGCAGAACAGTATTACGTGTGTCATCCTTGTTTGAGGTCCGTGGGAAAGATATATTGAGCTCTGACTATCTTCTACAGAACTGGCCCTACCAACGGCTTACATCTCATCTTATCAACAACGATGGACGGGAGCGATTCGAAGTCCGCCTTGTCCCAATCACCCGACAATCCACCACCATTGGAAAATCGACTTTATTCCCACCAAGCGATCAGTACAGCAGCCTGACAGGCAGAGAAAAGTTAGCATCTACTCGGCTGGCGGAATACAAGCCAGAGTCAGATAAATACGAAAACGTAACATTCTACTGCAATCCAACCTACAATGCCGGGCGATCAGCCACCGATATCTGGAGAGACTATGAATATACGGCGCACCGCGCGACAATACTTCCTGTGGCTCCTAGCCAAGTCGAAAAGAGCACCACTTCTGCCTCATTAGATAAAGGCAAAGCCCCAGTTTCCTTCGGCGCCCGACCTCAAGGTAACAATATGGGAGGCTCAGCACCAATCACCTTGGCAGTGATCAAGAAAGATTCAGTCACTGGAAACTTGGCTTTTGGATCTCGACCTCAAGACACTACTGACGACGCTGAAGGCGAGGAGATGGACCTCCCAACCCTTGCACCGAAGCGTAAAGTCCGCTTGACCAACTCAAAGGCCGTAGATAGTGATCCCCCTAGTCCGACAACCTTTACTTATAGATCTTCTAGCCCAACTGAAAGCGTATCGACGATTGGCCTACCATCTGGTATCCTTGCTAGCAAGAGGCCTAGTGAAGATACCGGACCAAAGCCGCTGACAATTAGTGATCTTGCCCATGGAAAGCCTGGCATGAGTACGGGTCCACAGAACGACTTCGGCAGTAGCAACTCAACCAGTCGCCCTGCTGGCCCATCTGTTCGTCGCCCTCGACTTAAGGAAAATTTACGCGCCCGAAAAACAGATGACTCTGATAACGATTCCGACAGGAGCGGATCTACTCCGAAGACTATCAAAGACACTGAGACGCCCCAAACTTCATCCAACCAGCACAACGTTAGTGGCGCACGCCGAATTGTCAAGCCAAAGCCGGAGTATCAGACTCGCCTCTTCAAGAATACTCAGAACCAACGCGCTCCTCGTCACAAGCAAAAGTTTGATAGCTTCCTTGCGATCCAGCAGCATCAAAATTCGGCATTCCGTAAAGTTTTCGAAACTGCATTTGAAGACGCAAGAAGATTCTGTGGAGATATCAAGTTCGAGGTCAGACTAGGCAGGATTGTCTGCGCGGGGGTCCCGAAGAAATATCTAAAATCCACGCATGCCTTTCAATGGAGCAACTGGGAGGATGAGCTCCGTAGAATCGAGATCCCAACCTTGTTCACCGATATGATTTCAATTTCTCCATGCGATGCTGATTTCACCGTCGGATTGAAGATCCCAGGTGGTGATCCTCTTTTTGAGAATCCTCCTGGGGTTCGAAATGTCAGCTACGAGATTGAGGGACTTACTTTCCAGAAAGTCTCATTTACTATCATCATCAACGCCGAGACGTTCGAATTCGAGATCCGAGCCAAAGAAGAGCGCTTTGGCACCGTATTCTGGAACTGTCCAACTATGATGTGGGATGCAGAGTTCAGTCTACGAGGATGCAGAGTCATACGCTCTCTCGAGGCGCAGGCTCAATTGCTTGTTGAATCAATGGAGGTCGAGGACGGTCTCATATACCCTTCATTCACCGTCTGCACCAAGGGTCTGGGCTTTGAGATCATTCGCGCCTCCTGCCTACGCGAAAGCCGCCATATGGTTCTCCCATCCGAAATCCATCACGGACACGAATTCACGTTTGTCGTCACAGAGCACATTGACTTCAAAGTTCAAGAAAGTGCCCGCACTCCGGACATCATACGCTTCCAGTCTGTCGAGGGCATTGAAAGCTTCCGGCAAAACATGACTTGGTACTCTATGCACTTTGTTGTAGATGAGATCGAGCAGGCTTTCTGGAAGCAGCGAGCACTTGGGGTTGCGGAACTTGCGGATACTGACGCGATGGACATCTTGCTGAAGCAGACGAAGGATGGGCTGACCACGCTTGAAGCATTAATACAGGTCGTCAGCAATTTGATCTCGAAGATTAATAACGTCGGGTATTCAAATGTGCAGTATACCCTTCATGCCGCATAATCATTACCTTCAGTTTGTTGTCGGAGCCACGACTGGTCACTGGTGGATCAAAGCAGGACGATAGTATCAGGTGGGACAGTTGACTGTGAGCGACTATACGGTTTATACAACCGCCATGGGACAAGAAATCGCTTTCGCTACTCTATACTGGCAGGGGCGTTCAGAAATGTTGATTGTCATGTATTTAGCCCTTGCTCTTACTATGATCCTGTTCTGTAGGATATATTAATGAATCAATAGAGGGCCATCCATTTGAGGCTTTGCTGTGGAATCACAGAAACAAGCCTAATTCGAACACAGACGTTGAATCAGGAGGGCCCAGAGACCCGGCCATTGTTCTTCAGCAAGTTTCAGGTTTATGAAATATCTGGTCTCGTAAAACAGACCGCATGCCGCAACACTCAGGATTCGTGGAAAGCCGTAAAAAATATATGGTGGATTAGAGTGACATAAATCACGTCAGTCCGCCACCATTGCATCCCCTTCAATCGCGCATACCGGCCCCTCCCATATACTTAGTCACAAAAGATGGCTACAGAAGCCACTTTTGTCATCAGTGGCCGCTGTATAGATACCATTGATCACAATGGTATTTGGCTCTGCACATGTAGCGATAGCACAATCAGACAACCAATTGCAACACAATTTAAAATGAAACTCGATCTTATGCTCCATCAGCTGTCAAGCCGCAGTGCCTTCTAAGTCGGCCATCACTTCGAATTCATATAAAATAATAAGGGCCTAACTTCATCAGCACCCCGTTCATACAGAGTTGTATTCTTCAATAATTAAGGGAGTCGTTTCCGGCCACCGGAGTGATTGATATAACCAGATATATCGATACTTCCTCAAGAAATTGACGTAGAATGAATTATCCATCATAGCCTATCGGGATGGAACTGGTATATACAAGTGTTATTGCAAAGAACCAAATGGTCGCCTGACCCATGGCCCCACTAGATCTCGTAGATATGCAACAAAGATAGGACAATCACTATAACTACAGGACGAAGATGGCCCTCTTCAAGTTACTTTTCGTTCCGGGAAATTTCAGAAAATGTTGGATCCTATGTTAGGTTCCTGTATACACCACGTCTTTAGTAATCAGAAAAATTCCTGTTTCTATCTAGAGATGCAGGCTTGTAATCGACACCCATTACACGAAGAGCTCGGGAACAGCACTTACCAGCAAGGGTCAAACCATATTCTTTGGCTTAATGTCTCGCCCCTATCCTGTCACCAAAGTCTCGTTTTTCTTCGTAAAGGAGGTATTTTGATCGCTCGTTCCCGTTTTCGAACAGCAAGCTCTCGCGAGTACGTGTCGGTGCTTTCGGGTCGCAGATCCCATATGTTTCGTTAGCTCATCTGCATCTCTGAAGTTGAGAATTTCCGACTTAGGGTTAATGTCAGTGACAAGCCAGTGACATAATTCGCCTCATTGAGGGTCGTCCCGCGAGTGAGCATCCGGACCTGGAGTGAGTAAAGAGTTCATCAGTTGCTGGGTCAGTTGCTGGGCCCGGAACAAGAAGGGACTAAGAACCTGAAAAGGATTCATACCGCTTAGACCGGGTGTATATTTAGCATCTCCTTTGCCAAATGATGCATCTCCAGGAGTAACTATGACACGACATTTGGTATATATTGAGTGCCTTCTACGTTCAGATTGTTGCCTAGCTTGACCCCCGCTCCGGCGGGGTACTCTGCTCGGAGGAAGACGGATGGTGCGAATTGGTCGATGGCTAACAAGCAGATGTCAGCGTATGTCCTTAAAGTTTCGAACATGAATTCATGAGTTTGCTTTACCATCAGGAATGATGTCTTCCGGGGTCTTGTCCGAGAATATGTCAATTCTGTAGGAAGTGTCTTGATCACAGCATTGAGGAACGTCGGTTTACAAATTTACGACTCAGAGTCAAGGTTTTGACCTACTTTTCAACAATCGAGTGATCAGTATTGACCTAATACTCTGCAAATATCTATATATCAAGTTTTTGCGTGAAAGGTACATATTAACCGTGGCCTGTCCTCTCCAAACCACAGATCTTTCCGTATTTTCAATCACACATCTTGGCTAATATGTTGCAGAAACGGTGTTGCGCAAGTTCGTGCGCACGCCATCCGTCGGAACTCGCGGAACAGAAGTTATAATAAACAGTGGACATCGTGAAATATTATTGAATCTCTTGCTGAATTCATGAAGCTACGGCTACATATAGCCAATTCAGGAACCTTGGCCGATAAACGCCGACATACAGCGGAGAATCGGATAAGATTCGAGTGCCTAGACCGATGGATCTATCGATATATCGACTCACTAGTATACTCCGATGCATGCATCATGCACGTCTGAATGTCTGCCTAATGACGTGAGACATCGATAAGCCAACCAAGATATGGAAGCGAGCGCACCCGGAAGACGCCACAAGCCGTACCCTGACGAGGTGGATTTTGGCAGCCACACCCATTCGCCCCGACTACCGAATTGAATGAATGCTCTGCTGTTGCTGTCCTTTGCCAATGCCAGATGGACCGGAAAAATTATAGTTTCTTTGTCGTCGAAGCTTGGCTATGTCTAATAACTTGGATACTAATCCCAGTTTATTCAAAGGTATGTATCATCGGTCGAAATATCCGCATCAAATGCATGTCTATTAGTCTATTACAATGCTGCATCTCAGCGCGCCGGTATTCAGTGTCTTTATCCGAGGCTCGGTTCCCCGTTTTCATTCCCCGCAGCCTCGTTGTAATCTAGCTAGGTTGCATTTTCTCTAGGGCTTCAATACATTGAAATCATACAGCTCCCCTAAATCTCCGAAATTTTCTGGGAGGTTCACCCGTCAATTCAGGCAGACACTTTCCATGCATGTACGGATTATCTTGCTTGCATGCCAAATGACTTCCAGCAGGTTCCACCTTTGATGTGGCCTTCTACTATTGACTATATTTGCCAAGTTTTAATTTGGGAGTCCTTGTGACTCGTTACAATGAGGTCCAGATTTCGGGCGGCTCTGAAACCAAAGACTGTATTATAACATTGAATCTGTTTGTCGTTACCCGTGATCATTATAGCCACATCTAATACCTCCATTATTGTATTTGACATCCCGCAACGGTGACCGTTTGACGACTGAAGAATATATCTCAAGCATTCATCAATTATTACTTCGGGATCTCAAGAATTATTATTGACGATACAAGACCATGTTGTATACTATAGTAAATACAAGCTGACTGGCATAACAGAGGCGTCTTTATACCATAGTGCCCGATAAAGAGAGACCCCCAAAGCTCTCTATCAACGATATATATATCCAATCTCACGGATTACTATGATGATTTTGATATAAATTTGCTGAAATTATATCGTGCTTCATGTTCGGATATACAAATGACTGAATGATTACCAGAAGTGCAAGTTCTAATAAAATAATATTCGATTCGCATATATAGAAATCCGTACATATAAACAAAAACATCTTCTTTGTGATTCCTGCAATGAAGCAACTTAACTGGCCATTTTAAGGCTAGAATATCTATGACCGTCCTTCTTGAAGCCACGTCGCGTCCTCTACATTTCATTTTTGCAAGACTGACTTTCTTATTGTTCCACTTGAAGCCCTCGCTCGCGATAGAATCTATAAGTTGTTATTAATATATTGACAATTGTCAATTCAAATACACAAGCGTATATATATGACCCATTCCCAATCTAAGGATAGTACCGCTGTCCAGCAACGTAGAGTAGCAATCTTGCGCAAATGGCAACGGGAAATGTAGCTCCGCTTTTTATATCTATATTCTATAAGATCTTAAGATCACGAGAAGTCATATGAGAACGGACAAGTAAGTACACTGCTCTTCATTTAACCCAGAAGCTAGACATTACAGATCTGCAAGAAGGTTTCTGAGCTCCACATTGTAAGAAAGCAGAACCAAAGAGACAAGAAAGGGATGCAGGCATCAGAGCCGCGGTCAGCAACTTTGATAAAAGCCTCAAGACTCTGGTTTGCCACAGAAGCAGAGTTACTAATCCTGACTTAAACAAATTTCTCTGGCTCGCGCAATTGCAATAAAACCCCTCAGATTTCGCCGCCCAAATGAGATGCCAAAACAATCGGTACAGCCCCAAAATTATACAGGAAAATAAATATGGACAGCTGAAATTATATATACATGTGATTCCACCAAAGTGACCTCGTGCGTATACATAGACACTATATTAGGTAGTAATGGTGGCACTCTAAACATACCGTTCAATGAGATCCTCACACTTTGACCCATCGGAATAACCTTCTCCTCCCTCTACCAAACCTCTCCTCGGGCTTCGAGTCCCCAGCCTTTTCGTCCTCTTCCCCGATTTTCCACACTCTCACAAATAGCACCATTATTGAACCCACAAAATACAGCAATCCAGTGAATACCTGAAGCCACCGGTAGCTGTCCTTGTTATCACTGCGTCCTTCGGGTTGAACCAATGCCAGCCCAATGGCTTCTGAAAAAGTCAACGGCAGAAACATGAGCAGCCAGATAAGATTCAATCCTGATGGGAGTTCTTTCAGGGATATCACTTCCGCAGTCACAGGACCGACAGTGGTCCAGAATGTCCCACAAATGCCCCCATTGAGAAGTGCAAAGAAGATAAGCACTCCAAATGAAGTGGTGTTGATCCAGATCGCAAAGATTGTCAGAGCGCACGCAAAGGTCAGCGCTCCAGCAATATTGATTCGGCCCCAGGTGTCCGAATAAAGGCCGATGAGCGGGCGGCCTATGGAGTTGCCGAGATTCAGCATGGCGCTTAAAATACTCCCTTGCTTCTGCGTCAGGCCGACAGAAACACCATAGTTTGGTAGAGAGTAGAGAACTATGATCTAGTTTGTCACAATAAATGTTAGCTCAGAAGCATACGTATGCGGTAATCAATAAGCACAGATGGGTCAGCATTCAAGCGGAAA
The DNA here is from genome assembly GCA_036872635.1 of Orbilia brochopaga. NCBI lineage: Eukaryota > Fungi > Ascomycota > Orbiliomycetes > Orbiliales > Orbiliaceae > Orbilia > Orbilia brochopaga. The sequence continues at coordinate 1,065,206 of JAVHNQ010000011.1, read as the reverse complement.
CCCGTGCAATGATACGGTGAGAGGGCAGCCGACGCGACAGGATCGTCGGCATTTCAAGACTCGATAAGTCAATGAAACCGTAGGCTTCCAAATCAGGCATTCCCTTGACGTGTCCGTTTTATAGGCAGAGCGCTCGAGATACTGATGTGGTGGGTGATCTGCAAAACAGAGAAGTTTGAGGCACATACATATGCAAGCATGCTGCAGGTACCCCAGCCGGAGAGATACAAAAATTCCACCCTCTTGAGAATCTTGACATCAAACATCCTGATGTCCGGATTGATCTTCTTATTTCTATCGCGCATTAAGAGACTGCATATAACATTGACGGCAAATGTTAAAATGGCAGTAATCCGAAATGTCCACGCAAGTCCGATATGTGGCTGTTGCAGCATTGCATTTGTCCCGAGCGAAAACACGAGACCACCCACGCCGCTGCCAGCAGCCGCGATCCCGCTAGCTATGCTTCGTTTCTTATCAAACCACTGTGGCAGGATGCTAACAGACACTGCAGATACCATACCCATACCAAGGCCAAAAACGGCGCCCTGGACAAGGTACAGCAACCACAGCTGGGTAGCGAAGCTAGCAACGATCAAGCTCACAAACTGAAGTGTCGTTCCGGTCAGAAGAGTTACCCGACTGGAAAACTGGCGTATGAGGAGGTTGGTAATGGGTGATACCAACATGGCACAGCCGATGATCAACTACATAATGAGTATTCGTCAATTATCGGTCCTGTAATAGGTATGGTTGGGATCAGTCTCGAACGCAGACAACCGGCGATATCCCTTCACAGAAGGATTCAGTGGATAACAGAGGGCCGCCTGGCTCGAGACTACAGATGAACACTGGGATGCAAGTTGCTTAGAAGATAAACAGAAAGCCGTTACTTACCCCGCCAATGAAGGCATAATGGAGTGCGGTAGCTCGCGGATACAGCGGTGGTTCGTGCGTCAGATAGAAGGAGAGGTAGACGCCAAAGCTACCATTGATACCCCAAGAGCTACGAATAAAATGTCAGTCATATGTACTTCGGCTATTTTATGTGATTATTGATGGTCGAATTGTCTCGGTAGTTGCCATAAAATACCGAGATGCAATAGTAACTTACCAGATATTCAGAAACATTGCGCAGGCCACGCAAACCCAGCCTAACAACCACGAATTTTGACGCCGAATCAGTTTCGTCGCTCTCCATGACAGTGTTCGGCTCCGATAAGAAAGATTTAAATGAGGCATAACATACCGTATCCACCATCTGGCGGCGTGCTCTCATCTTTGGGTTGTTGAGCAAGCTCCGCGCCATCGACGAGAGATTCCTCGCTGATGCTGCCATTTGTCGATCCCTCGCTCTTCGACAGTTCGTACACGATTACCTCCCCCAGTTTCTTCTGTGATACGTCATCTGTCGAGTCCTTCAAGTCGATCTCTGTCTCCACGGTTGTGAATAGACTCGACTCCGAAACGTTTGCCTGGGATTTAGTTATAGAACCCATGGTGCCTCGGTCCAGATAGAAAGGGCTGCGGAGGCCACCACCCGGAATGCTGCCTTCACAAAAAAGGCTCGAGAACGACGTTTGAATGCTGCTAAGGGGACGAACAGGTATCAGCTCTGGTTTTCTTTACTTGCTGCATTATACATGCTGTAGGGAAACGAAGAAACGCGGGCGTTCCATAGCATGCACAATAACACAAATGGCAATGGTCCCGCGAAGACCTTCCATCTATAGGCCTACCCACGGATACCGGCCTTGGTACGGCCATTTCTTGTGTGCCTGCGTTTCTTCGGTAATTCCCATTACCCAAAAATTCCTGAATGAGATCTGGTGATTGTTTTGGAGAAAAAGGTAGCGTCGCGGGTAGCCGAGATCGAATCAGGACATTTGGGTTGTATGACTCGCCAGCACACATAACACGAGGACTTCCAGGTTTTTTATCGGAACAAGGATGCAAAATCGAACGCAGGCTTTATATTTAGAAGAAAGGGATGACGAGAATTTAATAGTTCTTACCGTACGGATTTAACTGCGGCCGAAATGCTTTTGCCTTAGCTTCATACAAAGCCAAGCGGTTGAATTAAAACGGCAGAGAGCTTGGCAATAAAAGGGGCTCAATTTGATCTCGCAGAGCTAGAGAGCTAAAATTGAGAAGTAGACAAAAAAAAAAATATATAGTTTCCGAATCACCTGAATAAAATAACAAAGTCGATATCCAGAAGCTATCATATGCTGAAGACCTCTATATAAGCTTAGACCGCAACTAGTATGGAGCAACGGCTTGAATGAACTCGCTGAAAATAGAAATGGATGCGGTTCCCCGTACGATCTTATTATATTTTCTCGTCGACCGTATCTTTGGCTTAGAACGTCCTTAGCTGAGCGAGGCATCGTATCATTGATGTCCCGGCCCTCATAATTTTATAGGCGTGCAGCAGAGCATATATGCCTGCAAATCACGACACTGGCAGTCGTCGACAACGGTTCCTGGCCCGAAGACCACCTTGCCTTGTCGTAGAAAATCTTTCCGGGGATCCGATCTCAACTGCCATATAGACGGCAAGGAAGGAAACGGCATATGATAACATAAAAGTGAAACGGATGAAGAGGCCAAAACCTGCTTGTAGAAACACGTGAACGCTCTTTTCGCGAACATTGTCTTTGTAAAAATACTCCGTGACGATATAGTAGACCATGAGATCATCTAAGGCGGTTCGAGGAGAGGTCTACAACGGCCCTGTCCATGCAAATATCTCGCATTACTAAATGCCGTCCTGAGCTGACTGAATGAATGATCGGGTCGACTGATGCAGGCACCAGTAGAGTTTCTGACATTTTCGTTATGTAAGGTACCGAATCGCAGGCATACCCCTGAGCTTCCCCGGCCGGAACAACATCCAGAATCGACAAACCTTGTTCGATTCTTCGGATCCAGTTTCGCCAGGGCTATACGCACATTAAGGATTTTCGATCGATCTTTCGATGGAGCATTCCGCCATTAGGCTGATATCGGGTCACCAGGGCTCGTTCACATACGCGCAGAAGCTTGTATCCTCGGAGATACCTGTACCCTCTGCAATTTTAGACGGCACATAATAGGTATTATAATTATAAATCAGACAGCGCACGTATTCGTAAGCAGATATACAGCTCTAGCGGAACAGGCTTGCGTTAGCTACAGTGTATTTTCCGAACAATCATGCCAGAAGATCCGGGGTGGCCAGGGTCATGAGTCGACGCAAGGTATCGGTCAACACATTCAGACACGAGCGAAAATCTGGGGAAAGAATCTGGTTGCTTGAGTCTGCCGAATAGAAATCGACTACGCTACCTATGCGTAACGTATATGTCTTCGCGCTATGCTCTCAAGGTTGAAAATTTTCCGGGCTCTCGACTTTGTGTCTTTAGAGCTTGTAGCCTTTCCTAGCCTTGTTCTCCTCGTCCGATCTCCATACGCGCGTAATATCCATAACTACTTACTTACTTATAGACGAAATTTCTGGAGACCGCATTGACTTGAGTCACGAGAATCATTCAATCGTGAATCTTATTCCTGATCTCGAACAGCCATATAGACCTAAGTTGGTTAGACGTGTCCAACGCTGGTGAGATATCATTCAAATAGTGACAATAAAATTGATGATTTCTCGTTCGCAACATGTGCATAAGTGTTGACGACTCGCATAGAAATTTGTCGCAGGGCCTCGCCCGGGTTTCGGATCAAGTAAACTGAGACCGCGGAAAAGGGCATACAGAGTGGGACTTCTGGGCATCGCGTATTGATAGATCCACATCACATATAGGCTTCCTAGGTTGGAAGCTCGTTTACATCGACTAGATTGTTTTACGTAACATGCCACGCATTGCAATTTGACCATGATGATGCATGGCAACACAATTCTTTCTAAATTACACAAATCCAGAAATCCAGACTGTTCGCGGACGAACATCCCCAGTCGTCATCAACATTTGCGGTTATGCACCATATTAGAGATAGCGAGCCGGATAAAGTAATCGGCAGGTATATATATTGCTCCGTCGATAGTTCTTGTCTATATAATATCCATCGCCTCATTCATCTCCCCGGTTTCGTGATTCACAAATAGAGAGGCAATTTCAAGTATCTGTGGAAAATTCTACCAGTTAACCTGTCGGAGCCTCTGATGAAACTCGGCGACTAGCCCGTTCGCCACAGATAATATGTGCGTAATTTTGCATAACTTTCCAGGTCATCAATTCGCTCACCCGCTAGATAATGCATCGACATCTCTCAGTTCCTCATTGTCAAAGAATATGGCGACATGCAAGTGGCGATGCAGTCAAGGCGTCATCGGTCTAACGAGCTTATAGGTCGGTGTTTAATTGCCTCTAACCGCGAAGAAAGATGCGACTTAATATGTACGTCACGAAAACAAAACCAAATTCTTTGAAACCACCTCGGAAAAGACCTATCTGATTCAGATTTCGAAGCCGCTGTTGGTCATAACGACGTGCTAAGGCCAGAGGACATTGTGCCAACTACGTCCTGGACTGTGCGTGATTCTAGAGATCTTGTTCCCAAGGTAGTACTTTTATTAGGACATAAACATCCCAGAATAACGTTGTTTAAATATTCCAAAAGGCGCCCCGGCCATCTAAGTTCGGCGGCAAGACACTTATCCTGTAGACGAAGCTCTTGTTATCTCTAGATCGTCAGGTTTCAGCGGATGCAACCAATACGTGCTCAACTTCCCCAGATCGAGTCGTTATACCCCGCAGTTAGCCCATATATGCATAGGTTATTAGCGTTAAGCATACGTGTGCATTGGGATTCCGCCGGGAAATCTGCTCCCGACCAGTTGTGAAAGGTCTGATGACGAGTGATTAACCAGGACGCCCTGGCATTAGGTATTCCTGGTCTCGTAAACCAGATTTACTGTCCCAGGAGCTCCAGCTGAGAGCGCCACCAATGTTTGGATTGTATAATCATACAAAAAGCCGATAAAGGAACGTGACAAAGCTCTTTCGTAAATGGAACTACAGCACCAGCATTCGTGCATATCACCCTTAAGGCCGCGCCAGCACACACTTTATGTCACAAAGTTATATCAGGAAGCGTCACATTCTTTAACGTTCAACGTTTTGAGAAGTGTTGAGCGAATGTGTTGCGCGTCGTGGGAGGCAACGCAGCCGCCTTGATTGGCTGGCGGGCGTCCGCCCAAAACCAACCTCCTGGCTGGGCATCGACATCACTTTCCATCACGCGCCAAACATCCTCCATCGGCCATCATCGACTTTCGCCCATCACCACCATCACGGTCATCGTCGACTTCGTGAGCATCCGGCAAAGACCCCAACGCGGCTATCTCCAGCGTCTGGCGACGAATATATCCATAGCGGTCCAGCTTCGGCTGGGATGGGAAAAACGTGCGCTCGCCCTGAACTCACGTTTTTCTAGAACCCGATGTCGCATCCAAACGGCTACATCTACGGGCCTCCCCCAGCCGCGCCCCCAAAGGCGCCTGGCCCGTCACAACCTTACAACAGCAACCAAAATAATCAGTTCTCGCGTGGGAACTATGGCGGTCGCGGCCGTGGAAACAATCGGCCTGGGGGAAGGGGGAACTTCAACAACCGAGGCGGCTCGAATCATAACCAGGGCCGTGGAGGATACACGAACTTTGGTGCCCATCCCCCTCACGGGTCACCGTCACAGCCGCCGTTCCCTGTTCCCGTAGCAGGACCTTATCCTCCACCGGCGAACCCTTCATATCCCCCGCCGGCCCACCAGCCGTCCTCCGCTTACACTCCTCCGGTTCCCTCATCGTCAACCTACCAAAATCGCCCGCCGCATCAGACAAGCCAATATCAACCTCCGCCACAGGCCTTCGGTCATCAACCACCTCCTCAGCAATCACGCCCACCTTACCCGCAAGCGCCGGCTTATAATCCTCCACAACAAAATGCCTATCCGCAGACGAACCGATGGCCACAGCCATCCCCGGCGCCGCCACCTCCTCCCCCACTGCACCAACCGCCTGCTGCCACGTCTCAGCCTATCCGGTTCTTCCCTCAACAGCCTCCTCCGCCTAGCAATTACAACAGCTCTCAGCCACCGCATCCCACCCCGCCTACGACAGGTTTTCAGCCCAATCAACCATATGGTCCAAAGCCACCAATGAATAACCAATCACATACGTTCCCGAATCAAGGACCTCGGCCGCACCAATCTTACGCAGACCTTAGAGTGGATGGAAGAGTGCGTCCGCCGGCCCCTCCGTCAGTTCCGACGTTCTTTGGATCATCCCTTCCTCAGCCGCCTCCTTCGCTACCTCCACACCCTCCCCCACCATCTGGCTTCACTCCCCATGGCCCAAACCAGCAACGTCACAACCACCATCACAATCACAACCACAATCAACATAACCGAAACAGAGGGAACTTTGGACATCGCAACCATAATGGGTTTAACCACGACCGGCGTAATAAAGACAAAGGTCACAGGAACCACCATCAAAATCAGCAGCCCCAAATGCCCCAAAATTCCGATATTGATATGTCACCGGAGGAATATGCCATCTGGGTGGCGTCTGGGTAGGACTTACTCTACACCAATGCCTTAGGAACACATACTGACTTTCTTGCTCCTCTAGTGGTAGAATAAAGGGCACAGACATCACTCTGAAAGATCCGGCGGAGTTGGAAAAGTGGCTGGAAGAGCGCAAAAAGAAGTGGCCGACGGCGTCAAGAGTAGCTGTGAAGGTAAGATCATTCCCATTAGACGACCCATATATCCCGCTAACAATGCCACAGAAGGCTGAGGACGAGGAGAAGCGACGTGCGGAACAAAATGAGGCTTTGCAAAAGAAGCTGGAGTCACTGGATAAAACCGAGACGCAGCTGCGAAAACGTAAGCTAGATGAGGTAGTTGACGAGGAAGACAAATCGAAACAGCCAAGCAAGAAGAAAAAGAAGAAGAAGAAGAAGAAGAAGCCTCAGGATGACGCACCTGTTGCCTTTGAGGAACAGCCAACAGCCGCGACCGCGGAGGCCGCCGTCACGGAACCACCTGTCGATGAGACAATCGTTGAAGAACCGGCAGAGGTATCAACCGAAGGAGCGACGGAACAAAAGCCCGAAGATGCTCCCGAGAATGACGAGCAACCGTCCTTAGCGGAATTCGACGATTTCCTCCTAGCAGAAGAATTGGCCGAACCCACCGAGCCTCAACGGGTAGACTTGGTGACGGAGTCACCACCTGGCCAAGCTGACGAAGGAGGTGTCCCTCTGATAGATCTAGAACAGATCGATGTTACAGTAGAAGAGCCACAAGATGCTGTTCCCGAGCCGACAGACGAACAATCTCCAGCCGCCGAGGATGACGAGGACTCTGAATCGGTTGCGATGTCCACCTCATCGAGCACCGCTGAGTCTGGAGGAGAATCCGCCGAGGAACCATCCGAGAATGAGTCCGACGACGGTTCGGACGATGGCTCAGACGAATCGGATGCGGATGCGCCACCCGAGGAGTCCAGCGCAAAGCCAACCGGCTTACCGGAGAAACCTCCCGCGTCGGGTACCAAGAAAAAGCAGGTATGCAAGCTTTGGCTCAGGAAGAACTGCAAGTATGGTGCCAAATGCAAGTATCTGCATGAGGGTGGCGTACCAAAGTCGGACAAAGAGCGCCGGGAAGAAAAGAAACAGCAGAAAGACACCAAACCAAAGGATTTGTCGCTGTATGATAAAGTATGTGATACCAAACCCCGAAGTGCGCAATTCTACTGGACTTCCTGGTGCTGACTTTTACCTTCCACAGCTTATGCAGGCACAAATGGAGAAGGAAAATGTGAAATTGCTCCAAGCGATCAACTTCTTCGTACAGCGCGGGGTTTTAAAGGCCTAGTTGCATCAAGGTAAAGCCGCAAGATATTCGATCCCAAGGTCTTGTTACCCAACCCCTGCGATGAATATCAGAAGGCATTCACAAGCGTGGTTTATTCCAGTAGCCCAGTCTTTCTTTTCCGTCTCTTGTGGACAATATTTTTTTTTTTCGGAGATGATAATCTCAGCTTTCCTAGTCTCCTTTTCCTTGAACCTGTCTGTGAACATTTATCTATCTGCATTTTGTTTGGATATTTACAAGAATATGGGAATCTTGTTTTTTGATCTTGCTCTTGCCGATGGGACCAAAAGCACATTTTTATTCTTTATCTTCAGGAATTGTATTATTAAGACGCTGCTTCAGGTGGAAATGCATGCACGTGTAGTTTATTTTCACGGGTAGGGCGTTAAGATTGAATATACGATCGGATGGGAAGGTTCTTGGTAACATTAGACTGTCAATAGCGATGCAGCGTGGGTGTCTAGATAGCAGATTGAACCCAGTTGGATCAATGGGACTTGCAGCTTGTATGCCCGTTGAATCAAGGATCGATTCCAAATATTCATTTGGGGATCTTCAAATGTCGAGATGTTGCATTCTGTAGCCCCACCTACGGAATGACTCCGAGTGGTGTGGGCATCCCTGTGCATCTGAGCTGCAGTAGCGCTGTTGGATTTGGCGTCATCTCAGAGGCTAGTATATGGCGTGCATCTAGTCTGCAGCTGCGTCAAAAATGGATATCCATGTAGATCCAGATTGCTAGAGTGCGCATATGCAATTGCATTGTTGAGTGTCATATTCTGCACTTTCGCGAATTCGCTCTTACGGACGATTCCGCGACCCCTGTCTGCATGCAGCTCCAGGCCTTCGTTGGGGAACCGGTAACGTTCTTTGTTAGGTACTTAAGTATGTATAACTGGTTAATGCTGTATAATCATACGCGTACCAGTTTATGCACGTCGCTACCGTGATATAAGGATTGGTGGAAAGCTTGAGAGGCCGCCATTGAATGATCAAACGTATCTATCTGTACAGCTGTTGTATCACCCTGGGCAATCTACTTCAAACCCATTGATAACAACTATCTCTACTAAGTTAATCAGCCATCTGCGCCAGCTCAGCCACTAGATCTTCCAACATACTTCGACATCTAGAAACAGCTGTTTGGTAGCCGCATGGACATGTCGACATGCCGAGGATTAAACCCTGTAAAAGTCTATTTCAACGGGCCAAGAGAACATGAATTTATGTACACGACATTCCTATAGGACCATATCGCCCGCACAGACGTCGGGGTTCCCGAGACAACTATAGCAACAGCCAACCTTCCGTCTATGACTGAGACTAGCGGCTTATCGCAATGTGGCCCAGAGCCATAATTACAACGCATATGTATATATACACCACATGCATCTTGATATCGGCATCGGCAAACGCCAGACCATGCAGTACTGCAGTAGGCAGATGGCTACTTATTCAGGTAGCCAACAAATAGATGCTGCGTATTTACGCACAAATGTATACAGACAGGGGCTCTGAACTCCGTGTCGCCATGCATGCAGAGGACACGTGAACACTTACAGGGCGTGATGGATACTGTGGCTCACAGAAGCACTGCATATGCAATCACGTTGACATGGGAGATAGATACCCAGCTCGGTTGGTATGGATCCGAGAGAGTCAAGAGTACATACGTGCATGCGCGCATATCGACACCTGGGTTGGATGCGATCCGATACGACGACTTTAGCGTGCAGTAGACCAATCACGGCGCTGCAACAGTCGGATTCCGCGACAAGCCAAAAGCTCAAAGCGTGATTGGTCTATTAGCAGCATGTGGCAGCAGGATGCATTCCATGCATATGCGCATGTTGAAGGGCTCTAGAGCTCAAGAGGCTGTACGCATGCTGCAATCATGTGCAATCATGATCACTGGAACCAAAGGCCCGGAGGCCTCGAGGAGCGACATGCATTTGTGATAAACTAGTTAACTCCAGGGGCTTGCATCAACTTGAGGCGTTCCTTGAGACGACAGTACCATGGTATCGAGCGGCTTCTAGTTCATTAAGTGCTTAGCCAGGGTCACTAGAGCGATGATTTGCAGTCAAGTATACTCAAGCTGTACCACGGTTCCAGCTGAGCGAGTTTAGCGTCGACATGTATCATCAAAGCTCTCGACAAAAGCGAAGGAGCCAGGAATTGACTCTAGAAACCAAGTCGCCCTTGTACCTTACAACTCTATCGGTCTAGGTTCAATAGACTATAAGTCTTGGGACAATGATCCAGTGCACTCAGCATCCCCGAGACTCTCAGAACATGGACCAAGGTATATTGTTGGCTATTTGTCCACGGGTTTATTGGCCAATAATAAAGAGATATATCTGAATCCTTGAAACTTGACCCTGTCATGACTTGATTTCATGCATATACATGCATATGCATACGGTAGTTGATACTAATTGCTGTAAGTTGTTAGAGTACCAGATAGGCCTTTACACGTAGTCATTGCAAGTTTGCGTAACAAAATAGCGCACATGCATCACAGAGCTCATGGCGAATTATCATTAAAGTATACTACCAATTCGTCTCGAGTGCGAAACTGGCAACCTCGGTCCAACTTAATATCGATTTCGATACGCCATACCAGTGTATCACAAAGCAATATGCGACTGTTCCTAGAGAAACATTTGTTGATCAGAACCCAGGCCTATATACATGCCAATTATGGTGGGCCCCTCGGTCAAGGAACACGCACAAGGATTTGATATCTAAGTTCTTCGGTACATGCAAGCAGTCTGCGATTGCCCTTGAAAATCGAACTTAATACGAAAAATACAGTTTACTAGGTATCTGTTTCATAATAGTCAATGTACTGCATCCAAATGTATGTAACAGAGCTCTTCGCGCAGCGCGCTCCATATCTACCAGCGAATAAGCTATGCAAATGCAGTTTTGTAAACACAAGGAGATGAGTCCGTGACATCAACCAACCGTGTATATGTTTCGGCTGATAGAGATTTCGTGTAAAATATACATGACTTGTATGACATGGCAATTACCGCGTTGCAACTCCATGGATCCAGTGAGATCACCTATGCATATGCATGTACGACATGCATATGCGATCAGACTACTGTTGAGTTCACCATGTTATGAATTCGATGTTCCCAACAAATTCCACATGTTGCAACTGGTACACCGGCTGTCAAGCCTGCCGAATGCCATTTTACCCATCCATTTGTTTTACGTTGTACCCTAAACACCTCAAATAGTGAATCTGATTCTGTAAACTATCGTCCCGCTCAGTCAAATTAGCTGCTCTATGTCTAAGCAGAGTACGTTACACAGGAGTTACCTTTATGGCACTAGGCTTCGTTGTTGTGTCATTTGCAGTTCAATCGGTTGATTAGAAGGGCAACTGTTGATCTTTCTAGAATGATACGTTGCCAACTCGTGAAGCACGAACACGGCAAATACCAATAGACTCTCATTTCGCACATCTCATTTTTCTATTTCCCGCCCGTCAACGTTGCACGCAACGTATTTACGAAAGTGACATCGCGACCCTACCGCCTATCCCCGAGTGTCAGAATATTGCAGGGACTAGCAAGCACACAGCAGTATGCCACCATCCGAGACGATGCGCCCGGGACCTGTGCAACGTGCCGAAGGCTGGTAACCTTGAATCGCGATTCAGGTGCCACGGACGTTACGCCAAGCCGTGGCAAAATCTGTGCATCGGTACAAGATACCAAACGAGGTCCAAGCATCAATGCAATGCAGCTTGCCGGTTTCAAAGAAAATCAAGGAAGTGGGTCTAGGTCGGTTGCACGATTTCGATGGTGACGCGGTCTTATGATCACTCGCATCCGGCGCCAGGGTCAAACTCGAGAGCGAGCTGAGTGTCTGCCGCCTTCGATAACAACTGACGCTGGACGTTATTTGATCGACGGTTCTCTAGCGACATGACTTAGGCTATACATCGGTATTGCCGTGAGAATGTGTAGAGATACCCCGGAGGATATCTATCGCGAGAACGGAAATGTAGATATTGAATATTATAAGGACAAGTGTGCCAAGAACGCAAGACATCTTCATTTCACAAAAGAAACCAAGCTCACTAACGCAGCGAAATCCGACTTGGTATACAAAGTCTCTTAATTGAATCAATTTAATTGGGCGTACCGCTGTTGAAGGCGCATGGCCAGATGACGAGTGACAGGTGTAAGTACAGGCAGCGATGATCTCTTGATGCAATGGCGCTTCTGGCTTTGTCATAACGTTGTATATACCGTCTGTACATGGGTGACATCACCGGAGAGTTCCATCTTGCTTATAATATTATTCCTCCTGAGGACGGTCTCATTCACCTTTTCGAGGTTTGCCAGCTGCATATGTAGAATTCTGGAAAGGCAACACACTTTTGTGTTGCAGCATGATCCAGCCCCTGGACGTATGTGCCCACCGAGTGTCGGAGCCAGGTTAGACGCGAACGGATTTAAGATTAACAAAACAACAAAGTCGGGATATTCGGCGTGTACAAGCCGTGACTCAGTGCCGCGATACAGTGTTTGCACGACCGATAAGATTGAGGTTGAGTTTATGATATATCGATATTGTTTTTGATGCTTGATCATACGATCATAGTACGCTAAATAGATGTAAGTGTCATAGCGCTTGTTAAATGCAGATATGACACCGACTGGCAAGATATAGCGGCATGCTGATCGGCAAGTTCTTCAGTCATGATATATTGATATTGACCCGGGCCGTGATTCTCCTATATAGAGAACTGGCGGTTATGTACATAACCGTAACCTATCGAACAATTTTCGGCCAGGCTTCGACGTCAGCCAGTCTATACCGTCTTCGAAACCACTTTTCTTTTTTCACAGACTTTCCGTGGAGTACACTGGAGCCTTGATGTTGGGACTCAAGCGCTGATACCAATGACAAATCTCTTATATCCGTGCTTTTGTTTATTCTTACGAAATGCTACTTGTAGAAAGACGGGTTGTGGATACTTAGACTAAATGTTAAGATACTTTCCCGAGACACCCGGACCCGTGAACGATGGCTGCCGGTGTTCGGATTTCTTGCACTGGGCCCGCGATAGCTACAGGGAGGCCTGAAAGCTTCGGAGCCCAAAGCCCGGGGACAACATACAAGAGCAATACCCTTGCATTAGGCAACCTTGATACAAGTCTCCAAGATTGGTACAGTTTCTCTGAGCTCTCCGCTCATAAGATTAGGTCAAAGATTTATTAGATACCGAGCAGAACTGATGTACAGGCCCATGAATGTATGCATACTTGTAATGACTGAACCCAGTGACGTAATATTAGGCCCCGGGAGGGACTTGGCGTTGAAGACCTGCCAGAACTACCAAGCTGAGGTAAGCATTTAGAGTAGCAGGTCAATTGTGATTCAATTAGAGTACGAGAAATATTGTGTGGTTCTTTATATTGCTTGGTAAGCCTAAGCGCTTCATCAAGATACATGTGCCAAATGGTGGAATAGGTCCACTTCGTTGCAGACTTCCTACCAGGGGGCGGAAAACGGGGAACACTCAAAAGCTAACTATCCGAACAGTAAATTTTCATAAGTCAGTTTGGCCAAGTGTATACCTAGGGTCGGAGTTTGTGTGCCTAATACGGACGGCAGTAGCCTCGAGATGTGTATGCGTCTACAAAATATCTATATGAGCTAGCATGTTCAGTGAAGGGTTGCCTAACTCCCCGACACCGGAATGCTTCAGCCACTAATATTCAGACGGTTTGGAACCCTACCAGGGACTGTGTCTAGCCTTATAAGCTTAGCTGTATATTCTGAGACTCATATGTATATCAAAATACTATAGTAGCGTGGGAGAACAATATATGCAATAATATCATCTGCAGCACGCACGGATGCTGACTAAATGTTGGGATATTGGAGCCAATGAAGGAGATAATCAGGCCTCCACATCTGCCGACATGCCATTTATATATGCTATAATAGACGCAACCTTAAGGACTCTCTATGCGCAAGCAGTTACGCGATATATATTCAGCCCAATTGGCTTAGCAGAAACTATAAAACCCGGTTCTAGAATGACTTGCGGAGTGCTGATCGGCTAAAATGGCGATAAGAGTAGAATGATGGTATTTTTGGTCGACTTTATTTCTTGGCTAAACATCTTCAGTTTTGATACGTGTCTAGAATGCGTCAGCGGCTGTTTCACTTACTAGAAAGGTTGTTGTTGCATCGACTCTCTAGCTATAAGTTATCAGGCAACGACTTGGCGTGTTTCTTGACAAGGCTCGTCTAGTTCTGAATCCTCGTGTAACCATCACAAGACAAACAGTATCGCATTGCCGACCAACGCTAAAGCCAAGCTAACGAAAGCTTGAGACCTGTGGGCCTGATACGCAGCGCTGCAGCAGCGGGAGTATCAGATCGATCCGGTAGGCGAGACACGTCCACAATCAAAGCCTGACCATCGCGCCTGCCTATCTTCACCTGATTCAAAACATCTACAATTACGCTTATCACCCGAGATTAAAATAAAGATCTCAGTCGTATACATCTCACCTCGCTTTCTTCAGGCGAGATTCCAAAAACGAAGTCGTTAATAAGCCGTCGCATCGTTCACGTTTGCACGAGACGTTTCCCCCATGTTCACGATTCGTATACGGAACATTCCATTTGTTGTGCAATATGAAATGCCGCTGTCAGAAATATATTGCCAGTAGTCAGATGAAGCAGATGTATTCTTATGGAACAGCAATGCGGCACTGGTTTTTGCGGTTGCGCCCGGCGAATGCAATTGCACTTTTTACTAGTATGACGGCGTGTAATAATGAGAGCGACAGTATTGAAACCCAGTTCAGAGTGTCAGAAAGAAAGGACGGAAATGAGTGCGAAACCAATTGATCTGGTGACAAAGTTTTGACAAAGCAGAAAAAGGAAAGCCGCCGTATGGCCTTATGCTCAGGCGCCCGCACGTGCACTTGAGCCTGTGGCGTTCTCGAGCCAAGTTGAGAGAGCGGTCCAGCCCTCAACTCAACAACATCTCCATGGAAAGTAAATACGCTTTGACGGTGTGGCCTGACATCTGATGAGGCGCACGGTGGTGGCAGCCACAGCTTAATCGAATTATTATCACGACAGGACGGTCTGCTCAAAAAGTGCTACAAGGGTCTCGATCGGCCGAAAACAACACGAGCCCCCATGTGATATCGCATTTGTATATGCAACGTGTCTGCATCGACGGCAGCGACGATGAGCTGAGATGAGTGCGGGCGGACCTTCCGGGCGTTTTCCCAGCCTCGGAACGTTTCCCGGAGCCCAAAGCAAACATGTCAAAGTCCAATGGCAGGATGGCATCTGCAAAGGAGCGGATACACGGCCTGTTCAACGGTCGTAGTTGGGGGTTGGATGTTGGTATGGCTTGGCCGGGGCGTCTGTCTTAGGTTTCCGGTTCCTGCATGCGCAGATGCAGAAAAAAAGGCATCTGCAGGTTGGGTCTGTGGGTCAACGGCTGGCCCGTCTCTCTGTGGACGAGTGAGCATGCACCGTCCAAGCCCGACCGAGCACTCTCATCTCCTCGAGCAGATGGACTACGGTAGACACCCCTTTGAATGCAACACCAATCCAAAGGGGACAAAGATTAGAGTGGGAGCTGAGCTCGATATATGCAAGGGATATTGAACGCAGCAGTCGGATCAAGCGAACTATATACTAGTATACTTGTAATAGAACGTGTCCATTATGAATCGGGATCATGGACGTGTATCGACGTGCCAGGGTAAGCGAATATCATCAACTTTGGAGGACTTAAGATCCTGTCTCGTCTGTGTACCCAGACTAGTGCGCCAGGGTGGTTTTTAAATGGTGTGATCTTTGTTTCTTTAGCGTGGAAAACATTTCGCCACTGGGCGTTGAATTTTTGATGTTAATTTATTCGATGTTGGTGGCGGTAGGATCGCAATTCGATAGGGTCGCGGATGATATATTTATGAAGCACACATCATTGCAGGGTTAGCGGTGAGTGTATTGGGAAAAAAAGTCCCACGGCAATGGTCTCGCTCTTCCGCCTCGACCTCGCTGAGAAATTGAACTCGGGGCATCCACGATCAGGCTGTTCGCCAGGAGGCCGGCGACTACGAAGCAAGGTGGAGGTATATCCCCTTACGTCGGCTTCTTCTTCGAGTCGCGATTCAGCCTGGACTAAATCCGAGGGCTGGAATGAAGACGGACGCCATGAGGTGTTTTTGGCACGGTAAAATGGAACGGGTGGCGTTTCTGTATATCTACCTGTGGCAGATCCCCCTCCAGCTCCCACTCTGTTTTTTTTTCTTGTCCATACATTTGGTTCCTTTGCGCGCAGGGGAACAGAGAAAATGTTATCCTGGCAACCATGCCCTGTTGTTAGCAACGTGGGGGAGGCGTGGTAGATGTCTGTCATCCTCATGGGTGAAGGGATGCCGACGTGTGCCGCCGCGGCTGATACTGGAGATATAGAATATCCTATCAAGACCTTGTCATTCCAGTGTCAAGTTAGTATTCAGCCTTTTCAGAGTGTCTTAGACAGATTTACACAGACAGTACGCAAGAATCTGAGAGCACGCGTGAGCCGACCCAGAGCATTGGTCTGTTGAAGTTCTCGAAGAATGTAAACCCTTGTACGAACCTTTTTCTCTCCCCAGCAGTCAATTGATCACGGCATGTTGGCGCCAGAACACGCCGGGAGATCAGCGATGTTGGCGAAGTTGACGTCTTTTTTTGTTCGTTCGAGGCGAGGAGGCACTATTCCCTGATGACTGAGGCTAGTAGCGCTGCGCTAGACTCCAACAGTTTCTCCTCGCTTCCAACATTCGACCACACCATGACAGAAACCGACCAGCGTGCACTGGTGAGCCGTTCGTCGGCTTTTCCTTCCGTCTCAACAAGCCATCAAGCCATCCAAAGGGGCGGATTTTGTTGGTTCCAGCCAGGGCGTCTTTCTTATGACCTGATGTTTTTGTTTCCAATTGTTGTTGGCTTGTAATTGTCTGTAGATATTAAATCTTGTCGTGCGTGCGTAAGCCCCCATCTGCAGGAGTAGACATATCTGATCTTAATTCGGCTAACTGTGTATTTGGGACACCGCTAACGCACTCGAAAGATAACTGGCGCCTGTAGGCTGTTATTTCACATGCGCATGTGTTCATTTCGATTCGATTCGAATTCCAATATTCGCATGCGCGCATGCGGGACAGAAGCAGAAAATTTCCCCAAATCGAATATCAAATACTTCCCATGTGTGGGCTTGCATTTTCGAGCGAGAAAACATGGAACGAAAGAAGTTCACCGACATTCTCTCGAAGTTCCTTTCCTTTTTTCATCGGCAGCCCAAATGAACCTGTTACGGAATAGTCAAGTAGGATGGGCTACGAATGATTCCACGCCGTGATGTGATCAGGAAAATTCTCCGATAGACTGAGAAAAGTGGAGGTCAGAGCCAGTGGAAATATGTGACTTTGGGTCACCGTCCTATGGAAGTCTAGAACGAAACGCAGCTACCGTTCCCCACTCCGCTGTTAAATTCCAGTGGCGTTGCCAACTGCAGGGAGACGATCGGGCGCGTCAATGCAGACGGAGCTCACATTTCCACAGTTCGGCGTACATACAGTTACGGAAGGCGAACAGGGAAGGCAAGAACGGAACGGAGGAAGGGAGCAACATCTAAGACCATATCATATCAGCTGGAAACTTTGTTGCCGTGTAACCATCCGTTTGATATCAGAGACCAGTCAAAACGAACTCTCGTTAGGGCAAGATTATTTGGTTGATATTTTGCTGGCTCGGACATGTTCCAACAGTTGCGTAGCACCCTGCAGAATTTTACGACGCTCGAGCACTCGGGTATCGCGATCGATTGATATCTGCTTAGAAATTTGCCCCGTCCTGCTTACAGGTATGACCTAGTGAGGTTGTCAACCACGTGAATCTTTATGAAAAGCCGGCTTGTTAGAGTCCCACAGATCGTCTTTTGCCAATTTGCAATTTGTGGAGGGTTGGCCGAAAGCAAAAATGTCCGCTGCTGCCTCAACGCAGGGAGACGAAGGAGTTCACAATTTCAGATGCTCTACTCCGCATCTATTAATCGCCGTTCGTTTTTGCAGCAATTGATTCGCCAAAGCCAGTTCGAATTTGCCAGTTGTTCTCGCGCTAGTAATGTGAGGGGCAGATAGTTGTGATCATGAGGCAGGTGAGAAAATGAGTTGAGTGGAGTCCGTCGACACGAAAGCGGCTGGTAAACTACTTTATCCAGCATAGCAATAATCTGGCGATGTTGCGTCGGAGTGTTCACGCAATGCAATCCGTCAGCTTTAGCCGCGGTCACAGTACACGTCGAATCCGACAGGTCAGTTTACAGCGCATTAGCCTGCGACGTTAGCAGCACAAAGATTTATTCCATTCCAATTGCAGCGGCGGCGTTGTAGACGAAATGCGAAAAGCCCCGACGAAGTGGGTCTAGCACACCAATTGACAGCCAGTCCAATTGCAAATCTGTGGTCGTCTACCAATCATAGGCCGGCATCGGTGACATGAAGGCGTATCTGACTTCGGGGAGCCAGTCGCAGGATCTCGTAGAGCAAACAGAGATCCCGTCTTTGTCTTTCGGTTCCCTTAACGAGCGCGAGTCGGCTTGAGACATACTGTTGTCTTTCCCTCCTGGCAGTGCTAGCATGCTAGCTGTGCATCTGTGTATCGAGCGATGCAATGTCATGTACGAGAAATCTGTGCGGCTTGCAGAGGTCCGAGATTGGTCCCTGCGCATAGCGTTGCCTCCCGTCATTCCATCCATTGGACTGAAGTTTCGCTCAACATCCGTCGGGCAGCTCATGATCATCTTGATGTGCAACCTGCTGTTTATTTACTTATTTCCTAGTGCATCGTTACCCAGTTTCAAAACTGTGCTACAGAAAAGGCCCTCAGAAGATGCACACACACGTCGATCGCACAATGCAATGCACGGGGATTAGCTGTGCAACTTGCCGGACCGGCTTCTTCGATCTTCCACGACCACTGGGGCCTCTCAGGATCTTTTCCCTGGGGGACGAACCAGGGTCATTGGACGCAGATGGGAGATCGAAACTAAACTTCCATCCATGGCCATTTCGTGCATCCCTCCTGGCTTTGAGAAGCTAGGGATGAAATTTGAACAAGGGACACAGCCTTCCCGCGTTTTTTCAGGAAAAGAAAGGACGAACTAGAAAAGAAAAAACCACCGTCGAAAGCAGAGAAACAATTGCAAAGAGGAAAGCGAACGACGAACGATGAACGACCAGATGCACGTAACAAGCAAAGGACCTGTCTATGGCTTCCCCTTCGTCACCGGGGGCTTCTGCAAGGGCATGCAGTGAAGGGTTGGAAAGAATGGAGCTTTCCCAGCCTTTTCCGCTCACGACAGAAAGTCGGGCGTATGGTCGGCCCAAATGGAAAAAGAGGCGATGGCATGCGACCAGCTGCAGCAGCCTGTGGATGATTCCTTTCAGTGTGCGTGAGAAGAAATGTCCCCTGTGTGAGCTGTTCTCTTGGCCCATGCCCAGGGGTCGTTCGGAGTCGTTCAGCAATTCAGAACGTGGACGAGCCCGCGCTTCGGCCAACCAGCGGCCAAGAAGCGGCAGGGGTGCCAGACGGAGGACCAGGAGCGAGAGATCGAGAGCGTCGGCCCAGTCAGGAACCATTTTCGCCCGTTTCTTTTTCCGCTATCGTTTCTGGCCGTTGTTTCTTTTTTCCCCAGAAGTCGAGGGATGCTGCTCTGATCTTTGAAGTGAATTGAATTGCATGGGTGCTGGAAGTCTCCGAGGGCGATTGAATGACAAGTCACCCCGTCCCTCCTGTGCCCGCACTAGCAAGAAAGCTTGCTGCTGGCCAGTAACAGCAGGAGATTATCACTTGGTGATGACGGCGCATCCGAAGAAGAAAAATATTCATACTTCTCACCAGCACCGCAACCACTTCGTACAAATATGTGCGGACCGCAAGGGGGCTCAATTGCAATTTTTTTTTTCTGCCCTCCAGAAGATTGCTTTTTCCTCTGCGGGAACAGGTTGTGATAAAACTGCTGGCCTGTCTCATGGCGATGTTAGCAAATTCTTTGATAATCCTCTCCAGACCCCATTGCTGCGCTGCCTGCTGGCCACTATAGCCACTGCCTTTACCTCCTACGGACGTCCTACACCACCGCATACACCGTCTACTCCTGCGCCTCCAGCTCCCTTACTTGTCGCCCTCCTCTGTTGCTGCAGTGCTTCCCCTTGCATCAGCCTGCCTTCGACAGCCAACGAGAGGGCCCCGTTTGCAGCCAAATACAGATAGACACCAGACAGATCGAGACACATACAGACAGCTACAGACAGCCCCTCTCTTTCAGGCCGCCGACTCGGTAACTTCTGGCCTTCATTGTTCGAGCAATTGCCCGGCACTGTGCGCGCAGACTAGTTCGTTTCTCAACCAACATAGATGCATCACATTTACAGGGCGGTGTAGGAATACCAGTATTTTGCAATTTATTTGCAGGCCAGGAGGGCGCGAACGAACCTCTTTATTTTTTTCCTCCATTATTTATTTTATCCTTCTACTATTTATCGATATCCTTTTATACACTTTGATATAAATAAAGCCGACATCCTCGTTCGCTTACTGCTTACACATTTCGATCCTTCCGAACAATCAAGCAAGCATCCAGCTTACATTTCATGACATAGCGAGCGAGCCGCATCGTTGCCGTCGTTGGCGAGAGTGTCTCGAACATCGGGGACCGTCATACAATTACCATACTAATAAACATCAGAGTACACGCTTGCTCGCTTCTCGCAATCACGATACCACTCCTCCCATTCCCGTCTTTTACCCAGTTGAGCTCCTGTTGTTTTCTCTCGTAGTCTCCATCTGATCTGGTAGGTGCTGCTGAGTTTGCCGACTGGGCCTGCACCTTGACCGGATTTGAGGATTACTCGGAGGAAGCTGGATGCACATACTCGTTATCTCCTGCATATCCACGACACATCTGCATAGCTGCGTCGCCCACCCGAGACGGAGAGCAGGAAGAAGAAAACCTGCAGGTGCTTCGCCCATTACATGTACCTGAGATAGAAATCCGAGTTTCACAATTGCTGTTCGTACTTATAATACCGTCGAACTGCCCACCCCGGCCTGATATTGCCCAAACGCTCGAGCCAGCCATGTCCTCACCTCTCACGTCTTCCTCGTCCACCGGAACGCTCGTCGAACCCTTCGATCCATACACCCAGACGACACGGCGGAAATCCTCATCATCCCATGGGTCTTCCGTCACCATGATCACGACCTATCCCTCCAACGAGGAAGAATTTTCAAGGTTTCCAGAAGCGGTCAGAAGAAAGGTACCTGCTCTAGCGTCTCTTACCCTTTGCCGTTTCGAATTCGGATGCATCAGTTTGCTAAATTTTTATATGGCTTCGGCTACAACAGTACTTTAGCAGCGTAGAGCGGCTTCGACTAACCCAAAAATCAAACACTGGTCGATTAGCCTGTGCTAATACGACCGCCTCCTCCGCGCGGCCCGGATCGAATTCCTCGGATTGTCACAGGCGACTGAGCATCTTACGACATCCAACCTCTCTGAACAAGAACGCTGAGGCCAAGCCGCTCTCCTCACTTCCACAGCTGGTCCTTGCTGAATCGGATGCCGAGTGGTACCTGAGATTACCGGACTCGATCAGGAGGAAATATTTCTCCAAAGAGGAACGGAATATATTACAACGGCGCTGCCAGGAACTATTTCCTGATGCCGCAGCCGTGGACCGTTCCATATATCTATTGCCCCCGCGGTTCGCCAACAGAAGCCTGACAACACTTACAAGTCACTCGTCCGCTTCGGTCTACGAGAGCATAGTCATCCAGGGCGGTGAGCTGTCCAGCCCTGACTTCGACAAATCCTACGACTCGTACGACGGATACCTTGGGAGCTTTCTCGACAGACCGTCGTCCCGGGCCAGCTCGATACCAGATACCGGAACCGACTTCTCCTCCCTCGCCCTTCCCATGCAGAACTTCGAGAATTGCCCCAGTTCGAGAGGGGCATCAGGACACATGGACATGTCGAA
Source organism: Orbilia brochopaga (assembly GCA_036872635.1). Taxonomy (NCBI): domain Eukaryota; kingdom Fungi; phylum Ascomycota; class Orbiliomycetes; order Orbiliales; family Orbiliaceae; genus Orbilia; species Orbilia brochopaga. Next base: position 1,043,226 of record JAVHNQ010000011.1, on the reverse strand, counting down.
ACGACATCTCATGAGACGGTCGATGTCTCTCAGTAAAAGTTTCAGACAGTCTCGGTCCTCGTTCACCGGATTCGTCTTCACTGCTTCTACCCCTTCCGCCCGCACACATTCACGGTCCCAGTCGATATCGCAGACGTCTTCGCAGAATGTTGCACCGATTCCCTCTCCGGGACTAGAACCCGAGGCTTCCCACTGGCAGGATCCCGAAGCCCGACACAAGCTCCGACTTTATCTCGCTTCGCCCCAGAATTTCGACGAAGCCGTCGAATTTGGATTCCCATCCCTGATGAAGGATGGCGATTGCTCAACAAAAAAGTCGGAAATCGTCGAGGCTGTCTCCATTCTCACGCAGGAGACCGACGAGCCGCTTCTCAATACCGGTCTGCGACCCAGGCCGGCTACCAGCGGAGGAGTTGAGTCGAATCCAAGGCAGGCTCTCCGTCCGCATCACGATTTCCGCGAGTTATCGGCGGCCTCGAAATTGGACAACCGCGAAATGACGCTGCGGATGACCCTGACGCGGAAGGATCTACGCGCCCCAGAGGAGGAGCTGTATGGCTGGCAGCAACCGATGCTAAGCCCGCTCCCACCGGATAGCCCAACCGCTGCACATGACGAGGCTGCAGCGGAAATCGGACCCATGGGATCCCAGAAGAAGGGCGCCACGGGCAAAACATGGAAGAAGATTTGGAAGAAGATCAGCCATGCGTGAGCGGGACAATGCTTCCACGCGCAGAGACTCCTTCCATCAACTCCCGACAAACGCATCCATGCTGCTTATGATCGACATTCTTGCATTCACACTACCACCTTTCTACTCACGCACATCAGGTCCTTTCATCAATCATTCACGACTTTCTTTTGTTCTTGGACGCGCCAACAAAAATGTTCCTTTTCCTCTACCATCCATCACCATGGGCCATTTCCTATTATGTATGCAATCACTTTCTTCTATTTTTGGGGGCCGCTGTCTTGTTTTCATCACATCTTTTCGGTGCTTTGGAGTTTAACCAGCTAGCAAATAACCATTGCTCTTTTCCTTTTTTTTTTTCCTTTTGGACTTTACTCTCTTCAGCACACATATCACATGCCATCGCCAGAAGAGTAACGATGGGTATGTGTTCTTTCCATTTCATTGTGGGGCGCTGTTCTGTCTCGTGAAATTTTTTTCCATTGAGCGACTGCTTTTGCTTTTCCTACCCATTTTAATCCTATACCACCTTCGCTGAACAAGAAACATTGTTCTCGTTCCCTTTTCCTCTCGACATGATACCAACGGCATGCATGCATATTGTTTACTCTTGCTTTACCCACCTTTTTGACTTTTTTTCCTTTCCCCATTTCTACTCAACTTTGTCATAGAGGTTTCTCGTATCCACTCCGTGTCGTCCATCCTGTCCTCCCTTATCATATCATATCATACTATCCTATCATATTAAATTTCGGAACATATGGGTGGGCAGAGAGACGGTGGTGCTTCAAGGGGAAGTCGGATGTCCGAGAAGGGCAAAGGGAGAAATAATCAAAGTCCAATGAAATCAAAACTTATCCAATAACGTTACCCGACAGAATTCCGTAATGATTACCGTAATCGTCGTGATGTTGAGAGAGAAAAAACCGAAGAGCAGGTGGGCACTCATTCACTTCACTCAGCTGAGCTGAGCGTGCGTGGATGTCTTGGACTCCTGTAATCCCAAGGGAAGCAGGGACTAGTCCGCCTTCGAGGTTGAGAGGGCATATCACCAGTTTTAACCGGCCAATAGCGATGCGTGTGCTATAAGATCATCATGGGCGCATTCCCAAATCAAAAGCTTGGCCAGTGAGGGGCCAGACTTTTAGCCCGGACGAGATGGATTTCCATCAGCGTGGAAGCGAGAGTGGGTTCCTCTTCCTTCGTTTCTTGTTTTTCGAGCGCTGAAGCGACGGACAGGTCGTCCCATCCCATGCATCCCCGGCAGGCACCGTTTCGGCGGGGCGATCAATTGTCGGAAGGAGAGGTGTTAAAACCTCTCTGCTAACGCTCTTCTTTTTCTCGTCCTTGCGGGCCGGGCAATCTCCTGAGCTGGTCAATTTCCCTTGACTTTTTGACTTTGCGGTTGACGGGCATGTATTCTCGTGGAAGAGTGGGTGCAGACGCTTGCGGACCCGCGGAAATGATGCTTTGCGGAGTCGTGAACGTTTCTTGTCAACGGCTGGATATATTGGATGGCATCCGTCTTGCAATCTAGGAACGATATCTAGTCTGTGCATTGTGCTATCTTCTCGACTATCGTCGCTCAGGCGCTCCAACTGCTCCAGACCCGCTCGCCGGCCAGCCAGCCCGCATTTCTGCCGTTTCTTGGTCTAAATTCAAATTCAACCTCAGCTTCATCTGCCTGTGCGCGCGCTCGCTCAACATTTTTTCTTCCCTGAATTCAATCTTTCTATTTTCATCCTTTCTCTATATTTTTCTTACCTCATGAGCGAACAGCATTAAGCTTAGTCAAACGAGCAGGGCCCCTGACGATGACCTTTCCGAATTCCCCTCGCCGCTGCCCCTGGCACACGAAAACGGCCGCGGTCGAAAGAAGCATGAGATCATCGTCCGCCAGCAGCACAGGGGAGGAAAGTCCCGGCTGGCATAAGGCTAACCAGAAGATCCACTCTCTCCACTTTTTCCCTCCTTCGTCCCTCCAAAGCCCATGTCCGCATCTCTCAGCGCTCGCTCGCTCGCTCTCGCGGCGAATGCCACCAGCCAAGGAAAAACTAATAAACTCATTAGTATAATCCACCCTGGAACGGCCTCCCGTTCCCCTCATCTTGGACTTGACTCTTTCTGTAACTAGCCATCCGGGCTCCACCTTTTCCTTCGCGCAAGGTTGCGTGCGCCTCCCAGGGGAGGGCGTCCTGTTTCCAGCGCGGGCATGCAAGCTCATTCGTAATCGAAGCGCCTCCTTTTGAGACTTTTCTGGCTGTGCTGCTGGTGGGGCTGGAGCGTCGGCACCTGACTCGGAGTTTACGCGATGATAGGATTGATCACGGCATCGAGATGCGATGGTGAAAACTTTTCACCGTCGGCGATTGCAAGATATGTCGACTGGATTCAATTCGACGCAACTATTTTCACAATTATGCGGTTTTGTGCCGCTAGTCGGCTCCATTCTGAGCAATGAACTCACGGGACGAGCATCCGTCCGTCTCGTCTCGACTTCATCACGGCGCATGCGTGCATGCGTGCCTGCATGCATTGCATGAACTTCAAAATGCACGTTGGCACCAGGACTCCCAAAACCGGGGAAGAACCAACCGCCACGTTTCCCACCATAGCCAGGCCTCGTCGACCTTCCCTGGGAAAAAGCAGTCCGCACAAATGGTATGTACTGTATTTCATGCCACACGCCCGCAGAAGTCGAATGCTATAACTTCAATGCATTAAAGGCAAAGTCGCCAGCATCTCGTATCTCTGCCCGTTCATTGGGTCCGATCCGCATGTGTTCGCTGCCTAGCGCAGCACACTCGTGCCGTGTTTGACGCTGCTGACCGGGACGGCCGCGGATTGGTCTGGCTGCATCGACGAAAGTCTGTCAAATATGCCGAACCTGCAGGAACAAACGGGTTGTATTTTATCAAGTAACTATACAAAGCGCCGGCGGGCCCAGCGTTGAGGAAAGGGTGGTGGTGCGCGATATTCGAATTCCTGGTTGCTGGGTGCCAAAGTAGACTTCTCAGGTGCTACTTGGCGTGCCGCCGCAACGGGGCTGAACATTATGCATTATGATAAGTGATAAGCTTAAGCTCCAACGTTATGCCATCCATGCCTTTGTGTGTGTGTCTGTGTGCTGCCTGCCTATGCTCTTGCCTGCCTACCGATATGGTACGAGTGTCGTGTGTCAGAAGACATATTCGACAAACTAGGCGCCGGCACAGCGCCTGCTTTCGGAAATATAAGACAATCGGGATGACCCTTGCACCGCGGCACGTTGACATCGATACCGATATAGTAGTAGACATGGAACGGTCGATGCGGCCTGAAAGTCGCAGGTGCGGTTCGACGGGGGCCAAAGTGGTACAGGCAGATCCATGTTCGGAGCCTGCCTGATAAGAAGACCAATCTGAAACCACGGGGAAGGTTTCAGCAGCTCAAAAATTCGTCGGCAACAATCCGTAGGGCCGTGTATATGTAGGTGGGGGTATATATTCGGTAAATAAGGTCAAATCGAGAGCATTTCAATATTGTTGAAATCAATTTTCGCCATCGTCATCTTTAAGCTGATGTTCATGTGAATCAGCGACGGATTTGTCGTACCATCGCTTGTAAGGCTGCGGTGGCCGACTTCCGTAGCATTTCCCCCATGCCGCCTTTTCTTCGTCAGTCCAAGGCGTAAACGTGTCTGGGATCCTCGTGCGAGTATTAGGATTCGGTGCTCTTCCTTCAACCTTAACGGATGCTCCAAGAGCGTCGTAATCCTCGTCGGTTTTCGCTGCCAAGATTCGTTCCCAGAGCTCCCGTGACATGCCACCATGTATACGTATGTCCTCTTTGGCCTCCTCTTCGACATTCTTTTTGACCTCTTCCTGCGGGGTATCCGCTGCTGAGGCGGGGCCGGAAGTTGCTGGGATATCCCGTTCGGTCTTCTGTTCCGCGGAACTAGGATCTTTTGGTGAGGAGCTTGACATCGTTGGTGCGCGTTTGATAGTTGGTAAAGGGAGATGTGAATTTTTGAGGGAGGTTGAACAAAAAGGCAGTACCAGGCCATGTGAGGTGATCACATTTTATAAAGCAAGAGCGATCTCGATCAACGATCGATCGACTGAACGCGGTATCACGTTGCTGCCTCCAGAACATGTCTACAGATATATGCCTCGACCTCGGGTATTACGCGAGAAGAGGTCAGGTGCAGTCTCGAAGATTGAAGAATACGGAAGATTAATTAATTCTGTCCTCTGTCCTCATAATAAGTCTATAGCTAGAGATCTGGAGTTGCACATCTAAAACTTAGAGCGACCATAATATGGCGATCATGAGTGTGGCATTTTCAAGGCAACACAAGGAATATATTGGTTTATATTAGTTCTAGCAACCTCATGCAGTCTTCTTTGAAAAAAAAAAAAAGAAAAGAAAATCATTATTACTACAAATCTATCCAGTCGAAGAAACGCTGACAAGCTTCGCAGCGCTGACGGTGGGAACGGGGACTCAGCCGTCTAGCGTTTTTATCCACTGGCAACGCTTCATACTCCCTCAAAATCATCTTCCTATCACACCGATCCTCACGCGACGGCCGCACAGGAAGATATGAGTCGGACTGGTAATTCCGCCAGGCGAGATCATAGATCATCCTCTGCCCATACCAGATGTATTGCGGCTCGCGATCGTCCATGTACTTATACACCAGTTCCGGAATGCCTCGAGGCATATCCGCGGTCTTGGCGTATATGACGTTGGCGATGTAGTTTTTCCGGCTACCGTCGATGCTGAACTCTGTAAGTCGCTGGTAGGCTTGGAATGGAAGTTGGAATATGGAGACTCCACAGCTGCTGGCTGCGGCCTCCGGAACAGATTCCAGTGAGATCCACATTTTGACACGTCTGACGCCGTAGACGACGCTACGATGCAGAGGGTTATTCTGTGAGAGGAATCGTAGACGTATGGGGTGGCGTGGCAGTGGTTGTAGCTCGCTTTCGGTGGAGGATTGCGGTGGCTCTACCGGAGGGTTCTCCGGAGCATTTTCCGTCGGGTCCTTTTCGGGTCCCTCAGTGATAGGGAGGGGAGAAGGAGGAGGTAGAGGAGAGGTTTGGTCTGGAGCAGGTCCAGGCGACGGTGATCTGCCTGGATCACCGGAAGCGACTGGCGGGGCCGGCGAGGGCTCGTTGGGCGGGGCGGGTTTAATTCTGTGCAGGTGCCAGTCCAACGATTCTGACGGAGGCGGGACTTTCGCATATTGCGTGGCCGTCCAGAACCAGTCGACGAAGCTTTCAGTCGTGATGAGAATGACATCTGTTGCAGGCGCCCGAGTGAGCCCCCGGTGCTCGAGCCATCTGCGATTGTTTTGAAGCATGATGCACGACTTTCGATATTATGAATGAGATTTGAAGAGAGGCCGTTTAACGTTTGTTGATCTGTGCTCTATACCTAGGTATATTTGAATATTTTCCAATGAAATCTCGAGAGTGATGGACAGGAAATCTTGCAGTTAGTGGGTTTAGAAGGGCTGGCTACCTAGGTAGTTCTAAGAGACAAAGGCCAGGTCAGCTGCTCATCTATACATGTACATCTGCAGTTCATTACGTAGCTCATTCGTCTATCTATGTGTTCAGAGTGCATTTTTTTCTCTATTATCTGCTTAGTATTGATGCAATGTAGGTCACTTCGACAGGTCGGTAAGCCCTCAATTGGCATGCGCTGTGGAGAGAATTTATATATCAGCTCATCAGACACGCACCAGCCTCACGTTATGAGCAGATGGGATATATAACAGGCGGATAAGACATCTACAGTTTACTCATGCAACCACAGATCGTCTAGTTTATATCAACGCCAAGAATCCGAAGAAACTGCAGCAGGGTGTTGAATCCGACTTGCAGACGTTATAACGTCGGGTTACACAAGCCGCCATTTCACTGGGTAACTGTGTGTTTTGCATGTTGCAAACTCTTGTACCTATAGACAAATACAGTATAAACATATACTTATGCATAATGTATATTGACCTCGATTTCAATCTCATTCTAAGCTACAGCACTTGTAGGTACTAAATATAGACTCGAATTCACAATCCTCTTAGACAGATGCTGGCCTAAGCATGATATTGTCGAGATTTCATAGCGCGCGGGAAATATCTCAAGGGTAACAAAAGTTGGGATAATAGACCGCCGTTGGTAGTTATTCTGAGAATCATAGACACTGTGCTCGGTCCTCGTCCACATTTCATCTGATCAGCCGAGCGACGACTCAGGACGATCGATCCGCCCACAGTCTCACCATGAGACCCAAAAGGCGCTTACGGCTCTGGAAGCACTCATTCCTCCCATCGAATCGCGCAAGGCAAAATTTCCCGGGGTGGGTCACTCCAGGGCCTGCTGGAGGCGCCGGGCGCCAGGGCGTAGGGACCGGTGCGGACCCGGTGCACGGGAAGCCACAGAGAACCCGGGCGGGTGGGCTGCATATGCAGGTCCGCGCGTGAGGCAGGCCGGACGAGGGGCAGCGATATCCAGCTGCAAATCTCCAATTATCTACGAAAACACACACACTGGACTTGCAAGCCGGTGTCTGCATGCATGCATGCGACATTGCCGTCCAATTTGCATATACCGTTCTAACTACTTATTCGTACCTACGTTAATATTATCCAGCGAGCCGGTGGTGTATCCGGGATCCGCTCGTCTGCATCCACAGCCGGCACACTGATAAGCAGCTTGGCAATCCTGCACTTTGAGATGACAAAGCTAGCATTGATTCGATTCTGCATCTTCTCACTCGAGATGCTCAAGTGAGCCTCGCGAGAAAGCTTGCTGCGCGCTAGATTCTAAACGATATTAGCCCGGCCGTGTGGAGGCTAAATATAAATTTCGAATATACCATATTGCACCCTCAATCATATTACTGACTAAGAACAACTTTACATCATCGTGGATCGTCAAACTCGGTCACGTCTCCGCTGCGATCGTGAAACGTGGGTCGCTCATGGCAGCAGGGATGCAGAATGGAAACTTCAGAACCCATCATCTGAAGAAATTGAACACCGTCGATCGTCGTATAGCCCGGCTCGTGCACTGCTCGGTTTATTCCGTGCCCGGTCTCGTCTCGTCTGGCCTCGTCTTTCTTTGAATTCGTCCCGGCCTGCCGATTCTCCTGCACGCCAGGAGAGCTAAGCAACTTAGCTAGCGGGGCAATTGATTATACCACGGGGCTGAGCCGGTCCGTTTGTCGGATGCGAGCATCGCCAACCGAGCGCCACTAGGCAAAGGCGTCGGCGTAGGCTTGAGGCGCATACTAGCAAACCCGCTGGATGAACTTCGGCAGCCCGTCGGAGAAAAAAAAAAACCTGCTGAAATGAACGTTGCTTCGAAACAGCTGCGCCTGCATGCACAGGGAAGTAGTATAGCATACAGCATACATGTATCAGCTGCGTCTGTCGTGCGTATCAACTGCATTGCAGCAGCGCGGACGTGAAAGATGCATAACGTCGCATGAGCCTTACCTCGAAGCGGCGAGTCGACGCGTTCGAGGTCAATAATTTTCGACCGCCAAAACCTCGCCCTGCACGCGAAATCACACCCCACCAACCAACCCGCCGTCCTCCACCGCCGCCATCGCAATGTGAACCGCAGACACTCCACCGCCACCGCCAAATGTTCATTCTTGTAAGATTTTCCCCTCCTCCAAACACACGAACGCGCAATCGCACATCACGTAACTAACCTCCTGCATAGACCCGCCTGACCGACCTGGTCACCATCCAGCCGTCCTCCTTCACCATCCCCACCCGCCAGGCGCTGGAAGACCAGCTGAACGCCCGCTACGCAAACAAGGTAATCCACAAAATCGGTCTAGCAATCTGCCTCTACGACATCCTCAAGTCCTCCGACGGCCTGATAGGCCCGGGCTCCGGCGCCGTGAACGTCAACGTCGAGTTCCGGCTTATAGTCTTCCGCCCCTTCAAAGGCGAGGTCATAACCGGCCGCATCAGCAACTCGACGCCCCACGGCATCCACGTGCGCCTCGACTTCTTCGACGAGATCTTCATACCGAAGGACTACCTGTTCGAGGGCAGCCACTTTGACCACAGCGAGCAGGTTTGGGTCTGGCGCACGGAGGACGGCGACGAGCTCTTCTTTGATAAGAATGAGCTCGTTAGGTTCCGTGTCGAGGAGGAGGAGTTTACGGATAACACGCCTGTGGACCCCGCGCTGCGGGACTCGCTGGCCGATGCGGATATGACGCCGCCGTACAAGCTGATCGTATGTCCCTGTATACCAGTTCTCTCAATTCATCCCCCTCTCTCATTCTCGATACATCGACATGCGTGTGCTAACGGTAGTACTAGGCCTCATGCTACCAGAGCGGACTGGGCGTAGTAGCCTGGTGGTGACACTCAACTATATTCCCACTATCTCACAATCTTCATATACCAAGCATACCTACGAACCATCATAACGAATCTGACCCCATCCTAGAATCTAAAGCGCAGCAAGCGTAATTCACTGTATGTACGAATGAATTCATGCATTCAACCAATAGACAAAGATTCAGAAAAAACCACAATCCAATAAGAACAAAGCAGACTGTCCTGTATAATGTATAAAATGATGATGATGGATGAACCCCTACAATAAATAAAAATAAAACTATAGAACCAAAAATCATCAACGTGCTCAAAAACCTCCACCGGGCAAATCGGAGATCGTAATATGAATGTACAGCTCGAATGAAACCGCCCGCCTGCTCGCCCGCTCAACCGCCCTCGTCACCTGCCCACTTTTCAAAACAACCGCACGCTTCGTCTCCCATCTTTACACCTCATCGTCCGAATCCTCGCCCAGCAGCTCGCCCTCGTCGTTCTCAACACTATCGTACCCCCCGCGCGCAAACGATCCGCGCGTCGTATACCGCGGCCGTCTCTGAAATCTGCTCGCAATCGTCCGATACACCGCCCCCACAATCGTCGGAATCGCGACAATCAGCGCCACAATCGCCGACAACACAATGACCGGATACTTAACGAACGGCGACTCCTCCTGCCGCTCATCTCCCAGCCGAATAGCACTATTACACAAACCACATTAGCCACCTGCACCCACCATAACACTTCAAACACAAACACGACGGATTGATGAACACATACCCAAGCTTGCCAGGCCACCGCTGCCAAAGCACATACCCCAGCACGCCCGCCATCCCAAACAACAGCACGGTCAGGAAAAAGATCCCAACACCGCCAATACCACTATGCTTCTTCTTAAACCAATCCTCCTTGCCCGGACACGCGTGCGCCCGCGTCTTGTCGAGATTAACGCCGCCCTCAGTATTGCATGTGGTAAGCGGTATCCGACGATATCCAGTAACCTCAAACCACTCGTTCAGATTCGGGTCCGCAGCGCACGCAGCCTCGTGGTTCGGCGGCTGCAGGCCCGGCACGAGCTTGCACGTGCCGTCAGCCTTCATCTCGTAGTTGTAGTCGCATTCGTAGTCGTGCCGCGTGCACGTGCAGTTGTTGTACGTCTTGTGCGGCTGCGGGATCCGTCGGCCGATGAAGCAGCGGTGGTCCGGGATCTTGCGCGCGTATGCGGCCTGGTGGCCGAAGAGGCAGCCGTCCTCCGTCTCCGGGTGCGAGGGCTTCCAGACCTCGAAATCGTCGTCGGGCGAGTTGATGTCCGCGCTGAGAACGCACTTTTTGTCCGTGAGGCCGCTGAAGTCGATCGTGTTGCCGGTGAACTGGTTGGCGCCGGACTCCTTCGCCCAGACGATGAACTTGCGGCTGGTGTCCGAGGGCACGCTGGAGATGTCGAAGACGTTGACTTCCTTGTCGGAGAAAACGTACTCGTCCCAGTTGCGGCCTTCGTCGATGGTGTACAGGATCTGTTTTGTGGGCTCGTTCTGCTTGACGACGACGATGATGGAGCCCTGGTCGCCGTACTCCCACATGTATGCGCCCTTGTGCACTTCCGTCCAGCTGATTCCGCCGTCTCGAGTGATGAAGGTGTCTCCGTCTCTCATGGGCGTGAGTTCCGGTCCGACGTTGCCAACAGCCAACATCAACCCGACGGCGCTGGCGGACGAGTACGTATGCCGCTTGTCGGCCCGTTCCGTATATCCGTGAAGATCTATCTCAAACTGTCAGTATTCGACAAAGCGGGAAGGGGAATCAGAGTCACCAACTTAGAGAGCACTGGTCGAGCTATTGATAAAAGTCAGCATCCATCGTATAATAATTTGGAATATCGTGAAAACTTACGCCGCCGCTGCAAGAATAGCGCTTGCCCTGGGAATCTTTCTCCGGAGGAGGAATGGGTCTCCATTGGCCGCCATCATTGTGCGTAATCATAGACTTATACTTCTTCCCAGCACCGCTGTTCACCTGGTCGACGTTCGTGACGATATTCGCAAGCGCAACGCCTTCGAGTCCCTGCATCCTTTCGAAATCAACATACCCCTCCTCGTCCCGGTTGACGTTCGGCAGAGACATGACGTAGTCGGTTCCATTAGAATTCGACTTGAGAATGGCGCCGTACTCCTTCCCAGCTGCATCGTTGACAGTCACGTGGAGGTAGATAGCGTGCGTGATGCTCTCGAGCACGGTATACGCGTGTTGGTGAGGTACCTCGAACTTCGGCGGGAATTGTGCCTCCGCGAAGGTCTTGCCGTCTAGCGACGCCATAACCTTCAGGGTGTTCCGCTTATCATCCACAACGGCGACGTTGATGAATTCCTCCATAGTTGCGAAGCCCTTGATACCCGAGAACTTGACCTCCTCCTTGGTGAAGAACTGGTCGCTGGTGACGAGTTCCAAACCGCTCTGTGTGTCATCGTTGGCGTACCGCTCGCAGAAGATCATGTTCTTGTCGAGATTCTTTTTGTCCATGTAGTTGTTGGCAATCCACCGGCAGTACCGGACGTACCCGAGAAGCGTCTTCCAGCCTTCGGTTTCGTCCGTGGTATAGTGTGCTACAGCGTGACATTCAGTCCCCGGGCAGTCTTTCTGCGATGTCCAGATCATGTAGTCCTTGTGCAGCGGGTGGAAGTTTATGACGTCTATGCCCAGACTGTTTGGTGGGCCTGGCGCTTTGAACGTGTTGAACGTCTTGCCGCGGTCGTGGGTGTAGATGACCTCCTCTGATGGTGTGATGAAGTAGACGCGGTCGTGGATGTACGGATTGGGGTAGATAGCCACGATTTCCTTATTCTTGAGGGCGGAAGGCTGTTCCCAATCGTCGCCCTGGTTGAATGTCATCCAGATCGAACCATCCCTAGTTCTAATGACGACAGTCTGTTTTGAATATGTTAGTCGATTTGACTTTCCAGTAAACGGGCGCATCAGACGTTTATAGTAACTTACCTCATCATCGCCACTTGAAGTCTCAGCTCGCTCAATGTAGAACTGCTCAAGATAGGTATCACCAGAGAAGCTCTTCGACTTGTGTGAGATCTTGCCGGAAGATGGTGGAGGCGTTTTAACTATCCTGGGTCAGCACACGTATTGCATTTTCAACGGAATAGATCCAACTTACTATCATCGCAGGAGCGCTCAATCTCCTTATCCAGAACCTCCCCGCCAGTCTTTTCGCAATTATCGCCAGGGATAAGACGGTAGCCACTCGGACCAGTAAACTTGTCCGTCGGTTTCGAGCACTTGCCCTTATCATCAAACTTGGCTCCAACAGGAACACACTCCTTGCTGATATCGCCGTCCTTCCTGGCGAAATTGAAATCGCATTCGTAGTCTTCAGCGGTACATTTGCACACTTCGCGCTCGGGCATCTGCTCTTTGTATAGCGTGTTGACAGAGCAATCCGCATTCTTCTTTCGTCGCCAGTAGAACTGCTTGTGGCCGAGCAGACAGTCCGGTTCGCCCTTCTCGTCGACCCTGGCGTACCATTTCTCGAAGTCTCCTTTGCCCGATTTGTCCTCTTTGCAAGTCTTGGTGCGGATGTCGGAGAAGTCGAGCTGAATGATGTAGTAGCGCTTGCCGTCCTTATCGGGTTCTCCGGAGCCGACTAGAGTGAACTTTTTCGATGTGCTGTCCGGCGTCGTTGTTAGGAGCTTCGCACGGATGGTCATTCCGAGCTCGACCTCCTCCCATTTGTCGCCGTGGTCCAACGAGTACTTGAACTTGTCCGTCTTGCCTTCGTCGTCGATCGCGACAAGAATGGAACCTTGATCACCGAACTCATACTTGTGAGCGCCGGTGAGGGCCTTCTTCCATGTCAAGCCTGCGTCATCGGAGACGTAAAGGTCGCCATCGTTGTAATCCTGCAGGGAGTCACCGGTGTTTCCGACGCCCATGACAAGACCGGGAGCTGGGCTCGAAAACACACGGCCAATGTTGGACAAGTCGGAGACGGAGTGGAGATGCAGGTCTTTGTCACCAGCCTTCAGTTCTTTCCAGGTCCGGCCATTGTCGAAGGAGATTCGGGACTGGATCTTCTTCTTCCCCGAATGCGAATTGGCCAGGTCCTTGGCGTTCGCTACGATGTTCGCGAGGATGATGCCCTCGATGTTCAGGATAGGCTCCCAGTCCACCAGGCCCCGGCTGTTTCGATTGGTGTTCTCCAGGATCCGGACGAACTGCGTACCCTTGGAATTGCTGGCGAAGAGCGAGCCGACGGCGTTCGAAGCTTTGGTCGTCAAGACATCCACCTGTAAACTAGACGGCATGGATTCAAGGATCGTGTAGGCGTCCTGCTCCACCTTGCCATTCGAGCTCGGGAACTCCGCCCTCTCCCAGTCCTTCGCATTATTGCTGATGAATCTACAATCAAAACAGTTAGCGGTGAGCTACACTTCCAGTGGATGGACGGGTCTTACAGAGCCATTTCAGTCGTCCCGCTGCTCTTGACTGCGACGATCAAGAACTTCTGCACGACCGCGATGCCGGTGACACCCTGGTAGGTGCTCTGACCGTCCAGCTTCGGCTCCGTCGCGCCATCCAGACCGCCCTTGAAGTAGTTCTCGGAGACATATAGCCGGCGCTGCTCGGAGACGAAGGGGTCCTTGCCGTTGACGATACAAAGGACGGTGTCATCGGTAGCCGTATCGAACTGTTTCGACGAGTGTGCAAAGGCGCAACCATGAGTACCGGACAGAAGCTTCGTCGGCTTTGTCTTGAAGTTGTCTTTCGTGTAGTAAGCCTAGTTGTTTGAGCGAGCAAGTTAGCTCCGACGCCGGTATCAGCAGCAGTATGACGTGCGCCTGCCTACCTCTTGGCGACACGCGCCCAAGATCACTTCGAACTCGTCTTCGCAGTATTGCGTCAGGAGGATAATGTAGTCGGATTTCCCGGAGTGGAAGTTCATAGCCGGCAGGGGAGCTTGTTGCATGCTCGGGAGGTCGACGGACTCCCACGCCTCCCACGTTTTGCCCTGGTTCTCCGTCTTGTAGTGCTTGGTACCGGTGGTGAGGATGTAGCCTTTCTTGCTATCGAACGGATGTTGGTAGACGTCCCATCCTGTCCCCTTCCCCTCCAGTACCGGTTTCCACGATGCGCCTGCATCGTCGGATCTGTAGATGACGCCTGCTGCCGAATCGAAGCTCAATATATCCTTGTACGCGACGAACGCACCACGTTAGCTACTGCTACCAGCACACACGATAAATCGCAGCCGGACGTTCGGAAAAACTCACAGGACTGTCCTCGAAGTAGAAATACTCAAGCGGCAGGTGCTCGAAAGCCGTGGATTTGACGCCGACTATGCCTGCCGCCTGCGCGTCCGGCGTGATACCCAGCAGCGCTACCAGGAACGGTAGGCTTCGCAACAGCCTCATCTTGACGGGTGGACGCCCTCTGCCGCCAGCGCCGAAGGGTGTATCGGAACGTGAATGCTCGTGATGGTGTCTATGGTGGTTTCTGCGATGTCCGCAGTGGGGAGATGTGGTGTGATGGTGTGGTATGTAGTATGATGCGTGCGTGCGAGCTGACGTGAGGGAAACGCTACGTTACGCTACGGGGTATCGATAGCCTGCGGACCGGAACTGAGTCGTGTTCGTAATCCACCCGCCAGCTACTAACGCCACAAATGGGAATTCGAGATGCGAGCAAACGGCCGTCCAGAATGAATTATTATAAGTCAGTCAGTAACAAGTATAGGGCGGCCTGCGAACTAACGGGGCCTGCCGATAGGCTTGAACTGTTCGTTCGGTGAACAACGGCCGGGTCGGTGTATACGTATTCGGGGCTGGGATGCGAACATAAGCCGCGCGTAACTCTAAGGTCGAGAACTAAGGACAGAGTAAGAAGGGAGGAATGGAGAACGAAGAGTGAACGAGAGAGGAGGAGGCGTATTGTACTCTGATCAGGATCAGACGGCGGTCGGAAAGGCAAGCTGGGACGACGTGACTGCTTGCGTGTCCAGGCGGGAGGAATCGAGATGCGCAGACGGTTTTGCGGTTGTGGCCACAGCCTCGCAGGCAAGCAGGCAAGACAGGCAGACAGGCGGCCGGGCGTAGGCGTTTGTTGAGGCCGAAGGTGCGGTGGGGGGCAACAACACGCAAACGTTATCGCGAACGGCCGCTTTCGAGGCAGTTATAGTTTCGCCCTTATTTTTAAACGGCGGGCGTCTGTCTGGCAGCGCGGAGGGATCTATGCCAAATTTAAAGTGGGTATTCCAGTAGACACCATGCATGCACGGGAAGAAAAGAAAAAGTAAAGGCAGTTTCTCCTTGCACGAGTATAGTGTATGTATAGTCGGTTGTCGGAGCACGCATAAAAGCACAAGACCACAGCGCATATGGCCAGGTGGTCAGAATATAGAAACACCAAGCGCAAATGCAAAACGTTAGCTAGCAGGACATGTATGTATATATAATATTATTATCCTACCCGCATGCAGGAGAGCGAGCTAGAGGCGCCACCTGAAGGCAGGTACAGTTGAGTTGAACAAGTGTGTAGCCGGACGTTACCACCTGCGTACGTATACGTGCGACACTCTAATTGCAACTTGTTGTTACTCAATATAACAATTAACCTCAAGTGAAGGTTTCTTTCTGTATGGGACATTTGTATCAAGTGCACTGGTACGAGCGCTAGAGCTGTAGTATACATGTATGGGGGCGTCTCAGCTGGCTGGTCGGGTTTGGATTCTGGGACGGTATTTGTGCAACGGTGACCCAACAGACAAACACCAATTGCAATATTATAATATTGATTAATCTTGAATCCTCATGCGGGCCCATTGGCAAGCTGGTGTCTATATTTGGCCAGCCTTGCCGACGGTCCCGGGATCCGGATGCAGGTGCTCAATTGGAAGATATGAGAGCGAGAGCACTTGGGCAGCTATCAAATATATCGTGGCCTATCAAATATAAAGAACGGGTGCTTCAGCAATTATTATACATGCGGGTTGAATCAATTTAGTGCCGGCTGAGGCGCACTTGGCCGGAGCTTGAACACCACCTGGGATTAACTGGGACGTCGACGACAACAACATTGCTGAGCTGTGCCAAGATCGACGTCCTACCAGCATGCGCATATGCGGCCATTGCTTGCGACGAAACAATGGACAACAGGGCCCCATGCAATGATGATCTTGTAACCAGCCGGATCTAACAACCACGCAGCTTAGCCACCATGTATCGTGGGGCACAGCTACAAGCAACTTTGGTTGGCCAATTGACACACAGTTGATCAACTTGCTGCCTCCAGATCTTGACAGATCTGAGAAAACCAGCTAGAAGCTAGCAGGCGAAGTCCTACAGCTCGACGCTGAAACGCATATCACCGACGGGTCTCAATGGAGTATACCATACCAACTCAATCCAGCTGGTTGCAAAACTGAATATCAAAAGTCAGGACCCAAGTACCGGACTGCATTTGTAAGCTACAGGTCCAGGTCCGTCTCGAGTCCCAAGATGTTGAAACCCCTGGCCAGTAGATGCAGGATGCAACTCGGCAACGAAGCACAATGCATCATGCAAGATCTTGCAACCACCTATATTTACTCCACAATGCCATGCACTCGCTATCACGCATCCACGACGTGATATATGTACCCAGTGTCGGCAAGATAAAGTATAGTTATCGGAAGGGTATCATATATATTACATACTTCTTAAGATAAACCAATATACATGAAAACCAGGGTAAAGTAGCGAATCGACATTCGCGAAGTTATCCAGAGCAGACATCAACGTCATACTCTAGACAAGTACCGTATATAGGAGATATAGTGTGTGTGTGAGTGAGTGAGAGGAGATGCGTACGGGCTCAGACGACCGAGAAACAAAAAGAGCTACACAGACGCCGAAGGGAAGAGAACAAGTAACGTCAGCCATATCATAGAAGATAAACATACAAGAAGATACCCAGACATCCATCCATCCATCCATCCTACAAGGCCATATATCGTGAATATTAAAATGCCTATAAGATCTTACTCAACCTTGTAACATCGCCAGCAAGATACCTATATCCCATCAGTTAGCCACACACACATGCATCACAGGGTAGACTTCAACGTGAACTTACAAGCTCCCAGCAATCACAATGGGCCCCTCGCACCCCACCTCGCAGCTCCACTGCACCGCGCCCTTCAAATCCGCGCCCCAGCTCCTCACCAGGCCCTTCGGCCCCACCAGCTTCTCCGCCTCCTTCGCCAGCACCGCCGACTCCGTCGGCTTCACCCACGGCATCCCGTCCACGGGCCCAAACTCAACCGTGCTAACCACATCACCCTCCTTCAAAAACTGCCCCAATATGCTCGCCGCGTCCTTCCCATGACTGATCCCCACCACCCACGTGACATTCCGCTGCTTGATCCGCATCCGCAGATTCTCGTCGACAAACTGCGCGAGCGCCTCCGCCGCCTCGGGATTATGCGCGCCGTCGATGATCATCTCCTGCTTTTTCCCGATCGACGACTTGACCGTGATCCACTGCAACCGGCCTGGGTTCTTCGCCTGCGAGACTCCCCGACTGACGGTCTCAGCTGTGATCTGTGGGTATGTCCTCGCAGCGACGGACAGCGCGTGGATCGCGCAGGCGAGATTGTAATGCTGGTACTTGCCCAACAGCGAGGGCGTGTAGCTCTGTATTCCGAACGCCGGGGTCTTTATCGTCACCAGCGCAGGACTCGTCGATGCCGTCGGCGCCGGCTTATCGCTGGGGACCTTAACAACCTCAGGCTCGACTTCATCCACCTCTCGCTCCGGTTCCGGCTCCGGCGCTGCAAGTATCAGCTCGCCGGCGCCGACCTCCTCCTTCACCTGCTCTATAGCCTTCAGCGTGGTCTCGGCGTTCGACGCGTCGACGACGCACGGCGTACCCGGCTTCATTATCCCCGCTTTCTCCCTCGCGATCTTTTCGATCGTGTCCCCGAGGAAATCGGTATGGTCCATCCCGATCTTCGTCAGCACCGTGACGACGGGATCCCGGACGATGTTCGTGGCGTCCAGCCGTCCACCGAGCCCGACCTCGACGACCGCCAGCTCAACCTTCTCGCGACTGAATATCTCGAAGGCGGTGGCGGTTAGGACCTCGAATTCCGTCGCCCCGATGTTCTCATCCTGATTGCGTTTCTTGACCGCGGCTTCCGTCTCGTGAAACAGCGCCGAGTCGACCGTCTTCTCGTTCAGCACGATCGAGTCCCACCGGTCGAGGAGGTGGGGCGACGTGAACCGCCCCGTGCGGATCCCGCTGCTGGCCAGCGCGGAGGAAAGGTAGGCGCAGACCGAGCCCTTGCCGTTCGTGCCGGCGACGTGCAGGGCCCGCCAGGTGAAGGTCGCGCCGGGCAGCAGCCTGAGGATGCGGGAGAGAGCGAGGTCGATACCCATTGTAGCGCCCTGTCTGTCGGCGAGGCTAACCTCTGCGTCGGTCGGTGGGGGTGTGCCGGTGACGGGAGAGTGTGGTGCGGTGGAGTGAAGGCGGTTGGATGTGTCGTCGCACGTCAGGTGGTGGGGGGAGGTTAGATTCTTCCCTCGAGACTGTCGCGTGGCGAGAGTCCGTCGTTGTTTCGGGTATAATTTGGAGAGAAGGACACCAATTCCGTCCGAAAGACCACACGAACGACCAATCGAGCGAGCGAATCAAGGCGAATGCATTTCAATCAGCGGGGGCAAGTAGCAAGGACACCGCGATACCAATGAACTGCAGAAGTTCGCGGGCTCTGATTCGACGCTGCTTCGTCGAACTACGTCAAACGAAAAAATGTTTGTCAATTGGACGTCAAACCAGGTGCCCCGCCGCTGATAGCGCTATAGCGCCTTCCGGGCCAGCGGATCCAAATGGCGCAAACCAGGTTCGCTCAACGATTGAAGGCTAGCGAGTAATGCTGGGATCACGATGGACTAATTATTCAGTATATCCATAGACTACCTAGGTAGTATATGCGTATAGACGCTCACATATTGACAAGATCTAGAGTCTACAGTTCAAGTATACGCATGATGTTCAGAATCTCTCCAGCCATCCACCCTTCCACTCGCCCCAAGCCCTCAGATCCCTCGGCAAGCTGCTATTCCCGTCCTCCAGCAGTCTTTTAAACATCTCGTATATAGCAGACGGCAAATACACAGTTTCCATATCCCCCAAGCTCTCTATCGCGCTCTTGGACTTCAAGATCTGATAGTAGACCTTCATCGCCCGGGTGGCCGTCGGCTTCTCCGACCTTGTGATAACCGTGCTCGGATTGAAGACCCATATATGCACCCCCTTGTCCGCTTCCTCGGTTCTCCTCGCAGACCCATCCAAATGCTGCTGAGCGAGTATGCTCGCACCAGGTCTTACGAGGAACTTGCGCTGCCCCGTCGTGTCCACCAAAGCCAGCAACTGAGCTGACAGCCACTCGAGCATAGCGTAGCTCTCCAGATCTCGCCCCTCTTCACCACGCTCCCCAAACCCCAGCGCCAGCGACCACTTCATCAACCTGACGCCATCGGCCTTAGCGTCGACGATTCCCAGCGGCAAACCGCATCCGTGGCAAACCACCGTATCCGCCTCATTCGTCCCTGCTGCTTTCTGATGCGATAGTCAGCAGGTACTCTACGTAAAATACCACGACTCAAGCCCACTCATTTCTCCTCAAACGGTAATACTACAAACTATCCAGAATATAGCACTCCGCATATCCCGTACCATATAGGGTCCTCCAGCAAACCATAAAGATTGCAACAGGCGAAACAGGATACGGCCACCCAGGTCTTCCACCACAGCCAGGGAACCCCCGCACCCCCCGCCCTCCATCCGCCAGAACCACTCATAGAGGGTTTCCAGCATCAGAAAAAGCAAAGAAGAACGCGGAAGCTATAGCCGCGATGTAGCGAAGCCCGGCATGGTGGGGTCCATCTAGGACGACTGTATCGGTGATTTAAAGTATTGAAATAAATACGTATGTACGACGTACATGCGCACGTATGACCTTGATCACCTTCTTGCCGTCCGCCGGGTAGATTGCCCTGATTGGGGCGGTGGGGTGTGTGCGTGCTCCTTACCTCATCGACGCTCTCGCAATCGTCCTTGCATAGCAGGAAATACATCGGATCAACGAGTCCGACGGCTTGCTCTGCCGCTATCCTGCCCACGGATGCGTACTTGCCACCACCGTCGTTGGAATGGCCCTTTTCATCGTGCGGTTTATGGCAGTGCCACAGGTCCATCAGGTCGGCCCAAGCCTCTGAAGGGAGGTTCTTCCATATTTGGATCCGCTGCGCCGGAACAATCCGTGTAGCACAGACCGCACAATGGATCGAGACGTCGGGGCGTAACGTCGCTGCATCCCACGGCACAGGCCGGGAGGCAGTCAGAGACTCGAGAGTAGACGAGGACGAAGATGAAAACTGCAGGGCTGGCAGTCTGTACGAGGCCGCTGGCGCGAGCGTCTTTGACGGACAGTCGACCTGCGTCGGAAGGATGATGTGTGAAGTCTCGGTGCCGAACGTGACGTTCAAGGCACGGCGTGAGGGGTGGAGAGTGACAGCTGTCGGCTGTCGGTGGCTAGAGTCATCTTGGCTGTCGATGCTGACGGAAACCTGCTTGATGTTCGATAGTAGTTCGCAAAAGTAGAGCAGTTCCGGCATCAAGCGTCGCACGCCCTGGAAGAAGAGCCGAGGCTTGAGATCGCGGGGTGATCAGATCGATTGAGGCTACCGACGTGAATGCAGGTGGTTGGCGCTGAATTCGTAAAAGAAAAAATGGGGTTCTGTGGGTGGAGTCGAGAGAAAATTAAAACCAGCGTGCTTGGAAATTGCCCGTTCGGGTAGTTCGGCTAAGGCGTAAGCGAGACAGCTGCTCCGCCATTCGCCGGCAGCTTTCAACAATCCGTCTCGACGTTCCGGATCCAACAGCACCGCTGCGAAACAGCCCACGCAAAATCACGACAGCTGCGCCTGCCATGCAGCTCCGCGAGGTGATCCTAAACGAAACTCACTATAGCTGCTGCACCAAGTCGGAATAGTACAGTCCTCCCAGCCAGCCGTCATGCGGGTTTGATGCCACCGTGCTGCTCCCCTGGCCGGTATTTCAGCGTCTTGAAATCTCGAAGCGATTAATTTGGAGGCTATGACGTCTCGAGCCTCCATTTGACGAAAGCCATCCCGCACGCAGTACGTTGACTAATCAGCCAGACTTTCTGTTTCCTTGTCTTCTTTTCTTGCCGGCGGTCGGCGCCTGTTTAATATTCGTAGTACCGTTTTATTTTATTTTTTTATAAAAAGCGCCCCTCGTTATCTTCATCCCTTGCAAGATGCGGCTTCTAAGTATTCCAGTTCCAGGTTTATTAGTCCACGTAGTTATTCTCCAACGCAGCCTGAGCTTCGTAATTCCACACTCTTTAGACGACCGGTATAGTCTCCATAGCGGCCAAGTCGCCCTAAACATGGGTTCCGCATGGTCAAGCGCCTCTACGGGGCATAAAGATCAGATCATCCCTCCTGTCGACAAAGTCCAGGCCGACTCCGACGACCCGAGGCACCGGCGATTGATACAGCTACTGCGACTCAACCACCACGAGCACTCAATCTACTATCATGACTTACAATACCACAACCATCTCGCTTATGTGTGTAGTATACATCTCTGTCTGTATCATGCTACGCTGAATTCACCAGCCGGCTAACTGCGCATGCCTCGGTAGATCCTCGTCTCGGCGTACATGTTCGGAGCTAGTGTCGATCATCTAAACGACATCTACGACAAAGAGTCGAAAGAACTCGAGCAATGGCAGGACTCGCCGGAGGAGATCGATCCCGACAACTGGCGGGCCCATTTGGGCGCCAAACAGTAAGCGCAACTCCAGCACCATCATGAAGACAGGCGACTGACGAGGACACCCGCCCAGATACCAGCGCGCATACGTCAACTTTTTTGAAGAAGAGACGATCAAGGGCAATTCCACCGTCTGGAGCTTCCTAACGGACAAGTACATTCCAGACAAGTCGGTAGGATACCGCGATAACCAGCTCCTCCATGGCCTCGTCGAAGGAAGTAAGCTACCACCACCCATCTACCTTATCGTCACGTATATACCACAAATACCACAAGCTAACATGACCATCTGATCAATAGTCGGCCACCCGCTCATCCACCTCGGATACGCCCTCGAAGTCGAAGACAAAGGTCTAGCAATAGAAGCCCTCGCCATGACCGCCACCTCCTACCAATCCATCCACGAATTCGTCGACAATCCCGACCCACCCAAAACCTTCCTCCGAATAACCGACGTCCGCGAAATCTTCACCAGAATCCACGACGACGACAGCTTCGACAGCATCTGCGACGCCTACGGCGCCGGCCACCCGGACCGCGTCCTCGACGAAAACCCACCATACATGCTCTTCGACTCCTACGAGATCAGAAAAGAGACCATGGGCACGACTTTCCAAACACAGGCTGAGGCCGCCGTCATGCTGTTCGTCGCCAGCCATCGGGAGAACGACCCGCAGTACGACTTTTTCCTCGCGCATGCGTTGACCGCTGCGCATGCGCTGAGGATTGTTCTGCCGCATTTGGATTTACAGCAGGCGTGGCATATTCTTCGCAGCCATATGGTTCTTTGCACTGTTCTGTATATCTCGCAGTGCAGACCGGCTATTAAAGACCAGCTGGTGCAGAAAGTGGACGTCGAGGGGAAGGATTGGGAGTATATCAAGACGAAGGCGCTAGAGAGCGAATGGAGATACGACGCTCATTATGTCAAGGGTATGCAGAACTGAATGTCCTTTTACGACAGATCGAGAATATCACTGCTAATAGTCGCATTATTTTCTATTTTCTAGTTCTACGGTCGCTTTACGAGCTCGAGAAGCTGTTCGGTAAAGGCGAGACAGGAGATAAGAAGTACAATCTGTACCTGAAGGCCGCGGTCAAGTTTGCAGATGAGTTCAAGGGCTGGACGGGTTTCGGGGCAGCGAATGAGCCTTCGCTAGATATCAAAACGAAGAATTGAGTATACTGATTGTCGAAGATTTGGGTATTTGTGTTTCGAAGCTAGCAGTTTGTACGGTTGATCGTGTACCGAATCTGCGAAATACATGTATACTATTGCACTCGTCAGGGTATTCGATTTTAATGTCTCTATTTGATAATTAATTGTAGAAGTTCTGCGCACGTGTCTACGTTAATCTGCATTGGCAACCGGGCAGGTTTGTCACCGAGAATATGTCTACGTAGACATTAGCCTCGAAGCCAGGCGCTGAAGGGGCTACGTATACGTAGCATGATAGCTGCGAAAGCTGCATACATACAGGGGAATCTTGTATACGTACTATCGGATCTTCCGACCAAGACAAGATGCGACAGTAATGTGGGAAATTGATTACTTGCGGAATACAGAATGACGACAATCGGGATTCAAACGTGTGCTAGCGCTGTTTGCGGCGTCAAATCCATATCATGTCGACATAGTATGTCTTGCAAAATATATTATAGGGATCGCAGTTTGGAATTTCCATTGATTTAACGCGCCGAAATATACATGTACATGGTCTCGTTGCCATGTATACTACACTTACATTGCAGCTTGGAAGATCGAACAACGCTTATAACGAAAGACGTTAATTAACGTTAGGACATCGACCCAATGCATCGATGGCGATGACGTAGGTTTCGAAGTTATGCACACCGTCTCGCACTCCTGAAAATCACTAGAGAGCAGACTAAGCATATGCATGTCCGTGCCTACATATTGATGCTGTTGGAATTAACTCCAGATCCTGATTTTCAAATACCCTAGTAGAATCCGGGCGGTGTTGATCGAGGTCAATTGCTCGAGCGGAAAGCTTGGCGCCTGCATGAAGCATTAACGTATTAGATATCGACGATCAGTGGCTCGGATCTCGCTCGGCTCCACATGCCATTCGCTTGTCGACAGCCAGTGCATTTAGAATTCAATTCAATATCAGAGCGCTGAGTCCCGAATACAACGCATTGATATTGCAGCATGTCTCGATAAATTGCATTTTGCGGCTGCACTGGCCAAACAATCAAAACAAATTATCCCCGGTGTTATCCCTTGCATTAAGTAGCTATCTGCGGTACCAAAGATGTCGTTAACTAGTCTCCGGACGCTGACCCTGGGAGAATTTTAAACATAATAACAATTGAAGGGCTATGCGGTTGAACTGAAGCCTGGTTACTTTGTGGAATGGAATACCTGTTGTCACATGAATCAAGACTTTATAGCAGCTTAGTGTTGAGACTGAGCTCACCAATCAAGCACTCTTGCAGGGTCCAGGTTGGAACTCAACAATCTCTCTCTATCCCCATTCCAGCTCCTGAATTGATGTTTATTATTTCCTAATTGAGAAGCGGCTCAAGCTTGAGGTCGACATTCCCGCAGACGTTAATCTCTCTCATGGTCGAGAAGAATGAAGTGAAGCTTGCCATTGGACCTGCATTCATGTTTAAGTCTTTTTGTATCCGGTATTCGAGCCTCTCATGCATTTTATATCGTGGGGCTGATTGGCTCCAACGTTGCTGCCTATTCAATCTGACGAATGGAAATAAGATCAGCACTGGTACCCTGTTTAAAGGTTTACAGCCTGCATTGTGAAGATGCAAGACGGCACAGAAATACACACTGTGGGAGGCCTGAAAGGAGAGTGCATGCAATCCTCAGCTTCATTCTTCTCGAACAGGCTTCGGTTGGCAGGTGTCCCTTCAAGTTGTTCCTCAAGACGATCTCGCGCTCGGTCATCTTATTAATGCACGATCCATGCGTCAGTCACGGGGATCTTTCCGCTAGATTGACCGACTAAGGGGTTCCGTTCCGAACCTTGGAGACATTGCTGTCGATCAGATCTCTATCCGAAAGATCTCAAGATGATGCATCCCGAGACTGTCAAGACGGGAACGTCGCGATCTCTGGAAGGGAATAGCCGAATTGCAACAGCAACAAAACAACGCTATGACGTATCGGATCAGCTAGCTTGTTGGAATCGAATCATTGAAGAAGCAGTAATACCGTCGTGAGTATAAGAATGGACCTTTGGCTTCAGATTTAGATCTGTATCCCGCACAAAAGGTTTGTATCCACACCAAGGAACATTACCCGCCAGGCCTACCTAACTAGACTCTCCTCTATCTCCCTACCTTTTTTTTCCAACGGGACAATACACATTTCTACAGACACGATGAAGTTCTCTACATTCACAACGGCTGCAGCGCTGTTTATGATCAGTGCTGCTGTCCCACTTGCTCAAAACGGTCCAGACGATGGAGAGTCCGAACCAGTCTGCTCCAAGGGTCTCTATTCCAACCCACAATGCTGCACCACTGATGTTCTCGGTGTTGCCAACCTCGATTGCAAGACTCCTTGTGAGTAAAGTCTTCATAAGTGGCAAGATATACATACCTACTCTCAGGTTCTAACACACTCTAGCCTCGGCCATCAACTCTAGTGTTTTCAAAGCAAGTTGTTCTGCGGCGGGGAAAGAAGCGAAATGCTGCTCAATCTCTGTGGTGAGTACTTGATCTGTTGATGCATCAAATTTGCTTGTCTAACGTGAGCATATCCATAGGCTGGTCAGGGTGTTCTTTGCACAGACCCGCTACCGGCCGGGAATAATCCGGGAGGAAGCAACCCAGGGGGGATCAATCCGGGGGGAAGAAGCCCAGATGGATCCGGATCAGTCTGCCCCAGTGGTCTCTATAGCACCCCGCAATGCTGCAACCCTGACGTTCTTGGTGTTGCTTGCCTCGACAGCAGCTATCCTGGTAAACGAACCCTTTGTTTAGACAGAATACACCTCCAAGAGTTCAAGTATCAACTAACAAAATATCTAGCCTCGGCTAGGGATCCTAGTGATTTCCGAGCCAGCTGTGCAGCAGCAGGGCAGGCAGCAAAATGTTGCGTACTTCCGGTGGTAAGTATCAACCCATGCTGTTATTCCTTCGAACGTCAGTACTAATTCTCTCGACTCGTATATCTAGGCCGGCCAAGATCTTCTTTGCAGCGAAGCTCTGCCCGGAGGCAACGAAGGAGGAAAGAAAGAACGTAGAGCTGGAGCCTTCTCATGCCCGGGGGGCCTTACCAATTCCTTACCACAATGTTGCAGCACTAACGTCCTTGGTGTTCTTGGCTTCAACTGCAAGACTCGTAAGTAAAAGCCATCGTTGGCGTAACTCCATGAGACGAGATTTTAGGGAAGTTCCATTAACAAAAAACCTAGCTGGTCCAAACGGTTGCGAGGGAAGTTTAAAGCCGAACTGTTGCACACTTGGTTTGGTAAGTAGTAATTGGTGCCTTTGGCATGCATGCTTCGTTCAGTACTAATGCTCACAATTCCGTATAGGCTGGCCAAGGTGTCATCTGTAACCCTGTGTAACAAAGTGGCGCAGGACGACTTCGGATTCGCAAGAAATGGTTTCCAACGGAGACACGACGACGGGCGGACTTTGTACAAATGTATCAAGATTGATCCTAATAATTTTTAATTACATAATATATATATCATTGATTGCAGCGTCAGTATTATATGCCGACGTTAAGATTGTAAATTCGACAATAATTACTATTATCTGATGGCGCAAGCAATACGTACGGTATTGCAATTGAGCTTACAGGACCGGTTTCTAGCCAACCTCGAGTGAAATCTGTCCAGTCCAATAAGCAGTCATGATAATCAAGTAAGATGAGGAGAGTACTCGGAGGGGCCGGACACCAACGATCGCGAATGCGATAGAAAATGATTCGGCGGAAATGCTGTTAGGTGGGCTTACACCGTGTGATCAAATACGGTAGATATCTCAACAATATGCACCTGAATAGAACGCGAAAGGGGTGTGTGTTACAAAATATGAATTATCGTCAAGCTGACATTACCACCGCATGGTTCCCTCTTTGCACAGGTTTTACCGAGGCTCTGGTATCTGCATACCATTCCATGGTCATACTTCGTCAAGGGGGCGCCTCAAGAATGGTCAGCGGTTCACAGAATATCTACAAGGAATATTCTGGCTTGGCATATTACACAGTAGCTTGGATTTCTTTGCGGTATAGGAGGGCAGATAATAATTTATTCGTCAGATCATAGTTCGACTTCAATTCAGTTGACGCTTTGGATTGCGACGATATTCATAATAATCTTTACAGCAGGTTCATGCTTCCGGAGTCTCTAGTTCCTGCGTACTTTGTTTCTTGAGACTTACGTGTACTCCAGGATAAGTAGTATCCTAGAGTCTTGGAATTTGTTTCTACTACGATGACTGAGCTGTGGCATAGCTCCTCGAGGCATCAATGTGACACCAATACGAAATTCATGTCCCTCGTGGGTGGTGCTCCCACATGCACATCATGGCGCCGTGCCCTGTTGGATGCACTTTGGCCTTGCGTTGTCATACCGTGGATATGCCGCAAACACGAATCGTCTGCATCCAATCCTATCTCTCTATCGGATACCGACGTTACTCTTTGGATGCGATATTCAACTCGTCAACTGCAATAATCAAATGCTGCGGAAGTGCAATTGGCCAATGTCGTCGCAATTGCTACTGCGTGGTACAGCAGGAACGAGACCGCGGCCGCCGGACCGACGTGGTGCGACTCGGGTAGCTTAGCAGGCGGTTCGATGTCCACGAGCTAGCTAACAGCCATGATACGCCCGGGAGCTGCCGATTACGGGGAACCGTTCGACCGATAGTCTCAAGGATCGGAACTGGCCTTCTTTGCACTGGTGGATACTGCGTGAGTGGGATTGCGTATATAACGATTGTAGATGTCACGCCATAGTCGACGTTTAGTTTTCTCCAGATTTCAACTCCAGCGATTTCTGGCCCGAGGTAAAGCTAGCTGCTAGCGAAGGCTTCGCAGAACCTTCAAACCTTCAACTTTTCTCGCGGCCCAGCAATCGATATCCCCACGCCAGCAGCGCAGCATGGCGTCCAAATTCCGCTCGGCGGTCCGATGCCACGGCAGGACACTCTCCAACCTGACGGCATCGGTCACCGCTGCTTCGAAGCGCGGTCTGTCATCACGGACGCCGTCGCAGCCTCAAGCCCGGCTTGGCGTCCTCCCACGGCCGACCCACGCCGCCATAAAGTCCGCGGTATCAAACCGGCACTTCTCCACACCAGCCGCGCAGCCCATTGGCGCAGCGCAAGACGCCTACCACTCCGGAAACCGCCTCGACATCCCCGCATTCCAGTTCAAAGATATCCTCCCCGGCGGCGAACTGCCACAGTCCAAGAACATAAAAGTCAACATCGACGGGCAAACAGCCGCTTTCGACAACGTCTTCCTGCGCGACAGCTGCTCGTGCTCAACGTGCATCGACCCGAGCACGCAGCAGAAGCTGTTCAGCACCTCCGACATCCCACTGGACATCTACCCGCGGCGCGCCAAGATTTCCGAAGGCAAGCTCAAGATCGAGTGGAGCCATCCGCTGCCAAAATGTGCGGTGCCGGAAGCGAACGTCAAGGGACACCATTGGAGCTACTATGATGCCGATTTCCTACGCAATGCGACGTCGGCGTCGCGCAGTGTGCGGGCGACGATGTCGGATTGGAAACGGGTGCTGTGGGATCGCAAGACGATGCAGAAGGCGGTGCTGTGGATCGATTATGAGGAATATATGAATGATGATGTGGCGCTGGCTACGGCTTTGAAGCATCTGAGTCTTTACGGGCTGATATTCATACGCGGCGTGCCGGATGGGCGGGAGAAGGATCAGGTGCCGGGTCTGGCGGAGCGGATTGGGAACTTGAAGAATACGTTCTACGGGCAGACGTGGAGCGTCAAGTCCGTACCGCAGTCGAAAAACATCGCGTATGTCACCATACTCTATTGTGGATGAAATCTTGCACGTTGAAGCAATTACAAACGGCTGCTAACGATCTGGCGGGGTGTTCTAGGTATACGAGTTTGGATCTCGGCCCGCATATGGACCTCCTCTACTTCGAGTCGCCGCCCGGCATCCAGTTCCTGCACTGCATCGAAAACACCGTGAAAGGCGGTCAATCCTACTTTGTCGACGCCTTCCTCTCCGCCTTCATCCTCAGCCAAGCCGCCCCCGTCATCTTCGACACCCTCACCCGCTTCCCCGTGAACTTCCACTACCACAACGACTCGCAGCACTACCGCTTCTCCCGCCCTATCGTCGTGTTGAAAGAGAAGGGCCAGGGTATCAAGGAGGGCAGCATCGACCATATGAACTGGGGCCCGCCGTTCCAGGCGCCCTTCACGATCGATTATGCGGGGAACCCGGTGTCGAGCAGCAGCAGCACATGGCGCACGTTTCTCCGGGGCATGGATCATCTGAACAAGCAGTTTGAGAGCCCGCATAACCAGTTCGAGCTGCTGCTGGGGGAGGGAGATTGCGCGGTGTTCTCGAATAGACGTGTGCTGCATGCCCGGCGGGCGTTTGATCCGAACAGCGGCAATAGGATGCTGAGGGGGGGTTATGTGGATCTGGATGCGTTTGAGAGCGCGTGTAGGGTGCTGGCGGAGCGGAATCCACGAGCGGACAAGCAGGCGGGTGGGGAGTATGAGTATCTAACTGGGGAGTTTGGGCAGGCTCAGTGGGTGTAGACGCCGACATCTCGCCGTCGTCCACGAGCGCTCTTCATGGCGGCTATTTCTCCAAGTTGAATTCTGATGCGACATGATGGCGAGGTGGAAATGTAGGATAGATAGTATACATGGTGTAGCGTCATTGTATATGGCTATAGCTGGTCGCATTAGAATGTACCAAATTCGACTGGACGCGACATGAGTGGCGCCTCCAGCCAACCACAAGCCTGGAAAACGTCCCGTGGCGCATGTCGTCAGGCTGATGTTTCTCCGAGCACCTCGTCTACCAACAAGCTCGTCTACGGACTTGTCGACGGACTTGTCTGCTTGTATCTACGGCCACAGCTGGACGTGCAGCTCGCTACAGCGCTGCAGTGTCTGACAACTCACCTTGCTGGTGGACTTGCCTTCAGCAGCATCGACAGGAACCTTTGCTAATCCCCTCGCGGCGGGGCTCTGCGGTTTTAATTGGCGGCGGAGGCTTTTAGCTTGTCTGGCCGGAGCCAATCGTATGCTCTGCTGCATATGGCTGTACTTCGTAGTATCTCCGATGGACGGTGGCTGTCGAGCGCCTCAGTCGGGCCGAGGGGGTACTCGCGATACCTGCTGAATATACATCCGGATGCGAGTATACGATATATATGCAGAACATAGTGCTGGAGGTACCCGAGCTTACAAACCGGCAGCTCTCAGTGGCTTTCGGGCTAGCGGCTGCGGGTGTCTTGGACCTCTAACGATGAATGGCCATGTAGCAGTTAACGGTTTCCCATCTGAATGTCCTCCTCGAGCAGGTGTTTTCGACAACAGCACAGCTCTGAAAAATTCGACCTCGTAACGTAGCTCGTCGACACTCCGCCCTACACGTTACATCGCCATTACGGCTACACGTCTACGCCTACGTCTACATCTGCACGTCCGCACTGAGCTGGCCGGCAGCAGGCTCCCTTGTATACTAGCTAATCACTTTCTTACTGCTTGGAGTACTTATTCCGTGGTATCATTGGGGGCAAAACTAACGTAAAAGCGCTTGCCGCCCCTTCTCGGCTGCTCTGCTTTGATCTTCAAACCTTTTTTCCTGCGGGCACAAAAAAAAGTGCACAGACGGATCCGCCAGCTGGGCCTTGGCTTTCAACCTCGCATCGCCAAACAGACGACAGCACTGCTCGATAGTCCAGACGAAAACCTCACCTTTGGCCGGCGCGTAACGCTCTCCGGGCTTCTAAGCACTCACCTTCGTTCCTTCATCCTCACCGTCCTCTTCGCTCTCTTTCTCTCGCCCGCGTCGTCCGCCTGCAGTGCAACATGGCAGCTTTGGGAGAAGAGCTGCTCACCACCGTCAATCGGCTACAGGTACGCCCCGACGCCCGCCGCCACCGCTTCCAGTCGGATGAGCACCGATAGCTGACCATTCGAACAGGACCTCGTCTTCAACACCATCGGAAATGATTCGCTCGACCTTCCTCAGATTGTTCGTCGCCCTTGATATTCTTTCTCTCCAATTTTTTTTTTCTTGTTGTCTCGCTCGATACAACCATGCAAGCCCGCGTTATCAGATCCGATTGTGAGCTGGCAGCTAACCGAGGCCCCTTCGCATCCAGGTCGTCGTAGGCAGTCAGTCCAGCGGAAAATCCTCGGTGCTCGAGAACATCGTCGGCAGAGACTTCTTACCCCGCGGTGCCGGCATCGTCACCCGCCGGCCGCTCGTCCTGCAGCTTATCAATGTGCCCACCGATGAGGGTATCGAACCGCATACGCCGTCAGCCGTATCCTCCCAGGGAGAATGGTGGGAATGCCAATCCTTAACAGATATATACACGCCGGCGCTATTCGCTGACACGTGGGCGCGTTCGCTGCTTGTAGGGCCGAATTCCATCATATACCCGGCCGTCAGTACTTCGATTTCACCGACGTCCGGAAGGAGATCGAGAACGAGACGGCTAGAATAGCGGGAAACAACAAGGGAATCAACCGGCAGCCGATTAACTTGAAGATCTACTCGCCCCACGTCCTTAGCTTAACACTCGTCGATCTGCCCGGTTTGACAAAGGTGCCAATTGGCGACCAGCCTACCGATATCGAGAAGCAGACTCGAACTTTGATCCTGGAGTACATTGCGAAGCCAAACAGGTGCGCACTAGCTGGAGACAATCGTCACGAGGGATGATATAAGTTGGCTAACGGTGTTCGCTGCGTAGTATAATCCTCGCTGTCAGTCCCGCCAATGTCGATCTCGTCAACTCGGAAGCCCTCAAGCTGTCCCGCCAGGTCGACGCGCAGGGCAAGCGGACAATCGGTGTCCTCACAAAGCTCGATCTTATGGACCACGGTACAAACGCGCTGGACATCCTGTCCGGGCGGGTATATCCGCTGAAGCTCGGTTTCATCGGCGTCGTCAACCGAAGTCAGCAGGACATCAACGGGAACAAGAGCTTGCAGGACGCGTTGGCCGCAGAACAGGAATTCTTCAGACACCATAATGCATACCGAAATATGGCCCACAGATGTGGAACGCAGTTTTTGGCGAAATCCCTAAACACTGTACGGAATGCCCAGCCATCTTGCGGACGACTAGGCTTATAAGGTAGCTAACGGCGGCTCTTTAGACTCTTATGGGTCACATTAGGGAACGGCTGCCTGATATCAAAGCTCGATTGAACACGCTCATGGGTCAGACACAGCAGGAACTTGCGTCGTACGGAGATATGCATTTTAGTGGGAAGGAGCATAGAGTAAGCGGCACATGGCCGGCAGTTCTTATATATAGTCAGCTTGTGCTAACGGCTTTCCGCAGGGCTCTTTAATATTACAGTTAATGACAAAGTTTGCTGGGAGCTTCATTTCGTCGATCGATGGTACCTCCTCGGAAATCTCGACCAAGGAGCTCTGCGGCGGTGCCCGCATCTACTATATTTTCAATAATGTGTTTGGGGGGTCGCTGGAGTCGATAGACCCTACTACGAACCTCTCGGCGTCCGACATCAGAACGGCCATTCGAAACTCCACGGGTCCCCGACCATCGCTGTTCGTACCGGAACTCGCGTTCGATCTCCTGGTCAAACCGCAGATAAGGCTACTGGAAGGCCCGAGCCAGAGATGTGTGGAGCTAGTATACGAAGAGCTGATCAAGATCTGCCATACCTGCGGGAATAACGAGCTCTCAAGGTTTCCGAGGCTGCAGGCCAAGTTGATCGAGGTCGTGTCGGATCTACTCAGAGAGCGGCTTGGCCCGGCCTCGACGTACGTCGAGAGCTTGATCGCGATACAGCGGGCGTACATCAATACGAATCATCCCAACTTCCTTGGCGCTGCCGGCGCCATGTCGTCCGTGATATCGACCAAGCAGGAGAAGGAGAAGACTGCAGCTATCGCGGCGCGGAGAGAAAAGCGAGTCGCTGACAAGAGACGAGTACGTAGACATAATATACAACCTTGCATTTGGTTCAGTTTGCTAATTTAGTTCGACAGCCAAATTCGCTGTTGGCACCTTCGGTCAATGGGACGGAGTCGCCTGAGCTCGAGGAAGTCAACGGCGACGGACCCCACCGAGGCATATCCCCAGTGGCGCAGCAGATGGAATCGATAACGAACCTTGCCAGGTCACATAGCCGGCCTCGATCGCCGTCGAGTGCATCCCACGCGGGCAGCCTGGGCCAGAAGGATTCTTTCCTCACTTACTTTTTCGGTGGCAAGGACCAGATACCTGGAGTTCCACCCCCGCAGCAGCCGGCAAGGAACACGCCGAGCGGTCTCGCCCAGGCTATGAGGCAGCAGGAGGCGGCGAATTCCGTGATGCCACAGCACCTTACGCCGCAGGCATTTGCCGCGCCGCCAGCCCCGCCTCCAATGATGCCGGACTACGACGCCGCACCCACATTTGTAAGTTTCCAAACTATCAATCTCTTTCACTTCGCCGATGCTAACATTTATGATCAGGAGGAACCTGCCCTTTCGGAGCGCGAGCAGATGGAGACCGAGCTCATCCGCAAGCTGATATCATCCTACTTCAACATCGTGCGCGAGATGATCGCGGACCAGGTGCCCAAGGCGATTATGCACCTGCTCGTAAACCACAGCAAGGATGTTGTGCAGAATAGACTTGTGTCGGAGCTGTACCGCGAAGAGTACTTTGAGGATCTGCTGTACGAGGACGACAACATCAAGGCCGAGCGGACGAAGTGCGAGAGGCTGCTGTCGACGTACAAGGAGGCTGCGAAGATCATCAGCGAGGTTTTGTAGGGGCCTATGCGTCGATTCGCCTCTCCAAAGACGGCGGTACTGTGGTCGGTGGCCGTGTGAATAATTTTGGTGGGGATGGAGGGCGGTGGTAGGTGGTGACCTACTGCCTGCTTTGTTGTAATTTTGGCCTTTTATTGCTTCCTTCGTGTATAAAATGGATAGGGACCAAGTTTTTCTCCTGCTGATTTCTTTGCAAGATTTTGCTGCCTTTTTCGTTTTCTTTCGTTTTGAATTCTGTGGATTCAGGCCATTCTCCTCTCTTCGATCGACCGAACTATCACTACCATAGATTTTTGGAAAGGTCTTGCTTGGTAGACGAGTATTCCTGTTTCTTTTGGCATGGTAGACCGCGCACCGGAACCAGTCTGACTGATATGATGCGCAGAATGGAGGAATTGCGGGCTACGCGTATACGGTGGTACTGGTCTTTTGGAAGAAAGCAGGGTGGGATCGATTCCGAAAAGCTTTAACTGCAGCGTGCACTTGCAATGCTGGATGATGTTTACGAGTTTTCTTCTATGCTTACTTTACCTGTCCTATAGATACTAGATATATGCACGCATCCCTACCAGCCAATAGAATAGCAATGATATCTTAGACCAATAATATATACTCTCTCTTCCGCTCTATACGTATATACCACACACCTGGGTTGATTGACATCTCTGAATACCTTATATATGGTTTGATGACTAGTTCTAGCAGATTACATAATGGAACATACATACTGGTAGCTAGCAGTCAGTTTGTCGAGGTCTGTATGCACGATATAAGCCAACATCACCCATTCATGCAGCCGTCGGATAGAGTCACTGTATTCGGCAGTGGATCTCAATATATCGATGCAATGCCCCCGGCCGACCGACCGGCAAGGACAAATGACAGGACGCAGCGCTGTCATAGCGCAGGAGACTATTGCAGGTACAGTTTATGCATGCAAGGTTAAGTCTATGGATGAAGACTTACTTGGTAGTGGTAAACGGTAGACGGGCGGGAGAGCAGCTGACTTGCTGTTGGGGTCATCGGATCCGAGGTGTCTCGGAGGGGTTGTTCGTGACGACCGTTAATGCGAATGCCTGTTAACAGTGTTGCTTAGGATGTGGATTACCTATTACCTAGTACGCCTAGGTAGTTAATACGATGGCGGTGTAGTACGTAGGATGAAGGATCGGTTTGGTTTGGTCGGTTTAGCTGTTTCTTTGTCATAGATCATGGGTTTTGGTTTATGGCTGTTGTTTTAATGGTTGTGGCTAGCGGAGGCTGGTTAGACTGGGGATGCCTGCGCTGATATCATGCTGCATTGCACAACGGAAGCATATAGTGAGTTAAATTCTACTCCTAGTAATAATTACTATAATGCAACGTTCCAGCTAAGAGCTATTCCTTTCGACGGGATGATATTGAAGAGTTCTTCTATATTGTCACCCGCTATATCTTAATTTACCATTTCTTTGTCAGCTTCGTATCGGATGAGGTATACCGAAGTTGTCCGTTTCAATAGTACCGGTCTCCAACCGCAGGATTAATATTCTCGGTTGTCCTGCAGCACGGCGGTCGGTTCGATGCGACCCCGCGGTTGCTTGGCAGTCTTAAGTTACGATTGTGACTTGCAAGCTTTGTCGTCGTATTAGATCATGGATCGCTAAGCCATTGTTTCCGCGGCGTGCGGCGCTCGATCGATTACGTTATATATATACTATACGTATAAAATGATATATTGTCCAAGGATGAGTCGGCTCCGTAGTCACGTTGCCTCCCTGTATCATTACAAGCAGCCCGCTATGATAATATGACGATGATATATGGGCCACGTCTACGCACGGCACAGCGCGAGCTCAATGCAGTAATGCTCATGCGATGCGCAGCGATGCTGCGCTGCAAGACAGACATGAAGACTGACTAATACTTAGCAGCTAACGACCAGCTGGATTCAAGTTTCGCAAATCTTAAAGCCGGGCCTTCGTCTCAAGTATACAGGTGGATGGAGACGCGGGGCTTGCCTGGCCTGCTAGCTTGAAGGAGCTACATCTCAGAGGCAACACCGAGACTTTAAGCAGAGGACCAACTGTGGAAGACGCTTGACTCAGTCAGTGTATCTTGAGCGATACTCTACGGTGCTATAGCATGCTATAGCGGGGTGCTAGGCCCGATTGGATACTTGTAGACTAGCTGTCGCTTGTTGGCTTGCGTGCGGTGTACGCAAATCTGGTGGCATCAAGCTAGTATGTGCGTATGGTCTTATATATTTTCCAGGTAGGTATATTAATTATCCTCAGGGTTTTTAGAAGGAAGGCTGGGGTTGGATAGTGAGTAAAGTTAATGTCTGGGGCCAGTGGTTAGCCCGATCTTGAGTGCCTGGCCAAGCCCCAGCGATCGATCAATCGCGGCCCTTTTTTTCCTTCCTCATTATTTCGACGACCGTCGGGGTCCACATACGCACAGACGCAACGTTTTTTGCCCGATCGGCTGATTGGCCGGATGGAGACAGTGGACACATATGATGTTGAATGGCGCGCAGATATTTTTTTTCTTGAATATGCTGCGTACGTCCGTTCGCAAGTATCATAGCTATAAAACCAACAGAATTCCGGACGGGATATTGCATATCGTCGATTTCAAGGGAGGGGCGGTTTTCAGCTTGTTTTGCAATGCCCGCGCCCGTGATGATATGATACGCTTTGATATGATATGGGATGGAACGATAATGTATGGATGAATGCCGGATGGTACCGTGTTTACGAAGGCATGTTTTCGGATCCTGCCATATATTGCAAGTATCATGCCATGCCATGCCTGGGCTGAAATTGCAGCCAGGACCGAAACGTCTAAAAAACTCGGGCTTTTCGCAGGAGATCATTGCGAGTAAGTAGCAAACGGACGACGTTGGATTGTATTTTGATTGTTGTCCAATGGGAAATTAAATGTCGCAATTTCGTTTTCACCTGCGAAGGGACTGGCGCCCTCTGCTTCGGGCTTTTCTAGTGGCGAAACCCTTGCTTCGAAGTCCCTGGGATGAAAAACTCGACCAATTTATTTTGGATCAAATTGTTGGAAACTTAGTACTTCGTGGTAAGAACGCGAAAATCCTGGAATGCTGAGCGCAGGGTTCGGCTTATCGTGGACGGGAGGAATGTTCCTGTGCGACGACATGCATGGAGGGATGTACGAGTTAGCTGGCTGGCCGACTCGACTGAAGCAAGGGCGTACGCAGTACTCCTCGATTGAGCTGAGGAGGCCGCCGTCGCCGTCCACGTCCGTCGGCTGAGTTTCCCGATGTTGCAGAAGCCGGAGTGAGTGAGTGAATGAGTGAATAAGACACTCCGCTGCAGTTGCAACTGCAACAGCAACAGCGCCGAGCCCGAAGGGGAGTCCGTTCGGAATCCAGACATGCGTACATACAGTACATACAGAGACACATATATGTATGCGTACGTAGTACTTCCACGTATGGCCTTCGACGTCTACGGCAAGACGCCCGCCCGCCCCGGGCTTGAGATCATCGAGGATAGCCTGGCCGAGCGAAACATGCCCCGCCCCATTGCACATGGCCGCATCCGATCTTTGCCACGAGTTTGGAACCCTGCTTCTTCGTCTTAGCACCTTGAGTGGTACTTGGTAGTGCTGCAGCGATGGCCTGACGACCGCGGTCGGGCTTTCTCGCAGCAGCTTCCCACAATCCCCTCCCAACGATGCCTGTCCAGTCGCTTAATATTCTGAATAAGGCGCTGTGATTTGACAGGGAATGCACTCACATGCACACCGGGCAGAGCTAGAAACAGTCCTGAGGGACCAGTGTGTCGGGCGAGTTCGACCTGGCTGGCGGACGGATGGTTGAATTTCGAATTCGATCGAATGGGAAGCACCTGTTCGTTCATTGAAAGAGGGCACAGGACGGAGCCCGTCTGTCGGTCTTTCTACCGCCTTTAGCCATTTGGAGAAACAGGTGAATCTGCTGATTCGCAAGGAGCCGGTCCCCACACAGGGATGGACAGCGACGCCCTGCGAGAATTCCCTCCGACTACCACAAATCTGTCGGCGTGCAGGTGCAGAAGCTCTGCCGGTTTGGAGGGCTGCAAGCGCAGTCGAAGCCGCGGCCGGGCAGATATTCCTGGCTTAATATTCTGTTGGTGGAAATGGGTAGGAGAAGATCTCATTTCCTCCTCCAAGAGGGCTAGCCGGTGCGATGATGCTGTGGGAGGACGGCCCTCCGGACTCCTCTCTCTCGCTCTCTCGCTCTCGGGGCTGCGAGCTAGCGAACTCTGGAGCTTTGGAGCTTTCCCTGGAACTGGAAATTCTGGGAGTGATCCAGGTCAGCCCGATGGATGTGAACCCACCTTCGCGGAGTCTCCTCTTTCCGCAAGCTGGGACTCGCATTCGTTTTTCCTGCTGCTGCTGCTGATGCTGCGGATGCAGTGCGCTTTCCATCCATTATCTCCTCTCGTTTGCGGTTCCAAAGATATCACACTCACACACTCACACACACCGCGCGCACACACATCACACTGGGACAATCACACTTATGCATACATAGAAAAAAGAAGGGCTGCCATTGGGAAATAAAATCTCGTTGGCCAGAAACTCCACGGAGGGCGCCAGGGTAGCTTTCGACAAGAGAGGGGAACGCCGAACAAACGAAGGGGTTCCGTTCCTGATACGACAGCGGAGCTGGTTAGTAAAGAAGTTAGCTGGACTCGGAACTAGATTCGAACTGTACATACATACAGGAAGCATCGTTTCTTCCTTCCCCTCGGCCCAGCTATTTCTTACATTTTGCTCATTCCTGCAGCAAGCAAGCATTCTAACAGGATCGATACCATGAAATTATGAGCATAACCACGTCCCAGGTGTTTCCGCAGGAATTAGCTGGGCCCTTTCTGCAATTGCAAACCAACTGGCAACTTACCTCGAAGACCGAAGCGAGACGTCAATTTTAAGCTTTTTCTGCGCCTACTTTTCTGCTCGTCCGTTTTTTACTTGCTTGCTTGTGCACCCACGGAAAAATCCACTCTTTCTTCCTTCTCGTTTTACTCTGCTCGTTTTCTAGATATTTTCACAAAAGGCCCTTTCGACTCGCTGGCGTAACTTTTTCCACTTGCATTTTCATTTTTCCCTTCACGATTCGCAATTCACTTCTGTTCTGCTGAGAGGCCGGAGAAAACCGTACCGTACATATGTGTGTGCATTAAGCAAGATTGCGACCACCACCACCCATTACCACCAATCAATCCACCAACGAAACTTGATCACCCAGCAACTTTTTATTGACTTGACGACAGCCGGTTTGTTCGAAATGCCGTGGAGTATCAGCGACGGAGGGATCTTGGATCCGGTGAAGATGTTCCCAAGGACACGGGATAGAGATGGCTCATCGGGGGGAGCTTCGACCTCGTCAATCGACTCGATGGCGTCCGACTCAACATCTCCAACAAGCGGCAAGCGGGACAGCACAGGATCACAGTCGACAGCCGGCTCAGCGTCGGCCCCGGCCTCTCAACCGACCTCTCGAAAACCCTCCCTCAAGCCGGCGAAATCATCGGACAGAGAAAGCACGCTGGAAACCACACGGCAGTTCGCCAGGAACTTTTTCAGCAGCTATAGAAAACCCAGCAGTCGCTCGAGCACACCGACGCTCGGCCTGCTGGACGAAACCGACAGCGTAGGACCGCTGGAGCGGATCGAAAGCCACACATCGACAAAATCCACTAAATTTGGGCCATTTTCGATAAAACCCGGATTCCTAAGCGGCTCTCCGTCCAAGGCGTCAAATGCTCAGCTGAGAGATAGCTCGTGGATCGAAGGTGGGGTTTCCCTTACATGCCGAATCTTCTCAACTCGGCATATCTACCCGACTCCTGCATTTTGCAACTTTCCACACAGACACATTATATTACCCTACACTCTTTCGTCGGCCGCGTCTGCGAGAATACCGCGGCGGCGACGGAGCGGTATCCTAAATCGTCGAGGTCGACAATGCAAAATTAATATTCCGAATTTCCCGTAGCGCGGTGGAGCATCCGGCTGATATCTAGTGTGTGTTTCTTCTTTAGATCGAATCAATGTCCGGACAAGCTCTATACTCGCGACCGCGAGCGCGACGGACCACGTTGTTGGGCCGTTATTGAATGAGGCCGAGCTGAAACAGAGGATCCTTCAGGCTGCCAAAGAACCAAGGTATGCGAGAAACATATAATCCTTTCACCCAGATCACGAGTTTTGCAAGTCGTCGTCGTTGTTGTCGAACCAGAAGCCTAAAT
Source organism: Orbilia brochopaga (assembly GCA_036872635.1). NCBI lineage: Eukaryota > Fungi > Ascomycota > Orbiliomycetes > Orbiliales > Orbiliaceae > Orbilia > Orbilia brochopaga. Next base: position 1,003,105 of record JAVHNQ010000011.1, on the reverse strand, counting down.
GTTTCGAATTTTCACCACTAGATGCGAAAGCCCGCTCTCGCCGACCTCTACATACATCAGTATGTACTCTCCGTCGATCCCGGAGACACCGGTCTTAAGACGGCCGGAGATACCGCCGTTGCCAAAGACGATGCCTATCATCCACAGGAAACCTCTGGGGCCGCGACAAAATGCAGATTGGGATCTGGATCCCATCGTGTCTTCGGTAGTCACAATTGACGAGGAGGACGAGATGCTGGACGATCCCTCGTGGATGGACAATGATACCGATCCCGGATCGAAGAGAGTGTCTTCGAACGACACAATATCCGAACCTCTAACGATACACAGCGGCCACAATTCCGTGGCCAGCAGTACCTCAGAAATCCCTCTGATACTGGATCATAATGCTCTGGGACCGGACGGGCTGCCGCGTGCGGACGACCCAGTGTCAATCCTGCTTGATATCAAGGATCCTGGCAAAATCCCTCCTTCACCACCTCCATCGCCATTTCTTTCCGAATTACGGTCGATGGAAAGCTCCGGACTGCATGCGATATGCGAGAATCTGTGCGAGGCGCAGGAGGAGCAACAGCAGGACCCCGTACAGTTTTTCGAGAAGCGGCTATGGGCGCTCTCCGCATTTCAATGGTTGACTTTCGGCAAGCAGCTGCAGAGTCCCGCCCATGAGACACTCGTGAACGCGCGACCGGAAGACGGCAGGAAAGTGCTGCATCTACACGGACCTGTCGCGGACGGATGGGTGCTTGCTGCAAAATACCCTACCGCGACATTCTACAGTCTCTCGTCCGAGGATATCGAGTACGTGGATGACAGGTACACCATGCCGTCCAACCACCACCACATTTTCACACCATCCGTGTCTTCTCCGATACCCTTCCCGGATAACTACTTTGACGTCGTTGTCACGCGGACGCTGTCATCGGTTCTCAAGACGAATGACCTGGAAACGGTTCTGAAAGAATCGCTACGGATACTACGACCCGGCGGCTGGTTGGAGCTAGACACGATCGATCCGACGTTAACGCGAGCCGGCACCATTACAAGACATTGGATCGAGTCACGCGTGTTGGCGCCGATGGAGAACGACTTTTTCGGCGCGAAGCCGTCGGATAGGATTCTACACCTGATGCACGAACTGGGCTACCACAAAGTCAAGAATGCAAAAATAGCTCTACCGACCTTCACGACCGAGAGAATCCTATCGTCTGACGTAGGCGCCGGCGGGGAGTCAGACGCACAGAAGGTAATGGTCAATCTAGGCCGACACTTCTACGAGGAGCTTTACGGACAGTTCCTGCGAGCGGGGCATATTGGCGCAGGCAGCCCATCTTGGTGGTGGGACAGTATGGCGGTTAGGCAGGAGTGTGAGAGGGAGAACACCTGCTTTGGATTAACCATTTCTTTTGCTAGGAAGCCACGATAGTCAATCCTCTTTCCACATTTGGTGTTCTTTTTGATTTTTTTCCTCTTTTTGCTCGGAGTCTAAAGAATCTCTTTTTTTTTCATCTTGGTTGCCCTTTCTCGCTTCATTTTATGGATTTCCTTGTTATTGCATGCTAATGTTCGGGCTTGCATATGTGCCATGGTCACGAATTTTCTTTTCTTCTGCTCGATTCATCATTTTTTCTGTCTTGGGAGTTCATCATATACATGTTGTACGAAATTACTAGCGAGAGTTCGATCGATTTGCATGTCCTTTTCTTCACATCATTTCTTCTTGTGTAAATCTTTTGGCTGGAGAACTTATCATCCTCTATACATATGATACTACTATTGAAACGCTCATGCATCGCCGCAGGCAGTAAATTACTGGGAAAAGCCGTTGCCTCGTTATCTCTTTCTGCCCGCATTTCCATTTTTTTCTTTCTTCCAGTGCGCTTCCCTTCCCAATTCAACTCTAGCATGTACTAGTATCTGTGAAAAATTTCTTCCTTGCAGCGCAGCACGGTGCCCGCTGTGGAGTCCCTCAACCGTGGTGGCTGCCTCATTCTTTTTGTTTTTCGCCAGTGGCTGCCGTATCCCTTCTTCTTTCTGCGCCTCTAGCTGCTGGCGTGCATTGTCCCAAGCGCCTGTCTACCATGTAGAGCCATTGTACTAGTGTCTTTGGGGTACCTGTTTATGCTTTTTACACTTCGCCGGACCCTTCCGGCCGCCCATATTTTCTGGTGTTGATTATCGCCCGTGGACCCTTTTCTCATATCCCTCCGATTACGCGAGGATAGATTGTCGGGTATCTTCAGGTACCGTAATTATTTCGAACTGAACTGAACATCTGCGCTATCCGAACATGAACAACTCTCCTTCCGGCCTCGATATTTCATCTGCAAACCCTGCAGATGGGATTATTCCTTTGTAAGCTTAAGTTACTATCTTGGTGCCTCGTACTTGCCTTTTTATTCTTAGCCTGCCGCCGTTTCAATTAATTCTTTTCTCCGCATCGAACGATCGAACCGCATCAATCCAATTGCAGCGGCGACTCGACCGTTCCTTACTCAAGTGAATTTTGTCGTACCGCACTCCAGACTCTTCACCAGATCATCCATCAATTGCGCTCTCTAGGATTCTTCTGGCCCTGAGCTCAGTCAACGCCTACGGCTACTACTCGAAACACATACTGTGCGGGCAGCCGGACGAGGCTCAAAAGCCAGGACGCCTGGCATACATATAAACCTCCAGCACAAGACGGAGCCCAGCCAACAGCCACGGAATCTTCCTACTAGACTGTCAAATCAGATCGGCCGGAAAGGTTATCGGGTCGCCAACCTCCCCACTTCTTGAACCGTCCGAGGAAAATAAGCTTCGCTACTTCGCTTAATACAGACATACCTCATGTATGTATTGTATGTATGTAGGTGAATCACACGCAGGGCAGCAGAGGTGGGGTGCCAGTGCTTCGATAGCTGTTTGATCATCGCCTCATCAAGCAGTCATTCGTAGGATTTTTGTTTCGAGACCTCGCGAGGTATCTGCCTGCCTGCCTGCCTGCTAATGCGTGTGCGTCTGTGCATCGATTTCTGATGGATCAAAAAGTAGTCATCCTGTGCAGATGATCGCCGTTACAAGTATTACGTATTGAGGGCCTTCAAACTCCAAGTCTCGCTAAGATGCATGCAGCGTCGGGATTCTATACATACTCGCATACATATACGTCGTATCAGCTACTTCGGCTAGCCAGGTTCACTTCGCCTGCCTCACACCGGTCCAGGAACCGAGCGATCAGCCATACACGTAGGCTTGCTTGCCTGCTGGCCAAATTCGACTACGCACGCAACGTAATGTGAATATACCTAGATGCAATGTAGGCTAGATACTCTGATCGTCAGGGCTCCTGTGGCAGTGTGCCTACGTCTATATGTACAGACTAGACCCCTGCAGAAGACTATTGATTATACTTATCCTGGGCGTACCTGGCGGCATTGTCCTTCATATCTCATGCCATAACGTTAGTTCTCATGTGCGGAGAGCTATGTATTTCTGAGCCCGCAAGAGTATCAGCTTGCTCCATCGGACCGCCCGCCGGCCCAGATATCGGTACGGCAAGCAAGTCGTTCAAGTAAGGCAATGACCATTAATGGGTCCTCTCGCTTCGACTTCCGACGAAAGGCAAGATCCTCGCTTCCTCGCGGCAGGGAAAGAGACACTCGACTAGGTCTCTTCGGGAATGTGCTGCGGGGTCCGCACCATGATGTCACGCCGGTGGGTTTTTCGCGAGCATCAAGGATTAATACGAGATCCTTGCGCCTCGATCGCGCGATCTGGAGGCCGGCGGCGATGCGGTGTGCTGGTCGGCGGATGGGCGGGGGTCGTGATGAGGACAATTGGCCGGTAGAAGCTCGGGGTCATGGATCACGCCTGTTGATGTTGATGGTTGTGCTGGGATTTTGTGTGGTGTTTGGAGCTAGAGTTGAAGTCACGAGATGGAGGGATTGCTTTAAATGCTTTAAATTCGCTGGTTTGGAAGCTCTTAAGCTGGTGTGTGTAACGTCGGACCGTCGACAACGCAACACAACCCGGCTCCTACTCGCGTTCGGACCAGTAGCTGGTAGGGGCGCATTTTGACTCGACAGATTGATTCAGCTCAATTTATTTTGCGGAAAAGTTGTAGCAGGAACAGGAACATTTACTTTTGAGTGACCAGCACTTATAATAGAATTCAGACAAATACCACCCTCGTCTCACTTCGCCAGCTTTGATCAATCAAAACACATACATGAACGCGTTAACGTACTTCCAACAAGACTACTCGACTGGCTATCGATGCGCATGCATACATATGTGCAACTAACCTTACAACCAGGCTGCAGAATATCGCTACATACATGTACAGTCTCATACAAGACACTATTCTTTAGAAATCGCACCTAAAGCTCTTGATCTTGTCGTTCTCATCTCCTCCGAGATTAGGGTTTGCTTTCCGCTCCGCAGGATCTCCGTCCGAAAGCACAAGACCACCAGCATCGCAGTTATCGTTCGAGAAAAAGTCGCACTTGCAGCCCATGATGACATAACTGCTAACTTTGCCGCTCGTGTTATCTCCAAGCATCATGCAAGGTCCCATCTCATCCTTGATGCTGGTGAACTGGAACCGCTGTCCATTCGACGGGTCGTACGGATAGCCACCATAGTGTGGGCCCGCGAAGACCTCGACGTCACACATCCTCATCTCTCGCTTCATGGTGCGGCATTTCCAGCTGTTGACTCTGTTATCATACTGTGCTAAGTCTGGGATCATCCAGATGTCTTCCACCTGGCGTTCGTAGGCTGTGAACGCCTTTTGGTCGCCGCCGCACATGTGGTCGGTGAAGAAGTCGCACTCGCAGTCACCGCGGACCTCGACGTTGGAGACCATTTCCGAAAGGTTGGGTCCGAGATTGGCGACGTCGATACATGTATCTTCGCTGGCGCCGCGGAATGGGTAGCCTTCCCAGGTGCCGCCGTCGGTCGCGCGCTTGGTGTGCTGCCAGAGGCCTAGTTGGCACTCGGCGCCATCGAAATTGATTTGGTTGACACCACCCTCCGGCATGCTTTGGCGGGCGAAGAGATTGGAGGCCGGGATGGCACTAGCGAGATGGAGACTGGAGAAAAGGCCGGTGAGGACCAACAAGCGGCTTTGGGTCTGCATATTGAGTATGAATGGTACAAGAATAAAGTCTCAAACTTTAGCAGTGGTCTGTGAAGATTGTATTATGAGAACTATTGCCCCGTAATCAATATGTGAGCGTAGGTCTGTGATTTGCAAATTGAGAGGTCTACTCTGAAATGCATATGTGGGGGAGAAAAGAGACTAACATCCCGTCTTTATAAAGGAATAGCTGGGCCTCTCTGTGCCTAGCTGTATTTCATTGGTGATGGGGCCCAGAATTGGCATTAAGGCTCAGGCGCCGGCACCTGACTCGCCAAGGTGTATACAGACGGTTGTGCACGATCTTGGTAGACTAGTCCATACACGCCTAGATTTCCAAGCCGACGTCGGCACCTGTCAAGCTACGGATGCGGGTGCGGGCCCGTGTCGACTTCACAGCCTCAATTTACTGATATCGGCCATGATAAAACTCCACTGACCAGGTACCCGTCCGTACCATCGGCATGCTGAACTGGCGATTGGAATCGATGGCTTAGACTTAGACTCCTGTCAACCGTAACTGATGTATGCAAGCCGTGCAATGCACAGATGAATATGAATATACTTTGGCATATTTGTCATTAGCTGTTAGCGCTTCGCTGTGTTGCAATCAGTCTATTAGTATGGCCTTAAACGACAATGAACTCTCTGTCGCAGTTCAGTCGTTTGGAGGCTATTCACGCACCGGTTGGCATCGAGATGCGCACATTGGTGTTGGGTGCTGATACATTACGAATCTCAGTGACAAAAATGGACTTATCTCATTCACAGCCTTCCTGCTAGTCATGAAGCCAGGCGCCGAAGGGCGGGACAATTCCTGCTACACTGTTATTAGGAGGCCTGCAATGCAAAGGAGACGAAACATGTGATTGAAAGCCATATGTTGGGTGGGCCAATGCAATTCACGTGCACAGGTAGGCCGCCAACTCACGTTGCAAGAGTGATCTCAAACACCACGACTGGCTAGAGTATTGTTGCTGTTGGCATGCGCTGCGAAGTTGACATTTGGTTTGTGTAACTTCGCCGTCTACGTCCACTGTTCGACACCGCAGCCAACTGAGTGTTTCAAACGCCGCGTTTCAGCTGGCCGCAGCGCCTGTTTCAAGCTCAGGATTACAACCTTGAAAAGGTTACCGCGGCACAACGAAGTCGGGTAACACCGTGCTCTTTTGAGAGGCTACTACACTAGTGCACACGACGTCCACCGTATGTGATCCACGACACAAGTTACTAACTTCTATAGCTACTGTGTGTACGTATTCAGGTGCCACCAACTAGCACCGCATCGCCCTGTTTGTATATCCGGAACAATTTGCAGGGAATCATAGTCTCGTCTCCATAGTTCAGCTTGGTCTTGTAAACCAGACCGCAATGCATACCTTTAGGCCATAGTCAAAGATCAGTTGGACATGCGTACTATGGCAACGGTACTGAGACTTCACACCCTTTCGACGGAGATCTACCGAGACTAAACCCGATGGGACATAATATATTCTACGTCTGAAGTCGTGCTTCGTACAATACATCTATATGTATCCTGAGCTGGTCTGTTAGCGCTGCAGTTGATGGGAAATATCTATAATAGCATGTATATTTTGAGCGCTTCACAACCTCTGCAGAACCACGATATATATAGGGACAGTACGATATCTAATCTCTTAATCTGCTGCAGACTAATTGAATATTTAGGACTGCTTGAAACTACGGACAGAATGCATGATAGATGTACCATGACTGCCGACATCAAGTCAATACCAGCGGGAACTGATACACTTTGTTAGCTCGTCACAATGGAATAGAATGTGCTCCTTCATAGTTGGTTCATAGGCTGCGTGGCGATTGACAATGTTCTAATACATGAACCGAATCATTACGGAAGTTCATTGTTCGAGCGAGCAAAGTAATTAATGCGTCTGGCTAGCGACGCCCAGAGAATCGCAGTATTGACTTCCTGTCAGTCACTGCTGTAGCTCTATTAATTTATCTCCATGCCTATCTAGAACCATAAATACAAACGTTGCAAACATGCTTGAGTACTCGAGAGTACATATTACTTCCAAGCTAAAAGTCATTGCATAAACATGACTCCGAACAGCCGGTGACGTTGCAGTCTAGACGTGACATTAGGCGCTTTGACGCCAAATCTGGATTTCCGCAGGAACTAGAAGCCAGACTGCATCTTGAACCGGACCATCTCGACCTGCGTTCTGCTAGTTTATTTGTCGATGCCCGAATCTCCAATCGATCACAATATCCTCGGGCTCCCCTCTGTACCTCACATATCCTTTCGGGGCTCAAATGCAATTCCAAACGGCAACATGCAGAAGAAGCTCTTCAAGGCGTATGGTGGATCTCCGAGTCCACCCAATGAGTCGACACCTGCATGACCAGTGCGAGTAACATAGTCGATAGGTCTTCCCGCGCCCCAACATCCTATGTTATCGTAAAATTGACAAGTAACGCCGGTCACGACATACTTACGCAGCGTATTACCTTCAGGTAAGTTATAGCAGGTGGTCCGCCAGATCGTACCGAACCCGAACTGGTCAATTTGCTGGAAATCCTTCTTCTCTATCTGCACAGCAGTCCCTAGGCTATCCTGGTAGAATAGCTCAACGTGGCCATTTACAAACGAATCGTAGTGGTCCGTCGGCCAGCACTTGAAGCTGGATATTCGGTCATTATCCGGTCCGTTGGTACGTAGCTGCATGTCGTCGCGATTGAACGCATTGAAAAGGTGGCCCTCGCAGTTGTCATTGTCGAAAAACTCGCACTCACAGTAGCCTGCGAGCCTGTATTGTGTGATGCTATTGTCCAAGCGGTCGTTGAGATCTTTCGTCTTGACGCACGTATTTGGCGGGAAGCCGTCGCCGAAGGGGAACCCTTCCCATTGTCCCATATTTCTGATCCACCACTTCCAGAGCTTGGTATCGAATGACCAGAGCTCCTTGCCATACCCATCTCTGAATGAGTCTGACCACATGCCCAGCGTGCAGGTTGGCTCATAGAATGAACGGAAGGCAGAGGAGTCTTTGGCATCTGAGCCTGGAGGTACTTTGGGTGGGTCATCCCTTCTGACTAAAGCTGTAGACGTTGTAGTTGTAAAGTCGTCGCTGAGAGGAACGGCGACGCAGAAGTGAGCAGTTGAAAAGATGATGTTGGCGATGCATAGTGCTCGGAGGACGGAGAGAACTCTCGTCCTATCAGTATGCGGCTTCATTCTCAGCAATTTATTAATGTCCGTGAAAGGCCTTGGTCAATTGAAACTAGTTAACGATAGGAGGTAGATCGTTAGATGAGGTTTGCAAAGGATAGGTTTAAATTCTGATTAAACGGTGTGCATAGCATAGGACATAGATGTCGTTGCCATAAAGATAGTTCTCTATTCTGAGATGTTGAGAGAATGCTGACGCAAACCTGGCGGGTGTATTAGTTGGCATATATTTGTGGTTTTCCCAACGCTCTGAGCCAGCTCGCTCCCGCAGCAAATATATATAATCGTCCGCTCATTCTCCAGCGTGCCCAAGTTGCTGAACCAAATGTTCGGACTAGACTTGTGAGCACGCAGGCCTGCGCATGTGTCAGAAGGAGGCCTATTTGCTTAGTGAATTAAACTCTTTATATGTACAAATACAGGGTAGTCGATAACACAGCAGTTTGAGCTTTGCCATAATTCCGGGGTCTTTATGTCAGAGGATCTAGAAGGGAATACGCTCATAAAGAGCCCGGTCTTTCGAACGGTATCGTTGACATTCCAACAAGCTCTGCCAAGCTTGATACATATCCGATAGCGTTGGTCTTGAGATCTCGAGGTTAAAAATATTACCCACGAACGTTATGGTGGTCGCATCCTTCCGCACAGCTACTCTCTCAATCGTGATTAGATTTCCTGGTCGCATTGGTTTGGAAATGCCACGAGGGTGTCGGGATCTCCACCTTTCTTATTCTTAAGCCTAGATCCTATATATATATAGCTATACTGTATTGCATTTGTTTGGCGAAGCTTGTCTAACATGCTTTGCATACTTTTGAAAACGCGGCGCATTTACAGTCGAAAAACGAAGTCTTAAATTTTGTGGGCGAGAATGCGGCACCAGGCTTAGGCTTGAGTGAATTGGATGCACAGAATACAATACCTATCAGTCGGACACCGTACACCAAAGAAAACCCGGCATCTATACCCAGTACCAATGCCCGGTCACCGCTTCCGTGCCACCCTTATCGCAACAAAATCGAGTTGTTCAAAATACGCAACAACTATGCCCAGCCATGGGTCGTTAACGCGTTACGCAAGCTTCCGCCACCCCAGGGCTAAAATACACTAAACCTGAGCTTTCATTGGTATCGCTTCCTGAAGCAACTTCCTTTGGGTTTCAGAAGACATTTGGGTTAGACGCTAAGCAATTTAATGCCAAGTATCGATCGTTGGCGTAAATATGTCCGTCACTTCGAAGCTTCGCCCCATACTTCTACCAGGTGGTCAAACTTCAAGTTAATTGCGCTGCGTCCAATGCGTACGCATCAGTCAGGGCCCTGAACTGGGGCTGGGGTCTTTATAATTTATAGCAGACGCCCGGAGATCGAATATTTGTAGGGAACTAGTGGTCGTAACATTAGGAATTCAAATGTGGGTAAACGGCGCAGCACAGGAAATTTGCTCAAGATATCAGGCATCCCGAAGAGATGGAATTATTCTAAGACGCGCGCATCTTTTGCAATGGACGAGGATTACGATGATATTTTTGTCCCGTCCTATGCACGTGGCTCATGAACCACATATTTTGATATATATAAATTTCTTCTGCTAATAATATCCCAGCTGGGCTTCTGGGCACGATTATCTATCTAGCTACGACCACATACCGATAATTTGAAGCAGTTCATCTGTGGCCGGATATAATCTATGAGTTTTATATTCTTGGGTTTCTCGATGTAGCGATAATTGAATCACGTATCTCTAACCTCCTGCGCAGGTCAACTTGTAATTCTGCAAGTAGCCGGTTCTCAGGATCATACATATTATGGGTACGTATACATAGATAGATCGCGAGCGTCATCGGCAAAAATAACAACGTTGCATACTATAAACAAATTATACAATAAATCCAATGTAAACCACAGCTCGCCTGACGCCACAAATGCATAAACTAAATCTTACCTGAGATTCGATCTCTATACCTATATATATCGCCCGGCACCAGAAGACAAACTAGATGCCGATGTAGTATCAACCAAAGAAGACGCTTTGTAGATCTTCCAGCGGGACCCTCAACCAGTCCTGATCTTCCTCCTGCTCCTTATCTAGTTTCTCGACCTTTGCAGCCAACCAGCCTTTAAAGCCATCCTTCGCATTGCATTTCCCCTTGTACTTTTGCTTGAGTGCCTTCAGCGTTTCCAGCACCTGGCCCTCGTGGTCCGAGTCGCCTACGGCGTCGGTGCTATCTCGCTCCAAGAGATCCTTCTGGACGACTTCGCACCACCCGCTAAGGTCGTCTTTCATCTGAATGATCTTTTGCGAACCGCTACCACCGGTGGAACCCTGTGCGACGTCCGCCCCCATCATATTCGGGTCCAAGAACTCGTCGTGGAGGAAAGCCGCGATCTTGCCGCGGAGAGCTAGGTCTTGGGTGCGGACGTATACTATTTCCAAGACCGGAAGACCGTCCAGAGAGATGAAGTCCTGCTTGCCGTGACGGACTCTGACGGCTTTTGATAAGGCGAACATGATTCGTCGGGTGACGGTACGGTCTGTCTCGTCGACTAGAGCGTCGAGAATTGGCTTGAACAGCACTTCTTTGGTGTCGGCGCCAAGCTGTTTCTTCACGCGGCCAAGTGCCCCGGCGTTATTCTGGAGAGAGTTGCCGAGTGTGACTGCAGCGGCGCTGCGCTGTGATGTTTCGAACGACGGCGAGGAAATGAGCTGGATGAGGCGGTGGAGTGAGGTTTCGACCAATTTAACACCATACTCAGGCTCATGTGACATATCTTGAAGCCGTTCGAGAGCGTCGTTGAGACCATCGGAGTGCGAGGAGACGTCCTTGAGGACTTTCACGGCGGCGTGGAAAGCCTCCCAGTCAGCTGGGGGCTGGTGCGGCCGTGAGTGGCGGCCGATGGGAGGAATCTCTTGGACCTTGGGAGTCTCGCTGTTGGTCTTGTTTCCATGGCCGCCATTCACGATATCGGCCTCCTCATCCGCCAATTCAGGGACGACGACCAGGTCTGAGTACTGGTGGATTGTGGGAGAATCCGCCGGCTTGTCAGCGGGGACGTATACGGCCGTCCCTTCTTCTTCCGTTGGGTCGATGAGCTTGGCTTCTCGGCCGCCGGTGCCGATGTTCAGGCGCACATGAAGGCCTGGCGGGATGACTTGGTCCGATTCGACGGGGAGGAAGGTGGTCGTCGGCACGAATGTCTTCGGGTAGCATTCTTTGCCCGGATGGCACACCATCTCGACCTTCGACGCCGGGGAACCGTCTGCGTCCTGCTCATATTCGACGATGGTGGTGAAGGCGCCATGGAAAAACAGGCACAACAACCATACGGTTAGGACGAAGATACGGCTGAGGCCACTCATGGTGCTACTGTCCGGTCAGCCAGCTTGTGGAGTGGGTATTGCTGTGGGAGGGGCTGCGTATGCATGCATGTATGCGGGTGGGTGGATGTTGATGTCGAGGCTCGAGGTTGAGTTAAGCTCTTTATAGCAGACTCCAACAGCTTCTGGTGGGGAGCTCAAGCCGCCGAAAGTTAAATTCCAAGTAACTGCAACGTGGTGATATCGCCGTTGACTCAGAGAACGCGCGCCCTTGCAGGAATGCATCGCAGATTTGGTAGCTTCCAGAGCCCCGCCATCGCGACCCGCCACCGTCAAGATTGGAAGTTGATGATGCTGGCTCCAGCGCGGCATCGAAAGGCCATGCTGGCCGCCCCTCGCTGACTCAGCAGCAGTCGCCCGCCGATTCCCTCGCGGGAGCTCGCTCGACGGACGAACAGCCGCATTTCGAGCCAAGACGCCTTATTTACCTGAGTATATCTGCGCAAACGGAAGTACAGACATTCGGACGAATCTGCCGCTCTCCGCGCAATCACGTAAACATTTGGACAGCGGACTCGAATCACCGGTATTTGCTTGCTCCGGCCCGCCGTCCCTCGATTGGATTGAACGCTCTGCTGTGCCATCGACTTTCCCTGCTTCGTCGGTCTCGGCTGTTGCTGACTGACCATCGCCTCAGACAGCCCCTGACACTACGGCCAGACACTCCTTCTCCGCGATCTTGCATGCATAAACTTGGCCGGTCTTTGAAAAGAAAATTGAAGACCAAGGAGGGAGCGTAAGCCAGAAGCTCTCTTCCCTTCCCGATACTCATTTCTAATTCGGCCCAGACGATGCGCCGGAGCGCCAGACTCGCCAATACATCCAAACCCGACTCCTCGCTCACCGAGTCCGAATCAGAAAGTCCAAGCAGAGCGCGAGCCCGAACCCCGCTATCCAGACGAGCCAGATCTCCAAGGAAAAAGGAGGCTATCCCTCGTAACGACATTATCTCAACATCCTCACCGCCGACTTCCGACGAAACCCTGGTCGCTGTAACGGGCGCCGACATTGGCACCGTTGCGAGAGCCGACAAGAACCCGAATATGCATTATTCAACAAACGACGCCTCGCCGCTAACCAATGGAGATGCTACGCCAAACAATCGAGAGTCCATGGACGAAGAGACGGGATCGCTGGAGCGATTCAAGGAGAACAACCATGGCTACCACGTCGACAGCCGAGATATCGGTAGCGGGGGAGAAGACCTCGACAAACTCAAGTCCGTCGCCAATGGTGTGCTGCAGAGTACCGTACCGGAATGGATCAGCTTAACGTTGATGATTGGCCTGATATTTGGCGGCTGTTGTTCGAACGTCTTTGCGCTGGAGGTCATCATCAAAGAAGCTCCCGACGCCGGCCATCTGATCACGCTCGCGCAATTCCTGTTGGTCTCAATTGAGGGCTACATCGCACACTTCGACTGGAACTCGCCGACGCTGCTCGTCCCCAACCAGATCCCGCTCAGACGATGGTTTGGTGCCATCATACTGTTCTTTTCCGTCAGTGTCATGAACAATTGGGCCTTCGACTACAACATCAGTGTGCCCATCCACATCATTCTCCGGAGCGGGGGTAGCATCACAACAATGCTTATCGGTGCCTGCATGGGCAAACGATACAGCAAGATCCAGGTGCTTTCAGTGCTCATCCTGACGGGCGGTATAATACTGTCGGCGATGAGCAATGCCAAATCAATGGTACGCATCTCCACCGGCAAAACAATTCCCGCAACACCCTATCTTCAAGGGAGGCTGGAAGAATCCAATTGGGATATAGCTAACAAAAAGGGTATCATACAGGGTGAATCCGAGCAATCCCTCCCCCGCTTCATCACAGGTCTCACGATTCTCTTCATCTCGCAGTTATTAGCTGCATTGATGGGTGTCTACATTGAAAACACTTACGCGATTTACGGCTCCAATTGGCGCGAAGGCCTCTTCTACACACACGCTCTCTCGCTACCGCTGTTCATTCCCTTCGCACAATCCATCAAACTGCAGTTCTACCGTCTACAAGCATCAGAACCGCTCCCGCTACCAACCCTACTTCCGTTACTACCGGATGCGCTGCGAACGATCCGTGTACCTAAACAACTTTTCTATCTGGGCGTGAATGCGGTAACACAGTACGTGTGCGTCCGCGGGGTGAATTACCTCGCGGGGATGAGCACCGCCCTGACCGTCACCATCGTCCTGAATATCCGCAAACTGGTCAGCCTGTTGCTAAGTATATGGTTGTTTGGAAACCAGCTCGGCGGAGGGGTCGTGGCAGGTGCGACTGTCGTATTCGTAGGCGCATTTGTGTACGGGTTGGAAAGTCAGCGACAGGGCAAGATGAGGAGAGAGGCGGCGATGGCAGAGCACAGGAGACTGCAGGCAGCGATGGAGGAGCGGAAAGAGTACACAAGTTAGGTACGGAACTCTAGCTGCTTACGAAGGATGCCCCGGTAGTCTGAGTCAGGACGGGATAGACGTCCTGGTGTGAAGGAGTCGAGTGCTTTGTCGTATATATTTCTTTGACGCGTTTCCTTTGGTGATACCAATACATCTAGCATGTGCTTTACGCTTGATTAGACAGACACACCAGCGCATATAGATGCATGGCTTGGCATGAATGGATGGATGGATAGATGGATGGATTGCGATGGACGGACTTGTAGTATATGGTTTTCACACGCGTACGGGGTTGGGATGGGTTGCACTTCTTTTGTTTGGGCTGGATTACTTGTCGCATGATGTTCTTACACGATTAGAGCGAGATACCTAGGCTAAGTAGACGACTAATAGACCGTTGCATGAGATAACAACCAAGCTGGAGCTTAGTCTCGGGGTCAGTCTGCCCAGGCTAGAGCTATGGAATGACGTGTGGCATGGTATATCGATAAGGCTAGCATTCCATCGGTATCGTAGGCGTGTAATCGATCGGCGGCTTTTACTGCCTGAAGGATGAGTCGCCGCCATGTATGGCACATTGCCCTCGTCTATATAAATGACCTCAGGTCTGGCGGATGAGAAAGTACTATGTGCTTAAGACTTGTATCTGGAGCTCGTGCGGAATACTCGATCTCATATGGCGCGCCACATGTTGTATTTTGCGCGTTGCAACGTTGAGCCAAACGAACATCAAGCTGAGCGAGATGGCAGGATCAAGGTTCCACAATCCACCTGCCTTCCTCCGCATCCTCTCCGACCGCGACTCCTATGCGGCTCAAGGTCCGGCCGATCAAGCGCCCTGCAGATTGCACGGCATATACAGCATCAACCTTCTGCCCGCCATCATCATGATATCGCTCTCAACCACCCGGCCAGTCCACCTTCATCGCCATGGATCCGGATCCGCACATCCTCATTCTCGTCCACAATACCGCGACGACCAATGCCAGAGCGGATGCGCAGTATCGCGAGCAGGCGCTAGGTTGCCTGCAGTTTGTCGGGACGCGTATCGACCTCGATGAGCGTGTACTAGAAGAAGAAGAGGATGAAGGTCAAGCTTGCGCTAAGGCTGCGCAGAAGCCTCGGAAGCGGCCGTTGCTCGCCCAAAGCTCAGACGATGAACGCGAGCCGCTTTACGACAGGCGGAAGCGGGCATCTTTTATTCGAGAGGGACCGCAGGTGCAAGTTGAAGAATCACCAGGTGAGATGGGATGCGCGATGCTACAGCCGCCATATCTTGGAGGAGATTGGCTAACTTGCCGTCTATTAGTATATAAGCCAATGAACTCCTTCAATGGCCTCACTCAAACACCTTTGGCGTACTCGATAGCTACAGGCGTGGCGAAGTCTTCGGCTCCGGAGCTCTCAACATTCGTTTGCGAGCCTGCACCGACTGTTCCCTCCCAGCATGCGTTTACACTGGAGCCGGTCACCCCTCAGGTACCGAGTATATCAGTTATCCCTGAGACTATCCTGCGACCAGCTAGTGGAAGCCTGCAGTCGCTATTGGGCGACCTGCCGTCGAGCCCGATAGAATACGACTCGTCGCCTTTAGAGATCCCAGACTCGCAGCCTACGCCGCCCAAAAAGGCGGTTCCACACTCATCCGGCCGGTCATTGCTGTCCGACCCCACTGACGACTCTACTATCACCCATGTCTCCCAGTCTCCGCCGATGCAAGCGGCTGCTGCCGCCGTCGTGAAAGATACGACTATTGCATCAATCGTCGAAGTGTCGCCAATAGCCCCGTCCCGGAACCCGGTGACTCCAACCCGAAAAATCATACAAGTCCACCCACCACCTCCAACGCTCGCCTCTCTATCCCCAGTATCCCCGTTGGAGCCCTACTCACTTCCCGAAACATCGACTTCTCCCGACAAGCTACCGCACCGCTTCCCTCTATTCACCGGGCAGCCGGTCTCGCCATGTTCACTACTCGCATACATGCTGGAAAAGGACATTGGCCTCGTCGACAAGAAGATCCGCTCCGACAAGAAGCAGATAAACCGATACCTTGAACTGCGGCAGATCGGTGGATACAATATCGACTCCCCACCGCCAGGAGTCAACAGCAATCCAAAGCCAATCACGCCGATGATGCAGCGGCTGTACGCAAACGCCAAGTTGGACAAATACTTCCGTCCCAAGACGTTCGCGCGCGAGATGCGCCGTCGCGAACGCGGGTACTGGCGAATGGATCTGAGCCGATGGCCGAGGTCCGGCGGGAGCAAGGCTTCCGCTGCCGGAAACGGCGGGTTAACCGCTGCTAAGAGCACTGCGGAGAAGAAGTACGATTTCTGGAATAGGCTAGCGGGATACGTTAGGGGAGGTGATTTGGGGGAAGCCCGCCTCTTCTTTGAGTCGGAGAGCGAGGGAGCGGGGGACCATGTTGGCGATATCTTGCGGCTGTACTGTTGGGGAGAGGTTGCAGTGCATGTGAGTATTTCATCCATTTGTTCATTCGGCCAGTGCGTAATTTCGGAGACGTCTTTGCTAATGGGGCTGGTGTGCGCGTAGATCTGGGTGATACTGTACGCTATAAGTGATCGTATAGTCTCGGCACTAGCGCTCAAGTGGGTCGATTCCGCTGGACACACGATTATCGAAATGTGAGCGAAAGAATCAGCTATTTGTTCTATTTCCAGTCGCTCTCCCATTCTATGGATTGGGTGACACGGAACGCATCATCGGAGTTGGATCTGCACTTTGTCTGCTTTGTAGAGCATAGATGAGCCTCTACTTGCTGGGCCGTCATAGAGCTAGAGATACCTTATTAAGAGAACCGAAATGGACTTTGAGCATTCCACAAGCGTGGATATCACATGTATTGCATGGCTATACTTGGGGGTGTATAACTCTTGCAAAGTCCGAATAGAGCAGTATAGAACTTTTTTGAGAGAAAGAAATCGCCATTGCAGCGATACTAAACCTTCAAAACTGAGTCGTCCGGCCTACGTAGATCTAGAATATGGCTCTGGATCCGCGTCAGGTTTATAACATGTATCCACAATGGGGGTATATATATTGAGAGATGCGGTTTGCGGATTGATTGATGGCATTTTTCGGCCATCTATCATTTGGTGACATGGAGAGCGTCAGCGTTATTCTCTCTAGCTTATCTTTATCTAGACTATGGTAGAAGATGATCCGAAATACCCTACGCTGACGTACGGTGTGGTTTGCGAGACCAGTGCATGCACTACGCCCCCTGTCTGATCTCACATCGATGACATCTGCGCACGTATACAGTACGCCAGTCTCGTCAGGGTTATCTGCTAGCCTGTGGTTCGAGCTCGCAAAGCTCTGTATATGTCTGTTTCGAGTCTCAGATGACCCCGCCGATATAGCTGTGCATGTCTTTACCTCCAATACCCACAGCACGAGCATTTAGAACAAATTGGATTTTAAATGGTGAGCTGTGTCTAAAGCTGCAATGACGATTTACCGTAACCCTATTGAAATATACCCCGCATATGCTTGCAACAGGGCTGCTGTGGATATACCCAGGCGCTGTGCGCCTGCTTAGCTTAGAGCTCTCTCTGTGCTATACAGTTATGTGTAGTTGTCTGTGCTACGTTGGAGGCCCAGAGCTGCTCTAAGCCATTGCTTCGGTTTCAGCATAATTATAATCGATTCAAGCTTCAGCTTCGGTGCTGACTGTGAATCCGCAACTTCCTGGCTTGTGAAATCACCCAACACAGGAAATCCAACACGACGCCCTCGTAACGACATGCAGCCTGGGGTCTTTTAACGTTAGTGGCACCACCTGGACAAGCTATCCCTACATTCCAACATAACAAAATATGAAACGATGCCTACTTCATTTATGGTTTTTCTGTCAGCGTCGAGCCGGTCGACTGTCTGCATTATCTAGGTGTTTTGCCATATATGCGATGTTGTGAGACGTCGACGTCTACCGATCCACATGTGCACAATGCAGTACGAGGCTAGGCGGCTGTTAACATGTTTCGAAGCTGTCGAGAGAATCGCGAGTTTGTAGGTATATACAATTGGTGAACTGTGGCTTGCAGATTAAAGCTGGCTTATGGTAAATAGAATGTTCAGCTGGGGTGCGTTGGTGACGCGACGCATCGGCCTACGTAGGTACATGGAACATGTATACCTGGGTAAGTAATGATAAGTACCTATTAGTTGGCCGGGCTCAATAGTTGTAACTATGTTTCAAGGAGAAGCTGTCGGGATGTGCCTTATGAACCTCTTCCTCACTGCGCGAATATCTTGAAGATTCAAGGCACAGGCTCTGAATGTGATTTGTATATATTGTGGATGTAGATGCTCTTCATACCGAATCTCGCCTTTCGAAATTTCTCCGCTCGATGTATCCCGACCCGTCATTATATCCCCCTTGACCTATACGTCGATTTTTGCACTGCCGCGCATTTCTCCAGGCGAAGAATCAGCTGATCAGCTAGTCTCTGTTTCCCCATTTCTATATCGTATCTGCACCTCTTAAGGAGTTATCTCCAGGCCCGCGATTTGCTACGGTTTCCTGCAGGTTGTCTGCTCGGATTGAAGTCATGTGGCTGCCAATTGCCCTTTTAGTCGCACACCATATATCAACCGGCGCTTGCATGGATGCTTTGAGCGCTCCTAACTTCTGGGATCCCAATGACACCCGCTGGAAAGTCAATAAATGCAGTCTCGCGCTCTTCCAGGGCACCCAATTCGACACCATCCAATCCTACTGGATCGGCGACCCAATGACCGATATGATCAAGTCGCCTAAAACCTCTTGCCTCTCACTCGACCAGCTCACTCTCCCGTCAGCTGACGTAGGACAAGGCTCACTCTATAAAATAGTCAACGGTTACAGAATTCGCGGAGACTGTGGTTGCACATTCTACGAGGACGACAAGTGCACCAAAGGCCTCTTCGACGCCGTCAGTCGCGACGACGATGACCTGCCGCGCACGGGCAACGGCGACAAAACCGCATCACTCAGATGCTGGGACGATCCGGGTGCAGCGTGCTCCGTCCAATTGTACAGATATAGAAGCTACAATACTGCCGAAGGGTCTCCCAAAAGCGGGCCGGACAACCAGCAGGAGTATTACCCGTTCGCGCTGGACCCGCCTGGAAGATGTCTTCCCGTCCCGGATCCCCTCAAGGGCCAAGTTACAAGTCTTATCCAAAGATATTGTGCAAGGTGCCGGTATTATGACAATCTGGATTGTTCGGGGAATCCTCTGTTGGAATTCGGAAGCGGAGAGGCGGGAGAAGGGGATTTGAAGGATATTGGACCTAAGATTCAGGCATACCAATGCGATAAGTCGGATCCACCGAATGCCGACAGCTGAGACTACCGACAACGGTACTTTGAGCTCGAACATCTAAAGTTATGAACAGGTTCGGACATTATCTTGTATGGTCGAATTGTATAGATAGTCGAATGTTTTGGAGATACTGCGTGTGAGGTGCCGGGCGCACACGATCAATCTCGATTGACCCAGTTTGAATTCGCTCAACCGCTTGTATGGTATATTCTGGCTGGTCTCGCAAGCTAACCCATCACGACGAGTTGGCCTACGAGACCTGTCTTACATGTTGCATGGATCTGCAACTGCAAAGTAGATATTTGCTTCAGATTACGATTTCTCTAGCTATATATCCACTCGTTTTTTTGAATTAATTGCCATTTCGATAAAAGTGAAAACTACGTGCATATTAATAAATCATTATCGCGTGTAGATTTACATTCTTCAGTGACCAGTAAATTGCGAAGCTCTCAGGATCTCACCGAAACACCGCATCCAATCGATGTGAGAACCTCGCATTCTTGATTTGTTTGTAACTTTAGCTTCATTGCTATCGACGAATATAATAGTGAGATAAAAAAATTGTTAGCCCACGAAGGCAGATAATATCGTGAAACTCAGCTCAGCCCTCAGATTTTTGGGCGTTGCAAACAGTATATATCACCCAGGCTGTAGCAAACGACAGCATCAGTGCCAGACCCGCCCAGTTGCCAATGCGCAAGTCAAAATCAGCGTCTGGAATCGATACTAAGCAAACGATATCGCGAACGTTCGAACACATTTAGGAACCGGATTGGGGTCTACACTCTAGCCCCAAATCCAACTGACAGCCGTGCACGCAGTACTATAGTCTGCATTCCATGAATTCAAAGTCTTGATAAGGTTGATACGAGGAAGAGACGCAGGCGGCCCATGCATTGGGACCCTGGGACCCCGTACGTTCGCTAAGGTGAAACTTTTCTCCACCTCGAGATCTACTGCTTACAGCCTTGAAACCAATCGTCACCGTGCTATGCATGAAAACGTCCAGCACCATGCTGCCATCAGAGCCCATTCCTCATCCTATACTCCGTACTTTGCAGAAGTTTCACCGTTCTACACAATACCTCTTAGACAGTACCATGAGGGAAAAAGCGAAAAGGTATAGGTATGTACGCGCTATCTTTTTGATCCACTTGCTGTTTGTCAAACGGCAGGCTTGCGACAACAGCTGCCATGAGGACGGCGGCAAAATTGGCAAACTTCATTTTGGCAGTGGGGAATTATATAATAATAATTCCCATTTTATTATTATACGAGCCGATAGTAACCCATGGGCCTCTATTAAAACGAGTGAAACGGTTGGCAACAAAAAAGTGAGGCAAGGAGGGGTGCACGAGGTGCAGGATACACATGCAAGCGAGAACCCGGTTCTAGAAGTCTTCGGACTCGTTTGCTGCTTTCGAAATGGGAAGCACCCTTGCACAAGCAAATATGCAGAGACGAGGTTATACAAGGTTTGGATATATCAATTATCGGCCACCGATAAATCCACAGGCGCGGTCATGTGCATTACCAGGTGCATTCTACATACATACGCATAACGCACTCGATATGTGGAATGCTCATCGTATTTCGAGGCGGGCATACCAATCCCGTATTCGTGCCAAAGTAATGAAAGCGTTCAGTTTGCGAATTCTCGTGGTGCGATAAAATGGCGGGTTCCGGCGGTACCACGGTCTTGAAAGCCGGAGTCACCGCGTCCATCGATCCAGCCACTCACAGCGCTCGTAGCAATGTCGGACACGTATATCGCGCTTAAGTAATTTTGCTCGATTAATCCGGGATCCGGGAAGATATCAAGCAAGATTAAAAAATCATGCATCGAGCATTTATAACTGCTGCTTGCGTTCTTTAAATCTCGACGGCTGGTGGCCATGGGTGTTTTGAGCACCGTAAAAAGATTAGCACTTCTGCCATATATTAGCCTAAATCGTTCCCTAGCCTCAGGGGAATCGACCCCGCAAGTGCGCTAGCATGTAGACGTAATTCTTTCGGGTTCCTCGTGCATGTGCACGCCAGAATCTGGCTGCGTCGTCTAGGGCGGCGACTGGTTCAGGAATGTATCGAGAATGCGTCTGATACATGCACATGTACCTGCACTCCTGCGCGTAGAAAAGATATACATGTGACTCCTTGCGTCGTCGGTTTGCTCAGCAATCTCAAGCCACCGTTTTATATCCTGCGACTCCTGGAAATCCATTCCCCTGTGGTTGGCTTCCAAATGGTCCGGGCTTGTTTGTCAAGTGAACAGGCAAACCGCTTTCTGCCTGGCTCGAGTTTGCTAGCCGGATGAAACGAGCCGGAATGAACGCAGGCTGGGTGCAAAATACCACAGTCCCAGCCTGTGGAGACACACACGTGAACCCATTCACCCCTCTTGCGGGCGCTATTCTGGGCATTCGACTGCTTGTTTTAGGCTAGACTGATTGTCAGGCGCGGGGCACCGGCGAATACGGGATATATTCAGCAGCCTTAAGGGCTTAGCATGCATCCGCGGACTGTCAGGAGTGTAACCTTAAAAAGTTGAGCCGCACGTAATTTCTATTTCTAATTGTTCGGCTGGGGATGTAACAGTGTAATCTCAAATTGCAGAAAATGGCCTCGCTCGCGCAAGTCGCTAGCCAAAAAAGCAGAGCCCAAAGCGAGCGACTGAAGATTAATACATAAGTGGAAGGCCCCTTTCAGCCTTTCGCGCTCAATTGGAGCAGGAAATGTGGTCATGAGCTTTCGCAGTCCAGAATTCGATTTTCGGTCTGTAGACTGGCACTGGACTCGAAATACATCAGCCCTTCTACAGAGCGCTCGACATCATGGCTTCAAATCCGAGCCCGCCCAGTAGCGCCGGCACTCCAGATAATCGCACCAAAATCGAGGCTTTGTACAAGCCGAAGAACAACAGAAAGAAGAAGCTATGTAAGACAGAGAAGACATCGCCATCATGTCACCCGATTCGCTTCGCTGCATGTTAACATTTGCTGACTTTACCAGGGATTTGTGTTGGCATATCCGTGGCTTTCGGCGTCGTGGTCGCGATTGTCCTCGCAGTCTTAATCACCCAGAACATCCTCCACGTCAAAGCCAAAACCGATGCAACTCGGCCCGACGCCAACGCCGCCGCCGCTTCGACGACAACCGCGGCGTCGGCCTCAACACCAACTTCCGGGTCTGGCGCGGACGAGGACGCTGGCGCTGATTCTGCGACAACGACGAGGGCGGGCTCGCGCTCGCGACCCCACGCCACCGCTTCGACCACATCCAGCGTGCCCGAAGCGACAGCGTGCCCGACGAAATCCGATATCCCGTCGGCGGACAGAGGCACCGACCTCGATACGACAACATGGTTGGACATGACGGACTTCAACTGCTCGTATACAAGCGAGACAGTGGGCGGACTTCCAATAGTCGGCCTCAACTCCTCGTGGGATAACTCCAAGCAAGCCAACTCGGGTGTCCCGCCCTTAAGCAAACCCTGGGGCTCCTACGCCAGTCGGCCGGCTCGTGGAGTCAACTTGGGAGGATGGCTATCTATAGAGCCTTTCATTACACCTTCGTTATTCGCATACGACTTCAGCGCGGGTATCGTCGATGAGTACAGCCTCTCCAAGTACCTTGGGAAGAAGGCGGCTGCAACTCTCGAAAAGCACTACGCGACTTTTATTACAGAACAGGACTTCAAAAGTATCGCAGATGCTGGCCTTGACCACGTTCGGATACCGTTTTCTTACTGGGCGGTGGCGGTCTACGATAGCGACCCATTCGTTTTTCGGGTATCGTGGCGCTATCTTCTACGAGGCATCGAATGGGCTCGCAAATATGGCCTCCGTGTCAAGCTAGATTTACACGGCCTTCCCGGCAGCCAGAATAGCTGGAACCACAGCGGACGCCAGGGCCAGATCGGCTTCATCCTAGGACAGAACGGCGCAAAAAATGCACAAAGGGCGCTTGACATCCACGATCAACTTTCCAAATTCTTCGCCCAGGACCGGTATAAGAACATCATAGCCTTTTACGGGCTAGCCAACGAACCAGGGAATTCTATTCCCCTCGATCAGTTGGCATCCTGGACGGCTGATGCCTACAAGATTGTTCGCGACAATGGCGTTGACGCGGTCCAGGTATTCAGCGATTCTCTCAGGTCGCTTCAAACCTGGGAAGGAGAACTCCAGGGCTACGGTGACAGCCTGGTCCTTGACACTCACGAGTACGTCATCTTTGACAACGGGCTGCTTGCGATGAAGCATGCCGCCAAGATATCCTTCGCCTGCGATACCTGGACACAACAAATCGAAAGCAGCGTCAAGTCAGGGTTCGGCCCAACTATGGTGGGCGAGTGGTCCCAGGCGGACACTGACTGCACCAAGTACCTCAACGGCGTTGGCAACGGGGCTCGGTGGAGTGGCACTTTCTCGGATACGAAAGGTACGCCGAGATGTCCAACCGGGGATGAGCAATGCAGCTGCGACTTGGCAAACGCAGATCCATCTCAATTCAGCACGGAGTACAAGCTATTCCTGAAAACATGGGCGCAAGCTCAGATGCGCGCGTTCGAGAAAGGGTGGGGCTGGTTCTACTGGACCTGGAAGACGGAGGCGGCTCCGTTGTGGAGCTATCAGGCCGGACTGGCGGCTGGAATAATGCCCGAGAGCGCCTATAAATCTGACTGGGAATGCTCCGATCCTGTGCCGAATTTCGGAAAGCTACCGGAGTATATCTGAATGATTGGGAGCATAGAATTTACCTTTATTGCATCCATTGCGGGCATTTGATTTCGGGATACCAGCATTTTTTTTTTTTGTATGATACCTTTAATTTTCTCCTGTATATAGACCATCTTCTGTTCTTGGGGTCTTTAGCGTTAGCGATATATACTTCATTCACTGCCCCTTCCATAATTAACTTTGCGCTGGATTCCGTTACTTAGAGTTTGGAAACTTCCGATACCGTCCGCTGTTATCGCCATCGCTCTAGCTATCTATCTTTTATGTAGCCCTCTGCTGCTCCATGCTCCCCGGTTTCTTTTCTCATTCAAGTAAACTGCGCTGCCGCCGACAAAATTGCTGGATCTAAAATACAACAGCACTGGCTTCTACAACCACCATCTGAGCTCCCGATCAAACGTACTTTCACCCCCAACAAGCGTCGTCTCGTGCACCCGAAGCTGGACGCAAAGAACGGGCGCTGGTGAAGCCCTCCGTGCCATAGTCAGAGGTCAACATGCCTTTAACACGTGTGCAAAGTTGGGCTGCGTACAGGCAAAACAGAGGAAAATTCGAGCAGCTCCCAGTGGAGCTTCTGCACATGGTGATCAGTCGGGTACGTCCATTTACCCACCTATAATCAGGCGCACGCCCTACGTACATGCATGGAGCTTCCACTCAATCAGTAGTTGCCTTGCCCCTTAAGTTCAGCGCCTGGCTTCGAGGCTACCCAATCATATCAAGACTTATATATATTTACATGCATGCCTGCTAACCTACCCAGGCTGACGCTTCCACAATATTGGCACTCCGACTTACTTGCTCCCTGTTCTATGGCATCGCCTCGGAGTATCACTACCAAAATATCACCCTCGAGACGTTCCAATCGAAACTTCATCTCAGATACATAGGAAATTTGTTTCTCGATGGCTATGGAGGCATATGTAAACCTCGGAGGATCGATATTTTCTCATTCCGCAAGCGTGGGCGGCGCAATGGTCAGAATCCTGCGTATCAACGGGTTCGTTTCGACTGGTTGCAACAATCCGCTCAGAAGAACGCTGAGAGTTTACAGTGCGTTTTCACAGCCGTTCCTGGAATTTCGACGTCCTTTGGGCCGGATAGGCTTACTAAGTACTTGTTCAATAGCATACATTGCCCAAATATCGCGGCGCCGAAGGAGATCGTGGAACTTATCGGTAGATGGCCCAAGCTTCGACAGCTCACTCTGGCAGTCAACCAGTCTCTTCTGTGCCGGAAAGATTTCAAAAAGAATATCAGGTTACTTAAAAATCTGACTTATTTAGCCTTCGACGTTTCATGGCCAGATGGACAGGTTCGCCCTGATCTCAATATTATGTGGGACGTCGTGAACGCGAACGCAGATACCCTGGAGTGTTTAAGGGCCGACAATTGTCGCGGGGACGGGAATGCTTACTGCACATCCTCACAATGGCGGACCGGATTTATACGGCTGATCGACCTCTTGCGCGATGTCACTGGTCACAACAGGACTGGGCGGTTTGAGCTGACAAGACCTCGTGTTCGTGTTTTGTTCCCGTATCGACAAGATCAATGGCCCAAGCCGCTCAATCTCAAGGTCCTCCAGCTGGATTCCAATTGTATAGGTCTTGATGGACGTTACGGGGTTCTCAATCACATTTTACGACCAGAAAGCCTGCAGATTTTGAGTTTTTTGAATTGCCTAACGGCGGGTAGCATGCTTTCCAACATGCTCCGCCAGGGCAATAGTTTCGTCAACCTGAAATATCTCCAACTAGTCAACAGCGCAAGGTCAGGATGATTGAAACGATTCTTCCGAAGTTGAAACCCCTGACAGGATTCTGTTTTATTCAGCATCGGTGCTGGGGTGATGGCCCAAAACTGAATGACGACCAGGGTTCATTCGATTACGCCTGTCTTGATTCTCACCGCACCACTATGCGAATACTATGGCTAGAGCACTGCTACGTAGAGGGCATAGCGTTGAGGAGCAGGAGGGTAATGCACTATGACTTTCTCCGACAGAAGGAAACTATAGATTTTAGCTCCTGGCCCCTTCTAGTGGAACTGAGTTTGACAAGGTCATTGCAGGCTATGGTAAGTTGCGTGTCGTCCCAGCTGCAGATAGAGGTGTTTCTAGACACCGAGAGCGCGCACCAGTTGTATCGAATGGAAGTTCAAAAGATCGCTACCAATGCTGACATATTTGCTTCCGGTTGACGAAGAAGAGATTAGTACTTCCGCCGTCCTTGCGGCTCTTGCAACTCTTTGGTCCCGTCAGTTCCTTAGGTCTAGATCGGCATATCAAGCTGGTTCAAGGATACACTCAACATCAAGTCAAGCTACGGGGAGGTGGAGCACCGGCTTTGAATGGTGTCATAATTAGCATACCAGGTGATCCTTCTGCGGATATATTGACTCTGGTGGTTAAGGGACTTCAAGACAAGTCCTCCAAAGAGTCGAACCTCGACACTCCGTTTTCAGTGGAGCGGGTGGATAACCCCCAGATTCTTCGAAAACAATTCCCCGAAGCCTCCATATTCAGATGTAGTGAACCACGGAAATGGATCGATTCGTTTCCTGAGACCATGGGTTGATTCCGATGTGCTCTGATGATATGCATTTATGGACGTTATAACGTATCCATACAGCTTGGCTCGAAGCCAGGCGCTGCCATACAACTATCTCAAATACTCCTTGGAAACTGAAATCTATAGAAACTAGAAGTCGAGTGAGAGATGGATTGCAAAATAGTGAAACTCAAGGTGAATCGGGCGCTCTAGGTATCACGACCGACCCTACCGAGCAAGGCGAGTACACCTGGACGATCAAGGCGTCTACCATCGTCATATGATACCATGATGCTGTAGCAAGCTCGCGTCACGTCCCCTCGTTCAGATTATATTTATATTGGCAGATGAGCTTCAACGCGGCTGTGGGGCCAATTTTGGGTATAGTATCACAGTAAAATGTTATACAAGTTGGTTACGTAATTGCTGGGCAGGCATATATCCATACCTAGTAACTAGTACGCACCCTGTCTGCGTGATATATTTTAGACGAAGCCCGCATAGCCTACTCAAATGGGTAGTCAATACTTACAAATCATATCTAAAAGCACCGAGCTAGAAGCTACCTAGGTATGTAGCAAGTATTCGCTACTAAACCATCGAGAGATAATGTTTCGGGTCTAAGAATCCAAGTTGGCACCTATATATTATGTACCGTAAAGAGCTTTGCTTCCGATTGAATGATAATGCGCATGCTTGAGAGCCAAATGATGCTGATGCTAGGCAAAAAGCCATAACTTCAACACACGCTTAGATGGATGCTAAACGGTATATTAAAAATGGATATATGATAATTAAGATGCTGTAAAACCGCCGGCGTCGATACGGCCATTATATCGGCCTCTCACGGGAGGTTGATATGATTTAGGCGTAGCTGATAGGAAATTGTTTACCCAATTGAAGGTGCAGGTACGTGCGGTTTCGCATGGGTGCGTGCAACAGTTCCAAGGTGTGGCCGTTATGTCTGGCCCGTGTTTGTGTAGTTGCTCGGGCGATGATAGCCACAGCTAGGCCCCACGCAAATCTCCCATAAACACCAGCCAATCTAGCCTCAGCATCACCATCGGATCCCATCTATCCTGGTCCTGTCCTTGACTTCCTCCCGTCCACTGCAACTGCTCCTGATGACTTGACTATTCACTCCACGGTCTCAGCGAAAAAGCTTAATCTGAATTGACTTGCGTTTATTACCACTGTTTCTGGCAATTAAGCATCTTTCGATTCATCCATCTGCCAGACGTCGCTGAGGAGCAGTCACGCCGACTACTCCTCTTTACCAATAGAGCGCTACCATGTCGTACGTACTCAGTACCCGGATGGCATTGTTGTTTCTGGCCAAAGCTAATGATACCTGCATGGGCTGGGCTGCTAGAGGCTTTGATCTCCTTTACCAAGCTGGTCAGCTTTATGACGGCGACGACGATGGAGATGATGAGAATGACGAAGAGACCCAAGCTGCAGACGGCGATGACGACGGAGCCGAGAACGCCGTTGAAGATGAAGGCGAAAATGATGATGTGGGTGGCGTCGACGACGGAGCTGGCGATGAGAACGAGGTTGTGATGGAGACCGAAGCACCTAGGGATGAGGAGTCAGGGGACGACAGCTTGGGGATGGGGAACCCTGACCGGAGCTGCCGACGACGACGACGACGACGACGACGACGGGAGTTGCAGAGTCTCCCGCTGCTGCTGACCAACCGGCATCTGGTGGGCCGTCCCGGAACATTGGGCGAGGCAAGGGTGGTAAGGGCCTCGGAAGACAGGACGCCAAGTGCCACAGAAATATCATACAAGACACCATCAGGAGGGTCGCGAAGCCCGATATCCGCCGCCTGGCGCCCCCGTCGCGGGGGGTGTGAAGCGCATCTCCGGGTGGATGTATGACGAGACACACGGGGTAATGAAGACCCACCTCGAGGGGGTCATTCGCGACGCTATCGCCTACACTGGGCACGCGGAGGTGAATACCAGAACCACCCTGGGAGTCGTCTTCGCCCTCAAGCCGAGGGCGCACCATTCAAGGGTTTGGAGGCTAGAGGAGAGCTGTGGTTGCGTTATTACTGCGTCTTTCGGTAAGCGCAATGCATCTGGTTTCCAGATAAATATAAAGCGGGCTACCATATTTCCTATCGTTGTTGGTATGGTTATTACACCAACAAGCTTGTATAAGGAAAATCGTTTCCGAGGAAATAGTGATTTAAAGGTAAAGTCGAGAGAGGACAATAGAGAGGTGTGAGAACAACGCAACGATTGTTGTATAGTATAGGTGATGTGATTTTATGTGATGTGATGTATACCTGGTAGTGTCTACCTACCTGCTCAAGTGCTTAGGTATTTAAGTACCCCGTAGGTATCGTTTGATTAGGGAAAGGAAGCGTGTGGTGTGGTCGACGGAGCCAATGCAGGTCTGGTCCCGCATTGGACCATATGTTCACATTCATGTTGACCCTACCTGCTAGGTAGCTGTTCTTTTTCAATATCTCTTCTTCATCATCCTCTTTCAAGATTGCAATAGCCAACCTATCCTACTGGGCAGCGGAGGTACGTTCTTGTTCTTCTCGTTGCTCGAGCTTGTCAACATCATTAGATCAGGAACTCGTTTATCCATTGGGACAGTAGAAAATCCAAGTACGTAATGACACATCTGTCAAGAAGGAACCGCTACTTCCGAAGCAAGTCGGCGAGTAAAGTGAAGGCACACGAATCCGAGGGTTAGTTGCTTGATTAGACCGCAGCCCGAACAATTCATAGTCCTCATGACAAGCTTAATACATCGCAGTTGAGTAGCGAATTGGAGGTTCGCTAAACGCAACAATTTCAACGCAAACTACTGATATATTGAATGGGTCCTTGCTATGCACGTGGGCGAAATGATCTACTAAGGCTAGAATACGGATGCTAGTCGCTATTTGGGGCAACAGTAGACAGCTGATAATTGATAGATCAAGCTACGCCTCTCATTGAAGTTAACTTCATATGTTGTCTTAGAGAGCACGCCTCTCTTTCAGATAGCCATGTAATTCATGAAGGACAATAGAAGCACAACTGATACGCGAGAATCGCCACATTGTTATGAGATAATATTCCAAATTTCTGGCAGTGCCATGGGGAAATGGCGATTGAGAATCGTGCAATAATATGTATAATACCAACGAGGCCAATAATCGCCAATGGATAGATATAGACGTGATCGATTTATTGCGTAGTTTTCTATAATTCACGGATTCTCTCCCCATACCTCCTCTGATCATCTTAATTGATTAAATGGACCTAGTTTCTTCGTCAGAAGCCTCCTTCCGGTCCTTCTGTATTCATATCTTCCCATGGATCACAACGCACCGGGTCGTTCACATCCTCGATCCCTCCGCATGTGTGCCTGGACATGTAGTTGGAATAATTCCAACAGGCCTTTTATACTTAGCTAGCTGAAGCTCATGAGTCACAATATTAGAACTTAGCTGCTGCCAAACAAGATATTGAGCGGCTAGCAGCAAGTCACTCTTTTTCTTGATCGGCTAACGCAGCCCATTGCAGCAAGGCCGTGTTCAATGCCTTGCATGGTGTGGGGGGGTGCAAGGCGAAATTAAAGCACAGTTTACCGCGACTCACGCCTTGCTCTCTGTCAGCGAAGAAGTAGTTTAGACGATACGAATTATATGTCATAGCTCTGAACATCGTTGCCGAGGGTTGCAGTCTGTAGGGAATTAGCGCTTAACTGTGTTGCGGCCGCTGCCACGTCGAATGAGAATCGAGTTCATGGCCAGTCTGGTATATCCGACTGAAGATCGCGAGTGAGCATTGGGAGAGATTTTAAGAACGTGATGAAACTTGATAGACAGTCTTATCTCGGATATCAATTTTTTTTCCTTATTTTTGTGTTTTGTTTTGGCGGCAAAGAATTTGTATCTTTTCCATATAGGCGATAGTCGGCTCCCTTCGAAACACACCACGACAAAGTTAGTCAGCACTTATCTCCACCGTCTTCGCGACCTCACGTTTCACCCACAACTTCGTCTGCATGCAACTTCACCTTCTCTTCCGCCATCCATACATCCATAGCCAGTCATCGATTTCCACCTGATCGCATCTCCCAGCCATGGCGACCACCTTCTCTCTGGAGAGCAAGCTGCTCAAGCTTGACTCCAAGGCCGACATCGAGCCCCACCTCACGGACCTTGTGTCCAATCGCGACGTCGAAGAATTCGTCCTGCAGGGCAATACCATCGGGATTGAGGCTTCCGAAGCCCTCGCCGAGGTCCTCAAGACGAAATCAAAGTTAAAAGTGCGAACGGCCCCTCCATCGCTCCTCCCAGCTTCTTATCAGTACTCCGCTAACCCCTACACCCCGCGATCCTAGAACGTCAACCTCGCAGATATCTACACCGGCCGCCTGATCGAGGAGATCCCTCCATCGCTCACTAGCATCCTGACGTCCCTCCTCCCGCATAACTTCCTCACGTATCTGAACCTTTCCGATAACGCGTTCGGACTGCGCACGGAGAAACCCCTCGTAGACTTCCTCTCCACGCACGCACCGCTGCAACATCTCATCCTCAACAACAACGGTCTAGGACCTTTCTGCGGCACCGCAATCGCAAATGCCCTCTCCACCCTCGCGAAGAAAAAGACCTCCGCCCATCCACAGCTTGAGACTGTCGTCTGCGGCCGAAACCGCCTCGAGAATGGCTCGATGGAGGCTTGGGCGGTTGCGTTCGCCGCGCATCCCGGAATCAAGACTGTGCGAATGGTGCAGAACGGCATCCGACAGGAGGGCATCGAGCACCTGCTGACGAAGGGCCTCGTACACTGCAAGCAGCTCGAACTGCTCGACTTACAAGACAACACATTCACGATCAAGGGCGCACGTGCGCTGGCGGCCGTTGTGGATCAATGGACGACCATCCGCGAACTAGGCGTCGGCGACTGTCTCCTAAGCTCTAGGGGCGCGGTTGTGCTAGCCGAGAAGCTATCGGAAGGGAAGAACAAGGAGCTGAAGGTCCTGCGGTTGCAGTACAACGAAATCGACGTAAAGGGTCTAGCTGCGCTGAAGGGCGCAGTCAAGACTCTGGAGAAGCTAGAATTGCTGGAGTTGAACGGGAACAAATTCTCAGAAGACGACACGGAAGTGGAGGCCATCCGCGAGATCTTTGAAGAGCGCGGCCTCGGCGAGCTGGACGAGCTGAGCGATCTGGAAGAAGATAGCGATGAAGACGAGGAAGAGGCCGAGGAAGAAGAGGAGGAGAAGGAGCTCGAGCGTGTGATCAAGGATGCTGAAGAGGAAGAGAATGAGAATGTCGCACAGGAAAAGGACAAAAAGGTCGACGACCTGGCGGACATTCTGGGGAAGACGTCCATCTGAGCACCTTATCGCAACTTATGGGTATCATTGTAGATAATCGATTACTTTTCATTCTCTAGCGAGCATGCGTCTGCCTGTCTGTCTGTCTGCAAAGCTGGCCTTCGCTGTCAGCTAGCCTTTATTGGCACCTGGGGGTATATCTATATTCATCCACCGCCGGCCTGACAGTTTGGATTCACACCAACGCCTTCATGAACATATTAATACATTCACGATGAATTCCTCAGCAGACTCCCAGTCCGTATATCTCAATCAAATAAGACAATCATGATATCTACAGTTCCGCTTCACCTCCCCTCCTCTAACCACCCCGCAATTTCCACCACTCGCCCATATGTCCACATTGTAACCGCACTCGCCGGCGCCGCCTTCACCAAACTCACCGTCAAGCCTCTGTACAATCCCCTCCACCCCTCCCGTCTCACCACTTCCCTCGCGCATCGCACCATACCCTCGTACGCGGGAATATCCCCATGCCCATACATCCCGCGACTCGGACCCTGCACCTGCAGTCGTTTCCGCACCGTATCCAGCGGGAACACGCCCGTTTTGGCAACCACACCCCCCACAATCCCCGCGACCGCATCCACGCCGCCAGCAGCACTCAGCACACGCCGCCAACGACCCATGACGCCGCCCTCCGCCTCCACCGAGAAACTCCCACCGACAGTACGATCCGGCGGCCGCGCCGACGGGACGATAACAGCGTTCAACGCAGCCTTCACAGTCTCGTAACTGCCAAAGAACAACCCCATATGCGGCACGATCTGCACTATCGCCGCCAAACCCCCGCGGTAGAAACCACGCAGTCCCTCAGCAGTATATATCCCTCTTACCGCCGCCGCCAGCCCGCCGCGCGCTCTCGCGATTTTCGACGCGGCGAATCGCGTCCGCAGCAGGTCGAACGGATACGTAATCGACGTTGCAAGGCCGCCGGCTAGCCCCCCGGAAGCCGTGCTGACGAGACCCGCTGGCAGCGCTGTATTCGAGGCGGAAAGTAGCTGTCGACAGCGCGAGTATGCGTAGAACTGAGTGGCGCCGTAGGTCAGGTATAGTAGTTCGGCGGGTACGTTTCCCTTCCAGAGAGCCTACAGTCACATATCCGTGTCAGTCACATGTCCGTGCAGTGTGGGAGATTCGTATATGTACCGTGAAGCCTTCCTGCTTGACGATTGTCTTCATCGTCCCATAGATGCCTTTATACACCGCCCCCGCAGACGCCGGCGCAGCTCCCGTCACGGCAGCGGCATTGACACCGTTCGTAGCAGCCAGCAGCTGCGGCTGCAGTTGTAATCGAATCTTAACAACATCGAGCGGTGCGATGCAGAACCTATCGATTGATCACCACCCTCGTCAGTCAATTCGATTTCAAATAAGATGCACAGGAACACTTGTGGGAGCCGGTATCTGTAAGTGGCACACACCTCGACACGACGCCGGCGACCGCTCCAGCAATGATGACCGTCCGATCTGAGCGCTATTATCCCTATCCATCAGCACTCAGCCGCCGTGAGGAGGGGTAGTAACATCACATACCTTCCGTTCACCACCGACCGTTACCGTAGTCGATGTCATCGACATGTCCTTAATAAGCCTGATATCCGTCTACCGTGCACGTCCGTCGAGCAAGATGTGACCATGATCACTAGCCCAGAATTAAGGGAGTCGTCGTGCCGTGCCGTGCCGCTGCCCCCTTATTAGGAGCAGGAGGTGTACGTGTGTATGGTATTTGTCCGAAAGTCCATGCATATTGTCCAGGAGAGTAATGGAACTCCGTTCGTCGGCCGTCGGAGCCTGCAGGATTACGTCCAAATTAGGTAATCTAATTAATCCCGTCACACGACTCAACACCGTCGACCAGCCCCAGAATGGTATCTACACTATCCTTGGTGGACCATGCATCCTGAGTGCATATACTAATTTGTGGATGTGTAGCTGGTACTTCACGGTAAACAACGTCCGAAAGGATTTAGATTCGAGTCTAACTGCTACAGCTCTACTCTACCTATATATCACCAAGTCTATAAATACACGAAATGCAATAAATGCCAAAACTAACCCTGAGAAGAAGAGAGGGCAAGCAAACTCAACTGTCCGTAGATCTACAATAGTATACTCATTCAACCAACCTCAAAAATCCCAGAAGAGAAGTCCAGTCCTACCCCCACCAATTACAAGATATATAAAGTATACTCTCACCAACTACCCCCACCAACCAACAAAGGCATCGATCCCGAATCCATACTTCGAGCCTTTGCCTTTGCCTCTACCCCCGCCGCCGCCACCGCCGTCCCCCCCACGTAGTCACCGGGGATTTCTCCCCGCTGTCCCCGCAAAATAACTGCTATCAACAGCCATAACCCAATCCATCTTCTCCTTCTCCGTCTTCGTCGCAAACCGATAGCTGCTCTGCGGCGCGTATATCGCAAACACGTTGTCCCGGGCCATCAGCTCCGCCATCCCATTGCTAGGCTCGTAATCAACCGTGCAGTCCGTCAGATTCACCGCCATGATCTCCTCGCCGGTCGCGCCATTGTGGATGTGTAGGTACGGCTTCCGCAGCTCGAGATACTGCTTTTCCCATTTCTTCGCCGCCTCGTTCGGCCGGAAGACGTATCCGGACCGCTGCAGCTTCGGGCTATGAGTAGACATTCGTTAGCAAAATGTACATGGCAGGTGGTGTAGAGTTATAAGATGGGTGGGCGGGTGCTCACTTCTTCGGGATGTGGATGGACTCGGCGACCAGCTTGAGCGGTTCAGACTCCGCATCCTGCTGTCGCGTCGCAGCCGGCGGCCCATCCTGCGGCGGCTCGTAGTTCTGCTTCGACAGTATCCTCTCCAGCGGATCCCCACCTCTCGGCCACAGCTTCAAGAACTTTTCGATGACCGCCTTCTTCTCGGCACTCAGCTCTTCCTCTTCCTTATTTTCCCCATCCCCTTCTTCCTCAGGACCACCATTCACAACTTTCACAGGCGTTTCGGTACCAGCAGATGCATCAGCATCGTCGCTGCTATTCTCAGGCTTGAGAAACGGCTTGATCGCCTCCACTTCCGCCACCCGCATCCTCCTCCTCCTCGCCGCCAAGTAATCCTTAAGTATAGATATGCCCCTCGGCGTCCAGCTGCGCAGCACCTCCTCGCCCTTAACGTATCGCTGCCGCGAATTCATCCGCCACAGATCACCCGCGCGTCTCGACACAGCAGGCTTAACCGTCACCTGAAACATCCCCGCAATCGCATGCACCGTCCGCGTCGCGCTGATGATCTGCAGAAACTTGGACGGACTCCTCACCAGCCGCGACCGGATCTCCAGCGCGACATTATGCTGGAACCTAAGCGTCTCCGCGAGCCGCTCGCTCACCAGCTCCCACGACAGCGTCACCTGCACGCGGTACTTTGGCGCCGTCATCCGGTCTAGCAGCACGCTGTTATGCGCGCTGGTGTCCCATTGCGCCAGCACGCCAATCGAGCTGGTCCCATCCGGGTTATGCCGTATACTCGGCCCCTTGACGATGCGTAGTTCCACCTCCTTCGTCGAGCTAGGTTCCTTGGGCTGTCCGTTTTCCTCGACAAGCGAGACATCGCGCACCGTCATCCGAGAGATATCCTTCATCGGTAGCGTCTCCCCGCTGCTATGCGTGAGCCACACCTGGATCCGCCGCTGCACACCGTGGTGCAGCTGGAAGCTACCCTGGTCCGACTCGCTGACCTGGATGACATCGACGGGGGTATACTCGCCGGTCTCCTGCAGCTCGAGCATCTGCACCTTGCTGAACAGGTCGTGCTTTTCCTCCGTGTAGAATTCGTTCTCGTGCAGCCGCATCCCCGTCCGATGCTGGTCCGGCTGGTCACGCATCTCATCCCAGCTCATCAGCCGCTCCAAATGCATTCCGGTAACTTTGCCAAATATACCAATCCGTAGCATCGGCGCTTTAATCCGCGCGTTCAGCGGCGCCGTGAGCACATGCGTGCTTTCAAAGTTAACGGGACCCTCATCGAACCCACGGATCGGATTCGTCGCCGGCGCGTTATTCAGCCACGGCAGGAACAGCTGCGCGTGGATGTCGGTCCCCTCCCGCTCGGAGATGCCGAGCAGCTGATGTATAATCACATTGAACCCAATGTTCCCCTTCGGCACCTCAACCGTAGACGGCTCGAGCGTCACCTTTACTATACCGATGACGCTGCAGGTATGCGGTGAGATGACCTCCAGGTCCAGCTGCTGCCGCTTCGACTGGAATATCGCCGCGAGTGGCACATCCGAGTCTCCGAGAAGCGTGTAGTCCGGGAGAATCGGTTCGCTGAACGGATCGCTGCCCTGCACATGCTGCAGGTACTCCGGCCGCGAGAGGTACTGGTATATCTGCTTCATCTGCCTTATCCGATGCTGCAGCTTCTCCAGCGACCAGAGGTGTATCAGATTTCGATTGAAGTCCATCGCGCGGACAGCCACGCACGGCTTCGGCGCCATCTCCAGCGCCTCGTCGTCGTCCGCGTTGACGCCATTGAGCAGCAAGTCGTACGTCGACACGCACGTATGTCCGACGTCGAGTATCGTAAATTGAAAGAACACGCGCTTCTCCATCTCGTTGCTCATAATTTGCGCCTCCTTCAACGTGGCAGCATACTGCAGGACTGTCTCCGCCATGCGTACGTAATTGCTCCGCCGCCACAGCTGTGCAGCTGCTCGCGCTAGGTTCTTCTGTCGCTTCGTGAGCAGAGCCCCTGCAGCTGGCGACGGCGTCCGTGTAGGGTTGCGGCTACGAACTTGTGGCGACAACGTCATCTCCTCCAGCTTGATCTCCATCTCCTGCTGCTTACGCTCAAACTCCTTCTTCTGTTCCTCCAGCCTGGCCTCCATCATCACTTTGGCGGCTTTAAACTCTTCCTCCATCTGTACCTTTTGCGCGCGCACCTCCTCGACCTCGGCGTTACTCTCCTCAGCAACCTTCAGTCGCTCTTGGTACTGTTCTTTCTGCGCGCGCAGTTGCGTTTGTAGCTCTTCCTTGAGTTGCTGGTATCGATCCTCCTCTTCTTCTCCCCTCTGGGGCGTGCTCGGCACCGTCAAGCTCGTGTCCAGCGAGAAATTGTCAATGGTGCCATTACTCGTATACCGCTCTCTCGGGCCGGTAAACGACGTTATCGAATCGGCGTCGTCGTCCTCCAGCTTGCCCTTCCGTAGATTATACGCCTTCTGCACGCCTTGTAGCAGCGCATTGAGCTCCTCGTCCGTCATACCATTGATCTTGACGGGGTCGAGACCCTGCGCCATCAGCGCTTCTCGCTGCGCGAACGACCAGTCTATCTCCTTGTTCATCGGTGGTACCAGTGCCGGCGAGTCGGGTCTGCTGCTCTCCGCGTCGGACCCGGCACCTTCTATGAATCCGTTGCTGTTCGTGTGGCGGTGATCAGCGATTGAGCTGGCGAGCGACTGTCGGTGCAGCTTGTCGCGCTCTGCGCGTGCCTCGTTCGGGTGGTTGAAGCGGAAGATGTGGAAATCGCCGAGAATGACGCGGAAGCCTGTCCGCAGTCGCTTGGGGCCTTCGATGCGTAGACCGTTGACCATTACCGCTGCGCCTTCGTTAGGTACCAGCGTGACGACGTCGTTGACGTTTTCGAAGCGGCAGTGGTCGGGGAGAATCTTGGACCCGTTGAGCTTGATCTGGGCTGTTGTCGCGGATTCCACGTTCCCAACAGTTGTGTCGCCGGGCTTGATGTTGTAGACAAGACACTCTGCGAGTAGAGGATCGTCACTATCGCAAAGCTCACAGTTAGCGGTTATATCTCATAGCATTAAGATACTTTCGCTACATACCTCAGGTTAACGAGATGGGGTATCCGCTTGGGCATGCTCATGCCGATAAAGTCCTTCTCGATGCTGATGCCCAGCTCCTCCAGCGCCGCCTCGCGCTCCTTCTGGATCTGCTGTGTCATCTCAAGCTTCTCCTCCCACGTTTGATTCACCTCCTTCAGCAGCTTTTCGCTAGCGCCTAGCTGCTCTGCAATCTCTGCCTTGCTGACCTTCCGCACCGCCCCGTCCGAGCCGGTAATCGTCACGATCTGCTTCTCCAACGGCACGCTGGCGTCGTAGTGCTCTTCCTCGCCGCCGCCGCCGCCGGATAGCTTCTGCCGCAACTGCGCGAGTTCTTCTTTCAGCTCGCGGATCATCCGCGCGTTCGGGTCTTCGTTTACGACGGCGTGGTTCTTGATCCGCTTGGCTGAGTCGGCGTACCGGAGCGTCGACAGCGTCTCATCCCAGTTGATGTCCGCAGGCGATATCGCTGCAATCATGGCCGTCATGCTATTCCCGCCCAGCGAGTCCTTCAGCAGCCATGTCAGCACCGAATCACGATACGGCACTAACGCATCCTTCTTCTTCTTGCCGGAGCTGAGGTCTGCCAGAGCGGCGATCACACGACCGAGTGTCGATAGCGAACGATTGATTTCCGCTCCCTCTTTTAATCTCGCGCCCGTGGCACCTGTCGACGTCGCACGCTCGGAGCCAGCCAAATCGACCAGACTGATGCGAGAGACCTTCTCGGTATCGAAGCCCGTCTCGACGTCGTGTCGCTTCTGGGTGAGTATCAGCGTGAAGACGGCGTGCGAACGACTCGACGTTTCGTTCATGTTGGTCGCTGCTACTGTCCGTGCCTGTGCCGCCTTAGCATTTTCCCCACGAATTCATGCAGCACGGGTAAACGCCGAACAATCGGTCAGGGCGGGATAATAGTGACCTTGTTCCCCTCATCCATGAGGTTCTCTATCTCGCGGAAGGATGTGACGACTAGCTTGGCGAGATCCTCGACGTAGGGACCTAACGAGGGGTGCTCTCGGACCTTGAGAGCGCCCTTATTTGACGGATTTAATAAATCTCGAACCTTTTCTGCAGGAAAAACGTAACCCGTTAGCAAAGAGCCGTAGCCGGAGTCGAGCGGGTGTTTCGCACCATTGTAGATTTCGAGATATGAGACTTCGACTGTTGACACTATGTTTGGGTCCTTTTCCGAGGTTCTGTATATAGTATAACATCCAGACGTTAGCTCCAATAGCTCTAGACCGCCTTCCAATTGACTGACATCTCCACGCAACCATCGCCGTCGCAGCGCCAGCCTCGAGGAAGTAAAGGAGGGATGCAGAAGTAGCCCACATTCTCTCAAAGATGCTCTGACAGATCTTCGGTATTATGCCGTATTCCTCGCCATAGCCCATCTACAACCAAGCAATTGCACCGTCAGCACTTTCCACCCATCGACCACCACATACCCTCAAAGGCTGTCTTCTCACCATTGAGTAACTCTTCCCGCTACCGGTCTGTCCGTATGCAAAGATGCAGTTATTGTACCCCTGAAAGGCATTATCCAGCAACGGCCCACCGAGGTCCTTGAACAAGTCGTCCTGACCCGCGTAATGCGAGTCGCTGCGATCGAAGCTCCAGTACGAGCGATCAAAATTGAACACCTTCGGACCATCGGCCTTCGCGAGACCGGCGTTTCCTTTTCGCGCGGCGTTGTCGGATGCGCCGGGTGGAGGGGTGAGGATTGTCTGGCTGCCTTTCATCTGGACGATGCATTTTGCGTTTCGGTCCTTCTCTACAATTGTTTACGGACGGTCGTTAGCAGGGTTGAGGGTATGGTATACAGCAGACCTTCCGGCATGTGCACACGTAGACAAGCTACAATTGTACGTGGCGCGCCGGGGAATTGTGGGAAAGGGCCGGCAGCGGCGGTACCTCGCGAGTTGAACGGTCGCACGCGGACCACGACCTTGATGTTGCCGGCGGACATGGTTGCGGCTCTGTATGCAGGACGCTATCTGTGTAGTCTAGTGAAAATTGTATGTTTGTGGGTATATGCGTAAGTTTGTTTATCGAGTGAACGGCCGAATGAACGTGGTGCGTGTGCGCTGTCGGCTGCAAGCTGTCTAGATTTGTCGGTGCAGCTGTAGCTCTGTTGAAGCTACGTGGAAGCGCTTTGCCGTGAACGAAAGTCTATGGATCGATGGAAATGGGTTCGCCGAGCGGCCGAGAGCGAGGGATATTATATGCGGTAGCTGAGAAGTACACGTTGGGGCCACGCCACCGGGCGATATTTTGAGAGGGATGGGCGGATGGCGTCTACGGGAGGATGAGATGGAGCGAGTTAGATGCGCATCGATGGACCACCGGCTCGCCAAACTGCTTGGAGCTCAGCGTAGCTGTCGTCGCAGCTCAGGGACTCGGCATAGTAAGCTCGGCGCCGGGGCGTAGTCGTGAGAACTCGATCGGGGAAAGGAGCGAAACGGCGATGCGTATTGCAGTCTAGTCGGAACGTCTACCGTGGACGGATGCCGGGCGATGGGTTTGGATAGGATAAGAAGTTAGTCAGGGCAGCAGCTACCAGGAACCGCAATTCAAGCTGCGTGATTGATGATGGCTGGCAGCTGAGCTGTTTGCTTCATTTAACCAAATCGGTTTGCGTGTTCCGAACGTTCTGGGCACCTGCCAAACACCAGCAGACCGCAACAGATTCGGAGCTCGGAATCGACGGGGGGACGGCGATGTCGAGTCGCAGCATGCTACGCAGGGCAGGATAAGGGCTTAAGCTTGATGTTGAATCCAAGGCCGAAAGCGGGGTTGCGATATCGCTTTCAGGCAAAGTCACCTCCGAGAATGTGCAACCGTGCCAGCAATCCGCCTCCTTTCCACGGCGTGATGGTGGCTGCCGGCTTCCAAGCTTAGGTAAAAAGTATAAGGGGCCCGCTAAGATTACTGGACAAGGTCCCCACGTACGGTGCCGTGACTGGCGAATTACTTCAATAGGGTCACGGAAGTTGCTAGCAGCTTCTGGTCGGTCGTGAGGCTCGAGCTCGAGCTCGCGCACCAGCGATAAAAGGAAGGATAGAATGTTGAAGGAACGCGCCTGCCCGCAAAGCTGCGCGTCATAAATCGTCTATATCATTCATGCATGCGCGTACACACGAAGGCCAAAGAGCGAATGAGACATAAGCTGTGGACGGGCTCACTATGCTGTATCCATCTTATCGTCGTCGTCGCCGTCCTTCTTTTTCCCGCTGCCGCTACCTTCCCCGGATTTCGGCAGCAACGGCGCGCTCTCGTCGTCGTCCTTCTTCCCGTCTTCCTCCTCCACCGTTCCCAGATTTGCCGCTGCAGCTGCCGCCTTCTCCCTCTCCTCCTTCTCCTTCCGTTCCCGCTCCTGTCTTGAGTTCTCCTCCTCCAAACTCATCCGCAGCGCCAGCGCGAGTTCAGGGTCAAGATGAGGATCGACGCCAAAGTCGAACCCGCCAGCTCCGCCACTGCTTCCCGCACCGCCATCACCCGCTCCACTCGCACCAGCACCGCTATCGTCGCCTAATATCGGAGTTGTAACCAGCTGATCACTGAGCAGGTGGGGACCGGGAGGGATAGTAGCGAGGTGCGAGTTGTCGGACGCGTCAACATTGGCGATGAAAGCTTTGAGCTTGGGTTCATTCTCGGCCTCCTCGCCAAAGTTGATAAAATCGATGGCAATCTTGTGCTTCTTCATCTTCTTGGCCAGTCGTACAAGGGTCTTTTCATCTTCAGCAACCGGTGAGCCGACGAACGCTATTATCCGTGGGCGTTGTGACTTGTTCTGACGATGTCTCAG
The DNA here is from genome assembly GCA_036872635.1 of Orbilia brochopaga. NCBI lineage: Eukaryota > Fungi > Ascomycota > Orbiliomycetes > Orbiliales > Orbiliaceae > Orbilia > Orbilia brochopaga. The sequence continues at coordinate 961,384 of JAVHNQ010000011.1, read as the reverse complement.
CGCGAGCTATATTACAAGTATTCAAGCTTTTGTTAGCTTCTGCTCCTTGAAGCAGCACCAGTAGTGATACTAGTAGTAACAAGGTGGCGTACGTAGGCGATCTGGATCCCGGTCGAGAGGTGGCAGCTGCCACTGATCTTGGTGGAGTGCAGGCCGGACAGAATCTTGCCAAAATCGGTGGTTAAAGTAGCAAGGACTTCCGGTCCGTTGCCGCCCATAGACATCAGACCGACAGAGGATTCCGGGTTGGCTTGTGTCTTCGCGGAGAAGATGAGCGAAACAGCATCGACCTGAGCTTCGAAGCGAGACGGCCTGGCAGCATCCTGTTAGTTTTGGGGAGTGTCCGCTGTATCGGATAACGGCGTGAAGCTCACGTGTAGTCACCGTTTCGACTGCTCTCGCTGTTGTCGACCCTAAGAGGTGGATGGCAGGTTAGCTGGGATGTCTCGCAGCCGGGGGAGGCGTTGTAGGATGGCTGGCTGGGGACAGCATACACGATCATCGTGGCTTCCAACATCTTGGCGGTAGTGGCGTCTCTCGAACGCGAATCTGGTAGACGGAGATGGACACAAGCGAGGATGGCGATACCGCGTCAGTGGCTGTTGATGTGGTGACGATGATGGATGGAGGTGGGAGGTTGGTGGTGATGTTGGCTGGAGGTGGTGTACGTGGGCTGGCGTCAAGCAGGCGAGCTGCTTTGGAGTAGCAGAAGTGGCAACGCAGACAGATTGAATGCACCGCCACACTTAATACTTAATACTCTCCTCAGCGGTTATACAGACGTCGATATGTCCAGAAGATGCCCGTCGTCTCCCGATAGAACTCGCCGGTGCAGACAGGCGTCATATAGCTTCGATTACTTTTCTTTCTTCCATTCATCACTTAAGTATATCGTATCCTGATGTTGGATCACAATGCCCAGGCAATCCCGACCAAACGGCCCGGCGTGATAGGCCAGCCGACCTCCAAGCTCCAATGCTTCTTTGTTCGGGAACCGGAACCACCCCGCGACAAGACCAATTATATTACCGTAGACGCCACTCTCGATTCTCCCTCCTTCTCAGGCACGCGATCGATCTATCGATAGTGAGATTGTCCTTGCCTGCATGTATTTTTATCTCGCCGCCTGCTGTTAGCGGTTCATGCAGCCGGCTCGAAACGGCGGCCGCCAATTCGTTTGTTTTGATTCGGTGCCTGGCCACAACAACAACAACAACGCCGCCGGCTTCTTGTACAGTACTTGTACAATTGTCTCGCCTCCTTCGACCAACCGCCAGCATCCCGTCGACGACTTCCTCCCAATCTTCAGCGCCATCTCCACTCGCCAGACGCGTCCCTATACACCTGATTGACTCCGGCGACGTGCATTCCGACCTGTCCAATCCACCGATACGATTCTACCGCCTCCATCACGCCCGCGATGCCTCCCATCCGTCGTAAGAAGAAGGGTGAGGACGAGCCGTCGGAGCCTGCTCCTGCCCCCAAACCTACCGCCAGGTCCGCCGGCCACGCGAAGACTCCCTCCATCACGACCACCTCCACGACCACATCACGCGCCAATCCGCTGGGGAATAAGACTTCCCGGCCGATAAATGGCCAGCACCCTCCTGATGACGCGAAACAGTCTTCGAAACTCGCGGTCGGCCGCCAGAACTCGACAAAACACCCATCTCCAGCCAAGCCAGTCATCAAGACAATCGCCATCATCCCGGAACCGAAACGCGACCCGTCGCCCGTGTCGCCCGTTTCCCCGATTGCGAATGACACCAACCAACTCTCCCTTCGCGAACCCAGTCCTCCCAGTGCTGAAGAGACACAAATAGTCCCTCATGAGACCAACGCCAATGCCGCCCAAAGTCGCGAGCTGGAATTCCAAACCCCAACGTCAGCGACTCGAAAACGCAAAGTCGGCCGCAAGATCTCACAATTCGAGAAAGACCGACTGATAGAAAACATTCGATACGAAGGTACACTCCAAACTCATATCTCTCAGAGATCGAGGACACACCGAAGCTAACAACAGCACAGTCGACCGGAGAGCCAAAGCCCTGCGGCAGCGGTACGCCCTACAAGCAGAAATGCTTCGCCAAGGCATCGAACTGCGCATCGGCCGGGTCCCGTACAAGATGCGCAACATGACCATGGGCGAGTTGTACGACAGAAGCATCGCAGCCACCGAATCAGCCAAAGAGAAGGAACACGCCATCGAGGCCAAGCAGGTGCGGAAGCAGCTCGAGGACGTCCGCCGGTTAAGCAATACCGCGACGGACGGCCCCCCGCTCAAGGTGTCTAAGAAGCGCGCCATAACGCCCCCGCCAGCCGCCAAGCCATCACAAAGTGAGTTCAGCATCGCTATCACGGTATCAATCTCCCAAGTCCGGCCGCTAATATATCCCATATAGTACCCAACTCTATAGTCCTGAAATCTCCCGCCCTAAAGTCCCCCGCTCCGATCACCGCAACCATGCGGCTCGTCCCCCAGACATCGCCCGTACAGTCGCTACCAGTAATGCAGTCGATATCCCCAGAAAAGCCGCCGAGCTTCACGCAGAAGGCGATGACGGGGATAAAGAACAAACTCGCGTCTAAACGTGCACCAGCCGCCAGCACGATAGCCGCCCCGCCGCCTGCCCCCACCACCAGTCTCCGGACAAAGACCACCACCGCCTCCGCCGCGACTACCAAGAAAACCACAAAGACCACAAAGGCGACTAAGGCGAAAGCCGCTACTGCCTCCAGCACCGCTACCACTGCTGCCCCCAAGAAGGCAGGCGGCCGATCACTCAGATCGAGGAAGTAAACTCATTGTTACATAGCTGTTGTTTGGTTACGATATCACGACCTGATTGACGGCCGCGACGGCGGACGAAGACCATGCATGCGAGTGTTTGCACTTTACCAGCAGCAAGATGACTGTCACGAACTTTTCGTGAATTTCACTTGATAAAAGACAGCGCTGTGCATGGGAGTAACGGTAATGGAAGCGGGTGCGTGCAGTATCAGACGGTACTTAGTAAGTTTGTTAATATATAATTTCAGGATACGATACCATTGTCAGGGCGTTTTTAGATTCCGGCGTTCAATCTTGATATTTTACATTTTTGCAGCGGCGGGTGCGCGGTGTCGATCCGGGCGTTTGGGTGGTGCAGATGTTTTTGCGCATGCATGTATCTTTGTATATATTCTGTCAATGTATTTAGCGATATCGAGACTTTCATTCTGCAATTCAGACCTGTTATTCGCACATTGGCAACCGGACGGGTCTAGCACCGAGACTACGTTATTCGTAGTTTCTGGTCGGACGCCAGCGATGCAGGTTGTTATATTACTTGGCAGACAGGGAGGCAGTTCGGATTGATGTGCATCATCTCCAGCTGGGCTAGATGATATGATCCCAGTCTAATGTTAGCCACAGCTCACTGCGAGATCGGTCATGCGGTCCGTCGCAAGAATTTACAGAAACCAAGCCTCCGGAGCTCCATGTGACTTGATAACGACCAAGGATCAACAACCGATCCACCGTGATGAAACTAGCTATGGACTCACCAAGTAAGATAGACTAAGCATACGTACGTATATACATGTATACACTGGCCATGGTGAAATTAGCAATGGTCGTTCGATGGCTCCATGGGTATGCTATCTTCACTGCAAGCATATCAATTGCGGGGTCGTGAGATATAAACACGAATATATCGAAAACAGAACTATTCGCGCGATCGCGATCGTATAAGTGTTAGATATAACGTTAAATCAATATACACCCTTCTGACATGAAATCTTCATTCGCCGCGACGACAAGATACATACGTACCCATATAACATATACCAGGATTTACCAGGAAATTACAACCACAGTTCCTATATACCATGGATATGCAAACCATCATCTCGTGACGATATGAACGCAACGTCAGCACGTGCGGTCGATTGTCCTTTCGCTACCGGAATATTGGAGCGGCTACACAAGCTAGTCTGGGCTTAATCGAACGTAGGCCCGTCAACTCGGGTCTGCGGTCACATGTGTCGTGCGCGTGGTGAAGCACGTGGGGTGGTCTGTAGAGCGTATGTGGTAGGATGTTGATGTTGCATTTTTGAGGGGTGTGAGTTGTAGACGTGTCCGCTCGCGTTGTAATTCTGGAGGTGTAGAGATATATGATATCGATCGGTCTGTGCGTTAGTCGTGCATCATTATATTAACGACCAGCATAAGGTGATGTTATTATTATGAGTAGCCCATTCAACTGTTGTAAGATTAAATTTAATACGGCTGCTATTAATCAATGTACATGTGCGCAATGTAGGATAAATCTTGACTTTACCTTAAAAACTGCTTGCATGTGGAGGCCCTGTATTGAGGCATCGTCTACGGTAATAATTACGACAGAGATATGTCTAAACTGCTGCCTCACGGGTGCATGTATGTAGATATAGACCTATGCATGCATGCAGTCAAGTATATACCATCTATAATTAGGTTCGAATTCTAGATGAAAATTCTCAGAACTGTCCTCCTATACCTCATTGTGTGGATTCCAGTAGACACCTGAACGGTAACATCTTGCATATGCCGATATATCACTGTAGGACGCTCTACGACGATTTGGCATCTACTCCCAACTCGCGAAGTGGATGAGCAAGTCCTAGTGGGCGTATTATTACCCGGCCATAAATTTCATCATAGATTCCACAGATTATGATTTATGATTTAGAGTGACATCGAACAATATACGCAGGTGGCTGCTGAAGTACTAGGTAATAATCAGACTGGATCCGATATCCCATTCCCACGCGTCGACTTCAAAATAAGAATATATGCACAAAGACTCAAGCACATTATAAGCTGAAGTGTGGCCTAAATCATGAGATCAATATTGCAATATTGCAATATAGCAATACATACATAACACGATAACCTGAACATTCGAATACGTGAAGACAAGGGGCGTCGCAAACTTGGCTGCCCCATAATCAGACATCGGCAGAGATTCAGCCTCAGCTCTGAACGAGACAACCATGTCCGTGGGAATGTTATACGAAAAATCACCTCGTGAACCAGATTGCTGTACTCACCTAGCAAACTCGAGCATCGTAAGCCTACAAAAAGCCCACCGCGGCGCCATAGATGAAAAGGATAAATTAGCCGTCTAGTCTACGAGAACATGTGGGGGTCCAGACCTCCAGAACGTCAACTCAGACGAAATTACACCTAGCTATACAGCTATGGTACATATACCTACTAGATACATGCATCCCTGACAGCCGCCTCACCCGCCAGAAATTTGCCTCTCGCAGCTTGATCAACCCGCAGTCGGCCGAGTGCCACCGCACACGTCTTCGCATCTCTCCTGCAGATCTGTGATCACAGCCAGCTGGGTCGGGATTTGCATATTATAGCCATATGGAGGTGATATTATACCGGGAATCTATGATCAAGTTTGCTGCACATACATATGATGTTTAGGGGCATGGCCGACATTCAGGATCTACAATTCCAACCAATCCAAGTGGAATTCATGCAGCATAAGGCCGTAAAGTACATCTACGGAAAACTCCGCACTCGATCGATCGATCGATCGCTGATCAATGCGATGGGCACAATATATGTAATACAGACTGTTGGGATTCTTTCAGTTGCATTTTCGTTTACTTGACATGTCGTATCACATATGTAACCGTTCGAGCTCGATCTCTTACGTAGCTATATATAGTCAACTCCTTGCCGGTATACATGGCAAATGATGTATATCAGCATGCGTGTATGTATGCCCAATGCGACGTCTTTAACTGTAACATTTGTCTGAAAATGTATAGATTGGCACACACCTTCCTCCGTGTGGGTAGTGAGTAGCGCGCAGAGCTACCTCGGACGTAAATTCAAATGGATGATACTCGGGGTATACCATTTGCAACATCGATACCACCTGTTACAAGTTGATCATGTTGGAAGAATGTCACAGTGAACTTGAGCTAGAGGGACCGTGCATCACATCTCGCACGCATGCGCCTTCTCAAATGGCAACATTCGAATACAAGTCCGTGAGCCCGTCAGCCACGGCGGGACCCGCCTATCAAGCCGTGCGCCCACCGGAATGCAAATGAACGTCGACAACCTCGGAAGATACCGAGCATGAGCACAGCTGCACCAATGATAGCATCGATAGATCCTGGTTTTCGATGCACGCATATCCGGTGCACCCTTATTTGATCGAAATATCAAATCATACCACCCGAACGAGCGGCTGGCTGCCGTTGGTCAGCTGGTCCGAGCTCAATCAGTCTAGTTGATACGACGGACTAGACGGTGAGTAAGTCACATTCCTCATGCAAAGATCATGCCATATCGTAAAGCAGGTTTTTACACGTTGCAGACATGGATTTTTCCATTGCAACGTGCAATTTTCGATGATGGAAAGGGTATTGATATGCAGATATGAACCTTGCGTGGCTGAAGTATTCGACGCTAGAGATGCATTTCCGGTTACAGTTGCTCTTTGGAAGGAAATTTGCAAGCTTCGTGATACATGTCCGTGAGTACTGGAGTTATATTGCAGGAGAGTCTCGTGAACAAGTGCACTCCTCCAGAGCTGGAGGATAATTTTGGAGGCTGAATGCTGGGTGACAGGAAGCTAAACTTTAAATTTGCATCTTGCGTGGATATGCAATCCGAAACGAGATCGATCCCCGGCCGTGCGTGCAGCTTCGGGTCCGCACAGACTCTGCGGCTGCTCAGACGTCAGTCGTGAATTTGCCTCTGCATGTAAGCTACCGAGCGCGAGCCGTGTGTGCATTCAATGGAATGCTGCAATGTTCCAGTAGCTCAGGATCAGGATCATTATGCCTGATTCTCGAAGCCAGGGTGGTTATGACTTGGCCTCAAGCTAGCTGTGAAACCAACAGCAGGTTCTGGCTACGGGGAGCCCCGAGACTACTGCTATACTAGTCTCGGGCTGCTACACAGCTGGCTGGTGAGATGCTAGGGGTAATTTTTGCTCAGACGCAGCTGTGCAGCCGCACAGTCATCATCAGAAATTTCGAAATCGAGGCGTACTCAATGGCAGACAGCTGAGGTGCGGTGGAATGCATATGTGACGTGCGGGACTGAGCTGCATGGCCACCTGCACTCCTACGCTGACTACAAGGGCAGTCGCTGTGACTTGAAGGCATCCCTGACTGGAGGAAATAAGCTATATGGAGTTTGGGGTGGAAACTTGACTCCGAATTCCTGGGCATCTAGGTCAACTTCTATATACGTAATTCTAACACTTCCTCTCAGCTGACCTGAAGTTTCCAGCCAGCTCGAGAATTAATTGGAGTGTACGATACTCCGTTGTTTCATAGCCATCTGTATTTCGAAATACCTGTAATATTGAAAAAGGAGTCTCTACGGAGCTTCATACTCCGCCATCGCATCATCTGAGGAATGGCCCCACTATCGTGCATAGATTATGGGTCCGCATTTCAATCTAGATCGGTCCAAAGGAATTAGACCGCCGCAGCCGCTCTAATCAAGGAAATAGAGCTTCAGGGAGCTTTGCAATTAGCACACCACCTTCTTTTGGTCTATTTTCAAGCTTGCTGCGAGGTCAGCTGTGCTGCGCGTGAATCTCGCTTTTTGCAACAGATGTGGATGTTGCAGATTGACACGCACATTATCACACCCTCTTGAACATCTACGCGACATCACATTACATTGAATGGTAATCACATTCTTGTAAGTTCCCAATTATCAATACTCGAATGATGAGTGTTCCTTTCTCCTATCTCAAGCCGAGCTTAACGTTAAGCTACCCAACCTCTCCAACGGAGCTAACGAGCAAAGGCATCCTTGACGCGGACTCTGGGCTGTGGGGCGCGTTGCCCAAGCTTCGTTCTAGACCGTCATCGCAACATCATGCCCTCCAACCTCCTGCCGTCCGAAGCCTGCCGCTCTTGCCAATGAATTCCGTGGAAGAGCCCTGTCGTCAAGCATCCGAAGAGGCAGCTTTGGATACATGCAAGCGCTCCGAGCTCGACGTCCGCAGAGTCCTCTGTCAGATTCCATTGCTTCCATCCGGGCCTGCACTTGCAGCAGCCAGCCGTGAAAATGCGACGGTTGAATACGTACGTACATGCCTGTGAGTTATGACATTACTGCAGGATGCATTCATTGTTGGAGGCGCGTCATGACTGATTGTTCCAAGTGATTCAACCTGCATGGTACTGCGTGAAGCCGATGAGAATGCGCATATGTAGAAAAGCACATGGACATTTGCTTCACAGCTTGCATTGCATATACATGTATGCATGCATGGCCATCGGATACGTTGTCGACGTCCTACGTGTTTAAATTTCGGCGCGGTCTGGTTGGTCGGTGGAGACAGGCGCATGCACCGACGGCAGGCCACCGTCAACGAAGAACGGAAACGAGCTCAACAGACACATCCGAGCAATCTTACCGTTCCACCAACCCTACCGAAAAGAAATAAGAGAAGGATCGATTCGAATTCTCGGGCACCGACACACGCGGAATTCCTCACATCAACCAGGTACCTGGGCTCCGTGCCAGCACACGTGTACCAGTCAATTTCCAACGGGTTGAAATCTCTCAGATCACGAGACTCTACCTCATCGAAAGCACGCTCGCTGCAGCGTCCCGCTCTACGCTAGCCGCGTACGTGCGTAGAGAGTGCCGCCTTGTCCGCGGCAGGTCGAACGAACATCGGTCGACAGAAAGTAAAAAAACCCTGCCGTCGGTGACTGTCCTCGGGAAGTCAATTCATGCCGGCCACGACCGGCTCGCTGCTGCATTGACGGAATCTCTGTCCTGTATGTACGAGACACTCGCCTCACCTGCACTTTAACTGTTAATGTTGGCGAGGCTGAGGTGCCGGTGGGATGGTACAACGTCTGTTTGCAATGGTACGCACACACGCCATTGTCGGTACTGTATATGCTGGTAATATCGCGCATGCGGTCATACAAACCAACGCTCTGGAGCGGCCGTGGATCCGGCTGGGTCAGCACTCAACGTCAATGCGGAGTGCCATTCCACCCAGCACGACAATGCGCTTTTGAAACTGGGGATGTTCCGTCCCACGATATTACATCATAATGCTCATCGATATTCGTTACACGAAAGTGAATTTGGGCGTTCAATTTCAGTCTCAAAGTTCACCCCGTGCTCGAAATACTTGCAAGTACGCATCCGCTGAGCTCCTTCGTCGAGCCTTCAATTTTACTCCGCCATGCAGGTCTTGAATTGACTGCAATCCACAAAGAGAATTAATCACCTGAGGGAAAAAATTTTCCCCTCCAAGCTTCTCTCGATCGAAAGAAGAATGCCCAGCAATTTCATCCGTTTGTGTCTGTCGTGCACTGCAAGGGAACGGCCACCTTCAGCCATCTGTGGGCCAGCAGGCATTCCCTCGAATCGAAGTCAGTGCGCTTGCATAGCCGGGCGGGGCAGCAGCCGGAATAATGCCTGGCCGCCGGCGCACGAACGGGTTCCCAGCGACTCTACCCGCTCGTTCTCCAGGAAAAGGCTAGTTTAGCTGAAGAGCAGCCAATATTTTTGCAGTCTCGTTCATGCCAACATTAATACTTCGAATAGGCTGAGATGCTGGGCGAAATTTCCAGACGGCAAACCCGTGACAATCGCGTCCAGTCGTACCAATGGACGAGCTACTCAATACATCCACCCCGAGCGACATGTTTGCGAAAACCGGGTAGCTGTGGCAAATGGCGGACGCCGGAGGCCACCAGCAGCCAAATCCCGTGGATGCCTTCTCTCGAATGGAATGAATACAGAAAAACGAGGCGGGAATTAAAGTAACCATCGATCAGCCAAGACATCGTGAGATGCGAGATGCCTGCCAGCATCCCGGTCTCCAATCGGCGTGCATGCGGCACAATGGGCTTAAGCCATGGCGTGCCCGATCATCCTCTGCGAATGCTCCGAATTGAGGAATTCGCAGCGAGGTGATGATCTGTGGAGTCGACGCTGTGCTTGGTTCTGAATGGTTTATCGCCAGGTCAGGTGGAGATAAGCCGGTCTCGGGCTCGCGGGTGCTCTGGTGGGTCCGCCTCAGGTAAACACGGCCGGCTGCCCGCCCTGCGGATGCAGCTTGACGAAAGGATTTGTTTTTTTTTCCTTCGAGAATATTTACCCACCGTTGCGATTGGCTGCGATCGCGGTCGAGGTTTGTTATTGTTCGCAGGATGGCTCTGTTCTCGTAAACGGCGAAGCAACGTTCTTACGTGCACGACGGCGATGCACAAGTCTAGTTGCCTGTGCAGCTGTCGAAAGCGCCACTTGAGCGACCATCGCAAATGAATGACAGATAGCAAGCTGCGCGAATGCATAATTCTACACTAATGGCAGTGCATATTCGTTCCAACAAGCGCTCGCTACCTGTATCATCCCAAGACATGATATTTTCTATTGCCAGTGCACTGCTAACGCCGGCGTTCAGCCCTAAATATCATTATCATATTACACAAAACACGCAGAGCTCGCTCGCTCCTTAGTCATCGATCCGTGCGTCGGGCGTCACGTCTCATTTCCAATTGATCCGATCGGAGCTCAAACATGGTCCGGTCGTTTGGCCTGTAACTTTCGCGATATTAAATTCATCGAACCGAGGGCTTGCATGCTGCACGTCTGTCTGTCTGTCTCGGTGTCCAATTTTCCAGAATCCATCATTGCAAGTCCGGCCGGGTCTGGCCGTCCCGCGGAGCTGGAAATTAGCAAACGCAGGGTAGACGCTCGATCGACAAATGTTCGCAGTCGCTGACAGCTGTGGTAATTAATTTCGTGGATGCAGCGAAAGGTTCGCAGCTGACTGCGTGCATGCATGGCATTTCGTACGACGCGACATGCAATCCAAGACATTCATTCATTCCTGAACAAATGTCTGAAGAATACTCCACGAAGCAGTTTGTCTGTCCCGATGAGTCCGTAAATCAGTCGGCCGGCGCACAGTCCATGTTTGCGGGTAAGCAATCAATCCGTCATCCCTACAATACTTACTACTTTATGTGCGCGCACTGATATTACCCTCTCAACTCACGTGAAACTCTCACCACGCACACATTACAACAAAGGCATGAGGGAGCAGTGAAAACCGGCGAAAAGGGAGACTTTCGATATTAATATTCATTGCAGGTAAGCCTCCGCATTGATTTTCGAAATTTCATCCGTCTGAGCTCGTCGCGGTGCACTGGAATATAATATCTGCAGCCGGTGAATCCGGGGGTGGGGGTAACGTTACCGAATAGTTTTTCGTATCCACACCCCGGATTTGCCAGTGGACGGCATCCACTTCATGATGATGATAATTTCGTACAAATATATTCGGGTTGGCCGTATCGGTGCATATTCCGCTCGATAAGGTTATATAATTCTCGGTATACTTACTTTATATCGATGTGCAGGATGACGGTTACCGGGAAAATACGTTGTCGGTATAATTTACCCATCTGGAGAAGGAGGGAAGGAAGCCTTGAAGTCGCGGTGGACGCCTGAAGGTTATCTCGAGATGGTGTCGTGGATGTTTCAGAAACATTTTTTTTTATGATTGATTGAGCCTCACGATATTTGTGATTTGATCTGATCGTGTGTTTACGCAAATATTTGCCACACGCCATGCATGCATGCATGGAGAATGCTGTGAAATGCGTGGGTCAATGCACGCGCATTCCGCAAAGCTCTCAACAGATAGCCAGCACGGCCTTAGCTGCAGGTGAAATTGTCTTGTCAGATCGTGTCCTTGAATTCGAACGAACAAACACAGCGGAGGTGGAAACCTTCGTTGAAAGCCTAAGACGATATTTCGCCCCTCGGTAATCAGAATATTTGGATTCGCTACGCGTAGACACTTTACGAACCAAGCCTGTCCATGTCGATGGTGGGGTGGGTGGCCACGGCACAAGTGGGACGGGTCCAGAACGAACAAAACACCCGACGGTCGAAAACGGCGGCATACCGTCTACTACTCACAACCTCCTAATATTTACTACTACAGGCAATACCGCATCGACCGAGTAGAAGTAATATATCCTCATCTCGTATAAATCGGAATCGGAGAGAGCAAACTGGATCCTTCGGAGATACACATCACATCGCATATGTGGACCTTACGTTCTCGATTAAATTCTGCACACCGAGAAGCGGGTGGGGTCGCAAGGCAGGAAATGACGACGTCCGACGACCCGCCGAGTCCATCTCATCGCAGATCCCATCCGTGTCTCGTCGCAGCATCGTCGCACCACCGCTCTAGCGGAATCCATTGGCAAATCTTGTTCGTTGAGCCGAGTGGAGAATATCAATTCCCACACGGGATATCGCAATTGGAAGGCAGCGCACTACTGCTAGCAGCAACGGTTGATGCCGTTTACCTGGCGGCCGCGGCGCAGAACGTGACTTCTCACCTGACCGTTCGTTATTTGTCAGGAGGATGAGGGGAAGTCCATGCTTGTGCCTAGATATTGGTGATTGGCTCCGGGCGCCAATCTGCTTGCACTTCGTCCCTTACGGGGGGCCCCGGGTTCGTCGCAACGTTATGAAACATTCCGTGTCTACACCTCTTCTTCTACAATACCTCGAGGGACTATGACCTAGGTAGGTACAGTCGTACGCATGTATTAATGATATCATGAGAATCAAAGATGGAGTACCGTCGGCATGCGTCGAATTTTCTTCAGCGCAAAATTTTTTAACTGATCCAAACGCACGACCCGCTGAATTCAAACGAAAGGGGATATGACCGGCATGGATGGATACGACCGAGCTAGTCGGATTTCTTACCTCCCAGACCGAACCCAGACACTCCCTCCCTACAAGTATTACATACAAGGCGAGCGAGCGGCAGAAGAGTGGGTTGTGTGGTATTTTTGCAGGGGTGTCTCAAGCGTTTAACGCCGTCCCGTGATTTGCTCGAAACTCCCACACCAATGCCGATGCCAATACTTGATGTACTTAGTAATGTATGGAGGGGCAAGCAAGCATGCATGCAAGCAAGATTGCTGAAGGTGAGTGTCTCGAACATGCATGTGAAGCTAGTTGAGTGCAATCGCGTTGAAGTATACTATAGTACTTAGTCCTGGTATATTATTGTATGTACTATTGTATGTATGTATGTATGAGGCTATCGGCCATGTAGCTCGGGGATCTTGCAGGAGATTAGGCGGTGTCGGCCGCGTGCTGCCATGTGGAGCTCCCGATGAGACATTAAATTCTGCACGCGCGGAACATCAGCTGATCGTGCATCGTGGTGATGTCGATGTATACTAACTGGTAAGCAAGCAGCTGTGTTGACCATGTGGTGTTTTTTATTTTCATTTCCCGTCTTCCACTGTTCTACATGTGCTAAGTATTGTATCTAGCGAACGTCGCTTGATAACAGAAGTAATTGGTAATTATGCTTACTCGCCGAATGTATATGGATAAACGGTTGACTTTACGATAATATATCCCGGTTGCCGGCCGGGATGGCGAAAAGCGTGACTGAGGGTGAGGTATGCGCAGGTACCGGTTACCGAACGGGACCTTGCGTAAAGTACTTACTTTCGCTCCGCGTCCGACGAGCGGTGCATCGGAAGCAAACATCCGCAGCACGCCGTCTGTCAGCCAAAGGATCCGAACGTTACGGCTGTGGTTGATCCCTTGATGCAGTCAGCCGTACCGGTATACTATCATCGCACCGGCGTTGGTCGACTTGATCAATCTTCGATGACTCGTAATCCAGCTGCGCACTCGCAGCGGGAAGCTGTAGACGAGCCCATCTGCTAGTGTACTAAGTAGACTTAGTCGGTCTCGGGTGGCGCTGGTATAGTGCCCGTGCGCCGTGCGCTATCTTACCGCGGTGAGCTCACCGGGTGGTTATATTACATACACACTTATCTGGCATCATATTTTCGTTCATTTCGTCAGGGAGTATGGATGAAAAATTTTCTTCTCATTCGAATTCTTGCTCCCGTCGCGAATGTTCTCTCGCATTGATTGATGCATCAATATCAACCGGTCGGGTAGAGAGCGCTGGACCCTGGTGCTTGTCTGCAGCTAGTTAAGCTCATATACTTGACGATGCTGTTTTTTTAGGCGCCGTGAAATTGCGTCCGTTTCGTCATTGATTCATCTATCACGCATTCAGACACCATCGCAGCGCCTGAGTGCCTGTATGTACTTATATTGTACATATAGACATTTGGAGGGATGAGTATGACCTGGTGGAGGGTCGGTGGGATGCCGGAATGCGAGCGCGATGCGATGCGGGAGCCTTGGCGAGATCCCAACTCCCCAGCCAATCGGACGCGCAGCCCCGACCGGCCGGCCTGGCAGCGTGTGTTCCTCCAATTTCGCAGGTAACGCAGCCCTTCAATCTGGAGGCCTGGACATAATCCTACAAGCGGTGCTAGCTGGGTCTAGTAAAAGTACACTCATGCTGGCTCTCCCCCGACCTGTTTGATTTGGCAGTGCTTGCGTGGGAATTTCGACGATCGCAGAGATAGCAACGTACTCAAGTATGATACGTGTGTATGATACGGGCATCGCATCACCGAGGCGAGATGAGCTGCCGGGCTAAAAAGTTAAAGTAGCTCGGCAGCAGCGGCCAATCACCGGCCGAGAATCCGTGCCCCCAGCGCAGGGGTCCAAGTACTCACTCTACCAAGTACACTAGCATTCTGAACTACAAAACATGGCAGTGGCAGACCCGGTTCTGCAATTCATGTTTGTCTGTCAGTCATGGCTTGGGTCGTCGGTTTGACTTCCCAAGCCGTCGGTTCAACGAGGGGTCGGGACTGGCGTTCGAATCAGAATTCGAGCTGCTACACAACCTTCCGCTCATGTGACTTTGAGGGCTCCGGTGACCGGAATTGTAGGCGAAACGTGGAGGACGCCCTGGTATGGGGTGTTGGCCTATCAGCGGGCTTTGAGGCCGTTTTTCGGCGTCTATGGGATATGATAGGGCTGTCGATTATGCACCCCTGCCAATTTACTCTTATACATGTACTCGAGATACGGTATTTGTGCATGTAGTAGTAATTAGTATACTTAATTTTAGTGTCGCTGGATAGCGTCACATCGCTGGTAGATGCGCGTCAGTCTACTTGTAGTGTATCCGTGCATTAGCAATCTATTATAATTACCCATTATCGCTAGTGCACAAGTAAGTAATAAGTTTGCAGCATTGGTGAAATACTACTACACAGATGACAGTGAGTGGCATCCCCGCGGACAAAGAAAGAAAGCAAGCAAGCAAGCAAGCAAGACACCATCAAAGACAAAACAATAGCAGCCATATTAAGCTTTCGAGAGAGTGCACAATTGTCGCCGTACTGCAATTGCGGGATATGCCACAACTCTGCACGAAAACACAGCTGTGCAAATATGTACAAGTACTTACTTACAGGTGCTGTGCAAAGTATAGCACTCAGAGTGCTGTGGCATCGGTCGGGAGAGTGGGACCGCTGGCAACGTGACTGTTTAGCCGCAGAAGAGTGGCTGTTGATAATAATAATAATAGTGTGCTAAGAGTATACTAGTAAATACTGCTATTGTGCCTACCGATCGACCCTGCACGAATGAGCTGGCGACCGAATTTAGAGCGCGCCAGAGCCGAGAGACACCGCTTCGCCTCATGCTACTTTGTAAATAGTATGACAGTGCAGTGATATGATGCTAGTAAATATGCTGCAGTGTGCGGATGCTGTGCATGCAGCAGCGGAGCAGCGGTTGCAGCGCAGCCCGGTCGGTCACGTTAGCATGGACGGTAAGGCCATCCATCATGTATGTATCAGGCGTCGCCGGATTTACTAGTTGTACATGTATTAAGTATTGCTTGGATTTTCGGATCCTGCTGGAAAAGTCAGGATCGGACTGCACAGCTGTAAATTTGGCAGGCGTGACAGCTCCGTCCCGCCGGTGTATCCGTCTCGAGGCGGCGTTAGGGCTACATACGGTACCATGGACGGAAATCGTTGACATCCTCACCCGAGCGGATACTGAACTGATGAAATAATATTACAACCCCAACGTTTCTTCAAAGCTCCATGCTGTTGATCAGCAACCCTGACCGATAGGTTTCACGAGATGTACCATAGCCAAGGTATGGATGTATGGATGGATGCACGCGCGCGGAATGCAGAGATATGTCTGTGAGAAAGATATCCCGTGCATGTGCAGCAGCTCTGGAAGCGTCGATGCAATGTATGTTCGTTCATGTATGTCTGTATGTAGTATGTAAGTGCAAACACGGTCCTCTCCACGTCATCGCTGGGGGTATCATCTGCATCTCCCAGGTGCTCAAACACACACCCTATTTGCTGGATGCGAGACGAACGGTGTCAGCTGTAGCGCTTGTACGGACGTATGCACAGATGTACATATGTATGCACGAGGCTAGCTGCTGCACTGATATCTAGCGACCCGGATACGTATACTGTCATGGTACTGTACCTGTTCTAGATACTTCGTGGTAGGATGAATGTAAGTTAGTAGTACGCAGTGGCGAGGTTTGCTAGCAAACCGGCTGGTTTCGCTTGCTGTGGGACATGGATTGCTGTCGCAGTTGCCCAGTATTTTAAATAATCAGGTTTGCCGCCTTTTCTTTTTGTATACTATGGTACTAATTAATAGAAATTCTGATCGGAGTGTTCCCGGGACTCCCGCTGTGCATACGTGGTGAGACGTCATGACTTGCTCGGAGTGAATGAGTGAAGCTCAGGTGTAGTATGTCACTAGTAGAGAGCAAACCGGGCTTCGGAAGAGACATGCAGATGGGGTACATGCTCATGTACCGGATACGCGCGTACCAGCGCACTTTTGGCTGCTCCTGCAGGTCCGTGATATCGCAGAAGAACTACTAGTAGTACTTCGTCATGTAAGCAAGTACAAGTGATCTGGGAGGGAGAATTTCAAGGCGAAGGGACGGGCACGATGATGGCACACTACACACTTTTCGGAGCCAGCCACCCTTTCGGCCCAGGTTCAATTTCCCGAGCTTAAGAGCCTTAGCTATTGAATATTATTGGTATTATTTTTTCATCGTTCCGCCGAGAGTGAAAGAACGGCGGACGGACGCCCCGTTTCTTTTTTCCTTCGGCGAGGGTTGACAACGTTTGTTTTCTTCTTCTGGGCTGGCCGTCTGGCTGGCCTTCCCTTTTCAAACAAGCAGCAGGAGCAGCAGCAGCTGGCCCTCAGCAGCGGTCTGCCATTATTTCCGTGGGACAGCCAGCACCGCCGTTGGATATTATTAATACTGTGTACATGTGTGTGTGTGTAAAGAAGAAAGATGTGTATGTGGGTAGGCACGAGTAGATGTCCGAGTTTGTCGAAAGAAAGGAAGAGTTGCAGCTGTCCATCTGCGGCTGTCCGTCTGTCAGCCAGCCTGCTGCCACTGCTATTAAAAGAGAAAAACCCTCCTCCGCGGGCAGCCAACCAGATCTCTTCCCTCCCGCCTTTCACCTCGTCTCCTCCTCCAATCACCGCCAGCGCCAGATCTTTGAAGGTTCCGTGCCAATAGCAACGACATACCCGATCAGGGTCCTGCTTCCTTTTTCCATCCATCCATCCATCCCATCCATCCCATCCCATCCACTCCCTCCAATTGACCGAATCGAATCACGGTACCTCGCATCACCTTCGCTCCACTCGACTTGGGTGCCGTTGTGTTCCCGTTTTTTCGACGGAGTGCCCCTTGTCGACCCTGCCCTCACATTACTCGTCCTGATATCCATCCATCTCTATCATCCTCCAATACCA
The DNA here is from genome assembly GCA_036872635.1 of Orbilia brochopaga. Classification (NCBI taxonomy): domain Eukaryota; kingdom Fungi; phylum Ascomycota; class Orbiliomycetes; order Orbiliales; family Orbiliaceae; genus Orbilia; species Orbilia brochopaga. The sequence goes on along the minus strand of JAVHNQ010000011.1, from coordinate 943,641 downwards.
TCACATCATATCTTACTGCGTCATATCGTATCATCTCGTCGATAGTTCTGGATTGGATCCGTCGTTCTGCAGGACTACCACGACTGGATCGGATCGGGATCGAATCGAATCAGGGCTCGCTACGCGCATCGCATCGCATACATTCCACCGTTATTCCACATTCAGCGCTCCCTCCGCTCCGCTGCGACTATCGCCACCGTTATCGAAGCTCGCTCCGTCGCTCACGGGATTCCGCTACCGTTTGCCCGTCAGTCTCTCCATAGAAAGAAAGAGTCAGTCTTATTCGAAAGAGTCAGTCGGGGAGTCCGCCTCCCTCCCTGCAGAAACCCATAACGGACAGGCGCCTCAGGCTCGCATCCGCCGGAATAGCTGGAGTACCGCTGTTGTTTCGCCGGCGGACCAATAATCGGGCGAGAAGGCAGCCTCAGCTTGGACATCTCGGTCGCATAGACGCTTAGCACATACATCCATATTACCGTTCCTACTTATTACCATTCCGCACAGCTTTTTTTTCTTTATCCATCCCGCACGGTCGTTCGTCCATACATCCATCCCACAATCCTTCCCTTTCGCGGAAACGTTGAAAAAGTTCTCTTTCTCTCTTTTTTAAATTTGGTTTTTTCGTCGTTTTTAATTTTCGAGAGTTTTTTTTTTTCTATCGCTAGTGATCGAACACGCGCACCACGCACGTCTTTACTTTCGTTCTTGCTTTTGACTTTTGAAAGATACTACTACATCTACATCGACTAAGGGGGAGCAATAACCCAACGAGGACGGACGAGCGAACGGTGCGACGCCAACTTACATCACACAAACAAAAAATAGAACTTAAGCCTCATCATCATCTATCTCATCGGAGAAGACGTTTCGCTAGAAGCAAAAATCATCCACCCGGACACGGACCGGACGAAAGAAGCTACGGTCCCTACCATACATACCAGCTTCCCACCAGTCGCATTGCATCTCGGCCAGCTGGGTGCAGCAGCAGCGCATATCGAGCACAGATTCGGATAGTCAGCGAATCGGGTATTCTCGCAGCGGAGCAGCAGCAAGCGACAGCCAGCGCCAGCCAGCAGCAGCAGTAGCAGCAAGCAGCAAGAAGCAGCATAGCTCTGGCAGCAGCAGCTAGCAAGCAAGCAGCAGTAGCAGCAATCTCGTGCAGAGCAGCTCGGATCAGAAACGGCCGTTATACGACGCGTGACGAACAGAACAGCTCAAGCTCCAGCCTCTTTTGGAGCCTTGGAAATTTCCTTTTTCTCATCACCTCACTCATCACCTCTCTGTGGCTTTTGTCTTTCAACGGGCGCATAAGGCAGAATTTCGAAAGGGGTATAGAATAGAAATCACAGCAAGCACGAGCTGGCCTGAACACAGAACTCGCAGCTTCGAGACAAGGGCACCGCCGGACGAAAAGAAGAAAAATTTTCTCTCTCCACGGTACACGTACGCCTGATTGAAAAGGAGCGCCACAGCGCCGGTCTGATTTTTACAAAATTTTTTTTCTTTTATTTTTTAATCTTTCCGACGACGTCAAGGCAAGCGACGATAATTTTTGACTAGTCAATCGGCTTTTTCGCATTTTTCTCACTCGCTCGCTTTCCACCCTCATCGCATTGACTTGAATCCGAGGAAGGAAATCGAGCTAAGGAAAAGAAAACACCGGAAAGGCAAAAGGATCGGTAGGACTATTTTTACAATTCTGATTGTGGTCAAGGGCCGGGATCCGACGAAAAGCACAGGAAAGAACGAAAGAAAGAAAGATCTGATTGATCCAGCTGTGGGGTTTTTACTGAACAAGGTAAGCAGAAGCCGGGGCAGGTGACGACAGTGATGACAATGCCTTAGTCTTATTTTTCACCTTATTTCCTTATTCTTGTTACTGTGCTTCTCATCGTCCATCGGTTGGGAGAAGAGTGGGCGCTGCAGGTCTGAGGAATCGGGTCTAGCTAGCGAGCCATTTGCAGCAGCGACAACAACAACAGACTGTACCCCAAGAAGACGACGGGCGATGACGATGGGCGCGGCAAGGCTGCCAGAGACAGACGGACAGACAGACAGGCATACAAGCGAGCGGTGGAGTCGGTCAGCTTCTGATGGATTGACATGATATTATTATTATTATTGTCGGTCACGATGATATGACGATTGATGGGAGACGGAGCAAGCAAGAAAGTGTGCGTTGTCCAGTGCTGCTGTGCTGTACGATGAGCTGGCGCCCGGGTCCCAAAACGGCAGCAGGACGAATTTTGTCATGCAGGCCGGCGCTGGTGGCAGACCGCCCGCAGCAGCGCCAGCTCGCAAGCTTGGACTGTGGACCATTTTACTTGTTCATTCCTGCAGGCATCGTGCTTCTGCTGCTGCTGCTGATGCCTGCTGCAATGCTTGCTGCTTCGGGCTAGTTTGCAGCTGCTGGCTGCGGTTAAGCTGCTCGCTCGGAGCTTAAGCTTGCTTTGCTTGATTGCTGCTTGCTTGGAGGTTTGCGACTCGCTGCTGTCGCGATGGTTTCTTTGCTTGCTGCTGCTTCATCCTATTCCGGGGCGGATTGGGCGACCTGGCCAAGTCGAAGCTGTGCTGGCGCCCGCGTGAGCCCCCTCTGGCGCATGGCGGCCACCTTGTCTTTCCGTGGCGATAAAATAGAAAAAGAGGCGGATGAGAAGATGAGAGAAAGAACGAAGTGTGGTGTATTGACCGCCTCAACACAAGCACAAGCACAAAGCAGCAGCCGGCCAGCTCAGACGACCAGGCCAGCCAGCAGCAGCAGCCAGGCGAACGAATCCAATCCACTCGCGCCCACACTTCCTCCCGTCCAGTCATCACCCTCCTTCTCACCTCCATCCACCATTCACCATCCTTCATCCATTCACCCTTCATTCTAATTCTCTTTTCCTTCCACACCTCTCCCCACCCCCAGTCTAGAGCATTCTCCCGTCGTTTGACCTCTCGCGTTTCCTGACACTTGCACCCGCTGTCTGCCTGCCTGCCCACCTTGCCTTGCCTTGCTCACAGTCCTTGCTTGGTACTGACCTTGACTACCGCCGTGCTGACCGGGGACCCGCTCTCCCTTCCCTCTCTCTCCCACAGACGAATTGTCGATATTGGAAACTCATTAGACCGGTACTTTACATTACATTACATCCATCGTAATAGTACCGTTTGCTCACCCCGTCATCATATCAACCCCAGGTAAGAAAGAAAAAAATAAAATTCTCTTTTTCCTCTCTCGCTCTCGCTCTCGCTCCTCTTTCTCTCTGCGAAGCCAACTGTCAAATCTCATCCACCCAATAGCCTCGCGCCCTTCTTCCTCATCATCCTTGCATCATTTTCTTTCCTTTTTTCTTTTTCACAACCCTTCTGCTTCTTCTACCTCTTTCCCTTCTGTTATTGTTATTATCCATCCATTGTTTGTTCTATCTCGGCCTGTCCTGTCTTGTCACTCTCGCTCGTCTCTCTCTCTCCAGATATCATCTGGCCCGGCGAGCCATCCGAAAGGCTCACAACCACCACCCCCCCATCGTCATCTGGCCGGGGTCCGTTGGACGGGGGTTCCACTTCGCACGCTTCCCACAGGGCCGCTTAGCAAACGCTATATCTCACGAGGAAGGAAAGCAGCAAGTAGCAATTGCTTGCTTTGGCTTGCCCTGCTTGCCTGCTGCTTGCCTGCTTGCCTGTCTACCATACCGGACACCGTCTGTCGAGCAACCAACCATCGCTCTCGGACAGAAACGAGATTTGCTCCCAGGGCATCTCGTGAGACCGGTACGGTACGGTACAGGCCTTGTAACACGCCTCCCAATATCTCCAGACGAGTTACCTGCGGCTACACTACTACATTACAATCTTTTGCCCTCTTGAAATCTTGCCTTACACCCAGGGAAGATAGCGACGGGCAAAACGACTGGTCGTCGTACCCTTGAGCGCGAGGAAGAAGAAACTCCAGCTCGACCGGGGTCCATCTCGTCCTGATCGTTGACTGGCTACCATTCGTCTGTTTGCACACGAATCAGAAATCCCCAGGACTCGGCTCTCGTCCTCTCGGTGTCAGGGTGCTGGGTTCTGTTTCTCAGGAAAATCCAAACCACCAGAACCGCTAGTGCCTGCATCTTGCACTGGGGCGGGCGAAGGGGCAAAGGGTACGGTAAGAGGAATAATAAGGTCAACGGTACATTTAGGGACCTTCCCGTGCCTTGCCTTGCCCTCGTTCGTTCGTAGTCATCGTCTGTCTGTCTTGTCTGCATATTCGCTCGCTCGCTGGACTTCCCACTTCCCTTCCCTCCCCACTCCCACCCGGCACTAGCAAAGAAAGTTGGTGTGCTGCCACAGAAGAGGCAGAAGGCTGTCTGGTCTGGCAGGCGGGCAAGCCTCTTGAGCCGGCCGTATCATCAGTCAATCACCTGCATTGCTTTTCGAACATTCTATTTCCATCTGTTTGCTCTTGGTCCGTCACGAAACGACGACGACGACGACCCGTCTACACGCACCACACACCCATACCCCCCCGTAGATTTTCTCTTCCCACCCGCCATTCACTTTGCATCTTGCATCTCTGCCGTCGATCCCACCCTAGGAGTTTTCCGAGCTAGTTGCTGCAGTCGTTTGAGATATTGACTACTTAAGTACTTTATTTTTTTCTCTCTTTCCGCTCTCGCTGGCAGACAGACAGACAGAGAAAGGAATAGAAGAAAAAAGAAAGTCAGCAAAAAAACGACCTGAGGAAAAAGAAAAGACCGCACGTCTGTCTCTCACGGCCAACTCATACACGTCAAGCGCGGGTCAGCTGAGATCGCTACGCACATAGAGAGAAGGGTAGTCAGTCCGTCTCTCTCTCCTCTGTGGTATACAAGACTCCGGGGGCTGGGCTGATTGTAGAAACACTTGCGTTTCGAACGATCCCGAGATCTCTCAGACGAGTCGTACGCCTCGCACGTTGACTGGTCTTCTCTTATCCCCCAATATCGGGCCATCAGCTAGAGACAGGAAAACCCGGGGAGCATCTTAAGCACTTTATTTCTTCGTTTGGACGAACGAGGGGGGCTAAGCAGTTTAATCTTGACGAAGCCTGCATGCCTATCCCGCCTTCTATTCTGCTCTCCAGATTGCCTACTACCACCCAATTGGCGATAACGGAGGATCGGTTCTCGCTATAGGGTCTCAAGTTCTGACCGTCAACCAGTTACTGGACTACCGGTCCCACCTCAGCAAGGTAACCGGTTATTACTCTGAGACAACTATTTCATTTTGTAAGTTTATTCTATTAGATGCTATTACTTTTGTATTCTTTCTTTTGCAAAAGGCCGCCTGCCCCTCTCTTGGTACTGCTGCTGCTGCTTTCTTGTCGTTGCTAAAAGCAAAATAATATCCATCCATCGCTGAAGACTAACGTATTGGCCCGCCACTTACTCTTTTGTATCTCGTTCAGCTCATAGGACCTGATACATACCATCTGATCACACCCCACAAGCGCAAGGGCGAGAGAGACGGTCAGCGGAAAGAGACGAAGGCTCATCTAAAGGTCTCCCGAGGCAAATATCGGAGACTGGTAGTGACCCTTCGTCTGGGCTCATAAAAAGTTGGTAAGTGTCTAATTTACGACCCTACTTTTTTTTCATTCATATCTCAGATATAATAATTATCATTATCCATCCTTTCCCTCATGACTTTTTTTTGTCTCTACCCACCCCACCTGTCCTGTCCTGTCCTGTCTTCCCAAGCGCCTGGTCCCGGACATTGCGCTACCCGGCTTTGTTGTAATCCTTCCCGCTACTGGCACCACCTCTCAGATCCTTAGAGGACCAGGCCACACTCACTCGCCAAAATTTATATACACACTGTACTTCTCTTATATATATAGACTGGACTGACCCTCGACGCTATATCTTTACAGGTATAGCTTTCCGTAACTCCTATGGATTACGCTCAGCCGTTCCATCAACAGCAGGTCCCGGGTCAACAACCACATCACGGCAGCAGCAGCAGCACCACTCAACCTCCCAGCGCAGGCTACCCTTCTTCCTCTCAACTATCCTCTTCAGCAATCAGCTCTCCACAATCTGTAACTCACCACCCATCGCATCAACAACAGTCTCCCATCCTGCCTTCCACTCACGGCAACATGCTCTCCTCGCAAGCCTATCAACCTGCCCCTCACCACTATGCCGCGGCGTTGGCTGCCGCGACAGGATCGGGCTATCCCCCATACATGCCCAATCCTGACAGCCAGATGCAGAACCAGATGGGAAAACCCTCAGCCGCGCCCAGGACAAGCGGGCCAAAGGTAGTTAAGCAAGAGCGTTCCTCCCAGGTACAAAGATCACCACAGACTCTGCAGGGAAGCCAGCCGCCATCCGGCCCGCCGGCCATGGCCACGATGCAGGCGCCGAACCAGTCTCCCGTGACGGCTCAGCGTCCAGCACCGGGTCCCGGCCCCGTCGGACGACGAATGTCGACCCAACAGTCGCCCACTGTTGCGACCAACCCGATGCAAGGCCGTCTGTCGATGTCGGTCCCCGCTCAACCGCCCATGCCGCAGCAGGTGATCCAGCACCCGCAAATGCAGGGCCCACCGCCCATGCCGCCGATGCCACCGCAGGGCGCGGCGGACCTCGCGCCGTCCGAAGATGCGCCGCTCTACGTCAACGCGAAGCAGTTCCATCGGATCCTGAAGCGGAGGATGGCCCGACAGAAGCTTGACGAGCAACTCAGGCTGACCTCGAAAGGCCGCAAGCCGTATCTTCACGAGTCCAGACACAACCACGCCATGCGGCGGCCGCGAGGCCCCGGTGGACGCTTCCTGACAGCCGACGAGGTCGCTGAGATCGAGCGGAAGAAGAAGGAAGAAGCCGGCGAGCTCGTCGGCGACGAAGACGTCCCCAAGGCCAAGGGCAAGGAGAACCTGCCAACCGACACGCCCGTCCGGCCGCCGGTCAACGCTGCCGCGCCAGGTTCGCTCAAGCGGAAGGCTGGCGACAGCGGCGAGGGCGGATCGGCGAAGAAGTCCAAGGCGGCTTCCGGCGCCTCCGTCGAGCGCAAGATTGCCAACCTGCCGAAGCGGAACCAGCAGCAGCAGCAGCACGGCCGACAGGCGGCGGCGGCGGGGACGTACGAAAGCGACGGCTCGCACGACGATGGAGAGGATGGTGAAGATGATTGACTTTCGCTTGAAGGCTTGTCTATCTCCAATCCGCGAAATTCGGATCGCTGAACTCACCTCGCTCATTAATACGTCGCCAACAGTGTCTCCTCCACTCGTGTTCCGCTTGAACGTCCGTCCCGTCCCGTCATAATCATCCAAAGTCCCGACCATCGACAAGTCTTCAGAAATTTTTCCAAAGCATATACTACAAACATACATACAAACACATACGTACAAACAACCGTACATACATACAGACAAACATCTACCCACCATCTCTCAGTACAATACTCATTTTCTTTCCTTCTTGTATCAAACTTTTGCTTTTACGATTACTGACGACCTTGACGATATCGTGGCTCACCGTATGGACTGGCCATTTTGACGACTTTTTTTTCCCAAAAAAACCCCATCATAACACCAAAAAAAGAACAGCTGCTCGCCGCAACCTTGTTTCCTTGTTGCTTTTTATCTTTTCATTATCATCCATCCTTTCTTTGACTTCTGCCCCGCCCCTTTTTTTAACTCCGGGGTCTAGGTTTTCGGAAACCACACGGTGCTGTCGCACAACGTCCTCTCCTCTGTCAACACCTTCGATCTTCCACGGTACCCTGTCGCCGGTTGCAGGAATTACTACTTATTATTAGTAGTGTAGTGTGCCTGGGCTGGGGGTACGCCGTTCCTCACACTTCTCACTCAGAAAAGAAAAGTTGATGCTGGGGTCAGCTTTTTTGCACGATGGTGCGTCTTTAACAAAGTCTAGCGATCTATATACCGGGGAATTATACGCAAGTACACAAGATGGTGGGAATAGGTTTTCATTTACAGCATAGCATGGGTTGGGTTTTGGCCTCTTTCACTACAATTTCCTACGTTGTTTTTTGTCCTGTGTTTTTTTATAGTTTTGATTTGTGTTTGATTTACTGCGTGGATTTTGTGGTTTTTCTTTCAGTGGTGGGATACCGTCTGCGATTGTATTACTGCTCTGATTTCTTTTATTTGTCTGTTCTGGCAGCATCTCAGCGTGTTTGTACTGTTTTCTCATCCTTCTGTCGTGTTTTGAGAGTTCTTGTTTTCTGAGATTTTTTTTATTTCTTTCGATTGTGGGCAGGGAACCTCTTCACTCTGGGTAGGCTGAGTATTTCTTTCACCTTTCCTGTTATATGTATTTGATTGATTATCGTTATACAATGTTCAGCGTGGCTTTTTGCTCTTTTGTTTTTGTGTTTTTGTTTCGGCAACCTTCTTTTCCTTACTGTTCCATATGTATCTTTCTTTTTACTTTATTTTTTCTATAACATACTTTTTCACTTGCATCGATCGATCAGTGGAAGTAGATTGGAGGCTATCTTTACTCTATTCTATACTATTACCACTACACCTACTATCCTTCCTCTCCGGTCTACCAATGCTCTCCCTCCTCGTAATGGAGACAGATGCGTGGATCGAGTGCCGTACTGTACTGGCCATACCTATCCTTTCCTTTCGCAAGTTTCTTTCTTTTCGTTGGTATTTTTATCAGGGCGGATTTGTGGCATTGCGTGCATGGTATTTACTTACTTATGGTTGGTTAAACCCGAAAATTCGATCAGCGTGGGAGGTAACCGTTATACAGGTTTTTTTTTCTACTTTCTTACTTTGTTACCTTGTCTGTCTGTCTGTCTGTTTGTTTGGTTAAGAGTATACTGTATGGGCGGCTGTATTGTTTTCTTTGTCATCGCAGATTTGGTTATACTGTTGTCCTTTCTGTTTTTTAGTTATGTTTATCGATTGATTGATTGATTGTATCTTTGAGAAGCTTGACTGTCGGTTGAGTATGCATGCATGGTAGATACCCGTCCGTTCATAGATAGTGTGTGTGCGTCAGTAAGTGCTGACGGATGGCGGCGATGGCCGTGCGTGCGCGCGTGCTTGCGTGCGTATGTAAGTAAGTACCTACAGCACAGGTACTGTAGGTTGAGCATGAGGATAGAGCGGTGCTGCGATATTGCGTATGGATGCATTTTGGCTATGATGGATGCATGATGCATTGTTTGCGGCATACGTTGTTATCGATATCGCTGTGCTTTATTTATGTACCGTGAGGGTTTTTTCTGTTGTACCGGTGCTCTGTTTTCCGTTTTCTTTCGTATCGTATTGGCATTTGTATTGTTTACTAAATACTGTGTTTTTGAATTTCCTGGTTGCATCATCGTTATTGTATCGTCTGTTTTTGTCTATAGAGATATCCTTCGCGGGTCTGTAGTTCGCGACTGCAATTGCCGCGCAGTATCCATCGAATAAAGTTCAACCCTACGGTATCATTATTCACATATGCGGTACTTTGCTTGATAGAAAGCTGGCCGTCCTCATAAACCGGACCGCACGGCAGGCGCTGGCATGGCATGAGGGAAACATCACGAAGATGGTAATGATGGTTGTTTACGATTTTGCCTATCGACGTGTACATACGTACATACATCCGCACGTACGTCCCCGGATGATCAGCACCCCAACAATTTAAACAGGGTAGTGTTCCCTCCCGGGCACGGCACAGCAGGCAGGCAGGCAGGACGGGATGGGATGCGGAGTACAGCTGACGTGACGTGACTGCGTGCAGCGCTGCGCAGGTGAGCGATATAGGTGCTTGCATGCTTGCAGGTTATGCCTGCTACAGATGTAATGTACAGGTCCCTCTCGCTAAACGGACCAAGCAGGATACATGGAGTTCCTGCAGCGCGGTTTGGTAGCTGGCTAGGCCGTGCGTGCATGCGAGCTTATTTGCTCGTGGCGGCTTGCAGTGTAGCGTATGGTAGAGCATGTATGGTAGATACGCTACGGCATATGTGTGTGTGAATGAGGCGCGAGGCAGGTTGTTAAATTTTCATGCTGACTTTGCAACGTTAACGTAGGGCAATTTTGTTCACGTGTGGTATTTTGGAAATGCCAATATGGTGTTGACACGCCGCTGGACTGCTGGATTTTTTTTCTCTGCTGCGCGGAAATATCGATGCACGGTGTTGTCAATTATTTTGATGTTAGGAAGAGATTTTTTTTTCTCAACGGCGGCTGCAGTGGCTGGCTTGCTGGCGATCGAACTTGCTGATTGCTGGACAACTGGCGGCTGGTTGGCGGTGGTGGAGCTCGCCTGCTCGCGCTGTAAATTTGCACTTGGGGAATGGAACGAGCTCGTGTGTAGGTAAGTCAGTTTCAGCCTGGTTTCTGCATTTCCTGACAGCTTGACGGCGAGGTGCTAGGATGATCCTCGTATGCTAGTTCGTTTGCAGGGTGAGGGCGTGTGATTCGTGATGAACGTCTATCACGGGTCAGGCCGATTGTGTGGACGACGTCGTGGAAACGCAGGGAGTGTCCGTCTATACACAATCTGTATATCGCTGTCAATTCGATTAAATTTGATGTTGAAGCAAGTTTAGAATGATGATGGATAACTGTACAAACTTGCTGGTTACTCGAATTACTGGTTGTACTATCTGATCGACGATACTGTACGCATCATAGCTGCAGGTCTGCATGCGGGCGTATGCCATCGTAGCGTATGATAGTAGCAGCTACACTGACAAGACGATATACGATAGCTGCCAACGTTCCTTTGGAAAGTTAACCGAGTTTCAAGTTCTGCAGACTGCAACATACGTTGTCTCGTCGATATTCGGATTCAGTGGCAAATCATCGTGACGCCGGCATACGTAGGTATCGTCGGTTCTCCGCCTGTAGAATCGCGACATCATATCAATCTGCAGGTAATGCATGACACCGTGTGCATGTTCTATATATGCTACTGCACGTGAGTACAGTACTAGTATACTGTATACATGCGGGCCTGAGCTGGCATGATCCTATTATATCTGCGTCGGCTGTACTGTACCACGTCGGTCGATTATTGCTGCACCTCTAACTTTTGTGCACGTGTACAGGTAGGCCGATAGGGTAAGGTGAAGGTAGGTACGTACGTACGTACGTATACGTCTAGAGATGGATATTGGTAACGAGATTAGCCTTGCGGATCTCATTTGCGATTATATTTAGAATGACGGTGTGCGGTGTTGGTGTAACCGTGTGTAGGCTCGTTTATATATAGATATATTGGGTGAACCAGCGCGCGGAGTGCCACTTGTGCTGCTGAAGTGTCGGTAAGAGACGGTAGATATACACAATATTAGGGTATATCTATCCGTGTGCAGATATTCAGGTGTTCAGCTGGTCAGGTTGCACAGATGGTAATTTGCAGCTCTCGGGAATTGAAAACTGCATGTTGGGGGGTTTATGTGGAGGGTTTGCAACCTCGCTTGCTCTTCATGAAGTCGGTGATGCTCTGGATACTCCCGATACCAGGCTGCCGTACGGCCTGGTTTACGAGACCAATACCAGGGTAAGTTGACTCATAATCGGAGAGCCAATCCTCTGGGCAGGCGAAGGTACAGTTGTCTGGTATATGAGACAAAGATAGAAGATATCTGTTGATTAATTCTCACAGATGTCCGCTTTTAGCCTCGAAGCCAGGCTCTGAAGATCCACTTTCATCTATGCACGTTGAGACACTACATTGCCATATACACTGCCGTAAACCTTGTGATCGAATCATTGTGACCGCGGGTGAAGGTCCGACCTGCTATGTTTGTTCCGCGGTAACGGGAGTCCTGCAGCTCGTCAGACTCCGGGAGCCTGCTTACTGCACGAACGTTATGACTTCCCGGTAGTATCATGGGTTTATATTAATATTGGCGCATAATTACGTCTATGATATGGCTGTGAGGAGGGGCCCTGTGTTTGCAGGGGTTGATGATGGAAAGTATAGTAGGTCGATTAGTAGGTGAGGATGGGGGAATCCGACTGGCCGAGGGGGCCGAGGTAAGTGTCTGTGAGACCTAGGGTCGATCTTTATATGCAATGCATCAATGCATACATGTAATTTACAGGTATTTTGTGGGCTCCTTGGCTGATATTTGGACTGGGAGTATGGATTCTGCGTCGCACGGATTTCCGTTCTAGGGTAGCTGCAGGTATACTTTGACTTGGGTCTGCAGCCGACCTGGCCTTTAGGGTGCATGTTGTGTAATGTAAGGTATATTAGATGGATGAAGATGATATCAATAATGATCCACATCTGTTTCTTGGACGAAAATGTTAGTCCACTTTGTTCGGCTGAGACGGCAATAATGAATGGCGGGACAAGAAAAGTACTTGCGCAATTGCGCCAAATCTCCCACTCTATTGGCACGGTTTGAATGCTTCGGTATAAACTTAAGTACTTCTTAAGGTAAAATTCTGTATGATTGCTCGTTGGGGTGGGATTGAGGTGGCATCGTTTGAATATATCACTGCTTCATGGATGGATACGTACTTAGACAGACTTTCTATCGGAAATCAATGAGCACCTTATGACTTATAGCACTATCTCTTACTCTGTATATACTTCAACTTATATGGGACTGGATATATTGAGCGCGATGCAAGCTCTGATCACTATATAACTGGTTGAGCCTTGACTGTGAAGTAAATTATAAAAGCATCCGCATGAGCAGGCGATAGGTCTCTGCCTCACAGTAGTAAGGTTTCGTGATTCCAAGAAGACGGGTTCCCCAGTCATTCTGAAACCCCCACAGGAAGAAAGCCTTTGCAAATTCCCACCACTCGGGATACCAGCCTGACATTTCCCAATCGATGATACTCGCTACGTGACCATCCTTGATCATGATGTTCGCAGGTCGGAAGTCTGCATGCGTAAAAACGATACCGTATTCCCGAGTGTTCATTAATCCTGTCATATATGCTCTAACATCCCCCTTGTGGACCTTGCAGTAGGCAGCGACCACCGTGTCATGAAATTCTCGCACAGATGCGAAGGGTCCTGTACTTCCAGTCAGCTTGAGGTCTCGGTATAGTTTTCGAAAGTACTTTTTGGAGTCCAGGAACCTTTATTTGGCTTGTAATCCAGAATTTGATCCAGGACGGGCCCATTTTCAAGAGAGCCCACATAGGTTCCGCCTTGAAGGCCCCGTAGCTCTTCCAGACAACGTTTCAGATCGGCCATGATGCTTGATTTCGCCTGACTATCCTGATTCTCCCAATCTTTCTCTAAAGTTTCTCCATCAATGTAGTCCATGAAGATGTACGTGTCGTATTCATCCACGATGTCAAATTCTGGTCGATCGAATGGGCCGTATGTGTATACAGCGTGGACTTTGGGTACTGGTATTGATGTGTGTTCGGCGATAAATTCCATCGTGATGGCCTCTTTGACGTCTACCCCGCAGCCATACTTGACGGCCACTGTTGGAGAGATCTTTGTGATTTTACAACCCCCACGGTGAAAAAAAGGCTCCAGCTTCTCAAGCTCTTCGGGAGTCGGGGGGGTAAATCCCGGTTTTTGGATGTATACTGAGACTTTAGGGACCTTGGCCATCGTAGACGCTTGGAGGGGGTGGACAATGCGACACGTCGAGGTGAAGTTGAGGGTGTTAAAAGTTACCTCTTAGGGTAAAAGTGGTTTAAGCTTTGGCGCTTAGAGTAGAAGATGTATGATAGCGAAAAAGTATAAGAATAGTGCGTGCGACTAAGCTAAAGCGTTGTAATACGACTATGGCAAAGCTCGATAGGGAAATATTTATGTTGTTGATTGCTGTGCACTTGCGCTGATGTTACAATTGGACATTCTGGGAAACGCCTTGAATCTGGAGAGTAGCATTGTACCATAATCATAACCTCGCTATCATTTATCGATACATTCTCGACACAAAAATGTCTTAGATAAAACTGCAAGAACAAAATAATAAAACACGGGAATTATACCTTGTCTAACTTTATTCTTGGTCCATTACCGATAATAAGCCTGGGACATGAGCATATAAGCGGATACAGAGGGCCACTAGCGGAAGTATAATGAATGTGGGGTGAACACATAGACAAATGACTTCAGCGAAATCAACGCGCGTACCTATACACAAAAGATATAAAATCTCGGAGACTCGAGGTCAATTTTTCCTTCTTCTAGAGACTTTAAGTCAGGGAGTCAAGAACAACTGGAAAAGTAGGTTATAATGGCCAAATTCAGGCTCGTGCTTAGCGAAACCTCGATATTGATTTAATCTAAAACAAAATTTAAAACCCGAGACTGGGTTTTGGATTGGATTCTCACTAAGAATGTATTTATTGACGAAGTATCATGGGTTAATAGCTCATTGCTCATCGCGCTGGGCGTTTGAAATGTTGAGTCTTCGAATGGTTAGCTTCGACATCAAGGCGGCGAACTTTGTGTCACGTTCGAGATTCTGCCTGTGCGGACAGTACAGGGTTTGGCGAGCCGGTTAGTCAAGGCTACGGAGTTGACTTTGCAGATATTTTGATCGAATTTGCGAGTGAGACAGGGGTAGAGGGTATATCAATATCCTCGAAGCCAGGCGCTGAAAGGTGAGGCAACATGTAGTATGTAGCCTAAGCTGCGTGCAGCCTTGCACTCCCCCGCCTAATCTTTGAGTCTATTAACCTTGTGTGCCCTCATTTATTGGTGCCTTGTGGACGGTTGCGAGGAGTATACGGTCCAGTTGAGTTTGTGATACCTCCGAAAGAGCTAGTTAACTTTCTGGGCGTGATATACCAAGAATTCAGTACACAAGGCAGGTAAATAAACAGCAGCCATATTAACAAAATATGGGCACAGAGCTCGTCTAATGATGAATTCGAGCTGATTGTTATGGACTCATTAATCATTCTCCTATGTCCATAGGCGCGATCCAAAATTCTTCCAATATAACGAAAATATCCAAACACATTGAAGATGTTGCATTTTGCAACATGACCATATAGCTTGATCGAGTGCATATATCGATCGATTGTTATTTCCGGAACCTACGATTGGTGGATCCTCTCCCTAATATTCGTTATTGACGCTAACTAGATAATATTCCGTCTCGTGAACTTTACCACACATCAGTATAGTTCTCCTGGTCAAGCTATGTTGGTTGAAGGCTCAACGATAACTGGGACAACAATACTTCGAATGATCCGATATGCAGCGATGTTATACATACTGCATATCATGGAAGACCTCGGGTACGGCTACCCGAGCACTAGGGCCAGCTGACTCTTCAAGTTTCACAGAACTATGCGACCCAGGTCTGCGCGAGAATCCAATAGATCTATAGTTATAAACATTGAGCCAATTGAAGAGAGGTTAAGTGGATCCATGCAAGCCTTGTCCATGGGTCTATCAGGTTGCACAAGGAACACTGCACAATGCAATGTAGCGGACGGATTCGAATCATCAGAGTGAATCATTATAGATAGCGCACGGCTGACTGCAGTTGCGAACGAAATGACGAGGCCGGATGCAAATAGCCGGTAACTTTTGCGAGGCATGTGAACATAAACAATGCAATGCATACTGCATGTCATGTTACTCAAGGTTTTGCTTACGAGAGACAAACGGGAGCTGGAAGCTCACGTGGAGAGCCGGCAGAATTTGTATCGTTGCCAACGTTAGATTTTTTTTAGTTGTAGGTGGGCGGTATTCAGTTACACAAAGCCATGTAAATATGGGATTGTCAGTGATCAGAGCCGGACCGAACGCACTTCGTCGCCTTTGTTTCTTTCGCGACCTCCGGGATAGCTTCCATGGTTACACAAGCATTGGCGAGAATTGAGGCATGTACCTGTTGGATTTAGTGTCTCGGAGACTACGTTGAATTCTGGCTTACGATTGCACTAGAGAGGGTCTGGCGCTCAAGGTTCGTCTTCAAGCTGAAATCAAATGACTGTTATCTTTACGCTACATAATTTTCGTCAAAAGATAGTTGGCTGTGTGACACAGCACCACGGCTACCCATACGCTTTAATCCGATGCAAAAATCTCAAAATCCTATGTTCTGATAATGAGTTGGTACACAAAAGTTGGTTGACCATGTGCTCAAGATGATTTCCCGTCTGCAAGGAGGCAGTTGTGCATGAGGTCTATGCAGATTAATTGAGGTCCATCCCGACAACGGAGCTCTTGTTAACCTTGGAAACCCAATGCCTTCAGCATGCGAGCGGGGCGATATCCCCCGTTGCTTTGTCACACAAATCACACCTGAAAGCTAAGTTCATATGTATCTAGAGAGCGAGGTCAACCCGCAACAGGAAGGAGAAACTGTCAACTGATCTTTCGTCCCAGTCTCGTTCATGCAATTCTAGGCGATATATCAATATTGATATTTCAGGATACTATAAGCGCTTGTGTCATTGGTCGTGCTGTGGAATATTAAGTGGGAACACTGTGAGGAGACTCGAGAACTCCAAATGTAGCGGTACATGGATTGATGGTATTATGGGGTCAGTCCCAGTCATGCGTACAAGCGGGGCATGGATGTGTATGCTTTTGTATCATCATAATCCGGGGCAGCGCCATGCCTCTCCCGAACCCTTGGGAATTCTATGGACAGGGTGTGAATTGAGCACAACCTAGCGCTAGTAGACTAGACGGCCATCAGTTGACTGTTCACCAAGAGCAGCAAGGATATGCTGTGTACAAGACCGGCCGAGGCGTGATAGTGATATGTTGCATTTTCATTGTCGCGTCGCTGCTCGCGTTGTGCGATTCGTCAGGTGCTGCTGATAGGTGTATGCACGTATGGTTCAATACGAGATAGTTGAGGGTGGTGTGACAATGTGATGTTATCAGGGGTGGTTAGAGACTCGCTTGGAGCGGAGAAAATTTAATCGATTTCTCCTCCTAGGGGTGTTTTTCACACCATACAGATATGGAAACGCATTGATACGTGTTATGTATGATGGTATGGTTCCACCAGGTGCTGAACCGTCTAGCAGCTCATGTCATCAGCATGTGAGAATCGGACAATGGTCGACCTCTCTAGGCCGTGTCGCACCCGTCCGGTCGCCTAGCTTCGGATGGAACTCCCCGCCGGGGCTGCGAAGACAATGATCTCCTGATCGACCGGCGTATTTCAAAATGCCATGGCGTCCTGATACTGAGACGCATCCCGATCGATCAGAACGGTGGGTCGCCGGGGTCATGGTCATCGGCCCGCGCCATTTCTTCCAGGATGTTGTGTAACAGCTTGGCCGGTGCACTGGCCTCTTTCAGTGCAGTGGTGCTGCAGCCAGCTGAGACCTGGAAGGAGAGGGATTTCAAGCGAAGTTCAGGATTACGGGATACGGGATTGGGATCGGCATATGTGGCTGACGTTGAACTGATCAATTCGATCCTGTGATTACCGATATATCGGCCGCATGTGGGTAATTTACCATTGCAAAAAAGATGCAAATTTGTGCTGTGAGATGATATAACGTACGTGCATGCAGCTTATATGCATAATGTCCAAAGCCTGCCGGTGCAGAGGAGTTGCCTCGCGGCTGGCGAGGTATGCATTATGCACGCATGCAAGACGTCCCGGATCAGCGCTATGGTCATGAGGTCGAAGATGGGACGTCATACCCCAGCCACTATTGCATCGCGATATGGCAAGACGCAACAGTTAAAGTGATTTCATTCTGATTCCCATAGGGCGCGGCTATGGAACATGCGCGCCAATGTTCTTGCACTGCTATAATTATATAATCGATATCACCCAACTTTATGTGTATCCATACTAGTAAGAACTATGAGCTTTGTGCATGAGAAAATTGCCTTTTTTTATGCAGTGCATAACAGGATTACCAATATTTGCGTAACCTCATGACAGAATGATATTCGTCATCAACAGATCATGGCCTCACATTTTAAAAATTACACTGATATGCTTCCAAACTGCTGGATCTATTGATAATATTCTTCTGATTAATGCCTGCGCAAAGACGTCATCACTGTCAATTGGGCGCAGCATGTCACCGAGATATCAGGGTACGTACCAGGCGTCTCGCGGTGAGCAATATCGACGCGTTTAAGATACAGACGTAGGACGTCGCGACTGATCGCACATGCTAGAGCGTTTCTGGCTACCAGCAGCTCGCGATAGGCTAATCAGTCGTAAATATTACGCGCTGGTATCAATCCAATCAAATATCTCGACCATGTTGTGTCTGTGCATATAGGACGAGAGTAGAGGAGCTGACTAATACGTAGCAAAACCGGGCGGGTATGCCTTTGGTTTGTGCAGTCATCTGCCAGTTAACGACGATCAGAAATTTCAATAGTTTCCATTATATATATGGAAAACACGTCAAATGTAGATTTTAATATGGCTGAACCTCGAGGTTAATCTCTTATTCAATGTACATGCCACGAACGATGAATTCCGTGGGTTTCGAGATCAATCGATTAATTAGTCCGGGGCGCCGGCTATATTATATCACAGACCTTTCCAGTCGGATTAGGTGGGTCCTGGGCGGATAGGTGTTGCTTGAAAGCTGTGCCACTTTGTTGGAGTCAAGGGGACGGCTATCGGCGGTGTAGGATCGCGGCCGTACTATCGTGATCAGTTTTGGAGGCGGAGTAAAGAACATGATTCTGAGATGCTCTTGTCTCGCAAACTAGCTACTCTGCCTTACAGAATTTGAGCAACGCGTCAATGAATTTGAAACTGTATCATATCTATAGCGAAACCCGTCACCAAGGAGCATCGACAATATATACCGGGAACTTAGGCCCCTATTAAGGTATTACATTCCAGAACCCTCTATCTGTAACAAGAGCTATCTATAGCTACTTTCTATGATACGCAATTACGCAGACACTTGCACATGAAAGGAATATTTAATCTCTTGACACTCGACTGAAATCCTGTACACACGGAACAGAGCGGAACGATAAGTAATATAAAATGCTGCGTTGAGGTAAAACAATTAGAAATCAACGGCATCGGCATCGGTTGACGTGTCAAAGGATGAGTACAACTCCTATAACCAGCCTATGACTCGACCTTGCGCTGGCGAGGCGCTGTTGACGTCTGCATGTTTCATATTGCGACTACTGTACAGCTGTGGGAATTGTTCCCGGCTATTCGGATAGGTATGGATTATATGACGCTGTTCGCAGCGACTATGCACGTTGGCATGCGTGGGCTTTTGACCGTGATAATATTGCCTTGGCGCTAATGCTAGGATGGCGGATACTGCTCCGTCGAATGATAGGTTGATAGCCCTGTGGTGGCGGCTACGTGTGGCATGAGCTGTTTTGCTGGTTTGTTGTATTTTGCTGAATTTGGAGTTGTGTGGATGGACGTCACGTCGTCGGGCTGAGCATATGGCTAGACCGCTTGAGCTGAGCGCAACAGTCATAGTTCGAGTGAGTAACTACCGCGGTACCGGGCGGTCTCAGTTGACTGGATCGAATGTTTGTGACTGTCTCTAGGCATCAAGTCACATCTTTAGCTGCATGGAATTCGTCAATTGAGTCTGAAGCTTATTGCTGATGTGGAGAGTAAATCTCGTACGATGTTGGCGGATACCGAAGAGAGGATAGCGCTCTAGCTTAGCCTACGTATTTACGTCGACTCGTCGAATCAAATCTGGCGGCTAGTGTTGTGAGGCATATCCTGTGGCTCATCTTCTCGCTGATTGGAAAGTGCAACATGTATCACGCATCTGGAGTTCACGGTGTACAGGATGCAATCTACATACGCAGATATGCAGATATGCCGACGGAAGTCCCGGGCCCGTGCTATTTACCGGAAGCCCTCGATCCACAGCGCTATTTCACGGATTTAAGACATCAGCTGTATCGCTAGAGCAGGCGAGACGCTGGATCCAACTTTGCCGGTTGCAATAGGCTAGCTGGATCGATTGTGAAGAAGGTTCAATCTAGCCCGCTCGCCGTTCGCAGCAGTCAATGCGGAGCCACCAAGATAGTTCTTCTCCCTAGTTTCACAGACCGTCGAGATCCTGGACAGAAACTCTGATGAAGGCTAGGGATTGCAATGGGAGGCTTCAGCCAGTCACCAACATGGTCAGAAACACCCACTTGACCACCCACCTTGCGCGGAAATGCCATCCCGGCATCTTCTGGAGACACTTCGAGCATCGTTCGGTAAAATTAGCCTATCTGTCAGATTTCTCGCAAACGAGGGGACGTGCGCATATTATCGGTCTTGTGTCCTTCAGGACGGTATGCACAGAAGCTACTAGCAAACTCGTACTGCGCTCACACTCGCAGTATCCGGCAAGGTGACGAAAGAAAAGAACGAAGGAAAGGCGAACCCATAGATTGGCTGCACACCTTTTCGATGCCGTCTTATGCAATAGCGGGCCATCACTATAGCTCTAGACAGGGAATGAGAAGGATACCAGGCGGTACCTTCACACCTCAGTTGGCTACCGCACGCCTACGAGGATGAACCGGTAGAGAACTCCACCTGGCTAGCCAACTTCCAGGCAAGTTTCCACTGTTACAGGTACTATAAAGTACCGAACTATAGCATCCCGTACGGAGGACAATGCATGTGAAAAGGTTCGGGAATTCTAAAAGACGAGGTGGATGCTCTGCGGGGGAGGTAGAGCCGTTCTGCGGCTTGTACCTGTCGGTTGCAACTGCTGAAGCGGTACGTCAGCGCATCGTTAGTGTCGACATATTGGAGGGAGTCGACGCTGTTAGGCTACTTTTTTCAGCTGCGATGGGTTTGCGGATTACTTGATTCTGAGCTAGAGGAACTTCCGGCCGGTCGATAAATGCATGGCGTTATCGGCATGCATGCTGCATGCGCTGGGATGCTGGATAAAGACGTCCTGCCTGTGGGTCGGATGGCCCCATGGCTGCGCTGCTTACGTCGTGCTGTTAATTTCCCAGTCGGAAACGTAAAAAAAAGATCGCGCGATGGGAAGCGTAGATGTATATCGAGCGGTCAATGCGATGGTGAATGTCGGATTTCAATCACGGTACTGCACTGCGCGGTACATGCACTGCAGGAGACGACAGGTTGGGTCTCCAAGCGAGTGGGTTTGATAGCGGCGGTGGAGCTGTCTGTGTTGAGGTGCGAGTTGGTTGGATGTTTGAGTCTTGGCTGGCAGCATCGGCTAATTAGCCAACCACGTCTTAGCGTCTGGGAGATTCCCCAGATTCCCTGGCGATTCGACGCTAGCCTCGATTCCTGCTAGGGCGACGGACTTCTGTGAGACGTTGTGCACTCAGCCGTCTTTACTAAGGAGCGTAGCAGCACTAATGGCTGGGATTCGTCAGTGAGGGATATAGTTGGAGTGTTTAGGGCTGCTGGTGGCTTCGCCGGCTGTTCGCGTTATCAATACGAATTCTCAGTTTTATCCAGCGTCGCACGATCAATTAATAGACTATAAAATGAAATGAAGTCACTGGGATCTTAAAACATTTTTTTTTCCCAATTTTTCCAATATGACATAGAGGCCTAGAAGTGATCGTGATCAATATTTGGTAGACTTATGGCATGTAGCTATAGTCCATCTTATAGCTGTGAGAGAGTTTCATCAGTTTATTTTCCCGGCCCTCGAATCAGAGTCGAGAATGTAATTAATGTTAATTTTCACAAGACGACGGCCTGGTTAACGGCCTTGTTAATGGCCATAGACCGATGCTGAGGCCGTCCTGTGACCGAACATGACGATCGTTGATAAGGTCATCTTAGCAAATAGCCGCTATTGGCAGGGTCGATCGGCTCGGTAGACGGCGATTGGATGAGGAAAGAGATCCAGACGTCGGTGTTCTCCATCCGCACGAGGTAATCGCGGTTTATACGACGACGAGGATGAGAAACCTTAACGCTGACGACTGCGAGGGGTGGGCTTCGTCATTGAGTTTCAAACCGAGGAGATCAATTGGCAAATAGGCGGATACTTCGTCGGTATATTCCTTTGTTACAAGTACTAGCCACGTGGGTAGCTTATATTCATGGACGGCATTTTTCCCGTCCGCTTTATTCAACATTCAGCTGGGGTAACGTTGTCTCCATGTTGGTAACTGTGGCAAAGAGACTTATGTAGCTGGATGGGATTTGTAAATTGCAGTATATGTACCTGAGAGGAGCGTTAGTTAGGTGTAGGACGATACTTATCTTAGTGTAGGTAATCGAGTGCGAGGGTTTCCATTTGGATGTGCTGTCTAGAGAAGCAGGGTGCCCGGAATTGGTGTTTGTAGGTTAATTGACGGTGATTACGCTCGCAGGCGCATTAGCGGAGCTTAGCATATGGATGCAACGTTAGCCCCTTCGTAGCCGACTATTCTACTCTAGACGGGATTTGGCAGAAATCTGCTGTCGGAGGAGGTCATTTTACTCTACTCCAACTTGAGACTGGCATTCCCCGCTGTTGCCTGTCAGGCTATCCTGTCACCCTAAATAGACAACAAATCTAGAACCCTGTATTGAGGCTGCCAGAAAATTGGGAAATTCGCCTCAGCTGACGGGTCGTATACAGAAAAGTCGTTCGACGCGATGTGTGCGCTTTGATAATATGCAAGTGATCGGCTGAGGTTTTCCGGGTCGGACACTAGCAGAAACTTGGCATCCTTGAGCATGTTGGAGTGCATGCAGGAGGAAGAATGTTATTTGTACATGTACTGGCATGTAGACGGTACCACTGCTAGCTGCTCAAGCTCGGTGGTCGGGCGAGCTAATACGAAGGCAAGCAGACTATTCACGTCCATCATGCCTCGCAAGGCACGCACGCAAGCACGCACACGATGCAAAAATTATGAATCGAATTATCCAACCGTTTTCCGACGAAATTTAGTAATACGGTCCAGGAAGATGGTTGTCGGAAAGGCCGAGCCATCTTATCAACGGGACAGACTTACGCACCAACGTGTCTTATCGGAAACGGTCATGTACGGTGAACGCCATGACATCAAAGCAACGGCGGAGGTTAGAAGTATATTCTAATGATGGGCAGCAAGCACCTTGTTGGCTAAGACTGGAGTCGAGCGAGGTCAAGGGTCGAGGCGGGCCTAGCGAGTTATCCACAGGTTCGGCACCTTTTCGGTAAACGACTTCGGGGTCAGGCCAGGCTCGCGAGGTGTGGAGGTGCGAAAACTGTCTACGAGAATTTCCCTTGAGCGTGACCCGTTTTTTCGGAGTTTCCCATCTATCAGGACGGGATATGACATTCGATATCTGCTCATCGGACGTCTTGATCATGATTGTCGAGCTTGAGGGGAAGCCCTTGTCGTACATGTTCCGATGTGGCACATAACGCTCCCAATGGGACAGGCTGAGCCGATTCGATGACATGCGCTTTTGTTCGCATGCGCATTGATAATATTGTTTGTGGGGAGGATAGGTGCAGCGCTGCATGCTGTCGACGGCCATTTTCTGGAGTGATCGTTTGCTCGATTAACGTAATTGGAATGCGGTGCGTAGCAGTGATGGTGGTGCGATCAGACTGCAGGGCTGTGGCTGGACGGCCGGGCGTCTACGGCTGCGATCAGACCGTATTGGTCACACGGAAGGCAGGGCGAGGGAAGATCGCGAAGTGTGGCCGGCCGTCGATCGAGAGGAAGTTTAACTCATCCAGCCTATGTATGCATGGCCTGAGTTAACTTTAACTTCAGGGACGATGAAGATGCCGACGCAATAGGCATAACGTGACTGGGTCCTCCAGGCCTCAGAAGCCGCCGTTCGAGTTCAGGCACTCCGGCTGTTGCATCCGCTTGGAAAGACAGACATCCATTCTACCAAGTAAGATATAACTCGGTGTCTGGAATGCCAGCGGTTTAGGTAGGCAGCTATTTTAGTTGGCTACGAGGACAGGCGGGCCTGCCGCCATCGCCCTTGTCGGCCAGGCCTCGCGCGAATCGCTCGAAGAAAGAGAAGGAAAATGTGATAGATGTGCCGTAGATCTGTTTGCAAAGAGGGCCCGTTATCTCACCGGCGGGCAATGGCGATTGGATTGGATCAAGGTCTGGTGGTCGCCTGTGTGGTCGAATACGGCGAGATCATCCGCTAGGCGGTTTGCAGCACTAGCGCTATGACGGAAAGCTCGCTCGCGAAGGGAGCCAAGCTGACGACGAAGGGACCGCTGTAGACGGTTCCTTTGCGAGGGGACGCTAGCGTCCTTTTGGGTGTGGGGATTGGAAATGGGATCCGCAAATAGACGTGAAGGGAAGTCGAAAAGCCCAAGTTGATGGAAGGGCGAGGAAAGAAAAAGAAAATTCGTAGCTAGGCCGACGAGATTTAGTTCGAGTTGGGTTGGATCGAAATAAGAGTCCTTGTTAATAATAGCAATGTGCGAGAGATGTGTGGATGTATGTGGGTGTGGGTGTGGATGTGGACGTATGTATCCAGGGAGAAGTATCGAGTACGTGTACATGTACATACACATCATCGATGTCGATGTAAGTGTATGTTTGTAGCAGGAGGGTATGTACGGCAGGATATGTTAGGTCCAAAGACGGCTGGCGTATCTCTCCGTTACACCACATGCACACCATCTTTGACATGTTTCGAGAATGAGCAGGCCGTTCGAGGTATTTGTAAGGGAATAGGCCTTGGACCGCAAAAAGAGGGAAGGGTGCTTCAAGCGTAGGATTAAATTAGCAGCTGATACATTTCCTCAAGCCATCATCATACAGGTATCGCCGCTTCCACGATACCTGTGGGTATGTAACTGGTTCGGGCCGGGCTGTGCGTACGCGGTTTGGCTTATCATATTCTGGGTCCGAGTCCATTCTGCACAAGTACCGGTACATGCACGGGCTTAATTGGGGAGATATATCCTGCACCATGCGTGCATGCATGCGAGTCTGGTCTCTGTGGCAGCCGGTCATCATCGATATTTTAAGGAATATTCCATCGTCCGTTGATTGAATCATGGCGAAAAGGGCCCGCTGGTTCCTGGCATCCTTTACTGCTCCGAGATAGCATTTCGTCTATCGAAAACACCGCTGCGTCATGGCGCCGGGAATCTTCGTCAGTGGCCACAAAACAGCAGCTCGAACCCGGCCGCTCAGTTCCATATCAGTTTCGGCCCTTGACCTCAGAAGAAGAAATGAAAAAAAGGTTTAGTTGATGGCTCGGAAAGATATCTCCACCATGACCGCCTGTGGAGAAGATTTCCTTCGGTGGTGGGTGGGACCGCCACTGGAGCATCATCGAGACGAACAGCCTGCATAGGTTGACGTGGATGACCCCGGACTATCGATGCGTGATCCTGGACCAAGCGAGGAGGACATCCCAGCCTGTGGAAGGTCCAAAGGAGCGTCGGGGACCTTTGGAGAACGGTCTTTCGACACCATCTCTTTCCTTTTTCTGCCATTGCTGCATTGTATCTGTCGGTGGATGTAATGGACGTCGGTGTACGTCGTGGTGTGTGTACTTCGCTGATGATCTTCACCGCCTTGACTGGCAGGCCATTGTGGTGGTCACTTTTTTTTTTTTTTTTTTTTTTCGGGGGGGTTACCTGAATTGAAAGGTCCCACATGACCGTTTTTGCTTCGAGACAAGCCAAACTCTCGCTTGGTTCCTCGAAGCTGGGAATGCCAGGTCCGAGAGAGCTCGGCGCTAGTTAGCTGGGAGCGTTGAGAGAGAAGTAAAACCGCTGTGACTGTGACTGCAAGTGGTGGTGGTGCCTTCGTCATGCATGATGTCGAGGGACGCGGACGAGGTTGAGGATGGAAGCTGGCTGGCTGGCGGTGGGTGCAACCTCAGAAGGACGTTGAACTGCACTGCATGCACAACATCGCGTGTGGCCGTTTGTCGCCACAGGGAACAACAATGACGGACCTTCTCTGGTGAGGAAGGACGGCTTTTTAGAAATTTCTGGACCCTTGAACCCAATCGTCGGTGTTTCATGTGGGGTTTACTTTTCAGTCGCGTTCATTACGGATGATGTATATGCGAACTCAAGGTTCCTCGACCCAACGCAAAAGGCAGGGTCTGGTTTACGAGACAACCTCGACCGCAATGCAAGAATGAGCAATTATTGTCGGGTGATGTCCAGCTTAATTACTGCTGCCAGAGTGCTGCGGAGCGCGGTGCCAACCGACTGCTTGCAATGGGGAGCTGCTTTCGTATTACGGAAGCTCCTTAGCAGAAATTTACGCCGACTGGTTGCATCGTGCCAAGACAGAACCATCTTTTTGGCCCGGGACTTCCCACACTTGACCACCGTCTTGACAAAGGTGCATCGGCTGTCGAGCGAACCAGCGTTCAGGCAGCGGAGTGGATGCCGTGATAGTTAAACATTCACTAGCTTCCCTCCAAAATCGCCCCATTGCCTTGCCTGGCCCTGCTAGCTGCATTCCTGCGGGCTAGGCAATTTCGTTAAGAAGAAAAAAAAAAGAACCACCAAAGACATGACGAACTAACTAGGGCCTAAGGGTGACTGTGCATACAGCGTACATGGTACATCATGAGGCAGTGTTGAAGTATCGTGAATCGAATCAAGGTCCGGTCGTTTAGAAGTGCTGGAGTAGCGAACAAACCCACCAGTCCTCTCTTAAAGTTTCCCAATCCCTTGATCAACGCTTTCTGAAGGGGAGGATTCAATTCTCTGCTGGTGCTTATAGAAGTGGATTTAGACCAGCTTCCTTTGACAGAGAGTTTCTTTAATCCAGCTGCGCACCGAAATTCTCCCTCAACATCTCCACGCACCCATCCCGCCCTTACTCGCTCGCAGCCGAGCCTGCCCGAGGTGGTGAATCTCAAGCAAAGTCTCAACTGCAAGGAATTCGACAGCTAACGTTCGTCGACCGAGGCAGAAGCTCAGGAGGGACGAAAATTCCACATCATTCCGTTGCTCGCTGCACGCGGCATAGAACTTTCCTGCAGAAGCAAAAGACCTTTGGACTTTAGTGGTTAAGACAACTTACCGCTGTCTGTTGCTCCCACCACTGCTCACCGCACTTAATATCTCTTCCTGCCGTGCATACAATATTTTGCTGCACAGGAAGGGATCAAGGTGCTGGACGGTGCATACCGGTACATACATATTCCGTACATGCTGTAGCCTTTTTTCGGCCCTTGCGCTTGCTGGGGGACCCTCACCTTGAGATCTCGAGAAATTTCTCATCTGGTCAACCCGACTTCCTTTTACCCCTACCCGCCCAATCTAGTCGCTCCTCGAGAGCCTGCCGTGTCGGCTCGTCGTGCTTGTACCGCTGTACACGACACTCAAAATAGTATTTTATCCAGCAGGACCCCGGAACTCGCCCGTGGGTTCTAGGGACCGTTTCGAGAGTTAATTCGCACGTCCGGGGGACGAGAAAACCAAACAACAACAAAAACAAAAGCAGGCGAGAGGCATATAAACGATTTAGGCGGTTGCTCTTGACGTTCTGGTCGGACTCCTGTCGGGCTAGGTTGACGATAACACAACGCCGGTGTTTCTCTTCGAGAGAGAGGAAATATAATTTTTCTCCGTTTTGGCTCTTTAGTCCTGAGTGGATATATCGAGCTGCAGCCAGTGGCGTGTGGTGGTGGTGGATATCATATCGCGGACGGGTTATTCTTGGAAATTAAGCCATCGTGCAGCTCTTTTCTTTCGGATCAAGCTCGCATTCTCTCAATTCTCGCTGTGTAGCACCGTCCATTGCTTCTTGTTAACTATACCCGATATTATCTGTCTCTTCAGCCACCGCCTCTGGGGGGGACGTACAACAGCTATCCCATTTCAAATATCTTTCTTTCTCCCCGTAACATATCTCAACATCGATATTATATCGGCCGCCATTCCGTTCCAGACGAACAGAGCTCTCGACTTGCTCATCCCGTAGCCACCGCGCAGCTTGCGAACCCGTTCCAGTGCTAACGTCGCCCCGGGAATTTCGAAATCTGGGCTGCTGGCCGCAGGTGGTCCTTAGCTCGCAGGTAGCTATAGCTTCCGCCAATTCAAGCAACTCGGCGTCCCACGTTGTCCGAAATCGTCAGACGGACAGGCAGAGTGAGAGAGAGCGATTTTGATTGTCTCGGCCAGAAGACGGACGGCATAGCAAGCAGGCTAGCCAGGTAGCCGGACCGTTTCTGGAGACGTCGATTGGACGGATAAGACGCAGTTTGAAGGAAACAACTGCAGGTGCCGTTTTGGATCCCGTGAGACAGCTTTGTTTCTTTGCATCTACATATCTTTCTGTTCCGTTCGGGTCTCGCAGCTGCATCGCATCAACGTCAGTCAGTGCAGTTCTCCCGAGCGACAATTAACAGTTGGTCAGACTGCAGGCGGGCCTACTTGTTAGTTAGTTAGCACACGCATCCATCCTCGTCGTCTGACTCCCACTCCCGTCGACTCGCCTCGAATCGACGACTCGACTTGCGGTAACGTTGCGCCGGTTGGAAGGGCAGGACGGCAGGCGGCAGGCATAAGGTTTTCTTTCTGTGCTGGGTGCTGTGCAGGCGTGGCCCACACGTTGGTGTTGACCCTGCACTGACAGGCACGGCTGCTGGCTGCTATTCTTTCCCGCCCTCTTCCACCTGCCAATTCCACCCATCTCCCATTTTCCGGGCCCCATCGACAACAACACCTCGCCCGGCCAGCTCTGCTCTCCTCGCTCGACCTCACCGCCAGGCTCTCCACCGCTTCCCTCCCCCCTCGACGGCCTCACGCCAGCCAACATCACCTCGCTCCGCTCCGCCTACCCATCTTCCCCCCTCTCCATCGACCTCTCTCTCGACCTCTCTCCTGGCCTCTCTACCGCATCGTTTCTTCTTCTCCTCCTCTGACGTCTCTCTTTCTCTTGCTACCTCCCGCCGGAATTCGTTCTTCGTCAACCTTCCTTGTGCGACACTGCATCCGGCCACTCGAGGTTTCAAGCTTCCTCCCGTGATCCAACCTCAGCCATCCCATTCCACAGCTGTCTCACCGTCAGATTGACTTCTGGGCACCCTCTTCGACTCCTCCCTCGGGTTATCAGCAAATCGTCCCAGCTCGAAAACTACCTCGTACCTTGAGCCCAGACTCCGTGGCAACCCGATATTCGGAAAAATCAGCTGGCTCTTCATTCCTTCATTTCGCTCTCGAAAAGATCATCCGACAAAATTCTTGCGGCCAATTCCTCCCACGGCTCGTCGGACGATACAATCAGTCACCTAACGTCATACCATCAATTGGGGGAGCACAAACGGAGAATTCGAAAGCAGCCCTTTCTTCCGGTTTCTCGCCTGCTTAACACCGTACAAGCAGCATGAAGGTCTGAAATCGATATCGGACGACACTCCAAGCTCTCTCTCGCTCAACACATCGCCTCTCAGACCTTCTCTTTCATCAAAAATTTTAACCGGATCTATTACTACATCAGATACACTTTCCGTTTATGTTTGACGCTCCCATCGAACACCCCGGGTGTCTCAGCACCAACGACTCGTTGATGTCACGGGTGGAAGAAATCTAGGAGATTCAGTCCGCCGAGAACGCAATGATAACAACCAAGGATGCTGCCTCACAGGGAAAGAAAGGTGGTGCCGAGCCAGGTGGCGTCCCAAAGGAGCCTCCCAGGACAGAGGATGTCACCTCTCCGACCACCAAGAGCGCAATGAGCCGAAGTATGAGCATGACAATGAGGGCCGAGAAAGAGGACCTCAAGGAAGCGGCTAAGGACACTTTCAACGTTGTTTTGGACCTCAATTTGGACGGGAATGTCCGATGGGTTAGCTCGTCATGGCAGGATGTCATTGGGTAAGTTCAGGAGGCGGGTCTGGAATTTTGTTGCTTAAGATCTTGTGCCCGCTGACCTCCATTCCTAGGACCTCATGCGAATCCATCCAGGGCAAGCAAATATCGTCCATTCTGTACGACAACCCCGACTGTTTCCAGAAGGCTACCGAGGCAATGAAGCAGGATGATACGAAGAGCTATAAGATTCGCTTCTCTGTTATTGTCGGCTCGTTGTCAGCATTCGCACAGGATCCCGTCAGGAAAGCTATCGCTGCTGAGAAGGAGGGTTTTCGGCCCGAAGAAGTGGATGAGTCAAGTAGTATTCTGGACATGGAAGGCCAAGGAATTCTCGTTTTTGATCGGGGTGACGGTCAAGCAAGCCACGTAGGTCCTTTTATTCCTGTCGCCCTATTTCACGCACATACTGACACGTAGTAGACGATGTGGGTCTTGAGACCATGGACAGAACCTAAGGAGATCACGATCGATCTGCCCGCACCAATCATCGAATCTCTAGGCGTCGGAGCAGGCATGCTCGCCCAGTACCTGAACGCTCTGGCCGAAGACGACCCGGCCCATCACCCGCCTCCGCTACCAGTTCTCTGTCGGATATGTGAGAGCCAGATACAACCGTGGTGGTTCGAGAAGCATTCGGAGCTTTGCATGCTGGAACACAAGGCCGAAAGTGAGGTCCAATTAGCACAAGAGAATCTATCGGTCCAGAGAAATGCCATCGTCAAGGTTCTGGACGCCATGGAGAGGGCTAGTTCCTCCAACCGCTCCTCAGAGTCCAGTAATGTCGAATATCGTGGCTTTTCCATCAAACCGCCATCCACCTCATCTTCGGGCACTAGCTCCCCTGGTGTCGGCCCTCTCAATCGACCGAAGGATCCCTCTTCCAGCGTCAAGTCCAAATTTGGGATTCGACGACCACAAGTTCGGATTGTTGAGCTCCTTCTGGATCTCTGCGACACCGCTTTGGAGATCAGCACACCAGCGATCAAAGAACCTTTGGGAACCAGCCAGATCGGCGAGTTCCGGACACAATCACCGGCTTCAGAAGCGCGGATAAGTCAAGTCATGCAATGGCAATCTCCGTCTACCAACACCCTCGAGCAAGAGCACGGCCTCGCTCTCCTCTGCTCCGATACCGAAAACTGTGCCAAAGCCAAGGTCGAGTCGGCCCTTCGACATCGCAATACTATTGAGTACTCGGAACGGATCCGCTACGAGTTTGCTACTCTTGTCCAAGATATCATCGACGATGCCAGGGCCAAGGCCGGAGGACTCGATGACGATATCGATATGCAGTCCGCTGAAGGCGATGTCTCAGAAGGCGAAGACATGTCTGAAAGTCAGATGTCCAGCAGCGCTTACCAGGGCGGTCTCTCGAAACGAGTCAGTATAGGATCTGACCTACGCAGGGCTCGGCGTTATTCTTCCCCTAGCTCAAGTCCTCAAGAATGTCTTACCCCTCGCTCACAGGTTAGTATGGGACGAGAAGGCGGTCGCCGGAGCCGGTTCAGCCTCCACGCCTCTGCAATGTCCTACGAGCTTGAAGGCAACGAGAGTGATGCTAGTGTCAAATCCTCCGTTAAGGGAGACATCACCCGCGTCGACAGCCCTGTTAGTGAACATGGGTCTTTATCGCGGTCGGGAACACGCAGCTCTATGGAGAGGAAACGCCGCAGTCTGAATCTGCTCCACCAACATGGTGCAAGGTCTCCCCATAGACAGCCTTCGCCAGGCAGAGCTAGCGTTGGCACGGCTTCACCATTGAAAGCTGCCAAGCCCAGACTTTCAGCACTTTTCGATGGCCAATTTCCAACTCCCATTACCTCTCCACTCCTTTTCACCGGCGACTTTTCTCCTGCACTCGAGCACGGTCATAGGAGACAGTCTTCCGTTGCCTCATCGGATGCTGCCACAAAGCCACCTCTCTCCCCGCGGCTGACATCCGTCACACCTGGATCATCGAAGCCTAGTGCCCAATCAATCAAGGACTTTGAGATCATCAAACCAATCAGCAAGGGCGCTTTCGGCAGCGTGTACCTATCAAAGAAGAAATCCACTGGCGACTACTATGCCATCAAGGTCCTGAAGAAAGCCGACATGATCGCCAAAAATCAGGTTACCAATGTTCGCGCTGAGCGGGCAATCATGATGGTTCAGGGCGAGAGTGATTTCGTCGCCAAACTCTTCTGGACATTCGCCAGCAAGGATTACCTATACTTGGTGATGGAGTACCTTAACGGCGGTGACTGCGCAGCATTGATCAAAGCTTTAGGCGGTCTACCCGAAGAATGGGCTAAGAAATATCTAGCGGAGGTCGTCTTGGGCATTGAAAATCTGCATGAGCGTGGCATCGTCCATCGTGACTTGAAGCCTGACAACTTACTCATTGACCAGAAGGGCCACCTCAAGCTTACTGACTTTGGGTTGTCCCGAATGGGTCTCGTGGGTAGACAAAAGCGAGCCCTTCAAGGATCCTCCGAATCGACACCGGATCTTTTGAAGCATGGGCCTTTCGTCAGATCGAGATCACAAGCGTCATCTCGCTCGACTTCATTCGACATGAACCCCGGGCAGTCGTCGCCATCCAACACTCCTGTGATATCCCCCGAGCCTGGCTCTCAAATTTCCGGCCCGTCCTCGTACTTTACCTTGAGTCGGGAGCCAACCTTGAGCCGGGAGAATACTCTGAGTCGGGAGAACACGTTGAGTCGAGAAAATACACTGAGTCGGGAATCTACTCTTGTCAAGGAAGCCACTCTCAGCCGGGAGAATTCCCTACGAGACAAAGGAAAGTCGTTTGCCAGAAGCGACAGCGCTGCAAGCGAGGGACTTGTTACGATGATGAGCGGCTTCTCGTTAAATGACCCTGCCAGTCTCACTATGGCTGCCGTACGACGGTCGTTCTACCCGATTGATGACGACGCTCAAAGCACGAGCAGTGCGTCCAGCGATGTTAGCAATGTCCACCCATCTTCGATCCAGTCGACCTTCACCCAGCCACCCCCCTCATCTTCACACTCTATGATGCCACCGCCACCTCAGCTTGCTTTGTTTGATCCTGAAGACAGCAACAGAAAATTCGTCGGGACGCCTGATTACCTGGCCCCTGAGACTATCAACGGGACGGGGCAAGACGAGATGAGCGATTGGTGGTCCGTCGGCTGCATCTTATTCGAGTTTCTTTACGGTTATCCTCCTTTCGGAGCCGATACGCACGAAAAAGTCTTTGACAACATCTTGAATCGCCGAATCGATTGGCCAGACGACGAGGATTGTCCTGTTAGCCCTGAAGCCAAGGATCTCATGAATAAGTTGATGTGCATTGACCAGGAGAAGAGACTCGGGGCTCGTGGTGCTGAGGAGATCAAGAACCACCCCTTCTTCGCCGGGATCAACTGGGATCAAATTCTTAACGACGAAGCGTCTTTCATCCCTGCTCCGAAGGATATTGAGGATACGGAGTACTTTGATACTCGTGGTGCAACGTTGCAAGAATTCTCTGAAGATATGATGGACGACCATGCTTCGCCGGTCTCGACACCTGGCGGCGAAGGTTCGGATCGCCCTCACGATGCTGTACCTAGAGGCCGTCGCGACCAGAGCGTCGGCAAGCGAAATCTCATCCCGCTACATATCCCACCCCATGTTCGCGAAAGTGGCGGCCGCGGGAGAAGGCTTAGTGAGCCGCTTGCGGACAATGACTTTGGAACTTTCCAGTTCAAAAATCTGCCCGTCCTCGACAAGGCGAACAAGGAGGTTCTCCAGAAACTCCGCACCGAAGCCCTCAAAAGTCAGACATCTGGTTCGGCAGCAGTATCGTCTCCTTCGCAATCGTCCGAGGGAAGCCCGGTGCTTGGCAAAGGTGTTTCGAGGACTCTCTCCGCAAGCTCGCGACCCGGCAAGAGAGCCGTATCTCCAAGCAACCTGCACTCTTCTGTTGTCTCACCACCGAGTCGCAGCTCTCAACCGTCTTCACCGCTTTTAGTATCCTTCACAGCTCAGCAGCCTCATCGAAAGACCTCCAACGCTTCGACGACAAGTACGAGTAGCTTCGCTCTTAACCCGACTCAGACTGTTGAAATCCCCAAGATCTCGACTAAGGTCGACGGCCCACCCTCAATGCCGGATTCAGCCGGAGTTTCTCCTACCAAGCTGCACAACATTTCGCCTATCCGGATCCAGGCACCGGCAAAGATCTTTGGCAAGCCTAATCAAGCTCCCCTCTCACCTCGTAAGGAAACTGGTCTCTCTACCCAAATTCGTTCTGGCAATACTCGGGTTCGGTCACTCACAGTAGGATCTCAAGACGGCGAACAACCGGCCTTTATAGATAGTTTGAAGCATTACAAGCGGCACAGCCAGGTCTTCGATATGTCACCTTCTTCGTCCGACAATGAGGATAATAGGAGTAGCGCATTGCTAAGAGTCCAGCGACGGCGTCAAAGCTCACAACGGCTTTCAACCATCGGCATTCAGGACGGCCCGGTTGCCCGATCCCTAGATATTCTCGGTATGTAGAGGTGTCCTTTCTTCTTCGGGTTACATATCTAACGTGCTTTAGTTTGCGAGGACCATCCCGTTTCGCGTATGGTAATGGAGCGGATGTTGGAGAAGCTTCAGTGTCGCGCAATGTGTGTTGAGACGGGTCCGGAGGCGGTCCGGTGTGCCATGAGTGAGGTCAAATGTATGTTTAACCCCAATATCGGTGACGCCAGAGAGATAAGCTGACAATACTTGCAGTTGATTTGATCCTCACCGAGTACAAGCTTCCTCAAATCAATGGTGATGACTTTGCTCGAATGATCAAGACGACGAAGAACACGAACAATCATACACCAATTGTGGCTGTCACGGGCTACCTTCGTGATCTGAAGGACCCGCATCATTTCGACGACTTGATTGAGAAGCCGGCAACACCCGCGAGACTGACTGAGGTTATGGAGCGGCTATGTTCCTGGGTACCACCACAGACACCGACAAGTCGCAATTCGCCCATGGTTTTCCCATCTGACAAGAACAGGCCGCCTGTACCACCACTACCGGGCAAGGGTCTAGAGGTAGAGCGCAGGCCAAGCCTCGACCGCAATTACACTGCGCCTCTTCCCAGAACACCTAGTCTTTTGGCTCCGAAGAGTTCATCCGAAGCGGTGAAGAATACGGTCGCGGATAAAATGCCAAAGAAGGCTCATAGCGATGAAGCCGTCCCAAGACTTCAGCAGAACCGCAATGATACCTTGACTCCGCCTCCATCGTCTCTAGGAGAGGAATGGATGATGCAAAAGGCACTTGATCAGAGGTCTACGACAGAACGCGCCAGGTCTCAACTTTCGGTCTCATCATTGGCTTCGCCACCTCCGACTCCTCCTCGTCCCCCGCATATACCTGATAGGGAGGACCGAGGTAGCAAGGCTGCCAAGACCTTTGAACATGCGTCGTCCCCATTGAAGCCGATGGATTTCACGCTTACGCCTGAGATCAAAAAGTCACCTGCACCACCACAAACCCGACCTATGGACGTCAAAATGCCGATTCCGACCTCGGTTGCGAAACCTATCGCACTGGAGAAGCCAGAGAAGCCAATTGAATCTCAGGTGAAAATTGTTTCGCGGGCCGCTCCTCCTCCGGTGCCTACCGCCTCGTCCTCCAAGACAGCACCACCACCGACGACGCCAATGGCAAGTAAGAAGGCGGCGGAAGTCGCTGGTCAGAAGCTGGTTGAAATGGTCAAGTCGGAGGCGCCACCGAAGCCTGCCACCACGAGCTCTAAGTCTACGTCATCTAGCAAACCACCAGAGACTCCGAAGAAGCCAACCGCTCTCAACCAGCCGACTTCCCCCGTCGAGCTCACTTCTAAACTCAAGAAGACGACAAGCAACTCGAGTTCGTCAAGCTCGAAAGTATCGACGTCTCCGAAGCAGACACGATTCCAGTCGCCGCCCCGCATATCCGCCCCGGCAATGTCACCTCAGATCGCTAAAGGGGACATTCCACGTGTCTCACCTCCTGGGAAGACATCACCGGACGCTCCAATGCGCAAAGCATCGGGTATCCAAATGCCACCACCTCCACTGCCGCCGATGCCCACAACCCCCAAATCTCCCAAACCTACTACATCTATGCCGGAACCCGTGACTCCTAAAATGGCACCGAAATCGCCGGAGCCTGTCAAGACCGCAGGGCGAACTCCTGAGCTGTCTCCACCAAAGACAAAGGCCGAAGATCCAATGCTGAAGTCGCAAAAGATGGCTCCAGAAGCTTCGAGCTCGAAATCCGCCAAGGCGACAGAGCCAGTTACTCCAAAGTCTAGCAAACCTACGGGCAAAGCTGAAACACCGGCGACCATCAAGCCTGCAAAGGTGGAGCATGGACGAAAGTCTCCATCGCCAGAGGCCGCCAAATCGAGATCACTCCGAAACCTGCTGGCCAGCAAAGCCCCAGACACGGTTGATTCTGCGGACGACGAAATGACGAGCGACAGCAGCTCGAAGAAGTTCCATAGGTCGCCGAAGCCGGCAGTCAAGGAGAAGAAGAGTCGCAGCTTTCTCGGTGGTGACTCCAAAAAGCAAAGGTCAGAAGATTTGAAGTAGGGCTTCCTATCTACTGCCGCCACCAGCCGTAAGCTCAAGAAGAAGAGACCGGAACCCAAGAAATCATCCGCGTTGAGTTCCGACTCTGAAAAGTCCCGTGCGAATTCTCCTGAGAGTTCGAACAAAAGCTCAAAAGTCTGGATAGAAAAAACATTCAAAAAGTCCGTGAAAAAGCTTACACCTGATGGCCCCATTCTAGATCCGATTGAAGATTTCTTCTCGCATCTACGAAGGGCTCGTCTCATGACATTCTACATCTAACAGTGTCATGCCTCCACCATTCATTTCTCTCGTGATCGCCCTTTTATTTTTTCCAATTTTTTCCTTTTTTTCCTTTTTCTTTTTTTTTCTTTTTTTTTTTTTACACTTTTCATCAAGGCGATATTCAATGCCTACCATTCAACATTAACCTGCTGCATGTGTATTATACTCATGATGCAAAATTACCTTGTGTATTTTGCAGCTCTCCTGGTCTCCACAATGTTCGCAGTCTGGAAAAACAAAAGGATCCTTAAAAAAACACCAATGTCCCACCTCTCTCCTTTCCTCCTCTGATTGTGTGTGCCGATATGTTCTGTCCTACAGTACCTGTTCTGTTATAGCTCCGTGCCACGCTAATCTGTGCGATACCTCATTATCTACTCTGCCACAGTACCTTTTACACGCAAGTTGAAGGAATTCAAAGCAAGCGCACATGTCTTTGCTGCATATCTCCTTTTGCTAGCTTTGCTGTTTGTACCATCTTGTTGATTACTGTGCTTTTACCGCAACCATATTCCCCTTTGTATACTGTATTAGGAGCATGGCGTTTTTGCGTACTGTGGAAACGCGCGAGGAGTTTGTGTTCTTTTTATTCTTCTTTTTTTCTGGCTTACTGTTTGACCTTGCAGAGGTCTGGTGCCGTGATGATACCCGATTCTTCTATGAATTTTATGATCATTGCCGTTGCACTGCACTTCTGCGGGGTTTGGCTTTGCTCGGTGACGAGGACGAAACGATATATATTGATTGATTGATTGCAGCTGTAAGGGCGATTGGAGGAGAAAACGGAAGAAAAATCCAGTGATTCGATTGATCAGATATACATTTAGTATTGCTGCTACCTACGACCTTTTTTTTCTTCTTCGATTCTTCTTTTCTGAGATTTCGGTACCCGTTCGGGCGCTCACGAGGAGCTTTTCTTTGATTCGATGGTCATATCTGTATATATATGATAGGCTGCTGATACCGTGCTTCTCTTCTAAGGTTGGAGAAATGGCGGGGGAGTCAGGCAGATTTTTACCGTTATTGTCGTGTAATATGAAAGCCAATATAACAAGCACTTACAAGGCATGAATTCATCTCTGTTCTTAAGAGCAATGCATACGTAGTTAGATCCATGGATGGTTCGATGGCTGTCGTGCTGTGTTCGTAGTTGATGTGAGGCGGCGTTGGGGAATTGTGTTACGTGTCGTCTCCAGATCCCATTTGTGGACAACGGCGGGCTAACTTGGCCACAGCTCTCCCTCAACACCACATCGAGCTTGACATCAGCCTCTCGATCGATCGACGGAACACCTTCACGGCATCATGGCGGAACCGACAAAGATATGCACATATTCGCTCCCGGGTGCGTCTGTCCCCATTGTGCCTGTCTGTGGAAATTCCGACCCGCGTATCGCTAACATTGCACATGTTCATCTACAGACCTTAAAAACACGACTGATGATGCTGTCGGAACAGTAAGCAAGACCTCCCACATTGCGCGTACCTCTATATCATATCGTGTCAGCGACCTCGCATTCTGACTGTCCGTAGTACCTGGCCACTAAATCCTTCCGCCAATCGCACACCCTGACCGATGTCCGCCTGGCAATCTCGACCGCCGCCTGTGCTGTCGCCGCCACAACCTTCTACCTAGACTACACTCGCGGCTTTGAGCCGACGAAATCGTTCACGTTCTACGCGTGCATCGTCTACTTTGCGCTCAATGCCGCCCTGACAGCGTGGCTCTACCTGTTCGAGGGGTCGACAATTTACGTTGGCGCGCACAAGACCGCGGGGGTATCTCTAACGATCGCATCGAGCGTCACGCGACACGACCCCACGTACCGCCTGAAGATCATACAGTCGCAGGTCATCGATGGGCGGAAGGTCCTACGGGAACGGGAGGTTTCGTGTCCGTTCGCGAGCTGGTTTGACGAGCGTGGGTACTTTGTCCGGAAGCCATTCGAGACGTGGATGGGTACTGTCGTTCCGTGGATTTTGGAGAATGAGGAGGTGCCGAAGGAGCTGGATAGCGGGGTTGTAACGGCGAGTGGCAGGAGTGTTGAGGAGGTTATGCCGGGGACGGAGGTCGGCAGCGGGAAGGCTGGGCGTAGGAAGGGTGCGAAGAAGACGTGATGCGGTGATATGATAGAGCGAGCGTGGGCTCATTATTTGGCGGATGATAGTAAAAGCAGCACGATTCCTTATATTATCCGTATGGGAATATATTCTACACTTTTCAGCTGCATGCACATATATGGTATCGATCGATTCACCCCCTCGCGCATGCGTATATACGAGAACCCCGCCTGGGTATCCGTCCGCCTGTACAGCTCTAGCTCCGTCTACACGGTAGCTAGTACTCGGTCTTCGATCCCGTCCAGGACGAACTCGTGCTGCACCATCACCTCCAGGTTCTCCGCCTCCGCCAGATACATCTTTGCTGGGTCCTGTCCTGGCCCGAATAGCTGCTGGGTGTTCTGCTGCGGATTCATCTGCTGCATCTGGGCCATCGTCTGGTCCGCGGCTACCGTTTTCAGAATCCTCGATATCAGCATCAGGTAGCAATATTTGAGGTTATAACGGGGGAATTGGATAGAGATGCAATTGAGAGAGTCTAAACTCACAGTTGTCATTCCCCAGGATGAATGTAAAAACGGATCGCAACCCGAAGAGACAGAGAAAGTACCATGACAGCGACGATACCCAGCGTACGTCCATGTCTCGTGTCATCACCCCGCTCTGCAGCATCGACTTGAACCTAATCGTCAAGGGAAACGGCAGCTTCACTATATCCGTCCACGAACACCGATTAGCGCCAGTTTCCAATGTATGACTATCCCGATATATCATTTATGCGTACTGATCACGAAGCCGCTGAAAAAGGCGTTGATCCACCCCATGATCACTGTCTGTGGCACGATCATCATCATGTTTCCCTTCATCATGTTCATCATCTGGTCCATCCCGTTCGGATCCGACATTGGGTTCGGCGGCGGCTTGTTCTTGGCGTCGGGATCCTTTAGGAAACTGCCGGCTTGGTATGCTGCGACGAGGTAGTTTTTCCGCGTCGTGAACGATGATAGGGGGATCTGGTTTGCGTTCCCCCGCAGATTGATGCCGTGGAGATAGTTCTTCCTGGTATCCCGGTCTGCGGTCAGCTTGTCGTCGCTTTTGGCATTGGCGGCGTATATCCCAAGCACAGCTACGGATATATAGATATGTTATATGCGTATCGAAGGCGGCTTACTGCTCCCGTATCGCTTTTGCGTCCAGCGGCTTCGGGGCCGACTGGAGAAGCAAGGTAGCGTAGTGCCGTAGCACACCCGTCAAGATCTATTCTCATACAGCTGTCAGACACATTGCAGCCTCTGCGCGTCTGAGCAATTGGGAGCGTACCATCACCACTGTAATTGGGAATAGAATCCAGTAGCTACACCGTGAAATACGTGATGCCACTCGTCAGCCCAATTCGTTCGTGTTCCTCATTCGCTCGGCCTTTGGCGGCGGGGGAAGCCATACAAGAGAGCAGGATCCCGAAGGATCTGCTGCCCGACCACCTGTGCCATGGCGGTTGGGAGGCAGTGACGCTGGTAGCTGAGAACGCGAGGTCGTGAGAGATATCGGGTGGGGTCGGTGGTGGGCTGTCGTGAGGTTGACGAGCGAGCTTGGCTGACCGGCTTGAAGAGACGACGTTGGCGGCGTCGTGTCCGAATGGAGCAAACACACAACGCAGTCCGAATGATGCCTAGTGTAAACGTAAGTACAAAGGTGACAATGACAATTCAGGCCGGGTTCAACATCGACGAGCTTGGATCCATGGATCCGTATATGAGATTCAATGTCCCACTATACTGTATGCTACATATCCTTCCAGCATTCTTCCAGGCCTCAGGCAAGCTTTGTAAATATGCTTTCCACCATGTGTTGGACGTGTGGTGTTTGGCCGGGCCAGCGGTTGACGTTAAGCGGCTTAGAAATCGCGACTTCGGACGGAAAACTTTCGAATCTGAACTCTCAATTCTTTTCGCCGACAAAACTGCCATCGACCGCTAGACAAAACCCACATCTCGAAATTATATAGAGAGACCAGCAGCGCAAGCTCTACCATCAACCTTCCAGCTGCCAGCGATTCACCACCACCCGCCTCGGCACCATGCTCGACTTTCTCTTCGGCTCATCCAAGCCTCGTACGTCCGTCGCAAATCCCTAGCCGAAGCTACAAGAACTGGCTCGCTAACTAACTGGTGTCGAACATAGAACCGGCGGCGGCTCCCGCAGACAAAGATAAGCCAAAGCCCTGCTGCGTATGCAAACCTGAAAAGTCTGCTCGCGACGAATGCTTTCTCAAGTCAACAACCGATACACCAGAGGCCGAGTGTCAGGACGTCATCAAGAGCTATAAAGTGTGCATGGAAGGCTTTGGTTTCAAGATATAACTCGGTTACGGCCCGCGACAATGGCCTGTCTATCTGTTAAAGACGGTTGACAGTGTCGCTGCACAGCAATTTGCGCATATATACGTGCACGCACGTATTGGAGCGACTGGCCTCTTGTATATACATTCACGCACACGCCCCGCATAGCTGGAGAGGGAGGGAGGCAGAGTCGAGGGGGGGATTACTGCATGCATTATCTGGAGTTACGGATGGCTTCTGTATTTATAGAATCGTTTGGAGGCAGAACATGTACGATAGTAGATGCAATAAAAGCACCTTCGCCGCTCTTAGACCTAGAAGTACTTCCTTAGATACAATTAATCGCCATCGCCAGTTCGTGATATCTGGGCGATTTGATAATCTATAAACAACTCCCGACATGCCCTCGATGATAAATACAGACGAGCAGCTCCTGCAGACATGGGTATCCTATAATATGTATGCAAAGAATGAAATGGAAAAAGAAACATCCCGAAGCATCAAACTATGCCGTCCCCGCCAGACTCCTTCTCTTCAGCTCCAGCTCGGCATTAAGACCATCTATCACCTTCTGCAGTCTCTCCTTTATGATCCTGTTTGGCACATCGTCTCTCTCCTTGATCTTGAGAGCAACGATCCTCTCTAGATCGCTTATCTCCTCCTTCAACTGCAGTTTCTCTGTCGAAAGCCCAGAATCGACATCCATCGCATCTCCGTCCTCCTCATCGTCGTCATCGTCATCCTCATCTTCATCGCTTGATACTGCCGCCGGGGCCTGCGCTTTAGCCTGTCCGTTCGCTTTCGCCGGGGCAGGCTCGTGGTCATCGTCGAGCATCATGGCTTCTGCGAGCTGGTCTTGGAAGTCCATGAGGTCCATTTCTTCGTGCTCCTCTCCTTCCCCGTCTTCGTCCTCGTACTCCATGTCATCTTCTCCCTCCGCGTCTTCTTCCCCAAGGCTTGTGTAGCCTGCTTTCCCGTTGGCGTCTGCGCCGCTGGTTGCAGCTGCGGCCTCCCTCGCGAGATCTGCTTCCGTCAGCAGCTCAACGTCAACACCATCTGCCTCCTGATCGGCTGCCAGGAGCTTTTCGACTGCTTCCTCTACTTTATCCATATTGCGATTTACCACCCGCTTCCGAAATCTCCTGCGTCTCGCCCAGTGCAGCGGCGGCGTGATGCCGTGTGG
This sequence comes from Orbilia brochopaga, assembly GCA_036872635.1. NCBI lineage: Eukaryota > Fungi > Ascomycota > Orbiliomycetes > Orbiliales > Orbiliaceae > Orbilia > Orbilia brochopaga. Next base: position 901,587 of record JAVHNQ010000011.1, on the reverse strand, counting down.
GTAGTTGGTCAGCGAGCTGGGTATAGCATTCGACAGCACCTGGTCCTCGAGGATAAGGCGATCGCCAACGAGCAGCATCTGTGAGATGTCCGCTGTCTTGAAGATGTTCTTGCCCTTATCGATCGTCTTGTTGCTCTCGATGATGCATGGAAGGTCGACCAGCGTGGCGGAGTACATCCTCCCTCGAACGCTGACAATCGCACGCCGGTCATCCTTGAATTTAAACCATACGTCCGTCGACTTGCCGAAGTCCTTCTTCTCGATCTCGGAGCGGAGGTACTCGCAGTCCTCCCCGGGAGGCATGCGCAATATGAATTGCTCTTCGATTGCAGGATCCTCCTCCCGGTCTGACGCTTCCGAGTCATACCCGCACCCGATCGGGACGCTGCGCTTAACAGCCACCGGTCGAGAGGCGCTGCTCTTGAGCTTGATTATTGGGGTTTTGACCGTTCCATCCGGTGCTGGCTTGGGCTGGGTAAATGAGGCTTTGATCCGGATCTTTGGTAGGCTCGAGGTACCGGTGATAGGGTCTTTGGTCGCCGGAACGGAATCGCGGACGACCTTGGTCTGTATCGGTGGTAGATTCGAGAGTTGCGACGGACGTGACGAGGAGATCTGGGGTGCTTGAGTGGGGGCAGGAGTGAGCGCCTGTGAGGAGAGTGTCGCGACGGCCCGAGCGGTGCCAGGCGTCGCAGGGGCTGCTGATTCCTGTTGGCGATTCTTGAGACTATTGACATTGAGCTTGATTTTGATGCCAGACGGCTTCGGAGTTGCTGTGGGGGGTGCGGCTGCCGGTGTCTGGGGTGGTGGTTGAGATTGCGACGATGAAGCGGACTCTGCCTGCTGCTGCTTCTTAGACTTCTTAGGTTCCTTCGGAGGCTTCGGAGGCTTCGGTTCCTTCGGCGCAGGCGGTTTCTTCTCCTTCTTCTCTTTCTTTGGCTTGTCGGCGGTCTTTGTGGGAGGCGGTGGTGGCGGCGAATCGATGATTGCTTGCAGACGGTGCGGGCTGATCCGCAGCTTGACCACGCGGGACTTGTTATCCCCCGACATGTTCGCGGAGATCGGAATCGCCGCTCTGGATATGGGAATGGCGTATCAAGGGCGCTTCCGGGCAGCTGATGGCTAGTGGAAGACTTTGGTGGCGGGAAAGAAGGTATCGCGGCCCGTTTAACAGGGAGCCGCGAGATCGAATCTGTTCACGTCCTTCCGTCGGCAGCTGCAGGTAGCCGTCAGCGCGGTATCGAATGCGGAATGCACGTTCCAGTGTGGTGTTACTCACGTCAACGGATATACCATGCTCGGCGTCGCTGGGGACAGCCGTTCGTCGGGAAGAGGTGATGTCGAGTCGCGATGATTTAGTGGTGGAGAAAAGCTGCGGTGGAATGGATTTCTTGGATGGAGCTGTCGCGTTTCCGTCAACCGCGAGCAACCCGCGCCGCCGCCGCCGAAAACCTTCGCAGCAAACATCGCCAAGCGCACAACCGCATCTTGCTCAACTTCATCTACAGCACTTACACGCACAAATATACCTTCGAGACGCGGCGCTGTATATCCACTACGACTGTCATTATCAGATCAGCTGTCTGAGTAGGGCCGATTGCGACAATGTCGATTCGCCCCCTAGACTGGCACTCATTCCGATACCTATAGCTTCAGTTCTACCCACCGCACATCACCGAATACCGACATCGCTCCACGACCGACACGCGCATCTCGAAGGCGGTCCCCCGCTATCCCTCCACCAAGATGGAGACGCCGGAGCAGTTTTTCTTTTCCCTGCTACGGATATCTACCGCACAAATGCTGCGACACGCGGGCCTCGCTGGCTCTCGCCCTTCCGTTCTCGATTCTCTAACTGGTACATCAGTCCCTAGACGCTATCTTACCCCCCACCCCTTTGAAGTATTCAATGGTCTAATATCCTTACTATCTTCTAGACATGACCGCTCGCTATCTCACTCTCCTCGGAGCAACCGCTCGCACAATCACCGAATCCTCCAACCGCACAACCTCAGAGCTCTCCGACGTTCTATCAGCAATGGAGCACCTCGGACTCCTCAAACCTCTGACGATATACCTCCCCGATTACGACGACACGCGCGCCATCGATAACTTTATCACCTGGGCGAAGAGTCCCGAGATCGAGGAACTGCGCAAGCTAGCCGGCGTGGTAACCGTCGAAGTCGACGAAGCGCTAGACGGCGAAGGCTTAAGCGACGTAACAGCAATACCAGATACAGCTGTTGTGGCAGCAGACACGAATGGAACTGCGGCAGCAGCGTCGCAAGGGGGCGTGGCATCCGCCGTATCTGCGAAGAGACCCGCGGTGTCGGCGCCAGAGAGATCACGAGAACCGGAGACCGACATTCCCATTAAGCGTGAGAATGTTGACGATCAGCCGGGCTCGATGATGATGGATATCGATGGCGTCCCGTCGTTCGAGGCGATCGGTCCAGCTGGTGTCGATGCCAACGGTAGCATGCCAAGGGGCACTGAGCCGCCGCCGGATGCAGGCGAAGGGGTGATGGAGGGCACAAAGGCGAAGGTTAGGGTGAAGCAGGTGGATTGGTTTACGGCGCTGAGGATGAAAGAGGACGCTGCGAGGTTTAATGGGACGATACTGGGGAAGCGCGTGGAGAAGGGAAAGATTGTTGTCGAGGGTGGAGACAGCGTGCCAGTACAGCTGCCGGCTCAGTTACCTACGGCCACCGAACAGCAGCAGCAGCAGCAGCAGAACGGCAGCTGATATTAATGACGAAAAGTGGGCAATGGGTGGCGGGTAGCAGGCCCATCCCATGTTGTATATTCTGGAGTTTCTGGCGTCTATACTACTGGGACTAGGATATGATTGCATTGGCGTGATGGGTTCAAGGGGCCTTTGTTTGCATCATATACCGTATTGCATCTTCTGTCAGGTATTGCCGCTATGTAATTTAGCATCTCGATTCGCCATAGCTATCACTATTATTATCATCAATAGCGAACGTGCAATGACGAGCATATCACTCGACCTCACACAACGCATCAAGTCCATCCTCTATGCCTCTTTCAACCACCCATCAGATACATTGATTGATTAATCGCAAACTCCAACCTACAACAGGCCCAAGGAAAGTAGTCGTAGCAGCAGAATTCCTTGGGTATGCCGAGCTCCACGCCGAGTGTCAACATGTTGGAGGCCACGACGCGCGAAGGTTAGTCCTCCCAGCAAGGCGAAGTAGATGTGACGTCCACGCGGCGCTGATAATAGATTCCATCATGCATTCCAAAGCTCGAGTGGTCATCGACTAACCGACAGCATATCACCGTCCCACGGCGGACATCTAGCTTTATGAAGATTGCGCTGTGGACGTGGGTGACAAATAGCACATCTCGCGAGCGGCCAGCGGGATCACGTTGCCCGAACCAGTCCAGCGTCAAAGCGTCGGTTACCCAAAGGAATGCTTTGCCGCTGCGAAGCCGGTTGGTTACTAAGCCAAGAACCTGTCGGCAGTCCAGAGAGCACTGCAATTCGGCCAGCAGCCAATCGAGACCTCGTTGCTTACGCAGCCAGAAGCTTACTGATGCAACCGATTTTCCTCATCGAGGTTGGCAAGCTTCGCCGCCCGCGCGCATCAATTATCAAGCTCGCTCGCGCTCCCAAGAGATTGCCGAGCTGGACGGGCTCGTTTCTGACACTATGGTCTGACGTTCGTCCGAGGAGGCGGAGCGTCAACTATAAAGGAAGCAAGGAAGCGGCGATACAAAGTATTTGGAAAGCTATATATACAGCTAGCGTCATCTCTTTCGAGTCCACAGCTCGTATTCAAGTTCTTCCGGAAACACCCCCAGCAGCATCTCGAGCTTCGAAACCAGGCCCCGCGGACGGTATTCGTCCTTTTTGGAATTATATCAATATCGGCGTCGGCGACGATTTTCGGTTGACGGCTACCCGATTCGGACCTGCATCGACTGGGGCTCTCGTCTGCATCTACCGGCCAGGGTTCCATTTTTGATACACTGCTGACGTCCTCGAGTCCCTCCCCGGCTGCTGGCGGTTTGGACAAAAATAAACAACCGGAGCTTCCAGAATCTGCATTGTCATCCAACGGACCGCCGCAACGCGCCCTGCAGCATCACCGACATACATCCCAAGATAAAGATAATCCCGATCGGACCGTGAGCTAAGTTCTCGGTGGGCGTGGACATAGATATCTTTCTGGCCTATCAGCGCCGGGCATTTTCTCTTCGGCCTCGCGACGTCTGCCCGTGCTTTAGCTTGTGGCGGGAGGAGCAAGCTTTCGCAGGCCACAAGCGGAAAAAAGTAATCGAACGTGGTACCCCGCCATCCATCACGCACGCACGCAGCCGACGAGACTTGCGCGGCCCCCAGCAGACTCGCAAAGGCCCACAGGAGGACTTTCTGCGCCCAGAGGGGAGCTAGTTGTCATAGATGTCGTTCTCGTCGCCGAATCAGAACCTTCGTTCGGGCTCGAATCCTTTTGGAAGCCCGCCTCAACAATTGCCGCCGGGCCAGCAGCTGCAGCAGTACTACCAGCAAAAGTCCAGGACCCCGAGCCTCTCGAATCAAGGTCAACTCCAAGGCCAAGGACTGCTGTCGCCGCTTCAAGAAACTGGTTAGCAATCGCAAGAAACCTTTTTTCCCTCGTTCGAAACACGCAACGCTGCCGTGCCCATGCACGGGATGTCCCATATGCGAGCGCCGCAATATGTGCATTCTATGGAGCGTTCCCGCCCCCCGCTGACACATCCTCATTCACGCCTGGCGCTGCACTGCACTGGACTTTGAAGCACAGTGCTTTTTCGTGTGCATCGCTACAGGGATCTACATGGGCGTTAACGGCTTGTCCCAACTTTGCGAGCCATAAGAACCAGTGGGATTATCCTGTCGGTGGCTCTGGCTCTTTCCATAACGTTTTTCCCTTCCCCCAATTCCCAATCTTCCTCTTCTTTCAGAAATCCGTATCCGCAATTGCCTGCCTGCTCTCCTTATATAGGATCCCGCGTGGCCTACCCTTCGCTCGCAAAAGCGACGATATCGCATGCGGTTTCGAATTTGCCTCGCCCTATGATTTGAATAGCTGGCCGGGTTCACACTTCCCTTTTTCTTTTGATCCCTTTGCCGTTTTATGACATTTACATTGTTTTCTATGCCCCGCGATTATTATTATTATTAAATATCATACGCAAATCATGGCGTACAACTATCCCGGCTCGAACAACGTACTGACGCCGCCCGAATCGCTGCCGGACAATGCAGGAGGCCCGGACCAGCCAGATGATCCGTCGAAGCTAAGCGGGTTCTTTAAGAACATAAGTTTTGGGAACAGGACGACGAAAGGTATGTGATTTCACCGTGCATTATCTAATGGTGTTTGCAAATTTGCAGCGAGTCTGTCAGTGTGTATCTCCGTCGATGCCAGGGATGGGGGTGGATGAAAACTGTCTGTCTGTCCATCTGTTTGTTGCAGGACGGCGTTTGATCCTACCCCGTTTTCGGTCGCTGCTGTTGCTCCCGTGGTTTTTGGTTCTCGTTGGGAGCGATGAGAGGTTGGTTCGATTTCTTGGAATTTGGCTTTCTCGAGCTATTATCCTTTTCGTCGTTTCAACGTTCAGCTGGTCTTGCAAGCTCGACGGTTTGGTGGAGAGGTGTCTTCCAAATACTTCCGGTTGGGTTGCTAGCCCGGGCGTCACAACCTACCTCAAAGGGGCAAGGTGATTTGGAATTGCCCTGCACCGCTGTCCCACACCCACGGCGGACCCGTCCAGGCAAGCAAGACAGCTCCACAAACCGCAAGCTTCTAAGCGAGATGCTTCTTTTGCTGGAAGCTTGCTGCTGGAGCTGAGTTACGTTGGATAAGACGAATCAACATTGCATTCCTTTGCCTCCCCACCACCCCTTGTCCAAAGATATCCCTGGATATCTCGATCTATCGCGTTCTCGATTTAGAATCTTCGGAATGAAGCTTTCGTTCGTTTTTCTTTTCTAGCTGTTCATTCGGCTCTAATTGCTGACCGTGCGGTTCTGAACAGATGGCCAGCCCGCCAAGAGACGCGGGCCCAAGCCCGACTCCAAGCCCGCTCAGACACGACGACAGGTATTTGACATTCTCCCGCCAGCTCCTTTGCATTTGCATATCCTATGTCCGCTGGTTTGACGGACGGGCACGCGCAGTGCGCATGCACCTGCTGTCCACCCCGGTCGTTTCGCACATCGGAGAGGGCTCTTGAATCGCTGTGGCTTTCCTTCCCTCCGCCTGCTTTTCGTCTAGTCCGAGGGTGTGAGCTAGCTACTGCGCGGCCGGCATTTAGGAGGTTTGCGTGCTCGCGATTTGTCAAACGCAGCTGTTGCAATATCTCGATCTGCAACCATGCAGATTCCCTTCGTGGCGCCCACCTGTGCACTCCTTTGTCGTGGACATATGAAATGAGACCATGCAAATTGGAGAAAGAGGGCTAGTATTTGATTTGAATGCCGTTTTTGTTTCCTGTTTCTTTGCAACTTGACACACCTACTGACATTATATATTTTTTTTCTCTCAGGAACTCAATAGGTATATAGGCCCGTCCCTCTTCGTTTCTCGGCTTGTTAAGATACGCATCCACATCCACATCCACATCCACACTCCCTCCTCCCGATCAATCAACCTTACAAGAGTAGTCTGCCTTACTCGGTCTGCATACACGCAGCTTATTACGTCTACTCTTGTCCCCTTCCTATCTACCCGTCCCTATCGACCGCCAATAGTCTTTCGACACCCTGTCCCTCGTTTAATAGACAGCCTTTATTACTACTATTATACTTGTTTTACTTCTTCTTCTTCTAGAACAATTCCAGGCTAACCACACGACCTTCGCTTCTCTTCTCTTTCTTTTATTATCTAAATATAGACAAGCTCAGCGAACCCATAGAGAGCGCAAGGAAGCTTACCTCAGACAGCTCGAGTCCGAAGTAACTCGCCTTCGCGAAGCCTTTTCGATCATCACCAAGGAGAAGTCTCAACTGTCAACCGAGAACGCGGAACTCAAGAGATTCCTTGCGCTTCACGGGCTTTCTTGGCCTCCGGATCCGTCGACCGATCCTACCTCCGCCCTCGCTCCTGCACCTATCCCTCCGCCGCCGCCTGTGCCGCTTGGATCAATGCCTGGAATACCGTCGTCACTGGTTAGCCCGCCGGCGCTCTCGCAGCTGGTGACTTCGCCGCCGTCCGCGCAGAACTTTGCGTCGCCGCCTGCACAGTCTGCGCTGGCGACGTCGCCGAACGTTAACGGGGCATTTGACGCCATCGGTATCGACTTTGTACTTGCGTATGTTTCTCTTGTGGTCTCTTATATCGCTGTGTTGCTTGTTGGCGGTGATTGACTGACTAATTGATGTGGTTATGGGAAAACAGACTTGAGAGGCCGTGTATGGAGCATATTCAGAAGCTGGTGCACGATTCGCTGGAGGATCCGAACGGCACATCGATCAGCGGACATGCCTTGATGGCGTCGTGTCCGCCGGAGTCGCACATGCTCGACAACCCGGACGTGGACTGGGGTTCGCGGACGTACGATCTGCAGCCGAGCGAGCTGAATGCTCTATTAAACTTGTCGCCGAAGCTGAGTTTGTCGGGCGAGATTACACCTATCAAGTGAGTTGTCATCGAAAGGGTTTCCGCGTATATGCGAAAGACAGAGCTGTAGCTGACGGCGATGTGAATGATTAGTGCGTGGGCTATCATACAGGCGCATCCAAATTTCCTGCAGCTGACACGGCACGATTTTGCCGCTATCAAGAACGAGCTGGTGCCGAAGGTCAAGTGCTACGGGTACGTTTACTTCCCTCGATCTATCAATTCCATTAAGCGTGTTCTAACAGTCGTTATATTGTAGCTTCGGTGCTGTGCTTGAGGAGTATATGGTTGAGGATGCCCTGGACGCGGTGTTTGCAGCCAAGTACGCGCTGGCGAACCAGCGGATCCAGAACTCGCACTACAGCTTTTAAGCGGATGCGGCTGGAATTTTCTCTTCTTTTCTAACCATTTCTTTCGATTTAATTATTATTTTTTTGTGACTGTTGGGATTTAAGTTGCTAGTTTAGCGGAATCAATAATATCACTCTATTGTCTTTAAACGGTTCATACCTATTATACATACATATATATATAATCGCTTACCGGTTATCATATTTCCGGCTAGATTTATGCGTGAAGCTGTGCACTATCAATTGGTGCCAAGGGGCGGTGGTCCGAAGGAGATGGTATGGTATACCTGGATAGGCATCCTTGGGCGTCAATGCGCTTGGTCGGCACAGTCCCCACTCGTGATTATCGGACGACGGCGCATGAACGTCAAATTGTGACAAACTTATTTTTATACACGGTACTGACAGGCGCGCATAACGCTCTTCACTGCATCGTCTTATCATAATGTATATTACATAATATAATATATATATATTTCTGGCTGTGAGATTACATTACATGACATTACTCGGTAGAATTCAGCTTCAGCTGCCGCTGGCCAAGCACGTCAAAGTCGAAACACTGCCACGCCGGCTTACATAACGCCCAGCGTGTGGCAGCGACGCGGCGACTGCGACCAGCCTATCAGAACACCGCCCGGCGTCTCACCCTTCAGATTGTGGTTCTGGCTTGCCTCTTCCTTTGTCTCGGCGGGGGGAAGTTCAGGCGACGGTACGTGAGACTAGCTATATTATATTATCCCAGGGCCCTGACTGCCTCTGCATCCACGCTTACCTGCTAGTTCGAAGTAGTAACTGGTAGTTGCATTCCATCTCGACCTGCATTCTGGATTCCAGCTGCCTCTGTCGGTGACGTCTGTCCACAGCCTGCTAAGCACCTTCGAAAGAGCTCAGCTCAGCGGGCGGCGATTTGATTGATTGCTCGGCTATCGAGACGGCGGCCAACGGCAATTGCAACACGCGCAACACATCCGCCAGATAAAACATCGCGACGAGCTGAATACTTGTATACTCTACTCATATTCTATATCTCTCTCGCGTCACGTCGACGTTATACCAACTACTATTATCCACACGACGAATAACAGCCGCCATGCCGTTCGGATTCCACAAGAAGGACCGCGATCGCGACGCGAACGCCGCCGACATCCCCTCCCCGACCAGTCCGCAGACCTCAGACGCCACGCCGGAATTCCGCATGTTCCGCTCCACAACAACCACTCAGGAGGAAATCTTCCCCCCCGCACAGGCCGCCGCCGCCAACGACCCGTACCACCTCGCCTCCGAGAAGTCCGGCGACAACTCCTCCGTCAGCAGTAGCGGCGGCGGCAACGGCAAGCCCCTCAAGAAGGAGAAGGACCGCAAACGCATCTCCTTCCTCCGCCGCACCTCCGCTGCCAACAGCTCAAACGTCAGCTCGGAGCACCTGCCCGCTGACCTCGTCAGCCCGACGGAGGGCAGCAAGGACCAGGAGGATAAGTGGGAATGGCGGGCGAGTCAGCTGGGACTCGGGGGCAGTGTGACGAGTCCTGTCGCAGTGTCTGCGGCCGGCGCCGGCAGCGGACAGGTGCAGCGGGACAGGAGTCCCAGTCACGGCGTCAGCGATCAGGGAACGGATAAGAACATCCAGGAGGCGATACGGCTACATGAGGCTGGCGGTGCGTTCACACTCCACATATACATCTCGCCAGTCTAGTTGTGGGCGAAGCTAATGTGTATACTACGGCGTTCAGATCTCGAAAACTCCACTAAATTGTTCAAGTACCTCGCCGACCCCTCCGGCCCCAACAACCCGCTCAGCCAAGTGCTCTACGGCCTCGCGCTACGCCACGGCTGGGGCTGCGAACCGGACTCCGCAGCCGCAATCTCCTACCTGCAGGCCGCCGCCGCCAACTCGGCCTCGATCGAGCAGGAGGCTCTACGCGCGGGTATGAAAAAGGGTGGCGCGGCGAAAGGCGAGCTGGTGCTCGCGATATTCGAGCTGGGGAACTGCTTCCGCCACGGCTGGGGTACGGAGAAGGATCCCGTGGCGGCATTCAATTACTATCTTACAGCCGCGAATCTGGGGGATACGGACGCGATGAACGAGACCGCATGGTGTTATCTGAACGGGTACGGTCTGAAGAAGAAGGATAAGGTGCGTTGATATCATTTCCTTTTGCCTAGATGCATATGCATATCATATATTCAGGGCGTGATGACGAATGTGTTGGATTGAGGCTAACGTTGTGTAGTATCTGGCGGCGAAATACTACCGGCTCGCAGAGGAGCACGGCAACAAGACGGTAGGCAACTCGTGGATATATAAGGATAAGTATGGTGGATTACCAGCGAAAAAGAAGTAGACTGTCTATGGAGATTTGTCTGTACGGCGTACCTGTCATTTCTTTTCGTGTAAACTGGTCAACCCTGGCTAGTACTGTCGAATCATTATATTGCATTACCATCTTTCGTTAATTGTCGTTGTCATTTAGCTAGTTTTCCATGCATCTTTTTGCGATCTTTTATCCATTTTAATACTTTCATCTTTACTCAAAAGCCCACGTGCGCCATGCATGTATCCCAAATTTCAGTAAGAATTCAATATGCATTCACTATTTACAACCACACCCATGGGTGCGATGTCCGATCACAAGTGTAGACACACGAAAGGTAATACCATACAGCAAGCCTGCTAAGTATGCACATCTATACGCACGTACGGATCTAGTCTATCGATCACTCCACCTTCTTCAGCCTCTCCCTCTCTCCCTCCTCCTTCGCCTTGCCCATCACCGCGTAAACGTCTTCCACCAATCCCGCCTCATCCGCCATCCGATACAGCACCCACACATACAGCCATGCAAACGCCACAAAGCACAGCACCACATTGCCGACAACCCAGACATCCGGCAGTCGTTCCACGATACCCCCCTTCACCGTTATCTCCGCGACATGCAGCGCTAGCGCACCGATGTAGAAGCCCACGTGCAGTGCCTTGGCGAATATTGACGACGGCAACTCGTGTAGTGATAGCAGCCAGGACCAGAGACCTGTCAGAACGGTATACTGTAGCCCTAGTCCCTCGCGACGTAGTAACGGCCACATCCTGCATATCGAACCCGTACTTGTCAGTATATAACCTATATGAATGTAAAGAGGGGTTCAAGGCACTTACGAGAACATGGCCACGTTATTCGCCCATCCGATCCAACTTAGCAAATCCCGGTCCACACCACCGGCAACCACCAGCGTCATCGCCACCATTGGCAACAGCACACTCTTCTCATGTACCTGGAAGCTAAACAGGAAGAAACCCCAAGCACACCCAGCGACCCCCCACGGCAACAACGCCTTCTTCGGCCGCAGAAACAGCAGCGCACAAGGCGGCAAGATCGCCAACAACGTCAATGCCAATGACACCTTCTGCAGCGTCTCCCGCGCCAGCATCTCACGATACTTTACCACAATATTCGTCGCGCACCAGAAATTCGCAACCTTATCCTCCCACAGGCCCCTCGCGAACGGAAACACACGATGCACCATCTGCGCCAGCTGCTCGAGCGCACCGTGTTCCTCGCCATGCAGCACCGCGAACGGCGCCACCATGACAGCAAACGTCGACAGCACAGTGACACCCAGCAGCACCAGCGTCTGCAAATCGATCCTTATCGGTCCGGGAATCGTAATCACAAGCCCACTACCGCCACCGCCATTACCGCTACCCTCACCGCCCGCCCGCCGCCCAAAACTCACACAAAGCCCAAGCAGATACGCAAACACCGCCGGCGCATAATACAGCGCCATCTGCTTAAAGCACAAACTCATCACAAACATCAAGCTACCCCACAACAACCTGTCCGCTAAGAAATTCGCAAACGCGAGCACTGCTAGTCCCAGCATGACGCTATTATACTGAAAATGCCCATAATCGATGATGATCAGGCACGGCATCGCCAATAATATCGCCAGCGCGATGCTGCGGTCGTACCGGTCGGTGCCGGTTGTGCGGCTGTACCATTTGGAGAAGATGACGATGGCGGGGATGTAGATTAGGTAGTCGGAGACGGCGACGGTGGCGCGCATGAAGACGCGGTTGTTGTAGGATTCGTGGCCGCAGGAGGCGTCGAGGGCGAACCAGTCGGGTGAGATTAGTGAGCCGCTGTACAAGTCACAACCTGTTAGCTTCCGTGCATCTTCGTATACATGTAGGTGGGTGGGTATGTCAATGGGTAGGTGATAGGGCACTGACATCTTGCCGCACAGCCAGCTGTGGTAGGCTGTTAACGGCGGGTAATCCAGTCCCCACCACGTCAGGTCGTACCAATACCATTGCGCCATAGGCAGGTGTATCGTGATCTCCATCCAGTGCCGTTGCGCCTCGAAATCGCCATACATTGGCGGCGTATGCTCTCCTGTACACATCGATTAGTCCGTCGGTATTCATTGAATCTCGTCGATACGCCCGGTTGGTGGGGTACGTGATGGGTGGAGGTATACCGGAATAAGGTCCATACGTCACCGCCCACCGGAATATGAACGCGACAATCAGCAGCGTCGGGATGACGAGCCGCTGCTTCGCCGACGTGCGCAGCGGGTGTAGGAACGACGCGAGTGGGAACGGCTTGGACGGGAGCATGAGCGAGTAGGAGCGGACGTGCCGCTTGCGCTTGCGCGGCTTGTGTGCGGGTGACGCCGGCGCCATGGTTGTGGTTGACGGTTGGTGAGGTGGGACGTGGAGAAGGTAGACGGCGCCGGGATGCCGTTGGACGTGACAGACGGTGGAGCTGCAGCTGGGGATGGGTGTAGCTGCGTTGGGTAATTTGGTGGATTGATGTGTCGCCGAATGGGGAAATACAACAATGTTGGTGATCTTGAGATGTGAGAGGCGCACACTTTAGGATGATTATTCGACAGTTTAGGAATATTCATTCTTGGTTTTGATATTTATGGGCTTTTTTTGGTGGATTCTTAGTCTGATTGGGAATTTCTATGTCTATCAGGAAGATTATTCTCCATACTAGGATGTTTATTCTACGACTTGGGAATAATGCTATACTTTTTATTGAGAACGACACCCGGAATACTAGTGGGCTTAGGGGATTTTGAAATGCAATGGGGACCTTCGGCTTTTGTGTGATGAGTCAAGTGAGGTGCCAATTGATATTGATCTATCGACTGGTGCACCCATATATATATAATTATATGCATAACAGCCTCACCCAGTGAACTAGTAATTACAGTATAGCCTAAATGTGTTGCCCGAGAGTTTGGCACTCGAGACCAGCCTACATGGTAGCAAATCAGTGCTTAAGATACTGGCTACGCCACAGGAGATATGTATCTACACACACATATATCGACTGATACAGTCCGGTGGCTCGCGAGCTCGGTTTACGGAAGAAATATCAATGGATTTCATCTAGCGTACACCATATACACCATAGACTCTCTGATCTACCCAACTCAACTTGTACACGCTCGATTGCAGCATATCTATATCTATACATCAATCCAAAACATTTCTACAAAAGAAAACGGGGAGAAAAAATGTCGTAAAGGCGTTGACTCATATCTCATGACCTCAGCATAATCACGGACGTTATCCATTGCAAGGCTCGTCATATACTTTGCATATCGGTATATCTTCATTCGCAATAACTTACTGCTCTTCCTCTCCTTCCTCCTCGCCTGTAGTCTCCGCCTCAGATTCAACCTCGGCGCGTCTAGCCATCTTGGCGGCACGCCTCGCGGCTCTCTTATAATACTCGCTCTTGCCACCCTCAATCTTATACCCAGGATCAGCAGTCTTAGTCGGCATAGGTCGCTTATACTTATCAATCCTCGTCTGCGGTGGCTGCACGGTGACCGTCTGCGTGGCCATCCTCGTAACAGTCTCCGTGAATCCCTTCGAGACAACAACCTTCTCAACGGGCTTCTCAACAACCTTCTTCTGCCCAAAGTCCGTGTTTCCAGGACCCCGCAGTTGGAACGCCATACATCCGCCGAACGGTCCGTTCTGCGCATAATTCTCGCAGCGCATCATACATACATTGTCGTAGCCCTCGTACGAACCAGAGCACGTCAGGTCGCTGGGGATAGTGACGCCAATGTATCCCAGCTGCCCGACCTGCGAGTACAGCACCGAGTACTTACTCGTGTCGAGCGGCGGGACCTGCAGCTTGTCGTTCATCTGCAGCCAGGGTCCGAACTGCGCGCCGGTGCCGGACGTGTCGATACGGCAGCGGAAGGGGCCGGCGCCGTCCGCGTTCACAGTGTAGACTTTCCAATTGAGCGAGCCGCCGCGGGTGACGCGCGGGATGGTTTTTGCTGCGCAGACCTTCTTCGTCTCGGAGACCTGGTTGATGTACGCGCGGAGGTCGTTGGGGATGTATTGTTTGTGCCACCATTCGTACTTTTGGGCGACCTGCGCTGTGGGGTATTTGTCGGGCTGGGCGACGGCGTAGTAGCTCTCGAGGCTTTCGAGGGTCGCACCGCAGCCTTGGCTTAGCCAGACGCGGGGAACGGCGGGATTGGGGATGATGGGGCTGGAGAAGACTGTGACGTCGTATTGGTAGGGCCAGAGACCGGTGCCGCCGATTGGGAGGTTGACGTCGTAGCCGAAGACGGGAGGAGCGCGGGCTGGTTCCGCGTCACCCCAGACGGCCATGATCTTGCAGTGAGCCGATACATGTGGGATGAGGCTGGCTAGCTGTAATATGACAGCGGCAATAGGTACCGAAGTGTACATTTTTATAGAAACGATGAGAATCAGAAAAACAAGTTAAGGAAGGATACGTATAATGATTGTGGTCCCAGTAAGGGAATTCGAGGAAACGTTAAAAGAATGATGGTATTCCACAGTTAATGCCGTCGAGGCTAGAAGTTGGATGTCAAACTTGAAGCTGAAGAGCAGAGGCCGTGCGTGATGGAGAAGAGTATATTAGAGATCAGGGGAGCATATCAGCCATATTTATAGCTCTCGCAAGATCAGGGAATCGTTACTTGCGTCTAGTTAACCGCACATACATGAATCATTACTACTTACCACTGCTCAGTCTAAAGACATCTTTCCATACACATCGCTGACTCGACCTGCGCACAGTCGACTCGCATCATGTGTCGACTTAGACCAGTCGCCTCCATCTGATCATGATTGATCCTGCACAATCCCTCAGCCTTCATCACTTGGGATATCCCACCCGGTCGGATGAGTAAGATGAACGCCTCGATCAACAGTTGGAGACCATCTGATAACTTGGTCCTGGCGAACTTTGTGCCATGCATCGTGCATGCGTATGTATGACGACCTGAGGCGCTGCAGCTTGCTTTCCCCAAGTCAGACGCCGTCAACCGGATTTCTTCATTGCATTTCCGTCGTAATTTTCACTATGTACGCCAGTTCATCGATCATATCGTGCTATTTCAAGACATCCAATCGCTTTGAGCCTACAATTATGTAGTCGACAGTCCCCGTTAATCAGCTACAAAACATATCACCAAAAATACTAAGCGCTCTCTTGTATACTATCGATCCCGAACACGCGCTGTCCCGCATATTCCACACCTTCTGCATCTTAGCGCCTTCCCTCACATCTGGCATACAGCATTTGATACAGGATTTTGCAAATGGCCATCCTCCAGCCAGCTGTAATATGCAACAAGATCGCGTGTTCCCGCACCAAACAGGCAACTTTACTAGCAGTTACTCCAAAACGTCGGCTCCAACGCTCCCTATCAAAATTAAGGTTTAACCCGTCTTCCTCAACGGCTCCGCTACGGGGTTTTGCGTAACCCAAGCCGAATGACAGGCGCAGCATACAGACGCCGTAGCTATACATCATACTACAGTGGGTGTATAAAAGTTCAGTAACTCGGCCGATTGGAGGGCGCAGCTGCGCAGCTGATGCGCCCATCAGGACCCTCGGCGCGCCCACTAGGGCTGCACGCCAGACGCCGGCGACGGAACGCGTTTCCTGTTGAAGCGGCTGTTGGAATTTGAAGATTTGCGCAGCGCTGGATCGGGACCGTAGACGCTTATGTTCTTTACAATCTTGGAGGATATTGGCAAAGGCTAAATCCGGGCCACATTGAAAAATCTACCATCTTTATAACGGCAAATGCGTCTTGGTGAGCTCTAGCTTTAGCTGGTTTACCTAAGCAGGCAGTTCATAGTTAGGAAATGCTTCGATCATATACACAGGTTTTTTGGCCCATACTCTAGGTATACATCCAGCACTTTTTACAGGACTAGTGCCTTTTGCGCTACAAGCCCTCCATCCATACCGCAAATGTCCCAAATGTTGATGTTGATGAGGCATAAAGATTAATTAAGTTAAACCCAAGCGTAAGGAAATAGTCATACAATGGGAATCGTCATGCATGCAAAAAAATGCAAGCGTAAATGCACATCAAGCTCTATAATCCAGAGCTCGAAGCCTCAAACCAAATGCAGCGCTGACAAAAGCGATAAGAAAGAAGAGTGACTATATATGATATCATCAAACATTAACAAGAAGAGAAAAGGGGCAACGGTAATGTCGGGCCATTGACCCAACAAAAAATATGAGCAGAGAATATCAAAGAAAACAAAAAAGGTATACTCCAGAGAAACGCCATCACACTCCCCAGCAGCCAGAAGCAGACCCCTCCAAAATATACACAAAATAGAGTGAGCATCCTCAAGCAACATCACGCTACGACGCCGCTGTCGACGTTCCTCCACGTCTCTCAAACATCTTCTTCTGCAGCTTCCCGAACACATCTTTCGCCCAGACCCTAATCTGCCCCTCGCTAGGCGCCCCCTTCTCCTTCGTGTACTCCGCCACATTCTCCATAAGGCTCACGAGCACATCCTCACTGATGTCCGCCGCCCCCTCACGACATCGATCCGGGTTCAAAAACGGGTCCTCATAACTCAACATCTCCTTGATCGTCAATCTTCGAGTCTTATCCCGCTCCAAACAACCCTTCATCGTCGCGATCAAGCTGGCGGGGACAGGCGTGCCGCCGATACCCGTGCTAGGGAAATCGATCTCGTGCTTCGGGTCCGGAATCGCCGCCATCTTGTGATACAGGTTCGTTATATGCGCGAACGGCGTGCGGCCATACGTCATGCTGTAGAGAATGCAACCCAAGCTCCAAACGTCGCTGGGTGCACCGAGCTTATGAAGCCGAGGTGCAGCGCGCCCGTCCGCTGTAGTCTTGCCGAAATTGAAGTCTGTGATCGTTTCCGGTGCCATATAGCTCACTGTGCCCACCTGGTGCTCGCGATGGACATTAACCGTATCGTCTTGGATGGCGCCAGCGATGCCAAAGTCTATCAGTTTCAGGCGGCCTTGGACGAGGAGGAAGTTTGCCGGTTTCAGGTCGCTGTGCACGATATTGCGGGCGTGCACTGCGTCGACGCACTCGAGCATCTCTTTCCAGTAGTGTCGTACGAAGGAGACGTCGAGGGTCGAGTCGTCGGAGTGGTGGCGGGAGCTGATGATCCGGTTCAGGTCGGACTCGCCGCATTCAAGCAGCTGTATATAGCGTTAGCACCAAATACGTAAGAATAATATCTAGAAATATATAACTTACCACTGTGAGTGTACTACGTTCATCATTAATTTCGTAGTCATAAAGTCTGACAACCCGTTCCACGTCCTGCAGCTTTCGTAGCAGGTCGATCTCTCCCTTGAAACCGCGAATTGTAGTCTCGTCCTGTTTCTCCAGGATGACTTTCTTCATGGCCAACATCTTGTAGTTTTCCGCCATAACTTTGTACACCTTGGCGCTGCCACCTCTGCCGATTTGGTCTAGCCTCAAGTATTGCTTGCCGTTCACGATGACATGCTGCCGCTTTCTCCGAGTAGAAGATGCGGCGGCGTCCTTCTGCGAAACTGGCTCGATAGGTGCCATCTTTGGTGGCGGCGGCGGGGCAGCTCGGCGGGGAGTGTTGATGGATAGGGCTCCTAGTGCCCTTCTCGGACTTGTGGGTTGTTGTTCTTGTGACTTTGCAGGTTGTTTCTTCTCTGGTATGGGAGATGGGGGGGGCGACGGTCGGGATTTTTCGTATGCAGCTTTCGAAAGTTCGAATGAGGCTCCCGTCTTCCTCAGCGATGCCTGGGGTCCATTTTCTTTACCACTGGCTACAAACGGCAATGAAAACTTGATCGGGATTGGGATAGGTTTATCTTGCGAAGTATGCTTCGAAGCAGAGCTAGATCTCGAGTTCGAACGAGAAACAAGATTCGCCTGGAAGTCAAAGTCAAGCTTGCTCGGCGCTTGAGGGCCCTGCTGCTGAGATTTTCGAGCCATCTCAACAGGGCTGTCTAGAACAAAGTCTCTGGCGAGAGGAGACTCCTTTTTCTTCTCGGGCGACTCCCTTTTCGAAGGAAGCGCCTGTTCCCTCCAACTGGCGGAAGACTGCCGCTTCAGGGGGTTGTACTGATTCGGCGATGGTCGCTGCCTCGTATATTCCAACGAGACCCGGCGGCTCTCGGTCGCACTTGTTGCGGATGATTTGCGAATATCAATACCGCCATCCATATCGACATCCATTCGTGATCCATCTTCTTCCCGTTTAATCTGAGATTCGGCAAGGAAATCTTGCTTGACGCCGTCGACGCTGTCTGGACTGACCGCTTCTCCGAGACCTTGGTTGGTCATATCGCGCCTTGGACCGCGAATAGGCATTCCAAGTCCGGCAGTCCTCAAAGGGCGTTTCGAAGTCGTCGGTCGAGCTCGTGCAACCGAGCCAATCGTCCTGGCGATCGTGCTAGGCGCATTAAACCCGTCTCCGATCCTTGACAGGTCGTAGTTCTTTTCGGCAGACCCTTCACCGGAGCCATTGCTTCCGTTGCTTACGCGAGTGACAGATGACAAGTATGCTCGGCGGGTTGTCCGAGCTGCTGGCGTGACAAAGTTCCTAGCGGTATGGAAATCTGGGGATTCAGCATTGCTGCTGATGCCGCCTGACAGGGAGCTTTTGCTGTTAGAGCCGGGTGTCCGCGATTTGCTTCCCAAGGAGGTGCGACGTTCCATGCCGCTGCTCTCAGCCAGCAGTTCATTAGCGACTGACGAGAGGACAGGGACGTCGCCGAGAAGAGAGTCGTCATCATCGGAGTCAACGGCAGCGGAAGAGAGGCGGAAGGAGGAGGCGGAGGGTGTCTTGAAGGACGAACTCGGCGGCGGGGCGAATGTCGTCATTTGATCAAGAGGTGAATGTCGTAGGTAGAAAGTATAAATAACAAAGGGGGAGGTAGCTGTTGGTCGTTAGATTCGAGGTGAGGTTTGGTCTTTGTTGGCTATAAATTCATGACGACGCGTAGAATTGAAGTTCGAGACGTGTTTGAGAGCGGGGAAGTTGTGCGAGTATGTGTGTATGTTTGATCGAGATGGTTTACGGTGGAGCTTTGGAGAAGCTGAAGATTCCAAGATTATGTTTTAGAAGATCAATTGGCGGGTGGCGATAAGTCAATGCTGGCTCCTGCTTCTTATCGCGTGATGTCGAGTTGGCGTTGGTATGCGTGGCGGGAGGGATCGTGACGCGATGAGGGAAGTGTCGATGGGTGGAAGGACGGGTGTTTGGTGTTGAGCAGAAGAGAAGATTGTGTGGGAAGGGGCTGGGATGCTAACTTGGGCAGGCCATCGCGATGTTTACGTTAGCGGAAGCGGAAGTGGAATTCTGGCAATAACATTTCTGCTTTTGGCGTTTGATTGAAATTGCCCCGGCAACCGGCGCACCAAAACACGCCGTAACAACAGCTGAGACACCGCAACACATCGACGCCGTTCGCCGTCGTCGACCCGCCGACCCGCCGATAGTCCCGTGATCATTAGCTTAGTAGTAGCTACTACGCCTCCGCTAAACATGCGTCCCGTCCCGTTTGAGACTGTGTTTAGCACTTGCAGCCGCATCTGCTGCTACTATTAACTATCAACCACTAACAACTAACTTGCTTAAGGTAGCAGGACGTAGACGTACATACCCTACTCGTGACTGTCGACGTCGATGTCGCCGAAAGGGCTCGATGAGCTTACGTAAGTACTCAGCCCACCGTACAACCTCAGTACTGAAACTCATCTTGTAAGATCCATCCTCCCATCATCGATGATCAGCGCGCGTTAACACTGATACATAGTATCTATCATAGTGTCTGTAGGTACATATCCGGACGTCGAAGTCCGTACCAAATTAGCCTCGACATGTACCATGAACGACAGACCCAAGTATCTTCCATATGTTTGACAGATCGGAATTCCGGAAGCGAATTACGAGCCACGCGGATCCGTTGATAGCTCGAGTCACAGTACTCTATATACTCCGGCATAACAGCTACATTTACGCGAGTCTGGAAGGCACCCCCATGGCTGCATACAGCTTCACATCGCGGCATTCACGCCACTCTGAACCCTTGAGTACCGTCATGTGTATACCTCTATCGGGATAAAGGGTCTGTTTCGAGCGTATACCGGGTGACCAGTTCGCTCAAACTGATATCTAGGACCAATACATCTGGCAATATAACATAATTCCCCGATTAATTCAAATTGCGACATCAGCCTCCCGCGACATGACACCGGTTCCGATAACACGGATATACGCATGACCAGCCATCCCACGTCCGGCCACCATATATGGCCATACTGGGCCTTTGAGCCCTAATTTGCAACCACGCATCATATGCACCCCCGAGACAGCATGAATAGACAGCCGCCTCGCATGCATAGACCGCAATTATGCGAAGCCATGCAAGCTGTAGGAATGCATAGAACAATCAGTCTCGGGACGATCCTACGGCCTTTAACCAGCTGTAGAACTCGGAAACCGGGAAATGACCAGATCATGAGCGCGAGCATCGACCGCGTACGTACATACATACGCATATGAAGTATGTATGTATCATCCGCCCCGAAATCCGATCGAATCCGGGATCTCTACGTGTATTTGTGATACCATCCGAGCTCGAGACGAGCTAGCCATAACGATCCTGTGAGCCGCCTCCAAATCGGATCTGCAGCCAAAATAGAAAGTAGTCAGTCTTCCCTTGCGCACATCGACACCTACAATACCAAAGCTAGCACCGCAAGCTCCCACTGTAAACCCCGTCAGCAGGTCTCCAACTGTACGGCACTAGCACGCAGTCGAAGAACTACATTCCTTGTAAAAATCCCCGGAAACCCGATTTCAACAGTTTCAAACTAAGACAGCGCCTAGCTAAAGGTAGTCATAAGGCTCGAGGAACTCCTGTCGTCAATATAAAGTAACCAACCAGACCAAACTACACTTTTAGTACCTATAGTTATACCCATACAGAAGTTAACTATCCCACTAAAGCACGCATGCACTCCATATGCATCTCTATCACACCGATAAACTTGGCTCTGGGAGGTCACTCGTCCAGGACGTCCTGCACACGCGTGCAGCCGTAGGAGTACGGGAAACCTCGCAGCTATAGCTAGCTATGCATGCACGCCCGTCTGAAAAATGTAACCCGCATGCTCCACTCACCTAGCATACCTAGCATACTTAGCATCATTTCATTCCCCAGTTTCTTGCACCCCTTCGCCACTAAAATCACGTCCACCGTCCAAAGATCCTCCACAGCATAAGCTTATTCGCCATCCAACCCAAGCAAGCTCCTAGCTTCGCCCACCCATCTGGAGCTAACGTACGTATGTACAAAGTATGTATGTACGGTATTATGCCGCCTTGCATGCGTCCTCACGAGCTCACTAGACCGCCGGAGCAAGCAAGCTAGTCTGCAGCCGATCAGTCACACTACATGCGTACTCGCACATACATGCGCATTAATTTAAACCAGCCAGCCATGCACAGCGCTCGTTCTGCATCTCGAGAAGAAAATTCTAAACCAACCGCCACTCGTATCCGTACTTTACCTCCATGCATGAGACGGCCCTTCACCGCCCCAGCTGACCTTCGTGCAGCAGCCGGGCAAGGATCCAAGCTGGCTGGGTGAAACCTGCTCGAGCCAAACAAACACATGGCGCACCGAACGTACGTACGAAACAACGGGAACGTGAACAACGACGGACGGTATTTAAAATGCAACATGCAACGCTAAAGCCTGCCTGCCTGCATAGCAAACGGGTAACTTACAGATCTATGGTCGATAGACGAGCGTCGACAGAATGCATATGTACGCAGACATCCGACATCCGTCTACCAAGCCTCACTGCGACATACAAGGCTTAAACATGCGTCCGTCCGTGGTGGATACAGCCTTCACGCCGGCCGACCGACGTCGACCTTATGCATGTCAGAAATGAGATTTAAGAACACCGCTTCAGCCTCATCATCGATCTTACGTGTCTAGCTAAGCCGGGATCGATTCATCAGCACGCACGCCTCATTCACTTGTTATCCATATATTACATACATCTCGAGTAGAATCTGAATATATCATCATGATCAATGGTAAATGTATGCGTACATGCTAGTGAGAATACCGTCGCGACCCAAATGCAAAAACACTGCTAAAAATCCGCAAGCCAAAACTATACTGATATAAACATTATGCGTACAAATGGAAATCGTCATGCTTTTCGTAACGGTCATCAGATGCCCACTCCCCAACCAACCAACCAAAGAAACCCTCGAGCGACAAAAAAGACTCGACCCTAATTCTTTTGAGGCGCACAAGCAAAGACAGATATACTAAAGGAAGACGCACCCGTAACAGCACATGCATAAAGGGATTCGTATCTCGTGAATTAAGCACTATCATGACCAGGTATACGCAACGCTTCGTCCCAGGAATATTACCGAACTAAACAATAAAGACATAACGTGATAGTACAAATGAAATTGAACAGCCAGCGATGGATGAATGCTAAAATATACACATGGGAACCAAGAACCACCAAGGCAAATCATGAACATATAAAGCATTAGACAAATGAAATGAACCTTTGTTTCACCGTGAAATGGAGCACCCAAAGGTATAGAAAGGAAAGTGTTGCGTCGAGTAGTTGAACCCCACCTTAGTGAACAGTCGATGTAACAAAAGCCCGGCTATGATGCGTAAGCCTAGTAGATAGATAGATAAGAGTACCGAGGGACAATAGTTGAAGAAAAAGATTTGATTCTGTCGTCTGGTGCCGCGTGCTGGTACGACAGACGGTATTTTAAAATTTTTTTAGGTTTTTATCTCCAAAAAAAAGTTGTAGTTGTTCTTATTCCCAGGCGCTGTGGGCCATGAGACAAGTTGAGTATTTCAAAGAGTTAAAAATAAAAAATGAAGAAGAGAAGATGATATGAGTGAAGAAGCGAAGATCTGGAGTCTCTGGCGGCAAGAAAGAAGTATGTATCAGGGACATAGAAAGTGACGAGCCGGCGTGTTTCTCTTGTTGTGATAAATGCGTCTCTTGGCCTGTGGGAACTCGAGAGCGTGGAGTGGACTGCGTCGCAAGGCCGCGGGCCTTGAACTGCCGAAAGGATATCCGCAAAAGATAAAAAACTGTTTGATGAAACAAAGGAAATTGGAATTTCAAAAACTCGAAAAAAAGGATATAAAACGCTGAAGCAAAAGACCAAAAGACCAAAGCGGGCTATATACTTGTCACAATCAAAAAAGGCACTCATAAAAAACCCAAGCTGGAAAATCATAAACGAAACATCAAAAGACGAAAGCATGCATGCAAAGAGATATCAAGAACAAGGCTTGCTAAATATCACAGACGTTAAACTAGGTTATCAAAGCACATGAACACCGGCTACCATAATAAAACATAAAACACAAGAGCAAAAAGTAGTACATATTACACAAAGGAAAGAAGAGAAGAACGCTGTTGTTGTTGTCATGATGATACAGTCTGTGGTCTGTATGTAGAAACAGAACGGCCGTTAAAGAGCCCGAAGAGGGACAGGGGCAGGAGGGTGGGAAGGGGCATCAAGTGTCAGTCGCGTGACTGGTGCACTGATGTCTGTCGTACAGTCTATGGCGAGAAGCAGCTTAAGCTACCTCGGCGTGCCGGCTCTGAGCATCAGAGGAGGCAGCGGCCTGAGCGAAAGCAGCGAAGCGGCGAACGACCTCGGCATCAACCTTATCCCAGAGAAGGGAGCGGGTGTAAACCTCGGCGGCGGATGGCTTGTTGTGGCCCTTGCGGAGAGCGGCGAGGGTAGCCTGGAGGTTTTGACGGCCCTCCGAGATGGTATACTCTGGCTCGCGAAGGAAGTCCTTCGTGGTAACCTCGTCATACTCGGCAGCAGTAAGCATCATGAGTTCTTGAGCTTCCTGCGCGCGAGTCTTGGGTTGTTCGAGGCGAGCGCTGAGCATAGCCAGGGAGGAGTCAAGACCGATGAGCTGGGCGGACTCAGTCTTGGGGACGACCCAAGCGTCAGAGACCTGTTGGGAGACGGAAGGACCAGTAGACATTTCGACGTTGCGGGGATCAGTGGTGGTGATGGCAGCGGTGGGCTTGACGCCGGCATCCTCAAAGATGTGGTTCAAGACGGCAGCGGCGCCAGTGCGGAGCGGCTGGGGAACGGGAGGAAGAGAGCTGGTCTGAGTAGTGCCAGAAGCAACGAAGGCACCGAAGAGCAAAAGCAAGAACAAAAGGCCAGAAGCAGCTGGCTTCTCCTCTTCCTTGATCTCGGGCATCTTGGGGGCGGACTTGATCTCGGGAACGAGCTCCTGGACGGGGAGGCTGAAGGAGTTGTCCTCGTTGGTGAAGCTGGGCGGCTCCCAGAAGGAGTCGATGGGCATGCCGTCGAAGGTGAACTCCTCGGTGTAGTTGACACCGGCGGGGGACTGCGACTGCAGATGGGCCTGGTTGAGCTTCTCTTGCATGAGGTCGAGCTCCTGGGCGAGGAAGGTGTTCTTCTTGCGAAGCTCGGCAGACTCGAGAGTGTGCTTGCGGACGATCTCCTCGTTCTGCATCTGGGCGCACTGCAGGTGGTGGCCGAGGAGTTCCCGTTCGCGCATCCACTGCTGCTCCTTCTCCATCCACTCGCTGTCGCGGAGGGCGAGGGCCTGGATCTTCTCCTCGAGCTCGAGGATGATGGCGCTGTGGACCTTCTTCTCTTCTTCGAGACGTTCGGTGTGTTGCTTCTTGCGTTGCCGCGAGTCGAGACTAAGAACAGACAACACAAACACCGGTTAGCATTATGGTTGCACAAAGGCGAGCTTGATATTAAATCCACATCCATATATACGGATATGAGATATCTATCAGCTTGGAGATGGTATAAATTGGTATAAAACTTACGCAGCTTGTCGGTTTCGTAGCAGGCGCTTCTGCTGCTTGAGCTCCTTGATCTCGGACTCGTCGGTCGACTGGGTGATGAGGGCGTCGATGTTCATCAGCGTCCGCTCGGCGGGGATGTCGAAGCGGGCGTTCTTCTTTCTGATGCCGTCCCTCCGAATGTGCATCGGAGAGTGTATTCTCAGACCGGGGCTGCCGGGCCGGACCGGTGCAGTCGGCTTCTTCGCAGCAGCAGCAGCGCCGTTGGCTGTCGAGGCAGGAGCAACTGGGGACTTGTTGGAGCCGTTTGCAACTATGCTCTGCAGCTCATTGGTGGCCTCGGCTGACGATGCGATGGAGGACTGCATGACTGGGGCCTGGGAGGGGATGGCCGGAGCGATCGGAGCCTCGAAGCCCTGCGTCGACGGAGTGAAATTTGTGAAATCCGCGGTATCAAAGTTGAAGTTCTGAACCTGGCCGCCGAACATGCCGGGAACCGGCGTGGCTGTCTCTGACCGGTCGGTCATCGGGTCCCAGGCGGCAGCGCTGAACTGCGAGCCGTTGGTCTCCATCTTGACGAAGGGGTTGTTCTCAAAGTTCGAGGTCATGGGCGAGGTCTCGTTCATGCCGTTGAGAAAGTCCCAGTCGCCAGCTTGGATCTGAGGGGAGAAGATGGCAGCGTCCGCCATCGACGGCCGCCTGGTGTCGACGGGCGATTCGAATGCTGATGTGTCGATGGTGCTCTCAAGAATGTTCTCATCCAAGATGCTCGAGTCATCATCGTCACTCCACCGCCGCGACATGCCGGCTTCCTGTGCCATCATCTGCGAGTTTCTGTAGTAGTCTTGCATGGTGAATTGGCTCGCCATGTTTGAGGTAGACTCCTAAGGAGTTGTGTGTGTGCGGGAGGGGAGAGGAGAGGGGGGGTATATAGGATGTATCCGGGTAGATATCTAATATGATAGCGTATACCACAGCTGATATACGGTATATATACGATGTAGCTAGTGTAGTATAGCGTCTATACTATCTCAAGGGAGGTGTCGGAGAGTCTTCGTCACAACACGATCCTGGCCTGCGAGGAGATGTTGCAGTTTGGGTGGTGTTTGCGAAGGGAGAAAGGAGAAGGAGAAGACGAGAGGAAAGGCAGGTTTAAAAGATGCTCGATGGAAGAAAAGCAAGGATGACAGAGACGACAGACGATAGAGGAGAAAAAAAAATAAGAGGAAAAAAGGATGACGAGACTGAGCAAAAAAGTACACTGATGATAACCTGATCTCTCTCAAAAACGAAATGCTTCCTCGTTTCTGACAGCTGCGGTATATATATCAGCGGACTAGCAATCGACTGTCTAAAAGCGTTTCCGGCTTAGAGCAGTAGATAGATGCTGTCTGTATCGTCGAGTATGTAAAACACCACTTCTCAGTATGTGTTTCTATATCCGACTCTAACGGCTATCTCTGTTGGGAGTTATGCTTGGGAGAGGAAGAAGAGGGAGAGGGAAGAAGGGAAGCCATCTACTGTGAAAGAGGGCGGCCATCCCGGGTTAATATTCAGGCCTTTCTCCTTCCTGCTCTCTCTCTCTCTCCCAAAAGAAAGCAAAACACCAAGGGCTGCATTTCACTAGGGAAGAGCAAGCAGTCCTCCGCCAGTGAGAGCGAGCGTGCTCCGGCCACAGGATGCTTCTTTTTTCTCACATACTTTTTAGTGAGTAGCAGAGGGGGGAGCTTCTTGGGCTGGGCGTGGGCGTGGGCTGGGCGGTACACCGGCGTCCTCCAGGCTGCATGCTCTCCCTTGTACCACTGCAGGTGAAGGTGGGTACCACCCTCCAGCAAGATACACTACCTCCTACATTACAACCACCACCACCACCATCTCAAATTTTCACACACTGGCTGCTCTCGATTCCGCCGTCTGGGAACAAGCGGAAAGCCGTGGACAGGCCAATGGAATCGCCAACGTGGAAAAAGAAACCTCGTCTTTCTCTATTCCTGCGTTTTATTTTTGTTTTTTCCACTACTAAGGAACCTCTTTTTGTCCCTTCATCGTTCCAATTTTCCCCTCGACGGGTGCTCTAAAACTACAGCATCCTTTAGTCGTAACCTTCTTTTTGTTTTCTGCCTGTCTGCCTGCTGCTTGCTTGCTTGCTGCATCAAAGCGAGTCAAGAAACTAACTGTAGAGGGGAGGGAACTCCACTCGAGCGTCCTCCTAGTCCCTGGTAAAAACCGACTACCTCAAACATGTACCAATAGGCAAAAAGACTGGGTCTCGCTAAGCAAGATTTCTAAGAGCTATCACCAAAAATGCGATCATTGGAGGGATGTCACGGTCGAGACGCGCTACAATCCGCTATCTTTGCTCCGGATGTCTCTCTGTACGTATGTGTGTATGCGTATATGTGTATGTACATCATCTATGTACATAAGGTTGTATGTATGTAAGTACTCGGTCGACATACCGGTACCCTTTCCTTTCTTTTTCAGAATGCCATTTTTTTCTTTTTCTATCCTTCTTTTCGCGATCGCTCACGCCCTTTCTAGCTTTCTTTCTTTCTCTCTGCTCGTGCTCACCGCTGCTCGGGAAATGGGTACATTGTACATTGTGTACCCGCAGCGCACTCGCCGCAAGTACTTCTTACATTCCTTCGTCCTTGTGACATGATGCCTGCTCGTGGAGGAGCACAGTGCTTGCCTGCCTTACTTGCTTGTTTGCTTGACAGGCGGGTGTCGGTCGGCCGTCGGTTCGAATCGTAGTTTTAATGTCAGAAAAAGAAGTAATTGCAAGTACATACATTACATGTAAGTCAGTAAGTCCTTACGTCTCCGCTGCCTGCGGCCGACTGAGAAATGTTTCCAAATATTTGCGCTCTCCTAGCTCGCGAGCTGCCGGCGGAGCTTGGGTAGCTCGCTCGGAAAGAGCTACCCTTTCCTGCCAAAAACAGGAACATGCCTGCTTCCAGACTGTGGAGATGCTCGTCAAAATGCTTCATCAAAATAAATAAAAAGCAGTAGTCGGAAAGTACTTCTCCTAGCACATTGGCGATCGTCGACGAGCACGCAGAAAAAAATGGACGAGCTCGAAATTCCTGCTTGCAAGGACCCCGTCGGTATTCTGCATCAGACAAATCTCAAGGACGTACAGTACATGCTGTTTGTACATGTACCAAAAAACTCTGTTTCTTGGTTCGTTCTTCGGTATTCTATTTTTCCTCGCGTGCGTGTATCACCGAGGTACCCTGGGCGGCTGCGGAAACAACATATCTTGCCCTACAGGCCCCGTTCCCTCGCAAGTACCATTTTAACGTTACCAAGTTTGCATAAACGTGAACAATTATCACCACGGCAGGCTGCCTTTCCTCACTGCCTTCATCCCCACTGGAATGAGCGATATACGAAACAGAACAAAAATATCACCAGTCGAAAGAATGGCTTTCCATTCGATGATGTACTTATCACATACGAGCGGTGGTACATTCGCTGACCAGTCAGCAAGATGTACCATCTTGCGGCAGTGTGTGTATTATTAGGCGTCCCAAAAGGTTGTCTGTCTCTCAGAAGCCCAGAAAAAAAAAATACGCAGTAAGAAAGAATCGATCAAGGGAAAAATAAGAAAAAAAGGAAAAAAGCTACGAACGTCCATCTGGACGTCCCCACCTTCCTGCTCCAAACGAAACTCGCACCCGGAATCCTGGACCATTGGCGGGCCATCCACCAGCGAATAGTAGACATGCTGCTACTGCAAAATAATCGATAGATCCATGCTCCCAGTACCTCGGAGGTATAATTTTGCCTTCGCAATGGCATGCAATGCAATATAAGACTACACAACCGGCCGGGCCACCGCCTCTAACTACTAGGTATACTAGCAGAAATTCCATAAAACTCAACGGCAACGTCTGCCCGTCCGTATAATATGGCCATCCGCTTCACCCGTCCGGTCCTCGCTCGTTGGGCCAATACAGATTCAAATGGCCCTCGTCTTGCATGATCAACCGCTCTCTATCCTGAACGTCGAGCGTATGAGAGTGCAGTGATAAGCCCTGTGATGGCGTTTTCCCGCCTCCCATTCATGTTATAGTGAGGGGTTATTGCGATTTGATCGAGCTCAGCAGAGGGTCATACGGCCGGCCTCTCATTCGTCCTGATCCGATTCCTGTTCGAATCATCCATCCCGCGCTCGTATGTATGTATGTATCAGGAAACGGCCGGCCGGCCGGCAAGCAGGCAGGCAGGGAGGCGTGATCGAGATCATGATCAATCAGCGTCGAATGGCAGGAGCAAAGCGCAAAAGTGGCATTTTGATACATAAACAAAGAGGCGGGAATGTCTGTCATGTCACCCAAAGGCGGATGCTCTAACCATCCATAGAGATCACACTGTCTCGCGTATGACCAGGCTTTCCTGGATCACCCGGACCGAGAGAGGCTTGGAGAGGATCCTGTGCTCGCTGTTTCAGTTAGCCAGTGGTGAGTTCTCTAGTTTTTTTCGCAGTCAAGATGTATCAGCTTCTCGAAGTAGGAGCGGATCCGGCAAATGGGATAAGCTTCTTTCTGTTCGTAAGCCCGTTGCATTATCTGCTTGTCAACGTATGTAGAAAGAAGGCTGTCACGCAAAAAGCTCATCATAGCCCGGATAGCTTATTCATTCATTAATTGTGAAAAAAAAAAGAGTGGGGAAGCAGAGCGATGTATTTTTAATTTTCGCGAAGGGTGTGGTACTTATGAGCTGGCAAAACCATAAGCCCTGCACTGCACCTCCACAGATACCCAGTCCACCCAGCTTTTCTTTCTTTCCTTCCTCTGCAATTCCCTTTCCTTTCCCCTTGTATTACATGTTCGTTCGTACGTACATCTATTCAATCTGCCCATGAGACCTTCCCTTCTTTTCCGTGCCTCATGTCACTCGCTCGTGGCGCGGGACGACTCGAATGAGGGGCCGGATGACGATATCGTCGAGGGCTTTGACATTAACATTCATGTACCCATGCCAATGCCATGCCATGCCACACGGGAAGAGGGCTGTTGTACATATAGGCGGGAAAACAAGGCGGAAGGACGGGCTCGGAAAGTTAGTCATATTGTTGGTTGTCGTAGACCTGAGTACACCGTCAGGACAAAAGTGACGTTGACAACGAAGCTTCTCCTGCGCTTCGTTACGGTCCCTTCCCGTCCAGAAGTTTGCCTTGGATCCCCATCTTTGCCTCTCGCCTGGAACGGATGCAATGTCTCTTCTTGTGGATGTCTGTCGATGAAAAAACCCGGGAAGAACGCCCATCAAGGTTATCGGCCTCGTCGTCCAAGATGGGTAAGAGCAGACGAAGGCTGAAAGTCGGTCTGTACCAAGTATGTAGGTCTCATCGATGGATCCGAAGCGGAGCACCGCGCAGAAGAGTTCTCCTCCTCCTCGCCTAGTAGCTTTGAGGATTGCAGATTTACTTCTTCTTCATTCCTGCGATTGCGGTGCATTCGGGTACGCTAGCATCGACGGTGCTCGTTTGCCTTTAGGTCCGACCTCGAATATCTGCGCGAGTCTGCAAAAGCAAGCACGCAAAGGAGGAGCAGGAGGAAATGGAGCAGATGCGCGGGGGCAGGCAATGCGTCCGCCATCCATCCATCCATCCCAGACGAGATAGATACACTGGAGGTATCCGTTCTGCAGAGGCGGGAGCTATGGCTGTGGGCAGACACGTTGACCAGTCCTTAACATTAAAGACTCAATTTTTCGTCCCATCATCGTGAAGCTTCTTCCACACCCTCACCTACATCGCCGTAGCGAGAGGTAAGCTTAAATTCAGTCAGCCTCATGCAACAGCGGCAGAAACGACAGATTGCGAAACTGATAAAATCCCGTCGCGTTCGTCTTTGCTCAATGCCTACCTTATCTTTGCCGAAGTAACCGCAAAGCGTTTCATGCATTGAACATTGACCGAGCCGGTCTCATACTCTGGACCGGTTTTAGGCTGTTCAAGGGCATAGCATTGCGTTCAGCGAAAAACGCGGACCGGGTACTGTCCTCTCCCTCGAGCTCTCTAAGCATGAGCGAGGCACAGCAAGCAACCAGGAAGCCTGGGAGGCTGGCTGTCGCATTATCACACTCTGAGTCGGGTAAGCTCTGCACTCGCCAAGAGAGGAGGCCGAGGGAGGCGGCGATATCTGCGGCCAGAGGAGTTCTGGAGTTCTGGATCTCCAAAGTGGCTGCTATGCTCAGCTAGCTCGAGCAGCTTGCCCCCCAGCGACGCGTCGGATGGAATGGAAGTAATTCATCCAGCAACCCAAATTGCAATCGAGGGACGCGCAAGCTAGGGGAGAGCCCATCTGATACATCTGGGCACCGCCGATGAGCACGGCAGTCCGACGGCGCGCTCGCTCGTGCGTCTCGCGCTCCAAGCAATCGGAGGACTACGGCCTCAACAGAAACTCGGCTTAGCGGTTTCGGAAACGTGATCTCACTCCGTCAGGCGCGAGTGGAATGATTCCCGAAGGGGGCCCCCGGACGAGCGAACGGACGATTGCTCTTAGGGCTTCTGATTTGAGTACCTTCGAAGAGCAGGAGTGTTTTAGCTTCATCCTCAGCGTGAAAATTTTTCATTGGACGGACCGGGGAACGAACGAAGGAAACGGACATACTGTGCACGGTGGAAAGTCCCTTTGTTTACCTTTTGGCCTGCCTGCCTGCCGGCGGGCGGTCCTTCCTTCAAGGCCATGGGGTCTCGAGCCTGCGCGAGCTGCAGCTCTCGTTCGCTGCATGCAAGGTGATTGTGGGCTGCATGCAAAGCATCTGCACGAGGGCCATGTCGAGTCGAAGGGTCGCCAGTGCAGAGTGAGAAAGGGCGCGAGTGAGTGAGGAAAGAGACGAGACGAGGTCGAAGGAATCGGCAAGGGTGTCGGATCGGGTCTCCACCTTGTTTTCCATTTTCTTCTTGGAAGTTTATGCAGCTTCTTCCCAGACAGGAGATTCGCAAGCCAACTTTAGCAGCCCAGCCTTAGCGCGCCTGCTCCAACATGACCCGGCGTGACTTTTTGCCGAGGAACGAATCAGCATGACCGCCTGCTTTGAGATCCTCGGATTCCAACTGCGGTCGAGAGCTCGAGCTCAACGATGGGAGGCGTGAGGCTACCGAGCAACGGCCTGATCAATAGAATCCACGATCGATTTGAATTCCGCGGGAACAGGTCTATCCCAGATGCGCATCCCTCACGACAGGCAACAGGCAGGCTGACTGGACCTTCAACAGATTGGAATGCAGCGATCATCCTGCTTCCACAGTTCGAGCTCAAGAAATGGAACCTAAGCTTGGCCGACTGGTGGGCTCCTTGCGTCAGCAGCTGAGGTTGCACTTCTTCCAAGATTTTTCGAGGGCATAACATAACGTTGCCGACCCTTCCCATCGGCCTTATGCTGCAAGATCTCGCATATTTCGCCAATATCGTTCCCCAGCCAGATCATACGGCAGGGAAATGTGACAATGACGCTCACACGATGTCACGGTTTTTGCCGGATTTCGATCGAAAGGGACTGTTGCCTTCGCCTTAATCTGCTCGACTCGCATTGCAACAGATCGAAAAAGTCGAGCACAGCAAGTCAGAAGACAAGTCCAGCTACCAGGGTACGATGCTTCGTACTAGTTATATCCGCCCGCTGCAGAGTTTATACTGAATACACTTTAATAACGCATTTTAGCACTATAATCCACAAGCTTTGGGTCATTTACGGCAGCCCCTCGTACAAATAATACCACAGAATCAGTAAGTGGTCCGCATTGGCGCTGCTAAATATAACGGAGGATTTTAGACATATGGTTTTCCCACCGCCGTTCGATCTGGGATCTTTAGCTTTTCGACCGGGCCCAGCCTGTCAGGATGCCTCGGTCTGTTTCAGGTTCATCCAAGCAAGAACATCCGTGACCACGCATTGGGCAGCTGCCCGACTTGTCAAAGGCAAACATTGCGGCGCTCTGCGGAGAGCATCCCATCCATCTGAGCCCGATGCTAACCAGTCGGTACCGTTCAGCCTCAAATGCCCCATCCATCCATTCATTCATCCATCGCCATCCATGACATTCCTTTGTCCATTCTGAAGGGAAGCCTGCTCCACGGGCTAAGCTTTTCTACCCCAATTTAATTACTCTTTGTGGCGGGATTTTCGTAAGCTGCTCAAGGCAGATAGAGCTCGAGCTCTTAGTCAATTAGATAACCCTTTTGGTCGAATCGAATACCATCGATCTACTAATTACATACGCTGAACGTGACATGAAATTCTGAAATTTGACGATTGCAACTAGTCAGGCTGCAGCCCTGCAGCCCCGCCGGCATGTGCACAGCTCAAGGACGCATCCAAGTATCTTGCACCAGTGTTACATTTTTGCAAAAGTTAATGCCTTCCCGCATTCCGCTGTATGTAGCCTCGCCTCGATGTCAATGCCGTCCCCGCAGCGCTCGCCATTCGATCAAACCCGAGGTCACGGGAAGCGAATTAGCAGATGCTACTGGTAACAGCATTCATACCAAGCACGCAATGTTGTTGTACGTTGTTCATATATTATTCTATGAGCAAAAAAGCCCTCAGTCGCACAGCTCAGCACGGCACAGCTGAGCACTTGGTATAGCATAATGTTGAAGTTCAATATCACAGTTCATATCGGACGGACGTGCGCATCCCACTGACGAAATGGATCCCGCTCCCGCAGCCCGTGGGACATCTAAGTTATTGTCACGAATATATGTAATGTAATCTCACCTCTCCCAGCTAGGTACCATATATTACCCACGGCTGCCGCCGCCGACGTAACTACCGTGCATGCATACATACATGATGTATGTACAGACACGCATGCCTCAGCAATACCCGATTACATGCCATGCCACGCCATGGGGTTTGGAATATATGATCATCGATAGAGCGAGCCGTCGGCCGGCCCTTGCTATAGCTACTAATGGCTTAATCCTCGATCACCAGTGCATGTCATATTTTCTAAACGACCCAAGTTGTAACTACGATATTGCCCCGCCGTCGAAGACAAAAGAACTCTTCGTCAGTAAATCCAGAAGGCAGGAGGCTGGTCCAACCATGACGAGGAATGTGGGTCCGCACGACGCGAGATCCGCTGCGACCTATGGCAGCCGACCTCTGCGTTGTCATTCGTCTTCGGATTGGCTGGCGGGGCCGGGGGAAGCATGAAGCCTGCGCATGGGGGCGAGCGACCATTGCGTCCTCTGACTTCAATCAATGAGGGCGACGGTAATCCCGTCGGTCGGTCGTCCGCGTAGAGCGGATGGAGCCTTTTTCCCCTCCCCTCTAACGAAGGAAGTGGAAGGTGCTAATGTTCGGAAAGACCCAAGGGGATAGCTGCTATCAGCAGCCGTACCGTATATTTCGTAAAGCGTATCAGATGCCGACGCCGCCAGGAAAAAGCAAACGTCCATACAAAATATACCACACAGACAACGCAAAACTCGTCGCCGTTTATCGTCGATGCAATGCCGCAGTCGAAAGTCCCACCGTCTGCCCCGCAATTCGACGATACCGGTGAACTACAAGCCGTATAGATAGACAGAAATGCTCGTCTGAATATCAAATCACACGTACAGTCGCTCGGGGAACACAGCATAGACGCACATGCCTCTACACATACTCACGCACATACATACGTCTACAGCAACAATCTAAATTAACCTCACAGCTCACCTGTGCACTGTTCAACGGACGTACATACATACACGCACATACGCATATACAGCTCAACCGACCGGCCGGTAGATAAAACGTTCGCACGTACTGCACGTACGTACGTACGTAAACTCGCGCAAGCAGCAGTGAATCTGCAACGGCGCATTGATCAAATCTGGCTGTATATCTGACATATTCGGTAGCTGGACCCCAGAAACCTTAAATCCAACCGTTCATATGCATACATATACATAAGTACATACATGACATACAGACAGACAACAGCCGGCCGGCCATCAAATCATGCATATATATAATGCAGATAGGCAGTTTGATCGGTAAGGAGAGTAGGTGTGTATACACACGATATTCCAGGGCCAGCAGACCTACGTGTGTGTGTAGGTGTGTGATGTCGACGTAGAGATTCTGTATGCGTGTATTTTACATACAGACATACATAAGCCCGTCCGAATCCGTCTTCGCGGCCGGACCATGTCGTGATATATACATAACTCCCACACTTAAATCTCCTGTCTGGCAACGTATGCTGTCGAGCGTTAACCGGTCTGCCGACCAATGCATTGCAAATAACTCGCTTATAGCACCATTTAGCTGTCAAATATGATAGAATGTACGCCTGTATGCATCATGCAATACCCGCATACGCCCACATTCCTGTCCAGCCAGTACGAACGGTGTTATCGGCCATTGCGTTCATGCGCCCAAAGGTCCTGATACTCCATCGTGCAATCAAATCGGTCGGGCTTAAGCAAGCACTTAAGCACTTAAGCACCTTCCCTTCTACCCCGTCCAGTTAAATTCGCTGGAGGTCATGCCGTTCCGCCCATGAACCCACTTTCACCTGATTGATCGATTGATTCACGGATTGGCATCATTGATTGATCAGAAAGGCTAAAGGACCACCCAGCGCACAAAGTCCTGGAGGGTAGAATACCTGCCGTCCCAGCTCTTCAGGTATTTAAATACCCCACCAAAGACCGGTACCTCACCGCCTACCCGTCCAAGTACCTCCCCTTCCTTCGCAAAGTACCTCCCGCCACGACCAAAAGTATCCCATACACCCACGCCTTTCATGGCCGGCCATATGTCAATACTAGCTGTCCGCAGCCCAAAAGGAAGGAGGGATGGAAAGACGGTAACCTGATTCATTAATTAATTCGCGGCGTGCGGCTGTCTGTCCGGCCGGGCCAGCATCGTCGCTTCATTTTGCATGCTCTCCCCGCAGCTGGCTGAAGTTTGTGTTCGTCCGTCTGGCCCGTCGTATCAGCAACTCGAATACGTCCGTACGTACGTACCGCAGTCGGCCGAATCCAGCCTATCGGGTCTCACATAATCTTACATGTGCATGCAATTGTCCACCTACGTATACATATCGATAAAAAACAAACCACCACCACACACACCTCTGACCCCACCATCCATAGGCATATCAAACCAGACCACTATATCGTGCGCCCGCCTGCCTACAAAATGTCGCCCGCCGTAAAGACGTCGACGGCGTATAACCCGTGATCAATACGTTCTCTTCTGAACTGAACGGCCAGCCAGCCATACATACGTGCGTCTAGACCCCAGCACGCTACACAAATACCAGACACACCACCCTCCACAAATATCACACTCACCCAAACCACGCAAATCACGTAACCTCCAACACTTCACCCACCCACCCATCTCTCTCACCCGCCAGGGTCTTCTCCGTCGTTGCAACCTCCCTCTAGTTCCCTCCTCCCTCGCTCTTACACAATCGCAGCGCTAGGCACACACACACACACACACACACACACACACACACACATACGTTGTATCCTACACTGCACTATATCGCTCGATCGCTCGCATGCGTCTTGACCTCGCCAGAACGAAGTTCTCGCACACCCACAGTACGCTTCTGCACAGCTATATATATAGCAGTGAAACAAGGCCTCTCACAGGTAAACAGATCACCACACGCCGCCATGCACCGGTCTACGTAGGGCCCGCACTTTCCCTAAACCTACTAGCTACCAGCAGTCGCAGCGGGTATTCGTTATCAAGGTCCCTATTCGCCTACAAGCGGTCCACTTACAGCGCATCCGACAGATTCACCCCCTAAACGTGCATTCGATCCTTAGTAATTTTGATGCATTTGTATGCAAAGAACTATAAGTGTACTTATTGTACTGCAGACATAGTATGTAGAGTATGCATGATGGGTCCGGGTTTTAAATTTAAATTTTTCGGACGGACGTACGTCAAGATGTGCAACCGTGCGATTAATCGAGCGTCGAGATAGCTAGGAAGTAAGTGGTTTAGTTAGTAAGTTGGTTAGTTGGTTGTCTGTCTGGCTCGAGTAGACGATGTGAAGATGCATATGCACATGCACATATTTGCAATCAAATACACAATCAAGCTTTCCTCTCCGTGCGCGTGGTCCGGAGAGTCGGAAAGTCAAATGCAAAGTTAAAGTCAGGCCATATCATGTCCAAAGTCAATTCATATCTCGGCGCACATGCTCGCATGTAAGTCGCAACGTCAACGATGTCGACTTTAGCTCTGCTGCCTGCATCTGGCTTGCTGACAATTGCAAGCTTCACGCATTGCGCAAGGGATCGATTGATCAATCCAACCTGGCCGACCCCATTGAAAATTTTCTTACTCGTCGACGGATCCATCCACGGTCTCGTGTACATTCATATGTCATTCATCTTGCATTGCTTGCCTGTTTGCTATTTTAATGGACTTTTTTGTTAAAAAAATTTCACATCACATCACAACCCTGTGAAAATTCCATCTTTCATAAGAATAAGAAATACCGATCAACGTACTACTATCGTATCGTCTTCTTTTTCTCCCCCAATTAAAAAATTTTTCATCATCAAGATCGCCGCCGCGCCGGGGCCATGCAAGATGCAGGACTCAGACAACATAAGCGAACGGACACGCACATGAAAAAAATCCAAGTGAACAGAAAAAAAAAAAAAAAAAGCTAAACAAGATGATATCGAATAGGAATAAAGTAACGTCACCTGGACCCTCAAGAGCTTACTTCACCCTTGAAGTCCACGTATGATCGTGCAAGGGAAGGAATGAAAAAAAAAAGGAAACCGAGCTAACAAAGGCACGCAATTACTGGCGATAGTCGATGCGAGCGAGGATTGAAGGGAGGTGGAGGAATCATGGTGATACAGAAACATAAACAACAGACAAGTTCGCTTTCTCGCCGACATATCATGCAGGATGATGCTGCGGCTGGAGACTGAGGTGCTCGCTGACCGACTGACCGACTGAACGGTCGAATAGTACAAAGGATCTATCAGACCCCCCGAATCAAGAATAGCTGCTTCTATATATATACTCTGAAAAGTCAAGTATATACGTCGAAACAGACCACTCCGTCCGAAGTACTGAATGATACCTGCTTTCTTTCTTGGTTACGGTGAATAAGGCCTCCAGGCATGCTGGTTGACTGATTGATCGAACGATTGGATGGTCGGATATATAGGATAGGATGATGGCGAATTGGTGTTTCTCCTTGTCGGCCGGCGAGGAAGGAGAAAGAAAAAACAAAGAGGGAGAACACACTAGATATCGCCAGCCCGGTTCTCAGAATCGAATGAAATCCGCCTGCTGCGAGACTTCATGCCCGTCATCCGACGTCGACGGCTGCAAGATCACTTCGCTGTCACTAAAGTAGTCAGAGTCCACATCGTCACTACTCAACTGCTCGTCGTCCTCATCGTCGTCTTCCTCCTCGTCGCTCGAGACATCGCTGTCCTCATCCGCCAGCTTGGCTGCCTTGGCGGCGGCTGCCGCTCGCCTCCTACCGGCGTGGTCGATATGGGGCAACTTGCATGTTTTGTCCTTACAGACACCCGTCTCGTCAAAGTCCGGACACTCGAAAG
Source organism: Orbilia brochopaga (assembly GCA_036872635.1). Taxonomy (NCBI): domain Eukaryota; kingdom Fungi; phylum Ascomycota; class Orbiliomycetes; order Orbiliales; family Orbiliaceae; genus Orbilia; species Orbilia brochopaga. The sequence goes on along the minus strand of JAVHNQ010000011.1, from coordinate 862,878 downwards.
CATGCTTTTCCGGACAGTCGGCGCCCTTGTCGCAGTAGCCCTCTTTTGCGAACGGCCGGCAGATCGGCGCTGACGGACTGACGCGGACATGCGCATACTTGCATTGCTCGTTAGAGCAGTTACCTCTGAGAAAGTGCACACAGGCCGGCACGCGATGGGGGTTGGGGATATGCGAGAGATCGCAGGAATCTCCGTCAGGACAGTTGTTTTGCAGGAACTTAGGGCATATCGCCACCCTGTCTGGGTCGTGGACGTAGGGACAAGTGTTCCCTCGCGCGCATTTGCCTAGATGAGTGAGGTCGCCCACTCCCCCAATGGCGGTGGAGGAGGGTTGGAATGGTCAGTAAACGAGTCCACGTACCTTTGCAGCTTCCCTTCTCGACGACAACTCAGCATCGAATTGGATGGGTGTGTCAGAGAGCGCAAGGATAGCTGTTGGGGATCGCAGACGGAGTGCTGCCGGGTCACGACACGTAGGATCTCCGCGATGGGAGACCACGGAAAAGGAAGTAAAAGAAAAACTTTTTCAAAGGATCAGAAAGAAAAAAGGTACCAGTTGAAGTGAAGAACTTGCAGGGCTTCGCAATTTTCTTCGTGAGCGGTTTATCATTCCTTCAGATGTGGTGAAGTGAGCAATGTCTTTGATTGAAATATGATAAAAATGTGATATCAGAATCCGAGGGTGCGGTTCTACTGACCGTTGTTGCCTCCGAACTACTCCTGCTCTCCAAAGATTGCCACCCTTACTCCGGTAGAACGTAACCCCTCCAACAACCGCCGTCTTTGGAGTCGGCTTCTTCGCATCGTCTGTATCTCGCCCACATCGTCAGCTTCACTTCAACTTCTTCTCGAGATGTAGCCTCAAACTAGCCGCCCGCTTGCCCCTTATACTCTTGCCAATCTCAATTGATTTGTGAAAGGGGAGATTCGGTGTTTTTGCACGACCAGGAGAAGTTCCGTAAAGCACACTCGCGCAAGATATCGAAAACCACCCACCTGAAACCTTTATCAACTTGCTTCCATCAACTGTAATCTTAAACCTCGCTCCATTCACAATGATCTCATGCTGATACGTCGCCACTTTCGCCATCTTAGACCGCACCCTGCCACTCGTGCTCACGATACCATACTGCTGCGACCCCTGCAGGTAGCTTCGCAACTTGGCTTTCTCGCGCTCCTCCTGTCGCTTCAACTTATCCTGCCGCGTCTGCTCGATGGCCTTCGCACGCGTCTGGAGATGCTGGTCGTAGACGGACGAGTTGATAAGCTGCATATGTCTGTCGCGTTTGGCGACCCATCCAGCGCTGTTGGCCGCCGGAGCGGACGCCGACCGAGTGGACGGGTTGGGGGCGTCGGTGGCATCGGGCATCAGTTCGTCGTCCGTGGCGACGTTCGGCGTGTCGGCGGGGGAGTTATTGGCGTTGCTGTTGGTATTGCTCCCCGTTGAGTTATTGTTGAGGACGAGAGAACGGTTGCGATGACCGGTCGGGGCTCTAGCACCACGACCGCGACTGCGGTAGGACGGCGCACCGCGAGTGGGCGTCCAAGTGTTCGAGCCATGGCCGCGATGCTGCGTCGGGTACGGCTGGTGGCGGGTGGGGTATGATGGCTGCGATGGCTGTTGCTGCTGCTGCGGTCGCGAGGAAGCTGAAGACGCCGGCGTCGAGGCGGATGCGACAGCTGCTTTGTGACGGTTTATCTGGCCTGCATAGATGCCAGCGACGACGACGGTCAGCAGCTGGAAGAAGAAGACAGCAAGGCAGGGCGACTGGGAAGAGGGGGCTTACCCGCCAGCTGGCTGATTCTTGCCAGCAGCTCCTCGTTCTCGGACGGCATGATGGCGGTCGGACTCGCTGGACGAGCAACGTTCTGCGACTGGCTGGACCACTGCAGGGGTGAGAGGGACAGTCCCACGCAGGACGGGAGAGGTGCAAAGGAAAAGGAAGGAAGAACGCCGTGACTGTCCTCGCTCGAAGGGCGCAGGTGGAGAAGAGCGGTGATGCGATGACAGAAGTCGAAAGGCTGGCCGACAGACGACGTTGGCCACCGCCAGCGACGGGCACAAAGAGCCACGCAGAGCCGCGCTTACCGGCCTGCCACGGCCCAAAGCGGCAAGTCCAGCCCGGCAAACAGGCGGGCAAACAGCAGCCGCCAATGACGTGCCCTGCAACACGTCAGCCCGCTGACAACACAAATGCCCTCCGCTGGATAGCTGCCAGCCGCCGATTCGCTCGCCTGGGCCCAACGATCACAGTGCATCAATCTGCATGCTCGCGCTCCTCTGTCCCGTCCGATATCGCGACGCGACTGGCTCTACACGAGGAACATACGTGTCATCAGAGCGCTAGCTACAGACACCAACCGCAGTTACCTTCGCTACCACCAACATTGTGCGCTGGGCGCATGTACTAACATACTCTGACTTAGCTAACGTAAACGTATCCAGCTAACGTACAAAGTATAGCGGCACGGCTAGATGGAGCTCGCGAAGGCACGGCAGCCTGCCACGAAGCCAATTCACTCGAAGTCCGCGATTGTACTGGAGGAACGCCGCAGAGGAACGGCCAGCCAGCCAGCTATACAGACAGCATGGCAGGAAGGCGGCAGGAAGGTATGTACAGAAATGAAAAAGAAGCAGGAGGAAGCCAGCAGAAGCATGTAAAGAAGGAAGCAAGGAAGGAAGGAATGAAGGAAGGAAGGAAGCAAGTATACAGCTGTCAATGTAACAGTGTAACAGTAACTAGAGGGATAAATACAGCTCCGCACCCCCCATCCTCAATCTAAAATTCCATTTACACAATTTCATGCAACACGACTGCAGTACAATATACACACACAATCCGATAGACGAACATAGACACGAACATAGACAAAACCGTACGAATTGGCAACCAAGTCACCGTTTGCAGTGCGACGTGCGTGCGCAATGGATGCGACAATGCAGTTGGAAACCGACACACGGGTAGACACCGACACCGACACATGCATCGACACTCTGTACCACCGAACCTTATCGAACATGCACGGAAGCCGCTTCCGAAACCTCAGGGCACATCCAGCAGGGTAGGACGGACATACGACGCAATGACCTAGCTGCATGCTATCCGACAGGGTGGCGTCTGGTACACGAGACAATCAATCAGTCAATCAAAGGGTCAAGCGTGGGGGCAATGGCAACCACACGTATACACCAATCGACAGCAATCATGCATGCATGCATGGTATAGACGCAAACTTTGTGCAAGGACAATCATGATACGACACATCATCGCATATTGATGTCGACGCAGATTGATTTGATGAAGAATTGAGCGACAAGGATCGAAAGACACTTGGCGCCCAAGTCTGGTTTACGAGACATTCACGACATGATACTATATGTTATACAGGATACGCGGGACGAGAGAACGATGATATTGGGACACGCATGGACTACCGAATACAATTGGCATGGAACACCAGGAAGGGATTTCGAACAGTTCAGCATGTACAGTTGCAATGACACATCATACGTGACAACGACAATCAAGTCAACCGAGTCCTCCTATGCATATGCAATATCAATGCTTGCGAAGAAAAGACGAATCGGGACCAGCGAGCGCATCGGGTATCGATCAGGGACTCCACGCTATGATACATACGCCAAGGACGAACCGGTAATGCAACTTGAAGGAGGGAGAGAAGGAATGTCAACAAAGCGACCAGACTGTCAGAATTCGATTCATCCACAGGTGAATCAGACGAGACGGAAGGAAAAGAGCGGCGAGATGGGCACAAATCGAAAGGACAGTCGCACAGGCATATCAAATGACAGCGCGCGAGATGCATAACATACGAACGGACGTCATTTACACCAAAGAAATCCGACACTTTTACCAGGGTACCAATGGACGCACGCGCCAACAGCCACTCGGGCATGCAGCATGCATACGTACGCCAATAGCATCCAGCCTACCTGAGACGCCAATCGATTTCAGACAAGCTAGTCATCAAGACGACCGCCAAGCTCCTACGGCGACGACTCGACCAACAGTCCGGAAATCTCGTCGCTGGACCCCTTCCTCGCCCATCTCTCCCCCTTATACCCGCCACACTCCCTAAAGTCCCACTCCACACCTCTAACGCACCCGCTCACCAATCGGCTCGCAATCCCACTCGTCAGCCAGACGCCTCGCCGCGCCTCAAACGACTCGAGGTACCGCAGCTTGGTGACCGCATTGACGAGCTCGACGGCCGCATGGAGCGCTTTGGTCTCCTCGGAGCGCCAGGTGTACGACTTGGGCACGTCGGACACGAAGAGCAAGGTGGTGAACGCGGTGGGCTTGTAACCGGAGTACTTGGCCGCGGGTGGCAAGACGGCATAGTCATCCGCGATGACGACATTCGAGAGATTGATTTTCCTGCGCGTAGAAGACACTGTCAGCATACTATAATGAAGCGTTCTTTATCAAATTCCATGCCTGTAAATGTTGAGATATAGATGTGCGCAACCAACTGATGCTATCATGTTGACATAACAAGAATATAGGATCGAGAATCAGGACCAACCTCAATCTCGAGCACGCGACCATAATGTGGAGGACACCCCCCATCGGCACGTCCCGACACGTATGATACTGCGTCAAGAACGGCGACGGCAGCGGATGCGTCGCCCTCACCATCCCCTTGCCCCCACCGCCACTCTTGACTCCCAACCCCCCCTTCCGCATCCTAAACCCATCCGGTTCCCGTCGAATAGTATGCAGCGGATCCGAACGATACTTCCAATCCCGCCATCCCGCCACCGGCAGGTCCTCCGGCACCGCCTCCGCCACGCTCTCAAGCTCCAGCTCCCGCACCAGGTTAGCCAGCAGCGGACTATGCGTTATCACGCTGACGAACTGCGCGAAGCGGTACGTGCTCGCGAACCGCGGGGCGGCATACAGCGCTGGCGCGACGGAATCGGCAAGGTACTTGTTGCATAGGAGGACGGCGTGCAGATCGCGCTGCGGGAGGTGCGAGAAGATTTCGTCGAGGATCTCGCAGGGCATGGAGGTCAGGCAGGCGAGGTGGTAGTATTTGCGCTTGCGGGAGCGGAAGCTCGAGGTCGTGCTGTGGATGGAGGCCGCGCTGGAGCTGAGTCTGTGTGCGGGGTTTGCGGCCGTGGACTTCGCGGGCCGTGGGCGAGCGGTGTCGAGTGCATTTTTGGCCTTCTGCTTGAGGGAGTGTTTGGGGAGGTCTGGAGGGACGAGGGAGGAGACGGTGCGGCGGAGTGGGATGGTGGTAGGTGGTGATGCGGCGGCGCCTTTGTTCGGATCGATGGGAGTTAGGACGGCGGGCGAAGTCTGCTGCTTCTTGAGAGGGCGGGGAGCGGGGCGGGGCGTCGGGGCGTCGGAGTAGTAGGGCGGGGCGTAGAAGGAGCCGTTGAAGTGGTGGGAGAACTGCAGGCCGTTCGAGGCGGCGCTAAGGCGGAGGGGAACGGGTGCGCGGGCGTGGGAGAAGCCCCCGCGGGACGATCGCGATCGCGGTGCCCTGCGTGCCCATCGTGGCTGTCAGTTTTCTCTGTCCTCTTAGATATCTAGAAGTTTTGGAGGTTGAAGGGTGAAGTTTTTGGGGTGACGTTGTGATGCATGTCGTCATTGTTGTGTATGCAGGAACCGCCCGAAAAGCAGGGAAGGGAGAACGCACATGTTTGCGACGGAGAATTTTATACTATGCGTATTCTGTACTGTCGCTTGGCCAAATTCACAGAACAGAATATTCGACTGGTGATATTTACAGGACGTAAAATCAAAGAAATGTCAGAAAATAAAATAGAGATACAGGGAGGAAGGTAGATCTATTTATTAGACAGACGATAAAGTAGCTAGCTATGGGGATAGTATACTAGCAGAAGAAATATCCATCCAGCAGGGAGAGCTAGAGATCTGAGCGAGCCTAGCTGGAAGAAATCCGGGAGGTCAGCGTCATTTTAACCACGTCCAAGGTTGTATTCTTATACGTAGCATGCCTCCAAATAGAACTGGATGCACTGACCATCATCCTGGCCACCAGCAGGCAAGCTTGCAGGTTCTTCTCCTCTCTTCCCGCCGTGTGTCCGTCCGTCCCTCGCAGATGATAAAAAAAGTCGGCCCACTCGGCCCACCGCCTGCAGCCTGCATCAACATTTCCAGCAGCCCGCTAGAAGCAGACTTCACGGGCGGCAGGGATGCGACTGGGTGCGGGCTGCTTCCCACGCCAGCGTCCCCGCCGGATATATGGATCTTAGTAAAAGTTGACTCCCGTAGACCACAGATATGGCGGCCTCGCGGCTTCCAAGAACCAGATATCATATCATATCAGCGAGTGCGGCTGGTACGTCTGCGCTGGGCGCCGTTCCTGCTGGTTTCCAAGCTCTTGGCCGGGCGGACGCTGCAGCTCGCGGCGCCCGTCTGGGCGGGCGTGGACGACCACGGGCCTTGCTAGCATGCTGATGCACGATAATTATCAGGGCCAGAAGGACTTGGCCAGACCATATCTGCGCCGGGAGAGCAGTCGATGCATTCTGATATTTTGGCAAAATGGCGTGCCTGGGTGCATATCGTGTAAAGTCACATCCACATTGTCTGCGAAGAGCGAATACAATCTTCACCCTTGCAAAACTCTCCAGAGCTGCAGCTGTCCGATGGAATATATCAGAATATTCTTTTAATATCTGGTGTTTGGCTTGTCTGCTCGGCAAGTTTTTGTCATCACACGATCCACGGCAAAACTGGGCCAGATGACAGCCGGCGTCCTTATTAATGCAGCTCGACTTTCTTCATCAGCACGGGTTCTAAATACAACCGTTAACCGGCTCGGTGGTAGCGCCAACTATCTCGGTACTTACTTAGCTAACAGAAGACTTGCGAGCGAGGAGCTTGATCCAGCCAAGCCTGTACGGTCAAGCGGTTTGCAGCTGATTCGAATACGAAGCTATCGTGACCTTGTCGATGCCTAGCCTCGACTGCGTTCCACAGGAGTGCCTCGCTCCAAGAAGGGCAGTTCAACCGGCTCCTGTGCCGACGTTGTACTTGGCCATGGCCATGGATATACCAACATATGTAGGCACGTCGTATTCCCGCGAGTCAAGCTTCGAGTCCAAAAGCTTCGATCGAGCCGACGGGCCGGGTAAATTCGACGCCACGACGATCAGGGTCCTCTTCTTCTGCTGCGTCGGTGAGCTACTTTAGCTGCTGGCTGTGCCTATATTGATATTGCGAGCGGCACAGCTACCACCAACAGCTTAATCAAGATGCCGCTAGAATACGTATGTGCTCGTCGCAGAATACGCAGTGCAGCCGATATGGGAAAGTCGGCCGAGGTCGATCGATCTGAGGGGCTGCATGAGGATTCTTTAGCCAGTCGTATCTATAAACACCAACAGTCGTCTCGTAAACTAAGCTTTCGACGACCTAGCCTTCGTTCCCTGAAGCCCTCGGAGGGGCAGCGTCCCCGAGACTACGTTCCCTGCGGAGATGTTGCATGTTGGATCGGGCTAGGCAGACCGCGGTGACTGGTTGCATGCATCTCGTAATGCATTATTGATGCCCTCTGGAGGATGCGGAGAATGGAGATGCTGCAAGGGCCTATCGACGGGGAAGGCTGCCTGCTAGCGCACTCCCCGCCAGCTGATACTCTATTCAGCCACTGGATTCTCGATGTCGTGATTGAAATGTGCGCCGTCGTCAGGCCTTGAAGTTGCATTGAATTCTGCAGAGCTGTGGCGTCCGCCCGGATGCTGTGGCTTGTGTGGGGGACGAGTGAGGCTGGTACCAGGATCCGTCGCAAACACCGCTCACCGTGTCGCAGCTTCGACTACTTACAGTTCACCTCGCCATCACCACCATCGCCACGCTCCCACCTCCTCCTCCACACCTTCCACTCGCACCTCGGACACCCTCGTCACCTCAATCGCTCGCTTTGCAACCTTCCCCTCCCACTCCATCCACCATGGCCACCGCTACACCCACCATCAAGGTCGAAGACGAGGGCAAACCCCCCGCCATCAAGTCCGAGAACGTCACAATGGAAGACGCGCCCTTCTCCGCCGCCTCCCCCATGACAGACGACGACGAACAATTCGAGGACGCCGGCGACCTCGACATGACCAAAGGCAATGTCGTAGCCTGGCTCGTCAAAATGCCCGACTTCCTCCTCGAAAACTGGCACAAAATCGACGACGACGAGGAAATCCACCTAGCCAACATCCGCGTCTTCCACAATACCGCCAATTCCACGGCCTCTTCCTCCTCCACGCCAGGCCTAAACAACGACCCGGCCGGCCAGCCGCAGGAGAAGCTGAAGCTAGTGCTGACGGACAGCAAATATAACGCTGGCATCCCCCAAAAGTTCGACATGGTAGTGACGGACAGGAACGTTCGAAACACGTTCGTCTTCACAGAGAAGGACATGCCGGGGTTCGAGAACAAGGCGCGCGGCGTCGGCGCGGATGGGCAGCCGATCATCCCGTCGCGACTGCTGCAGCCGGAGAAGCCGCAGGACCGTAAATTCCCTAAGGGTAACAATAACAAGAAATTCACACCGTTCTTCCGCAAGGCCATACCGAGTGCGTCTTCCCCAGTTTCATTGGTCCAGTTGTTCGTTTCGTGAACCAGACAGCCGATTCTGGTCCTACTTTCAATCTGAATTAGCACATATTAATCGATCTGTATTACCTTAGAGCGGACTGCACTGGCTGGTACCGTCCGCCACGAGGCCGTCGTGACGCCTGCCGACAATCTCGAGTTCGCGCGGTACCTCAAGCGCAAGCGCGACATAATGGAGGAGGAGCAGCGCAAGAAGCACATCCAGGTTCTCGAGAAAATCATGCCGGGCGCACCGCTGCCGTCAACGAACGAGAACCTCTTCGACCACGCCATCGTACGTACCTCCTACTCCCTCACAATTTCCATGCCCATATGCAAATATATGTATCTGCCAGACAATGCTAACATTTGGTGTCTACAGCAGAAACCAGGAAACGAGAAGAAGAAGACGCAAGAAAACAAAGCGACCCGCATGCCCCGCAACGAGCTCCTCGACGCCCTGTTCACCTGCTTTTCCGAATACGAATTCTGGACGCTCAAAGGCCTCCGCGAGCGCCTCAACCAGCCAGAAGCATACCTCAAGGAAACGCTCGAGAGCATTGCCACGCTGCTCAAAACGGGTCCCTTCGCGCTCAAATGGCAGCTTAAGCCAGAGTACAAGAGCCGCGATATCGAGGCGATCAAGAAGGAGGTGCGCGAGGATCTGGGTACCGATGCCGGCGAGGAATTTGACGACGATGATGAAGAGGAGATGGAGGATGTGAAGATTTAGTGAATCTTCGAGTGGTGGTGAATAATGTGGGGACTGGTGAGCGGGCTGTTACTGGTCCTAAAACTACTGGAAAGGGATAGATGCGGCGGATGGTGATAGATTTGTGGTATATTTTTGATCGAATTTGTATACGATACCCTACCCTTTGATGCATGCATTGCGGTTTTTGTTTTCTGGAGCATTGTTAGCGGCGTTTTCCTATCTTTCTATTTGTCTTATATCAGTTAGCAGCTGGGAATTAAGTGAGATTAATATTTTTATAGATTCTTTGGCGTGTCATTGCAATTGATCAATCGATCCTGACAACGGCTATATGTACGTTCCATGAGAATGTGCTTAATGTAGTATACAGCAAGTATGATCTTGGGTTCACAATCAAAATATAACCGCCTAGTTGTCGGATTTAAATTTGTGAACAATGAAGGAGCGCTTCGCAGATCTAGTCCACAGCTAGAGGCTATTAGTAGATACCAAAGTGAATTTAGCTTGATCATTCTATATCCAGAAGCTACCATAGCTGCTTGCTCATAGGGGATCTGATTGACATGATAATATGAAGCACATAGCGTTCTACCAATGCATACACGGATGCCAAAGTGCCATTGCACTCTTCTATAGATTATATATACATACACATGCAGATACCATGACCAACCAAATTCGACATATGTACACTGAAACCTTCAGACAACCACCGCTAGCCCTCCTTCACCACCTTTGTGATCTCCGGTCCCGCAGCACCGCCGGCAGCAGTAAACTCCACCGGCAGCTCATTCACCGCCAATTCCGAGATTCTCAAAACCGTATACCGATGCTTACTCCTCACCGTCTTGACTCTTCGCTGCCGCCGCTTGGTCTTCTCCTTCTTCCGCATAGGCTCCGCGGTGACCTCAACGACGACAGCACGGCATGTGAATAACCTAGGATCGATGAACGGCGTCCCCTTGATCGTATACTCGCGGGATCCGAGCACGGATGCGTGGGTGAGCTTGATGGTGTCGCCGGGCGCTAGGGGCTTGTTGAGTGGGTTTGCCGGGTTGCGCGGCGGGTAGAGGACTGCTGGGAGGGTGATGCGGTCGCCGAGGGTGACGAGGTAGCAGCGGTTGTGGATGTGGATTGTCGTGTAGAAGGGCGGTTGGTGGCGGAGGGCGGTGTGATAGGTCTGTAGAGTTGTTAAGTCGATCGGCGGGTCGGAGGCGGTGGTCGAGGGTGCTGGAGGGGGGTTTGCTGGCCGGAGCAGCGGTGGGAGGGGTGTTTGTGTGGTTTGTGAGGGGGATGTTGAGGCGTGGCGGATGGCGGCGAGGGGTCGTGGGAGAAGCCGTAGTGGTGGTGATAGTATCGAGGCTGCGGGTGTGTGTCTGAGGAGCAGCCGCCGCGAGAGCGGCAGGAGGGATGCCATCTACGGAGGATATTAGCTATAAGTCAATTGATACGATGCGTGATGGCTGTGTCGTTGAAGTATACTATACTGACCGTGGTTCACCGCTGTGTGGAGGGGTGGAGCGAATGTGGACCTGAAGTTGCAATTGTGAAGTTGCGTCGCCAAAAGTCAAAGCTGCAGCCGCGCCAAGCGATTAGATTAGATTTCGAGATTTTCTATCTGCCACCTGCAAAGAACTTTCTCTCTTCCTTTCCACAAAACCACACTTGACGTTATCACCACCAGCGCCGTTGTCTATCCATCAACGAGCACCGCTCGCTCCACACCGCGACAATGGTACGTCCTGCACCCATCATGGCTGCTACGTCCATCATTCTTCTGCTGGTACACCCGCTAACCGCTGATCGTCGCGACAGCCGCAAAACGAGTACATCGAGCGCTGGGAGAAGCTCCACGGCAAGCGCCTCGACCATGACGAGCGAACGTACGTATCCCTCACGATACCTCCACAGCTATACCCACCGCTAATGTCTTATACACAGCCGCAAACGCGCCGCCCGCGAGGCACACAATTCCTCCAAGTCCGCGCAAAAGCTGCACGGCCTCCGCGCGAAACTCCACGCCCAAGCCCGCTACAAGCAGAAGATCCAGCTCCGCAAAACCCTCAAATCGCACGAGGAAAAATCCGTCAAAACGACCACCGCACCCACATCCGACCCCCTCCCCCCCTACCTCCTCGACCGCACGCAGCCCTCCTCCGCAAAGGCCCTCTCATCCGCCATAAAGCAAAAGCGCGCCGAAAAGGCCGCCAAATTCTCCGTCCCGCTCCCCAAAGTCCGCGGCATCTCCGAAGAGGAGATGTTCAAAGTCATCAAGACCGGGAAAAAAACCGCGAAGAAATCATGGAAGCGCATGATCACAAAGCCTACTTTCGTCGGACCGGACTTCACCCGCCGTCCTGTCAAATACGAGCGCTTCATCCGGCCGATGGGGCTGCGGTACAAGAAGGCGAATGTCACGCATCCGGAACTCGGCGTCACGGTGCAGCTGCCGATTCTCAGCGTGAAGAAGAACCCGCAGAGCCCAATGTACACGCAGCTCGGCGTGCTGACGAAGGGTACCATTATCGAGGTCAACGTCAGCGAGCTGGGGATGGTGACGACGGGTGGAAAGGTGGTTTGGGGTCGCTGGGCGCAGATTACAAACAACTGCGAGAACGACGGATGCGTCAATGCGTGAGTATCCTTCTAAACATAGTAGTGACGATTTGGTGCTGATTGGTGTGTAGGGTGCTGCTGGTGTAATGCGCTTGCGTGGGTGTGGACGATCGGTATCTGCTGTACCTAGACGTATGGGCATCTTTGGAACTCAGCGGGCGTTCGAATGGAGTATTTGGATTTCATATGGTATTATATCACACTATCTGTACAGTGCCAGTATATATACAATACAAAAGCATCTTGGTGCGTTAGTGAGGAACAGCCAGCAATCGAGAGGCTGCGATGTGATAGTAGAGATGCGGTGTATATGCGCATACATATATACGTCTGTTTGGCGGTGCAGATAGAAGTCAGTCCAGCATACGCATGCCAATATTGATACCAATGCCAAATCTACGTTTAACCACGATACTTTCGACCACTGTACGTACCTAGGTAGATAGATATCGAGCAATTTCGCAATGCGTCCATGAGCGCTGCATAGCCGCTCGAATAAACATACGTACGCACGACGACACTCAAAGCCCGAATTAGCATAACAGCAAAATTTAAAATCTAATGACAAATCCGAGCTTCCATATATCCGTCACTATTTTAGTTTCTGATACCAACATGCGCCTTGATCTTGAACAAAACGCAGCGAAAAACAAACCATCAAACGCAAAGGAACATTCATAAAAAGAAGGAAGAATATAACGAAGGAGGAAAAGAAAGAACGTAGAATAAAGACCGTAAGTGAGACCTTAAGAAACCTTCGCCTCGCCTGGGAGCAATGTCGCCGTAATGTTTCCATGCAAAGCCCTCAAGGAGTTAGCCAGACATTTACCACAATCATGTTTTTGTCCCGTTATTCGAAATCAGCCAACCGCCGCCACATCTACGCATACTCCATCGACCGCTGGACAGCCCTGTACAATTTCATTTCATTAGCATTTGATATTTGATGTTGTGTTGGAGGTATGGTAAGGAATACCTTCTAAATCGCTTGCTGTACTCTCGCTTCTCCTCCTTCGTTCCCCAGTACAACTTTGACGCCTCTGTGTTCAGCTGCGTCCGCGGGTCGTAAGCCGGGTCGTCTTCCTCCAGCAGGGCGATCACGCCCTCGATGTGGCTGCGCACGTCGTCCGGCCGGCCGGGAAAGTACGATGGTATGCCGTCATCTATAGTGTGTAAGCTGGGAAGCTGAGTAATACAGGATTCAAGGAGCGTACTGTTGATCCGATGGTGGAATAGTGGTGTGCTGAATTGCACGCGCGGCTGCTCTTCGGGGAAGCGCACGGAGAACCGCAGGGTAAAGTTAAAGAGACCACCGTCTAGATTTGTCATCGGACGGCCAATATAGCTCTGCGGTTGTTAGGTAAAGTTAGTGGAGGTATGGGAGAGAGATGTAGCAGTTGGTGTATGCATATACGCACCACTTGCCAGATGAACGGGTTCTTATCCTGCAAGTCGATATCCAGGGTTACCGCGTCGGATTTGCTAAAGTATACTTTTGTCTGTTCGAACTGCCGCTGTAAGTTTGCCGCTACGCCCTCCTCACGCTCCAAAGCAAGTAGACCTTCCGGCCCCCATTTTTCCGCCTCGACGTCCAATGCCCTTCGGATGTTCTTGATGCGTCGCTCCAGCTCTGAATATGAGAATTTGCCTTCCATCGAGTTACTATTAACGGTCTCGAAGGGCATTCGCACAAACTGCTGGTTTTCGGTAACCTTGGCACGCTCGGTCTCGATGGAGGCCAGGTAGGTGTCGTAGTACCAGAGGAAGCGGCGCTTGCAGAGATCTTTGAAGGGCTCGAAGAAGTAGACGCCACCCTCCTCAACATACTGCGGGTCGTTGTCGCTGCTTTCGCCCTCCTCGGGTTGTCGGACGATGGAGGTGCCGTCGGGTTTCAGGGCGAGGTATTCTTCCAGGCGTTGGATGATGGATATACGGAGGGTCTCGTGACGGATCTGTGTACGATATGGTAGTGGTACGTTAGTAAAGGGTATATGCGCCGAATATAGGGACCAGAGGGATGGACCCTCGTACTTTCAGAGCGTAGGCGGTCTGGTTGTCTTTGTGGTGCTGGCTGTTGGCGTTTTCATAGCCAGGCTCGTTCTCGTACGGGTTGGCCGACATGAGGCTCTGTATCGAGATTAATATCGATTCCAGGCCTTGCGCGGACGACCATTCTTCTCCACGCTCTCCCCGCCATGTTCTACACAACGTCAATCATTGGCTCCCTTCTCTGGTTGTGGGGTAGTGGGGGTCTAGTAGGGTCTAGTAGGCCTACCCTAGGATCGACCTGGGGTAATCGGATAGCGTTAGTTTGGGTATATGCGATAGTGGGGTGGTGGGGGTTGTCTTACAGACAGACTTTGCCGCCGGCATATATGTTTGGGTTGAAACGACATCTGCCGCCGTTGGTTGTGATAGCATTGACGTTTGGTGCCTTGCCTGGGTACTCTGAATCGCGGTGGGGCGTTAGATCGGTGGTCTAGACATCGAATGATTTGTAGAACGGGCAGCATGCCTTTGGGGAATTTCATGGTAAACTAGACAACTGTTAGCAGGGCTATTCTCCGAACTAGTAGGTGATATCTTGGGATGCCAAGGTGGGGTGAAAGTAGCTACCTCGAAGAAGCCAAACTCATATGGGGTGTCTGGCGGCCCCACTATCAGGGCCTTGATGTTCCGAATGTCCGCATCTCTACAGGCGACAGCGAGAGCTGCGGCAGAGAATTAGCGATGATGTCAATAGAAGATTGGAGGTATGTCGCGTGGGTAAGACGTACACAGGTCATTCGACTTTTGGATGTCCGCGAGCTCCTAGTTCGGCGAAGACACGATGCAGGGTTAGCTATCGTCCCCGTGTTTGACAACCTGGTTGGTCTATGGATGGATGAGTGGATGGATGTTAAAGGCAAGCGAGCTTACTCGTGTGAGCCGCAGCGTGGACTGGTTCATCGTGCCGGACAGATGACGGTCGACGGGACAGCAGGCGGGGACTGGCGATTGCGTACGGCGTGGAAGGTCAGGCGGGCGTCTTGCGGTAACCGGAGGGAGTAGTGAGTTTGAGGTCGAATCGAGATGGGACTGGCTGGGCAACACGACGTTGGTTGGTGTTTGACGCTGGCGTTGGAGCCGGAAGAAGCGAGCGGATCCTGTCGCCTCGTTTTGGGCGGGCGGAGAGCAGCTGCAGCCCTTTGAGATAGTAGCAGCAGCCACAGCGGATTAAATGCTGGAGCGGTGGACCCTGGCCGGCGGGTCCCAGCTGGCGTGCAGCAAGGATCTTGTGACTCCATCTGACGGTTTGCCTTTGAGTGCTTCTCACTGTTACTTGGATGCACTTCTTACTGGGTGACCTTATGGGTCGATTTCCTGTTTGAGTAATTTTCAATTTCTCACTGCTATACTAATGTGGTCACTCTATATAGGTTCAATGAATGCACTTTGAAATATGCCGTAGTCTTACCTCGCTTTGTTATTATTTATATTCTTTGTATATACATTCGGTTACATATGGCGAAGCGCTCAAAGCCCAGCGCAAAGCCAAATACAGCTTCAAACCTGAAAAGTTTTATAGACTGAACTAAGAGATATCATGCAGACTGTCGACATCTAGACAAGTTACCAAGTTCCACAACGCTCCCGCACACAGCTAGTATCCAGCATCATAAATAGTAGAGTATTCGCAGCATGTCTACGTTTATTCCAACGGTGTCTTTGGCTTAGCCCTTGCATTTCATATGATCATAGAGACTCTTAGCTGGCTACATCTCGAGGATATCGGATGTGCTCTCGAGATCTCATATATGGGATATCATTCGGGAGGATTGATTCTGGCAGTACTACACTGCCCGTAGACTAAACCTTTTGTGATGGGCACAGCTGGAGCGAAACTCTGATGTTGGAGTTAACTTGCTTCTGGAACTTTGAATTTTACTTTGTCAATAGCTGCAGCTAAATGGATTTAAGGTCTTTATAGTAAGTGTTGAATGGAACTTAACCTCTTCCATCACCAGACCATGTACCAGCTACCAACATGAAGCTTCTCGATGCGCTTCGAATCGCGCGCCTGGGGAAGCCCTTTCCAGGCCCGTTGAAATACAGATCGTCCGCACGGGGGACTTTGCCGGCACATCCTCGACACTTGACCAAGGAGCTCAAACCATGGCCCAACTTTTTCAAAGAAGTCAAGGATTACCTCGCACCATATCTACAATACGATGTATGTAAATTTTCGATTTGACAGCATTAGAAATCTTGAGAGCTAACATATTAAATTATACATTCCTAGTATCCGAATCTCGATACCTTCCCGTCTCGTGAAGCCTGGGAGAAGAAGATGAATCGTAGAAGATACATGACAAACGAAGGATTCCTAGCGCGGTATCTACAAGGCGGCCTCTACGAACCCTGTGAAGATATCCTCCACGACGCCTTCAACATCCACGGAAGTTTCGCCCACGACCAGACCCTCAACGCTGGTCGCACGGACACTGTGCTGACCTTCGACGCACTCAATAAGCACCCTCAGGAATCGGGAAGGGGGATTTGTGTGATTGAGCAGAAAACGCCGTGGGACTTGCCTATCACTTCTGAGACGGACGTTGTCGAACACTATAGAAGACAAGTCAAGGTTGAGCCTGACAATATTGTAAAGGCCATCCATCAGTTGCATGGATATATGACGTTTAACTGCCTCAAGTACGGGGCACTGTCGAATGCTGAGACGCTTCTGCTATTCCGCCGGGTACATGCTTCGAAGAGCCAGTGTGGGGGAGTACTGGAGTGTTCGCCGCCTATCGCTTGGGATGGCGTTGAGCTCGAGTCTCAGCTGGCGGCATTGATCTATGTTGCCAATCTTACATACAAAGATGGCTGGTTTCGTCATGATGACTCCATGCGAGACGAGCGGCTGTCGAGGACTCCAGACCTATCTTTCGACGATATCGAGAAGCTTAGTGCGCCTTTATCCGACTCGAAATGGAGAGAGACGACGGAAGGGCTCAGCTTCAGACTGACGGAGAGCCTGGCGTGGGACAAATCTTCTTCTAGCCGAGCCCAGGTCATTGAGGACGGGAAGGCTATCGCTGACGTAGTACTGAAGATATACAGCTCCAAGTTCCCCGAGGCATGGGACGGAGCTGTGGAAGAAGCAAGAATGTAAGTCTTCATATATGTACCCATATTTTACACCGGATATTTCACTGAGACAGCACCGTTTGACATTATCTTTTTCTGTTGTAGCTACGAGAGGCTATCAGACCTACAGGGGACTTGTGTTCCTCGATTATATACGACTGGTACCGTCTGGGGCTTACTATCCATCCTCATTCTTGAGGATTGCGGCGACTCGCTTAGAGCGGGGTGGAAGCCTGGGACGACGGATTTGGCGAAACGGGCTTTGACTGCGATACATGATCGCGGTGTCTGTCATAGTGATATTGCGCTGCAGAATATTGTCTATAAGGTCGACGGATCGGGGAGCGGCGAGCTTCGGATAATTGATTTCGGGGAGGCGAGGGTTGAGGACGATGGGGAGGTGTTGAGACGGGAGGTGAGGGAATTGGAGGCTCTGGAGCCTGAGCACGATGGCGAGATGTGATTCACGCACCCTTGAAGTAGGGTAGCTATACTTGCACTTGTGGCGGGTGATTTTCAGCTACAAGCGTCTCAGCATCATATATACAGTCTGGTTCACGAGACTAGAAACCCGTTATATATAATGATGTTGTTTGAAGTACCGGTACCATGGTACCATGGTAAACAATACATATAGCTAAACTTGTGATTCTTGAATGAATGTACTCTGTACATTTGTATACTACCGATAGCAGAATCGACCCCTCGACGAGCTGCAGGTGAGACAGTGGACAAGGGCCGCCTATCGACCCCAGGCTACCGGCTACCATATGCATCGTCGCGCTCGGAGAGACTATCGATTCCAGGCCCCCGTGTTGAGAATCTAACGGTATGCTGATGCCGATCTTCATGCAAGGAGGATCTGGCATGCATGGTGCTATACGCCCTCAGTGGCAGTGAGTGTAGTCGCTTATACGACTGCGCTGTGCTTTTTGATAGTTTGAAGGATGGCATTTTCGACTAGTCCGTTTTGAATCATGCAACTCCAACGCGAGTCGACAAGCTGCACATTAGGATACACATATACACAGGCTTTACACGGTGATTCTATACTGGAGAGGATCATGCAATAGAACTTGTCTCGTAAACCAGACCCTGCCCTTTGCGTTGCAAAAAATAATAGAACTAGTGAATGGAACTGCTGAATTATATTTTATGGCTGTACTATGGTTGCTTTTGTAGGCAGTATACACCCTGGTACGGTGACATTACTGTGAGACCACTGTCGTCATCACCATGTATGTAAAACGGGATGCCAACAAAGCGCTCGAGTACTCGGGAACATCGATGTCCAAGTCAAGAACCGTATTTTCGCCATTCGAAAGATTGACTGCCACAGGAAAAGGTGAGCCACGTGCACCACCAGTGTAACTCTCATCTTCATATTCAACAACGGTGGCCCTATTCCAAACGGTGAAACTATAGCTAAGATTTGTGGGTGATCCTCGTCGGTATTGCGGTCTTCCGGGAGAGTTTATCATTGTAGGTCCGGGAACACTCCTTGGGGTGCTGACTCGGGCCACCTGCGGGACCTCACGGCCTGGGAGTTTTCGATGCTCGAGTGCCATAAGTAATTTGCCTGCAAGAATGATAATGTCTAAGTTTCAGTTAGGAAATGGCGAGTGTTACGCGAGATAGTACAGGCTCACCGTACCATCTGAATTGTCTTGGTTTTGATTCTGAGGGGTCCGCGTCAGGGCAAATAGGTTGCAAGGAGCACCATTGCTGTCGTACAGACCCTCTGGAGCAAATATTGCGTCTACTATCGGCTGGCTTTCAATACGTAGTCGCAGGAACACCTTACTCTTGATGTCGTATTCGAATGGTGGCAAGTCGACTTCGTACAGGATGATGGCATCGGGGCGGTAGGGGATTGCAACTTCGAATCGATAAAGGCTTCCTTGCGGGAATACCTCAGGCCGAGTTCTGGGAGACAAGAGCCGAAAGCCGGGATCCAAACGCAGGAGCTTGAGAGGGTGGTTGAGTCTGGTGAAGAGCGTAGCCTGGAAGCCGCAAGATGCAGCCATTACAAGCTCGCGCTCGCAGTCAGTTTGTATTGGTGCCTAGGCGTCTACTGATATGATGATTCTGCAGACGAACGGTTGGAAGATTCGATGCTAGATGTGACAGTGCAGTGTCCACCCAGCAGAGGTATCTGACAACCTGGATCAAAAGGAGTAGAAGCTGGGGAGACGTCAGAAGTGATCCAAGGCTGGGACTATAGAGCCTCCAAGTTGCGAAAGAACCTGATTATAACGCGTTGTTGCGTTGTCTACGATTCGAGCGTTGGTAGGTGGTCAATTTCCTTGGCGGTCAGCGTTTGGTTTGCGACAAACAACTTCCACCTTGGGACGGCGTATACACGGAGACCAGTTTGATCAAGCCAACTCGATGCCCTCATTCCCCAGGCCGCACAGAAGTGAAGTCTGATTTATATGAGAGCAACCGAGCTACTTTTTGGTATATGGAATCTTCACGATCGATGTGCCATCATCTGTGTATTCTATTCGGTTGATTATGAGTGTGATTTACTACGGAAAAGGAAAACTCGGATGGCGGTGTCTACTAGTACACCTACGATTGAAGAGTGAATGGGATCATTATATAAGCCTGTGAATACCGTAGAGAGCTGGTACCTAGTATACGATTAGAGTACTTGTTTAGTGATAAACGAATGATCCTTGCTGGACCCTGAAGGTTCGCTTCCTTCCGATACTGGTTATAGATAGTAGCCCTGGAGGAATACATATAAAATATACGTCGGCGTTAAAGGTATTATACTAGCGGGTATACACGATAGGTACAGCAGAGTTCCGAGGCCATGGATGGGAATGGGAGCGACGGGCCAATTGCGAGCTGCAGCAGGCGAGAAACCCAGGGCAGGAAGGCGGCGGTAGCGAGGGTCATGAAACGGTTTTTGATGGCCACCCGTTCCGGACGTCGCGTTCGTTCGTTCGTTCCTGAATTTCTGCGAAGGCATGCGTAACCATAACCAGGCACCGCGCCGGAGACTAGACTGCCACCCATCGCCATGTCAGTAACGCAATTTAACGATCCGGGGCTGTATGCATGCACTTTTATAATTACTTGCTTAGTGTACTAGCTGTAATTGCTTTGGGCTTGCGGGTATGGAAGGTGAGGGTGAGGATGGAGGAATCGAACCGTGGGACCAGAGCTGACTGGCTGGAGGGTAACAGGCTGGCATCGGCGACAGGCGCCGGTGTTTGATTGCAGAGGAATCGAGCGTGGACGTGAAGCTTCGTCTTGCGCTGGACTTCATTACCATTCGAATTGCTAGCAGCGCTATCAGCTGCTGCAACAACAACACCGCGTCCTCTCTCCGCTTCCACTCTCTCAATTACTCCATCTCAATATCCCCCTCATTCTGGCTTGTTAGCACTCGGCCTCTCCCCCTCTCTCTCGTAATTGTGCTGCTGCAGGCATCTCGGACCCGGTATCCGTGTCCTCCCAGCCGGGCTCTCTCTCTCTCAAAGTCTGGCAGCAGAGTCGTGTTTGGCCTGCTGGTGCCGGTGCCAGTTCAGTTGTGACTGACTAACCACTCGCTTTGCACTCGCTTTGCAGCAACCCAATTTTATCACCGCGGTGTCCAGAAACTCAACCCGCTCAACCTGCTCACCCCAATAAACTCAACCTTCCTTCCTCTCCCTCTCCCTCTCTCCTTCTCTCCTTCTCCGACTTCACTCCCATCGTCATCGCAACCGCGTGAACAGCCGGTCTCCATCGACTTCACCCGTACCATCCACTCGTCCACCCGACACGACACAATACCGTACCGCATCGCCCCATCTCGACCGTCCTGCCCGCCGGCCTCCTCAATGTCTCCACATCGAACGAAGCCCTGCTCGGCAACCCGCTCCTGCTAGACCACATACACCCATACATCCGCCCCGAATACAACCACCATCCCAGGCCAACCCAACCTGCCAGCCTGCTTGCCAGCCTGCCTGCCTGCCTGCCGTGAACCGCAGCTCCAGACAGAGAGCAAGCCAGTAAGCCAGTTGGACAGCCAGCCAGCAGCGGGTCCCCCTCGATCGCTTAAAAAACCCTGAACGTCAACTCCTCACAACCGCTCGACCTGACGATATATCTCCCCGGCGATAACCCAGTTTCCCCTTCCACATTCGCATAATCTTCCGACTCGCGCGTAAAACCGGACTAGTCGACTTCTCGCTTCAGCAGCCAGGCGACTCCCCGTACTACCCGTTGGCAATACATCAATATCTCTCTCTCTCAGCCTCCTCTTCCATCCACCCTCCTGCTGCCGCTCCTCCTCACCCCCCCTCCACCACCTCCCTCCTCTCCCTCCTCTCCTTCCCTTCCTTTCCCCTCCCTCCCCTCGCCCTCGTACAATGGCTTCCCCGTACGCCGGCGACCCCCAAATAAGAGGCCAGCCTCTACCTCCCTCGCTCGTCCCAGGCGCCGCCCCCAGCAGCGACCTCAGCCCCCAGAGACGCCCGGACGACCGGCCACCACCGCAACCACAACCATCCGGGTCCTTCTCGCCGACCGACGGCAAATCCAGGGGACCATCTTCAAATAAGACTGAACCGACACGTCGAATTTGCAAAAAATGCGACCAGCCCTTGACCGGCCAGTTCGTCAGAGCCCTGGGCGGAACGTTTCACCTGGACTGTTTCCGGTGCCGAGTAAGTCGTCGCTTCCATGCATTTTCCCCTTGCGCCTTCGCGATTTACCTTTTCTTTTTCCTTCTGCTTCCTCCCATCCATCTGTCCTCACCCTTATTTTCTTTTTCTCATCTTTCTACCACCTGAAGGCGTCTATCGGCGCCATTACCTGCTCACACTTCTAACGTGTTCCCTATCGCGTCATCGTTCGCTTCACCCCCATTAGGACTGCGGTACCATCGTCGCTC
Organism: Orbilia brochopaga; assembly: GCA_036872635.1. NCBI lineage: Eukaryota > Fungi > Ascomycota > Orbiliomycetes > Orbiliales > Orbiliaceae > Orbilia > Orbilia brochopaga. The sequence continues at coordinate 840,938 of JAVHNQ010000011.1, read as the reverse complement.
AGAAGTTCTTCCCCGTCGACGCTGAAGATGGCAGTGGCCAGTACCCACTTTGCGAAACCGACTACTTTCGACGACTCGATCTCCTGTGCCATGCCTGCGGTGGAGCCTTACGGGGGAGCTACATCACCGCTCTCGAACGGAAATATCACATCGAGCATTTCACCTGCTGCATATGCCCCACGGTTTTCGGTCCCCAGGACTCATATTACGAACATGACGGGGAGGTCTACTGTCACTACCATTATTCGACAAAGTTCGCCGCGCGATGTCAGGGCTGTCAGACCGCGATACTTAAGCAGTTCGTGGAGATCTTCAGGAATGGGTTCAATCAGCATTGGCATCCGGAATGTTATATGATACATAAGGTTGGTTGCCAATATCTCCGATGGCGGATCGAAGAAGGTGCTGATTTTTTTTTTCCTCAAATAGTTCTGGAATGTCAAGCTGGCGCCTTCGTCAGAAATGCCCGAATTGCCCAGAATCCAGGAAGAGGATGACAGGGACCCGTCAAACGCGCGACGTTCGGTCGTCAGAGAAGAAGAAGAGAAGATGGAAGAAAAGGTCTACAAGATCTGGAGCGTTCTGTCAACATACGAAGAGTCATCGGCCGCGAACATCAGCGACATGCTGCTACATGTTTCCAACGGGGCATACGTCGATGGAGTATTTGTCGCTGAAAAATTCATATGGCACGTCGAGCTGTTGTTCAATACCGCCGATAACCTCGACATCGAACTGTATCGGATAAGTGGTGAAGGTGAGTTGGGCATCTTTAAAGGGTTCGGAAGGCGAAATTGGAGCTGGAGCTGGAGCTAACTGCCACAGGCCTTGCGTACTCGAGAGAAGCCAAGTTGCTGTGTAAGAAGATTGTTGCATTCTTCACCCTCCTGTCCAAGACGCAGGAGACAGGAGTGCGGAAACTTGGTGTTACACAAGAGTTGCTCTCCCTAGTAACAGGGCTTGCCCACTACCTCAAGCTGCTCATCAGAATAAGCTTACAAGGCGCGTTGAAGCTGGTAAGAAATCTTGAACGTGGCAATTTCGAGTCGCTTCCCAGCTGACTGACTTTTCCCACTCGCTCAGGAACGCGACTTCAAGAATGTGGACGCGTTTAACCGGTTTCTCACCCAGCTGTCGGAGCTCGACGCAGCTAAAGAAGCCAAGCCGACGTTCGAGGTAAACTCGGCATTAGCCGACCTGAACTCTGATCTGTGTTACAGCTGCCGCAATACCATCGAGGACGAGTGCATGCAGTTCGGCATGCTCAAATGGCACATTGGCTGCTTCGGCTGTGCGAAATGCTCGAAATCCCTGAAAAACGATGTCGACTTGGCCCGATATTCCCCTTCGAGTAACCAGCTGATCTGCGCGGCATGCGGGAACCTTGTTCAGGATTCGCAAGGCGGCTTCGAGCACGTTAGTCGGCTGAAGCAGTACGTGTATCTGTTAAGGGTCGCGTTGGCCAGGCTATTGAATATGCTGAAAGAAGGGGGGACTCTACCTCACACATCAGGTACTTCGAGTCTGTCCTATACAGCGGTTTGTGCCGCAGCTGACAAATTTCCAGACGATCCGAATCTTCTGAGGTACGATGAGGCAGGACAATCGGGTCTCGGCCCGGGCGCCCTGAGTGCCGAAGGCCGGTCGAAATCATACCAAGGAGAGGGAGAAGGCTACAACAGTACTGTTTCCGATGTACGACGGCTACGGTCGACGCGTCTCGACCAAAAGCTCGCCTCCAGCGGTAGAAAAGCTAGGCAGTCGAGGATAATCGAGAACGAAAACTTCAGCGCGGAGGGATCGCAAGACCAACGCGAGCGGTTCCGGATCATCGAAGACCGCGACATAAACGGCGACACGATCAACGAGCTGACGTTCGGTGACCAAAAGACACTGACTTTGGACGACATCCCGAGGATAGCGGCGCAGGAGCAGGCACGGGAACAGCGACCTAATGCGTTCAAACACCGTACCTCCGGCTTCTTCTCGCCGGTCGGGATGCACCAACCAAAGTTGATGAATGGCCACCAGAGAGGCGAATCGAAAGAGCAGATTCCGCCGCCCCGTATGCGGAGGTACTTTTCGGAGCTGTCAGCGATCGATTACTTTATCATACGGCATTTGGCTTGTCTGTCCATGCTGCCGCTGGTCTCCGAACACTTCACCCAGGAGGAGCTGCTCGAGTTGATCGAACGGAGCGGGAAGCAGACTCTGTGGACCAAGTTCACGAAGGGGTTCAAGCAAGACGGCGGCAAGAGCAAGAAGCAGAAGAAGATGGGTATGCGCTTTTTGCAATGGTTTATGAATTGTGGCAGCGGTCTTGCTAATCACCCCGACACAGGCGTCTTTGGCATCCCACTCGAGCAGCTGGTTGAGAAGGACCATGCGGAATCGTCGCTGGGCATCGGTCCGGGAACGTTACGAGTACCCGCGCTTCTCGACGACGCCATCACAGCCATGAAACAGCTAGGTTGGCTAACCTTTTTTCGATTTTACGCGTTGCATGGCGACTAATTTTATGTCTAGACATGTCGGTGGAGGGTGTCTTCCGTAAGAACGGTAATATTCGCCGGCTGAAGGAGCTCACGGCTCTGATCGATGCGGGGAATGAAAATATCGATCTCGTCAAGGAAGGCCCCGTCCAGATTGCGGCGCTGTTGAAGAAATTCCTGAGGGAGTTGCCGGATCCGCTTCTCACTTTTAAGCTCTACAAGCTGTTTATAGTATCTCAAAGTGAGTGTTCAGTATCCCTGTTCGATTTAGCACTAGGTGTCGCTAACGAAGGATAGAACTTCCGGACGAGGAGAAGAAGCGGCGAGTATTGCATCTGACGTGCTGTTTGCTGCCTAAATACCATCGAGACTCGATAGAGATTCTCTTTTCGTTTTTGAATTGGGTGGCTTCCTTCTCTCATGTCGACGAGGAGTCGGGAAGCAAAATGGACGTGCATAACCTGGCTACTGTCATCACTCCGAATATCCTCTACACGAAGAATCAGCTGCCTGGTATGGATGATAGTTTTTTGGCTATCGAGGCTATTCATACCTTGATCGAGTGCAACGAACAGATGTGTGAGGTATGTTCGCTACTCCCACCCCTAGCAAGCTGTGGTGCTTGACGCTAATTTGTTATAAGGTGCCGGAGGATTTGATGATGATTCTGTCGGATCCAAACATGATGGCTACACCCGACATGACCACGAAGGAGATTCTCAAAAAGTACGGCGAGGTCGCCAAGTTCTCCTCGGGTGCCGGCGGCAAAGGACAGCTCAGCAAACCGCCGCCGTCGCGGAATAAAGACGGGCGGCCACCACCGCCCATCTACCACAAGGTCGGCGACGAACAGCTCGCGGGCGACCGCGACTGGGGTAGCAACAATACCGTTCGACAGGTTCAGACGCCGCCGGCTCCCGAACCGTTGCAGAAGGGCGAGCTTTACTACGAGAACAACAATGACGCAGCGCCTCGATTACCGGAGCCGATGTACAGTCAAGAAAACGGGAACCACTCGCGCCACAGCCACAGCTTTAGCTTTGACCGTGAGACGTCGCCGAACGGTCGGCGGATGGACTATCCTTCCAGCAGCCACCATAATCCGGACCTGAGTGCGCACGGTTAACATGCTGGTGCTGTGGCTGCTTTCCGTTCTTGACGTCGTTTTATATGGTACCGATTTATGGACCCTGGAGTTTGTATGGTACCTGGGACCAGCTGATCGCCAGTGGCTCGTCCAACTCTTCTTTTCTTTTCGTCATGATTTCCCTCATTCCCAAAAGTAACGCTTTGTTTCATTGATGATTATTAATCTTTTCGTTTCTGGTCGTTACGTCCGCCTTCTTGACGCTGTTGTATAGTTGTGCTTTCTCTGACTACAGGGATGTGTTTGGTGTCTTCGATTCTGGTTCTTTTATTACTCGTTCATTGCGTGATTTTTTTTTTTTTATTAGTTGATTCATTGGGTTGGAGTTTGGATTCGTTAAGTCGCATTGCGTTATCATCCTTAGTTTTATTTTATCATTTTATTTACCTTTTTTTTGAGAGTTTCTTTTTTGGCGGGGGAGAGAGATGGATTCGTTTCGAATGCGAGTCCGGTACTTTCGCGGCGTTGCTTCGATTCTGATATGCGATTTATACCACCGCTTTCGATTTGGGTGGGACTTTTTTGAACGTTCGATTCGAGGTACCTTATTGTACTGAATTTATTTTTATTTTTTTATCTTTTATTTCTGGCATGCGGAAGCACTTTTTTGTATAATGATCAGATTTCGAGGTAGCTACTTTTAGTTTTTTTTTTTTTTTTTTTTTTTTTTTTTTTTTTTTACGATGATATCATGGGTTGCATTATATTTATATTTATATTAGTGTTTTTGGTCTCTATGATAATTTTATCGGATTACCTTCGTCTATAGCTATTCTAAGATGCATGACTGTTATCATTTTTCTTTCGAAAATGAAAATTATGGAGGGCCTATCGATGTTGTGATCCAGCTGGTTGGATGGTTGTTGTAACTTTAGTATACTGATCATGATTCGTAGCATCGCTGTAGAGTCTTGACATCTTGCTTTAACATGGTAAGCGGTTTCGAACTACCTGTTTTGGAAAGCTCAAAGTACTAAGTATGTATATTGGTCATGGAATGGATACAGTGTGAATTCTATATATAAATTCGGATGCATATAGGTAGGGTGTATTATGATTATAAAGTCTAAGAAGTCTCCAAAATTTTCTGTAGGCTTGTGGGCATTTGCCGCGGGAGGTGCCGGTTAATTTTCGTCACGCAAGGTGATCGTGAACTCCGGGGTAGATATTCAGAAGGCAGGATTTCGAGCGGGGGTCTAGATTATTTTGAACGTCTTGTCGATGGATCGCCGTCGAGCTCGCGGGTATCATCGATTGTGATATCTCGTAATGATTTGAACTGATATCTACTCTTCTGTGCCGACAGGGCCGTGCTTTTCAAGACGATTCGAATACGCGCCTAGATCTATAAAGTAAAAAATAAACTGACTTGCACACATAGTATATACTGTATTATCGCCTCCAATACGCTACTTGGTCGGCAATACTATAGCATAGCTGTATTCATTAACCCTGGTATTCCAACACCGTATCTTACAATAACTTTTTGGGGGAGAGGGGGTTGGTGACTGCTTAGTTAGGATCCGGTGGGTAGATGTCCTGTTTACAATTGGCTGGTAGTTCTTGTCGTGAGCCGGGTAGACAATGGTAGTTCTCTATCTATAGTTTTAGGTTCTAGTGATAAACAATTTCGTCAATAGTATCTTCGATTTTAGGTTTTTATGGGGCAAGTGAAAATTATAAAGAGGGCGAAAAAACATACTGCGTATCTTATATATAATCGGTCTCGTCTAGACGTCTTTGAACCAGAGAGTCAGCCTGATCGAAATGACGGCAGGTCCAGCTGGTTCACGAGACAATAAAAAGTCCTATAGTCCAGGTTTGCGGGTTTTGGGAAACGTTGCATCAGCTTACATTCGGGGGCCTTCTAGTTCCCAGTCAAGATGGTAAATCAGGATGCTGTAATATTTGCTATTATTGGAAAACAAAAAAGAGAGAAAGGAAGGAAGGAAGGAAGGAAGACACAGATCTGTAATGTATAGGCGTAGATTCTGCCTCATAAACCAGACGCTGGACAGATCTAGAGAGCGTAGATTAATTTAATAGCCCACAGGGAAAAGATGGAAGATTCTGTGCTCAATCGACAAAAGACCTTGTCCTCAAGGAAGAGAATCAAGGTGCAATATCCGGTCGTTCGAGTATCTCTAATATTGCAATGTGTCATTTTGTTAGCCTTCCCGTACATAAAGCTGTGCGGCGGTGCCTATCTGCGGAATTCCTGTTGCCCATATCGATTCAGTCGCTTCGTACCGGCGGCCACGCTGTCTTGTAAAGCAGACAGTCCATCCTCCGGATGGTCTACGAGACAAGCGGCCACTGTGTACTATCATATTAACGTCTTGTAAACGCCTATACGCCCATAGATAGGATGATACCGTTGGAGCTAGGATAATCCGCACGACTTGACTTCTTGATTTACGACTGGAGCTTGCATGGCAGCAGTCGAATCCGACTGCTGTCAGGTTGTCTTTCGATGTATGTCTTATCTTTGTTGTAAGGTGAAGCGTCTCCGCTGCTTCTCCCATTTCTCTACTTCGAACTTCATATTTGACGGATGTTTCCGTCGGCGCGAGCTCGTCTTTGGCAGCGTCTCCTTTGGGCATTCGATCTATATTAGGTATATCTATATGTATAACAGAAGGATAATATATTCTGGTTTACATCTTCCGTTATAGCTATACAAACAGATATATAAAAGTAGGTACTTAGATTCTGATGGGTTAGCTGGAATGAAACCCTATCTGTACGGCTGAACACCTGCAGGGGCCAGAGGTGTTCGTAGATCTTTGCTCGAGTCGACCGTCCCGTCTCAACATTTCCTTTCTAGAAACTGAATGCGAATGATGTAAGCGGGCGTTTATATATAGCCCCACCTGAAAGTATGTCATCAAATGGCATATATACTAAGTATCTATATCGATATTAATATTTCACATAGCTATAGTGTGATTTTCCCACTTACGTAATGTCTGGCTTGCGCGAGTCATATTACTAAAGCTGGGTAGGTTTCGGCAAAGGTTCCGGAACATAATCTTCATCTGATATTCTGAAGTTTTCTAGAAGGTCATTTGTTTCATGAAACAAATCTAGACGGCCGATCCTCTGGCTAGCTAGCCCAGCGAAGAGAGGAAAGGGAAATAAGTTTTGGTAGAGGTATGCTTGAAGGTAGACCTTTATCTAGAATACTTAGTAATATGTGCCAGGGGCTATACATGTCCAAGTGACAAATATACGCAAGATCGGCATACCAGTGTGTGCAAAATATGCTGCCCATGTGCCGGCTAGCTCGAATAAGCTCAATCTGGATTCCTGGCCAGATTCGGATATCTTCCCCCTTCCTGTCTCTAGGCAGAGCCCTAGTGTTAGAAACTACGTGACGGAAACAACCCCTTTGCCTTCGTATACGCCCCGTTTACATTGCATGCATATGTGTATCTTCGGCGTACTTAACTTTAATTGACCAAAGGCTTGAAAACGCGAGCAGTTAGATCTATTAGATGCATGGCGGCGCATGTGCCTGAGATATACCAACTCTAAGCCCTACCAAATTCGGCATAAATGCCATCATCAAGCGTGGGGGCAGCGTGCACAGACGCATGAATTCAAAGGTACTAGCCCCCTACAGCATAGTTTGTTGTTTTGTTATAATATATTGATATCGGTGTTATAAGGTTCGGGTATAGGGAACTATATTAATGTCCCTCGGCACTGTGGATATTTTAAAGCCGGCGGTCATGTCCTTTCGGTGGTGCTGAAAGACGGCGGGTCTTGATAGCGCGGATGGTTCGGCCGCTGCCGTAACCGAAGCGGTTGTAGATGCTCGATAGCGTTAAGCGGTCTCGGGACCCTTCGCCCTTCGCGGGTCAGCGAGCGTGCTAGTTGAATGCGGCGAGGCAACGGCGCGATATAGATGATATGTTAGCGTGGTAGTCGGGTTACGGGTTTCCGATTGGGTAAAAGCTTGGGTAATGTTCAAACAAGATTCGGCATTTATGTAGGGACTGAGTCAAGTCGGTCGACTATTGTCCGTATTCAGGCGAGCTGAGTGGCCGATTATTTCCAATTATATGATTTTATACAATGGCATTAACCGTATGCTGGTAAACGGATGGAACATTAAGCTGCGTTGAGATACCGAAAGAATATAAATATCAGGTCTAGTCGAGAAGATCTTGAGAAGATCTTAATTGTTCGAGCAGAGAAAGGAAAGACGACGGAAGAATATATTTGAGATGCCACGTCTTCCATTATCAAGAAATATCGTCGCCTCGATATCAAAACGTCACCACACTCCCCGCAAGATTGCGGTAGTTCCAAAAGTCAGGCAGATCAATCTACAACAATCTATCCCAAGGCGACAGCAGCAAAGCGGCTTGCATTCTGCTGATAAGACATTTCACCCGCCCGCCGCATACGGAATTATCAATGCTCCAGCCTCAACAGCAACAGGAACAGCGGTAGCACCATCCGCCGTCGCATTCCTCGACTCGCTGGATCGATGTGGCATCCGCGTCTCACCAGCCGGCAGCAAGATGATCAGCCGCATCCTCCATGATATTCCCTATGATGGCATCGACCTCTTCTGGGTCCGACGCATAGAGACGGCTGTGCGTGCAGCTAGAATCAGCGGTGCTGCCGCGTTGCCATCGTCATTCTCGCCGGATGGTCCTTACGTGACGGCGAGAGGTGCGGCTACTATGTTCAGTCATATCTCTAGTCAAGAGGGGGTAGCTCGTCAGGCCGACATGCTCGCTCAGCGGTTGCTAGCGGATCCCACATGGAATGAGATGTTTGACATGCTGATATTTGACGATGGTGTACGGGGTGGCGTTGAGGGGGAGGTTGAACTAAAGGCCATACTGGAGATGATGCTGGCTAGTAGGTGGATTCTAGCACCGGTAGAGTACGATGGCGTCTACCAGTCGTTGGCGTCTACCAGTGCTGCAAGGTGTTTGATTTGATTGGTGATTTAGATATGTCATTTTATTTTGTAACTTTGGGGTGAACATCTGCATTTGGGTGTCAGGTAGCGAACGGAGTTGATACATAAGGTCATAGAGGAGTTGGCATATACGAGTTGATTGGTATATTTCAGGCATATTGATTTGAGATCTTTTATCGGCGGAAAATTTGCGGAGGACGGGTGGTCTTTGAACAATCAACCTTTGAACTACAGTCCCTTCCATGCAAGTTTGACTAAATGGTCTGTCTTCTTCTTGCTGTACTTCACAAAGCCGAGGTATCGAAGCTCGGAAAGCGATCTGTAGAATTGAGCTCTATCGTGGAGAGGCAATGTTAGCTGTGTTGAGATTACCAAAATAAGCGTAAAATCGAAGAAATGGCTCGGACGTACTGCAATGCTTTCTCCTCTTCGTCATCCTCATCACTCTCTTCGTCCGCCTTCTCTCCTAGGGTGACAACTCGGAATGCACTCCATAGATCGTATATACCAATCAAGGCTGGAGACTCAAGGTATAGCTGGTATAGAAGGGCTGTATACGGCTGCGTTCCCTCGATTCCTGCGCCGTCGCCATCTTCGGCATCTTTGCCACAGCATTCGCACCCCAAGTAGTCACTAGGCCGACTCAGAGCTCTCTCTATCGATGGCCGCGGTTTCGCACTGAACACCTGGGAATGCGGAGACCGTAGATCGTAGAAGAATATTTCGTGAAGAAATAAATTTGTGTATGGCTTGAACCTCTCTTTGAAGTAACTTTCCAGAGTTTCGAGCGTAGACATGACAATTTTTGAGTATTCTGTATCCTGGGATGTCATGCCTGATTTCAGCTCGTCGAGCCGCACTCGGCCTGATTTGACACTGGTGCGATGTGATTCTGGGAGCATGAATCCAGATACTAGACTTGAAGTAGACTTTTCGGATTGAAGAGTATGGATTTTGGCAGCAGATTCGGCAAACGTAGAAGAGAGCTCTGATGGGAGCTCTGCGAGGGTCCGTACGAGCAGATGAAATCTCTCAGAACTCAACTTTTTGGCGGTGAGCATGGCATCTCGGAAAGCCGGGCGTGTTGTAAACTCGCCGAGTAAGACGCGAGAATACAGTTCGTATGCGGGGATATCGTTGGCTTGGTGTGGCGAGACAATCGATTGGATTTTGCGAAATAGAGATATGGCTTCAGCGAGATTGTTGCTGTACCTCTGACATTCTCGGGACGCCGATAATACCGCGGATTTGAGTATGGTATTCGAGGTGAGCAGGTCGCTGGCCCTCCAAGGGAAAGTCAGGAGGGTTGACTCGACCAAGTTTCTAAAAGATGGCAGATTCCTGATCGCCTCACAGTGAGTGTTTGATAGCAATTCAGTCATAGCCTTATCATCCTCCGCGAAAGTCAAGATAATGCTCAAAGCATTGGCGTAGAAGTGCGACATATAGGCATATTTCAACTCGGTGATAAATGTGCCGACGCTTCTTGTGAAGTCCTTCTGTCTGTCGAATATGAGGTCCGCTACTCTTGGGCCGAGTTTCAGGAGAGATCGAGGGGACAACACCGCCTCATTGAAGACCTGCTCCATAGACTGCTCAAACCGCTGGACATCAAATCGGTCGCCATTGAGAAGAATCCCGATTGAATAGGGGATTTTCTCATAGAAAAGATCTTCCGAAGTCGCAATACCAAGTAGAAGCACGAAAGGTATCTTTGCAAGGTATTGGCTGTCCGCTGGGTTAGCTATACGACCCAGTTCTTGGCAGAAAAGATGCAAACGTACTGTAGGATAGTGATCAGGTCTACTAAGACGGCCGGATCAAATGCTTCTGTATCTTGAACCGCAATGACTACTTTCGCATCGGGGTGCAACGAACACCAGTCCTGGATAATTTCCGGGTCGTAGTTGTATCGCGCCGTCTGATGAGGCCATTAGCGAATTGGGCTTCTGGTAGAAACATCATTGGCGGTACATACGCTTCTCCCCGGCTTCGCCTCGACGACTTCATCCTCGTCATCGAGCCCACTTTGTATCTCAGTAATCGCCCTGATGGCTTTCTTCAGGACATTCTTGAGGTTTGTAGAGTCTTTGGACGTGAGGATAGCTACTCGTCCATGCTTGTCGACGTTTTGTATCCGCGACTCGATTTGCTCGAAGAGTGATCTATGTGCTGCGATGTTGGGGCCGGTTAAGATCAAGCCTGTTGGAAGCTTTTCGCCATAGCTGCCAAGTCGTTAGCAGGTAGAATATGTGAACCTAAGGCCCGATAGAGTATACACATACAGATCGGGACCAGCTTGGTGCACGAAGTTGGAAACGGCTTGGAGAGTCTCCCCATTGACTTGAGCCAAGACATCCTACGTAGAAACATGTGAGCTCAACTTCTCTTAATTCGCGATCAGGAAGCGTTACATTTGTTCTTCGTTCGACGTCGCTCCACAGCTTCTCCAGCGCCTGATACCGAGCCTTCACGGCATCCTCACTCTCCGAATTCCGCAATAGAGTCGGGAAACCATATGCTTGGGTCTTCGCCGTTTTCCGATCCGTTGCATCAATCTTCTCGCGTTTGGAGTGTTGCGTTCGAGAGCTTGAGGTTGCTCTACGCTTCTTAGGTGACACCGCCTCCGAAGTCGGCGTGTAGATATAGCAAGCCTTCCTTGTATCGATTGACAGAGTCAGTCTGGAAGTTACCGGTCCGGAGATTAGGTCTTACCTGATGTTCTAAGGAACCAGAGTCATCATTCGGCACGCTATCGTTGTCCATCTTGATGGGTTTACGTGGTAGAAGGTCTGGTTCCCAGTCGCGAACTCGAATGGGAAGCTACGACGGCGCCAAGCCAGGGCGCGAACTGCAACACACAACGCAATCGCTATTCTTCCAGAGCTCATGCCGCCAACTCCACTTAAGCATTTCACAATCACAAGCTTTTTACTCTTCACAAGGTCAGGTGGAGAGAACTATGGGACGGCGTACGGCATCTTATCTCGACAGCCCATTCCTGGCTCAGATGGGCACACGACATCCTTCCCCCGCTGGCAATCCTCTGGCGTGGAGGAAGCCACGAGGACGATCGATCGTATAACGTATAACGTAACGACAACCACCCCGGATCTCAGTCCAAGGCTCAGGGGAGATGTTTCGCAAGTTCCCAATCCGCCACCTCTATCCGAACTTGGGAGCTCGAGAAACCACTTTCCGGGGCGCATACCGCGACAATTCGCTAATATTAATAACGGTCACGATAACGATACGACTTTATCGTGCGGCACCATGCATGTATGACAGAACATCGAGAAGCATCCGAAACTGTCATCTTTCGCCATGGTATCGCAATGCGTATTCGTCCGTCTTATGTACCGGCATGGCGTCACGCCATTTCAGGCAGTATTAGGCCATGCAGGACGACGTTCAAGCTGGGCCCCTCGAAACTGTTCTCGCGCAAGCAGCAGCGTATACTTACGAGGTCAGATGGTCAATATCGTCAGCAAGACGAAGCTTCCGTTAAGCTAGACGGTAAAGAAGCAGGTGAGGTAGTATTTTGAGATGCTCGCCTGCTACTTTCCGCAGTTCCAAAGGGTGATCTAAGCAACCTTAAATCGCTTCGTTTCAAGGTAGCATTTACCCGAGTTGACGTGCCGGCACATGCTTACAAGGTGTCACTGTAGCTACTTACCTGTTCGACTCGACAATGGAGGGGACACAGTCCGGGCTTAGTCTCCAAATATGCCTCGGAATGATTAACGAACCCGGAATGCCAGCCTTCTAGGCCTGCCTCGTTACAGCAGAGGAATGTCCTAACCCGTTTTTTGAGCGTCCTCCTTCTTGCTTAACTGGGAAACCGGGACTGGCATCCCAGGAACGATCCCCCTGCCGACTCACATAAATAGTGGGGTTCTTGACGAATTCACGTATGATTTTCAGGGTCAAGACGAGCGGCGCCTCGCCGGGCCAATCGAAATTAGGAAGCCGGCTGTCTGCATGGAATGTCTTGGCAAAAGTGCGTCGGCCAAGCTAGCGCCAGCAAGGAACTTTGGTTGGCACCGCGCGCAACAACGCGGTATACTACAACAGCCTCTCCTGCCCAAACAAAGTGGTGGCAGCTGTCTTATCACCGCCGTCTACCACGCTAGATAATATGGGTAGGTCGCTTGATGATGGGGTCCCGAGACCGCTCTGGAGGAGGCAAATCCATTGCCTTCGCGGGAAATACAGGAGTGCTCGGCCAAAGCCTAAACAGCGATCGATTGCGCAGAGTGACTGCCCCTGACCTTCCCTATTCCTCAATGATGGGGCAAATACCAATTTATCTGAGATGCCAACGCTGCGGGCCTATCAGCAATCTCCGTACAGCTCGTGTCATTTGTCAAGATAACTGTCGAGTGCCCCGTTTACAGCATATCACGGGTTGAAGGGCTTCACCTGTCGAACTCGAATAGCCCGCTTGCGCATCGGCCACTGCCGCAGCACTTCCCTGTCCCTTTCATGGAGCTGGGATACTGATTGCTATAGCATGGTGGACGATATCTGACCATTCCGATAACCTGAGTCGCTGGTTAGGTAAAATCTCGGAAACAGAGTCGACTCGCTATCTGGTTGTGGCTGCCTTGACGCATGCCATTATTCTCCGCTGGCTAGACACTGTTGCAATCTGCCTAGTACACCCCAGATCCCGGTGATGCACGTAGAGCGTCACGCATGGAGCTCGGTTGATTGGAAGTACGTTGTCAGATTACCGTGTGATATGACCGTTTCAATACGGGCCTTCATTACAGTCACAGCGGCTAAGAATAGCGGGGCAAGCGTACTCAACCTCGGCGCGCCTTCTATTGTCTGGAATGTTGACCATTCTTTCGAAGACTATCAAACGTCTATAAAGGCGAGGCCATCGTCATCTGGAATCTGAAGTTTCATCTCATCATCCAAAACATCTCAGCTTCATACCAACTATTCCTTGGATACATTTATAGCATTGACTGCTACCCACTCGAGTATCCATTTATCGAGTATCTTTTTTTCATTATATCTTGAATCATCCTTTTCATTGTCCAAACTCCTCCATACGCAGCTCTTCAATATGCGCGCCTCCGTTATCTTGATGCCATTGTTGGCTGTTGCAGCTGCAGCACAGCGCCGGTGTGGTACCACAAAGGTCCCACCTTCGCTGAAAGAGACAGCCAAGTCTTTCCAGCGAGCGAACGCACGTACCGCCTGGGTCGCTACAAGCCATGCCAACCGGACTCTTACCGTTGAAACCTACTTCCACGTTGTCGCATCTGATGAGACCGAAGAAAACGGCTATGTTCCGGAAGACAAGTTGAAGAAGCAGCTTGAAGTTATGAACGAGCACTACAAGTCCACCGGTGTCGTTTTCGACCTCAAGAACATCTCGTGGACCGTCAATGCCGCTTGGTCCTCGTTCAGCGTCGACGCTGAGGACAAGACCGCTGAAATGGGCATGAAGCAGACCCTAAGAAAGGGTGGATACGCTGCCCTGAACGTTTACTTCCGCCCGCTCGGCGATGGTCTCCTGGGTATCTGCGAGTTCCCGGATGACATTGAGACTGCTAGCAAGGAGTTCTGGATGGACGGTTGCCAAGTCCGACACTCCAGCGTTCCTGGTGGCAGCACCAAGAACTACGATTTGGGAGCTGTAAGTTAACCTGTCTACTAATATGGATATCAAATTATCACATGCTAACGAGCTCCTTACAGACTGCTACTCACGAAATCGGCCACTGGTTCGGTCTCTTCCACACTTTCCAGGATGGTTGCGACGGTGGCGACCAAGTTGACGACACCCCAGCCGAAGCTGACCCGACCTCCGGCTGCCCCGTCGGCAAGGATACCTGCAAGGGAAACAAGTACCCCGGTCTTGACCCCATCAGCAACTTCATGGACTACTCGTACGACTCTTGCCTTACCCAGTTCACTCCCGGCCAGGCCACCCGTATCTACCAGATGTGGGACAAGTACAGAGCAAAGGCTGTTGGCTCCACCACCCCTGAGAGCCCCTCGACCACCCCTGAGCCTGAGACTCCCACCACCACCTCTGCCACTCCTGAGGTCCCCTCCGCTACTAGCTCTACTGTCCCAGAGAGCCCCTCCGCCTCTGCTGACACCCCTCCCACCGATGACGGCTCCGATGACGACTCTGAATGGCCCGAACCCGCCGACCCTTGGCGCCGCTTCAAGCTTGCCAACTTCTTCTAAATGTTTACACCATTGGCGAGCATTAACCAGTGCGACTTCGCATTCTTGATACCCGATATTATTACCGATACAGGGACTGATACCACCTAAGAGGAGGACCGCTATATACGCGGACGGATTTCCACAATTTGATACCCCATTTTTGCATTATACCTCATTACCTTTATATTCCCTGTATGACTATACCATTTTCCACCATCTTGTTTCAGCTTTTTAACGTGCCCCAGCTACCCGCGCATCGAAGCATTTCACCATGCATTTTACAAGCGGTTGTTTTCGTCTTGGTTTTCTTGGTTTTTTCTGCTTTTTATCGTCTTGATAGTTTTGTGTTTCCTCTCATTTCCATTTGATACCAGATACCCCACTTAACATGAGGACGGACGGAGACATGTTTGATTACTATAGCTACAGAGATACCACGGAGTTGCATATATACTTCTGTATATATATACCATATCCATCAGGGTGCTTGAAGTGCCCACCATTTATATATCCAATCCAAATATTTCCAAGTGCTTAATTGGCCATGTGAGACTGTATATATAAGTAAGTGTTTGTTATACTATAGGAGTATACTCTAGATTATAAGGTGCATAATAGCTAGATATTCCTTCTATTGCTTGCAGGGAAGTATCTACCTCAACGTGGGGGATTCGGAAAGTCGAGTGATAATGCGTAGTCTGTAGAGGTACCGGCTAACTACCTAGGTATGTGTGCTCTGTGAAGAATCAATCGATTACTAAGAAATCACTAGTCTACCTGACGAGTGTGTACTCCGATACTATAGTACTACGGCAACGTTAACTTGCTCCCTACACCCTGCATGTACACCCTTGGAATTATTGGCAACCACTACCAACAAATCACGATTGGCCAAAATGCAACAAATGCAGCACAAGAGCGTGCAATCGCGAATACCAAGCCGCTTCACGACAGGCTTAGCGATGTGCGTCAAAAGTCAAACAAAGGATCACCACAGCCCGACAAGCCTGCTCGACGGCCATGCGAGTGTGTCAAACAAATTTACGGAGTGGTCGTCGCTGGATGAGCTACTGAATTTCCCCGCCTCCTGTATCACCTCACTGACGTGGTCAATTAATAGCTGCTACCAATTGCTCGCTGCGGCACTGGTCTTGCAGTAACATCACATACCAACTCCAAGTTTCTGGTATCATCCACCTTTGCTTTTAGACAGTATTATATCAACCTTACCTCACCCTACGCCTGCCCCCTCTCATCAATGGAAACTACAATGACCAGAATCCTTCTCCGTCAAGAACATAAGCCAGGTAGTGAGCCGCTTGATAGCTATCAAACCTCGCTTGACCAGAAGCCTACCTTCCGAGATCCAGAGTGTCCTCCTCTTCAAGTACTACCAGTCAAAGTTATCACCGAAGCATACGAGCAACAAGGCAGCAAGGGCAGCGATCTTGACTGTCAACTCAGAACAGCCACCGAAAGAATGGCAGACAGCATTGAAGGACTAGACAAACTTGGTGACGAATTCCAATCCGCTATGGAAAAAGCCAAGACCAACGCTCTATCAGGACAGGCATCACGAGAGAAACACAACAATACCAAGGACATCGACGATGTCGATGCGTCCTCCGAAAAAACTCTTACACCAACGGCTTCCTGCGACGGCGATTATTACGATAAAGAACTTGAGGATCTGAACATTCAGGAAGAGACCTTCATCGATATCATAGAAGCATTTGCTTCCTCGACGATCGACACGATCGAAGAGGCGACCGAAGCAGCGAAAGAGTGGGGTGGAAGCGTCTTCAAAGCCGCGAGACATAACCTTCTCAAAGCAAAAACCGAGTTCATCGGAAGCCCTGACGCTGTAAATGGAGGTGGAAAGCCCGCCACCGGATTGTTGGACCGTATCAAGGCAGCGATTCAGGGGATTTGGAACAAATTGGCAGGGGTTTTCAACCATCTGAAGGAGCAGTTGATCTCCTTTGCGAAGGGGGCGTTGGAATATGTATCGGATCGGTGGAAGACTTTCAAGTCGACTCTCAAGTCGATCGCAGAAGACATCGCGGCATTTTTTGGCGGGAAAGGTTGATCATGCATGAGACTGGCAAAACGGCTGCTTGACTTTACCGTATTCAACGCGTGAATTTTCTTCCCCTGTTAGTTATCTGGATGAATAACGCTGTTTCTTCACCACGGCAAGTTTTTATAATTCTGGGGCCTGCTATTCGTTCGGCATGTGTGTGCTGGATCTGGCTTTCAATATTTCTGGCTTTGCTCCTATCGGGTAGTTTTTCGTTAGCCGGTACGCTAGTTTGGCTTTCTTACTCTTCTTTGCTATCGAGACACAGATACTGCCTCACCGATCCAACAGACTGTGGCTCGCGAGGAAATAGGTGTCGATCATGGTCACTATTACTGGTCGCAAATTGCAAATTAAAGAAAGGACTCGTTTATTAGGCCCTATAGTTAAGCTGATAATAATACACTAAACCGACAATGACCCTATCCTAACAATAACACCCTGACGTACAATGATTTCCTAATGTACAATATCGCCCTAATGTACAATGACGACCTAGTATACAAAGATCATGAAAAGAAAGCAACGACCCATACACACAACTCCAGTACAGATACTCCAGTTGGACAACAAATGTAACTCCTAACCCGGTTCATCTGGGGGATCCTCATAGTACCGCATCCAAAGAATGTTTCCCGCCTTGGGGTCCATAACGCAAGAGAAGTGAGTATTCTCATTCGTGATGGGCCAAGCGTGGCACCAAGAGACGACGGTCTTGATTCCGATTCCCGGCTCGACTCTATTCTCTGGCTTAGCTCGCCAATTGCCCTTGGTGTTCGAAGCGGCGTCATGGAGACGGTTTATGCAGCGCTTGCGTTGGAGGCTGTCCTCAAGGAGGTCGACGGCACCTCTGACGGCGTGCGGAATAGGATGCGATTTAGTAAATGCATCGTATTCTGCATGTTTCCATGCCTCCATTCTGCCGTCGTGGTTTGTACCGACGACGAACTCCTCAGAGACGGTGAGGTCTGCGTGGGTGATGTCTTTCTCAAAGAAAGCGGCGAAATCACCGTCGCAGAGGGTCACGTAGCAAGGCGTGCAGTGAGTGCGTGGGAATTTGTGGATGATCTCGGAGAGTGCTGGTGGCTGCTTATGTTTCTCGGAGAACAGAAAGTTGCGCAGTTGGGAGGAGACGGAAGGGCGGATCCCGAGGAGGACGAGCAGCTTGTGAAGCCGGACGGTGCGCTTGCGCGTGTTCTCGGATGCAGCAGCGCGGAAGTTGAGCGAGGCGCTCAACCCTTGACTGTACGCACGATTGTCTGGTTAGTATCCAATTGCATATAAGTAAACAGGGACGAAGGGGATCGTACCGAACTCCGGTCAGAACACCAACGAAGCCAGCGTAGGTTACTGCCTGTGCTATAGTTTTCCCGCCGCGCTGATAGTTGATCAAGATGACCAACTGGCGGAGCTCGTCCATTCCCCAGTCTAACGTACGAAAATGGAGCATCTTATCTCTATTTTCGTCGGAATAGGGCTTGGTAGGGTCGTGCGCGAGTCTGACAGCGCCGGAAGTGCAACCCATGAAGGTGTCCAAAAGGGTATTGTACGCTACAATGAGGTAGCGCGGCAATCCCGTTGCTTCGACGAGGCCCTCAATTTCTTGTTGTTCCTCGTATCTATAGACACGGCGGAACAGCGTATGGCGGGCGAACAGGCGGACGAAATTCTTGGCGGGGAAATGGTTGAAGAGATTGTCATAGATGGGTTTGAGGGACTTGAGCTTCTCTTTGTAGACCTTGCCAATTTCTTTGTAGCGCTCACGCGGAGGGAGGTCCAAGTTGACTGTGAACGCGGGAGGGCGGACTTCAGGCTTCGAGATGCGACGTGGTGGGGTTCCGTCGGTAGGCGTGGTGGGTGGGGTCGAAGCCGTTGGGGAAGATGAAGTCGTTTGAGAAGTTCTCAATGAAGCTTTAGATGGCTCCATTCTCGGAACCATCTTTGGGCGAGCTGGTGCGGGAGGGTCTGTAGATTTGGGATCCATTGTCGCGATACCAATGTGTGATGCCAATTGCTAGAGAGAGATGGTGGTTGTAATTTCTAAAGGTGTGTTTGGGAAAAGATCGTGGGAACTGTTTTCTTTTATAGTAAGGCAGTCGCGGGAAGAAAGTGCACCTGTGGAGGCATCCCATAAACAACACACGGGCGCACAAAATTAAGCCCTCCCCGTGGTGACTGTTGAAGCTATCGTGAACCCTCCGTCGATAATGCCAAGCCGCACACCCATGCCGCACCCACCAAGCTGGCCAGCCATTGTTCAAAATTACAATGTCCCAAGAAAAATGAATCTCGGCTCAGACACTAAGTAGCCCAGCTGTCCTGCCATCATGCATGGCACCTGAGGCCCGAAATTTAAGACATCTGTGGTCGATGTTGTAGAGGCTAGCTCGAGCTTGAGTGAAGTCGTCTGTAGTCACGACTTCTGGTGTAACTGCGACAAAAACGCGACGCGACAGCTTGTCGTCCAATCAGATTGCGAGATGTGACTGGGTTTGTCAAAATACCACACCAACACATTTGCTGCACAAAAAAAAAGCCCTAACGGAGCACGCAGATTCGACCCACATGCGGCCTGGCTTGCGAGACCTACTTTGACGAGGATTTACAAGCAAGCTTAAGCTGAAGGCATAATCGCCCAAGTTTCATGAATTCAGCTAGACAAAATATGCCCGCCGCTAACATATATCAATAGCACGTGTCCTGCACACGCCAGTTCGACCAAACGAAGGGAATCATGGGCACGAACATTATGCATCAACGTACATGATAAAAGGAAAGGACGGATGCTTAGTTCTTTCGCTCAGCGGCCGATATGCAAAAGAAAGGGAAAACGTCAAGGATAGCAATGACCATCACAAATCGTTATCGTCAGATGCCTGAGATTGAATCCCAGGACTTTCAATATAGACGATACTATCAGCCTCAGCCTTCTCAGCAGGTCTATCTCGCACCTTCAAGTTCTCTGTCTCCTGCCAGGCCGCAGATATAGCAAGCGCCATGTCTCGAAAGAACGTGAGGCTCGAAGCGGGGTACTTGTTAAGCACGCCAAGGCTGTCCAGGTAGACATCGAGAAAATCCAAGCGACCATTTTCATGAACGCGGCGGACGAATGCAGTCAGCTGCGTATGCGTAAACGGGATCGGCTTCTCCTTCTTGATGAGGTGATCATACAAGATGCTGAGCGAAAGAATGATCTTGCTCTCCCAGTAGCGTTCGCTGAAAGATACGGCCAGCTTTGCCGCAATGTCGCTGATGTAGTCGTACAGGTACAGTGCCATACCGATGTCCATAGTCCGCTGGATGAATACGACGAGGGCGTCCGGGTCCGTGATGTCATCTGGGATCTCGAATGGTTCGCCATAGATCCAGCTGACGACATAGTCGAAGGCGACGGGATCCATGTCCGGTTCGTTGCTGCTGGTTAGGTGCTTTTTGAAGTAGCCTGCGAACCCGAAGAGCATTTTAAATCCAGGGCAGCGGTCGAATAGGAGCTGCGTGTGGACTTTGAATTCGACGCGGTTGTCACCCGAACCGACGTTGATGGTGAAATCTGCATCATGGGGCGTGTAGTCGGGCCTAGAGTTCTATTAGATTGTACCGATACAACTCTCCAGATACTCCTGAGGTAGATTTACTTACGCTGTGTACAGTCGAAGCTCGCGAGAAGATTCCGGGGCAGGACTACACGCCATTAGCATCAACCGCCAATTTGAATACATCAGGGCGGGGTAATAATGATCCCGGGAGCAGACTGTGAGTTAGGTATCGATTAGTGGAGCTTACCCGTCAGCATCCTCTTCATGATCACTAGCGACTTCACTAGCGACTTCACTAGCGCCTTCACTGTCCTCGCTAGTATCCTTCAAATTCAACTCCTCAAAGGATTCACTGGATACTTCCGACGGCGACATATCCAATTGATCGTAAGACGATTCGCTCAAAGTATCGGCGGGGTCGTCTTTCTTCTCGACAGACTTCGAAGCTCCGCGAGAATGCGATTGCTTCTGAATGGCCTCGAAAAACTTCGTGACGCAAGGAGGAGTATTCGCGAGGCTCGCGAGGAAGATTTTGACCGGTTCGAGATACTTATCCGATTTGTCGCCGCCGATGTGTTCATAGTAGTCTAGTAGTAGTTTTTCGTATTTTGCAGCTTCGGATTTGGTCAGGTTAAGGTCGGAAACATAAGGGAGGTCCAGCACGAGTTTGTGTTCGTAGGCACGACTGCCATTGCTGCGCAGCGACTCCACGGAACTCTTGTATGAGACTGAAGACATTGTGATCAGTGAGCGGGGGGCGCGATCGTGATAGCGGTTGAATTGGGCAAGAGCGATGGGAGCTTGAGACGCGCTGAACGGTTTGCTAAGAAAGATGTATGGACGGATGGTGGAAGCGGATTTGTGATATTGGGTTGCGGTGTGGACGTCGGCGTCGACGCATACAATTGAGAAATTTATCTGATCAACGCCGTTGCCACAACAAGGCACACCTTCAAGCCATGCACCAGTCGCACGGTCCTCAGGCCGACGCGTCTGCTAAGTGGTGAAGCCATAATTACATGCTGGTTACCTGAGGCTAAGATGGCTGAGATTTCAAAATCCCAGAAGGATCCATATATTAGGCTTGCCGACTGCCTGGTACGAACATTCGCCCTTCGCTTAGCCGGCGAGATATAACCGTGCAACTTGTTTGCGGACGCGACTTGGGTTATATAGTACGTTATCTCTTGAATTATTTTGATCGAGTACTCGCAGCTCGCGGCACCTTTCTTCAGTCAGTAGATCTATGAGTCGGTCATGTTATTCTCATCAGGACATTAGAGTATATATATATCGCTATATCAGTGACATCTACAGCTTCCCGGTCTCCCCCTTCCGGCTATCAACCCTACCCATATCCCCACCCCTTCCACTATCTTCAATGACACCCTTGATTCTAGGTCCCAGCTTGCCCTGCCTCATCATTATCGCAATCACATCGTCATCCCCCATCTTGTCAACATATTCAAAGTCTGGATTCTGGCCGAACGCCACCCTAGCTGCATCAACTACGATCCTCGCCGTCATACCCCATACTTTGTACTTCACCAATTTCTTATCGTGCGTGCCACCCCCGCTCTTTCTCGCCCAGTTACCAGTCGCTGACGCATGCGCCTGTGCTTCGTCCTCCAGGACCTCTGTGGATGACCGCCGCTGTACAACGACGGGGCTTGTGTAGACGTTGAACTGATGGCCGCGCCATTTGATTCCATGCCATTCCAGCCACTGGCCCTCGTACCAGCCCGTGTCGCCCGTCGGTACCAAACCAAAGTCGATATCGACGATTGACTCAGCCTGCACGGCCTTCTCAGTGCTATTCTCCAGCTCTGGGTTCTTGTACTGGGACGTCAAGAACGCTTTGAGCGGGACGGTGAAGACCGACGCCACCTCCTTGGGATCCAGTCGGGGTATCAAAGATTCCTCAGGGTTGTTGGCGGCGGATGAACCTGAGTAGCCTGGCTTTGTGTGCAGGAGGGCGACGCAGGGACGGACGCCGAGCTGGTTCCGTGAGAGGTTCATCGGCATCTCGCAGAGGTGGGTGACGGTGAAGGGGGATGGGAGGAGGTCATTGGTTGATGGGAGGCCGATTTCCTCGGACGCCTCTCGGCGGGCTGTGTCGAACGCTGATTCTGTTGGTGAGTCGGCCTTACCTGTACATTCACGCATGCATTGGTAAGCGATCCTTATTCCAGAGCTACTGTGAGTAGGACGATATATATAGAGAGGGTAGCGTACCCCCTGGAAGGGCGACCTGGCCAGCGAAGGTACGCAAGTTGCTTGAACGTTCTGTCAAGACGACACTGTGCTTGGGAGAAGATTAATCGACTCGTTAGTGAAGCCTTATGATATCCGAATTTGGTGAACGCGTAGCGAACAGTGGAAGTTGATGCACTCAAGATACTTAAAGGCAGGAACAGATGATATAAACATACCGAAGCTCCCCCTTTGCATCTGGAAACAGCAGTATCAGGACTGCTGCCCGCCTCGAGGCATCGATGTCCTCCCACTGGTTCAGCGGGGGTTTGTAGTTCCTCAGGCGATTTATTGCATCCTGCATCTCCTTCACGGGGTCCCTCGCGTTCTCACTTGTCATGACTGCCGCGTGGAATGGTGGCGTTCGGACGACCAGGCGGGCAGATTCGTAGATGCGACGGATCCTGGCTCTGGATACCGATCTGAAGCGCTTTACCCTCGGCAGATGGTGCCACGGAAGCAGCGCCGGCATATCACGTGATCGGGATCGGGCTGCTGTCCGCCGGCGATGTCATGAGGCCGCACCGCTGAGGCGGCCACGATGGGGTTCGGATTGACTGGGATCTTTTTTTAGTTGAAGTGAATGAGACAAATGAGACAGAGGTCGGAGCTTGTATGCGTTCAGTGTAGTATGGCCGTTATGTCTGTGGATATACAGAGTGCTTTGTTGTTGAAACTAAACACACTCAAATTCACGATCTAGATCTTGATCTTGCCATTTCCTCACCATGCACCATACCAAATCCGAATGCAATACATCAAGAATGACGTCCATTCCTTCTTCGTTAAGTGCTGATTTACGTCGTGCGTCGCCGGCACATCGTCTCTGCGACCCCGCAAGCAGCCTGGCGGGCCAGGTAACTAGAATCACTATCGATCGACTCAAATCGTCGCCGAGAGCTACAAGTAGCCTGGATCCATGGGAGCTTCAGTTCTTAGCTCGGTCTGAACAGATACGGTGAGGTAGGACCCATGCACTGAACAGCTTGTCAAACACTCTGGGCTGGCTAATAAGCGATTCTTGTCCTTCAAGCAAGCCTCGAACTTCAGCTGCCTTTGGACGCGAACCTGAGAAAATGATCCGCCTTATGACGGAGACGCCAGCTCAGTAGGGCAGATTATACGTGCCCATGAATCAGGCCTCCAATCCCAGCTGGCAGCTGGGACCAGCTTTGGCAGCCGTCGACAAAGTCGTTGCAGTGATATAAACTCGAGTGCAATGGCACTTTGCTTGGTCCCATCTGGATTCAAAGGCATTATTTCTGCTGTGGTGCATAGCTTGGACAAATACTCCAAAAGGAATCGAGCTATCGGACGACGAAGCTAAGGCGGAAGCATATCTACCCGAAGTATACCATCAAACGCTCCTTAATTTCCCCATCTCAAATCTCTAGCACGCATAGATGAGAAGTTGCTAACAACCGCTAACCCGCGGCTGGCGTTTTACTAGTTCTGCCTAGTACTAGTTCCCTCTCCGCATTGATCTAGTCTCTCCCGTCGACTGAGAGGGCAATTTACCCATCATCCGTTGCCGGACTAGTCCAAAGTAATATACATCATGTCCACTGGAAGCTCACGAGCATCCGAATACGGCACGACGATCAAGAATGGCCAGATCCATCATCTGGAAGAACACCTGGTCGGAGATTACACGAATGAGTATCTCCATCTCAATCTGGGTCTCTGCGATCTGTCTCCTGTAACCAAACGCGACTATGTTAAAATCGCGATTTTGGACAAAAACAAGCATGCACAACTCGAGATTACCATGGATCGGTTCACGACTTCCTTGAGCGTCAACCAGCAGAACTCCTGCGGAGACTGGAAAAAGGCCGAGAAGTACGATCTGCGGGAGTTTTTCACCAGCGGAGAGGAAGCCGTAATCAAAATTTGGGCCGCCAGCGAAACGGGGAGCTCGCCTACCAAGGTGTTCGTGGTGGACGCGCCCGAGAAGCAAATCAAGACCGGCATACAGTGCTTTGAGTCGTCCCATTGGCTGAGATTCGAGCGTTCTTGCAACCCTAACGTGATGGAGGTTGATCAAATTGATATGTCGCATTGGGTACCGGATGATGAGAGGTTCGCTCCGCCGACATGCCATGGAGGCTGCGCGCATTGAAGGATGGAAGGAGCATTGCATCTGTGTCGCATCGCCAGTTGAGCGTCATAGAATGCTCAAGTGTTCTCTAAATGGATTTCGTCTCATTGAGGATATGGATATACGGTTGTATCTGATGTGTAGAGATCTTGTAGACGTTGAAGTCTCGGTCCAAGATGTCAATTGAAATGACAAAAGTTGAGATTTGGAATCCGTATCGGCCGAGTGCCTATGCCTGCGATTTGTCGGCCTGTTCTAAATTCGTCCGAAGGAAATGGTGCATGGGAATGCATCGATGTCGCCACGCGGGAAGGAAAGCATGTGTTGAGGTCTTCGATCACCCGCCGGCTGAGCTCGAACATCGTCTCGACGCAACCGGCCCAGCCACAATAGGCAACCACTTCCCCTGCACGACATATCCCCAGACGAGCATACGCTCGGACCGCAGAAGCAAGCGCCGGCAAGCTGCTAACGTTAAGATCTGAGACGGATCGAGCATCGATGTATCAGCCGGTAAGCGTAAGTCACTACTCTTCCAAATACGCGAAACCTCAACCGTCGATGGCATCTGACGCCACACTCTTTACGACACCTCTCTGACAGATTCCTAGGGCTACTCATATATCAGCACGACGACTCTAGGGAGCTTCTGAGGCTGGTCGTACTGTGCCCTCTCTCCCAGCTGCTGCTCCATGAACGAGAGCTATGACGGCGCGCGCGACTGCGGAAGAGGCCAGCTACTGCGGAAAAATGCAGATTAGGCCGCCTGATAAGTGGGGCAGGAACAATCCGGTACCAGTACCGCAACAGAGAGCTGGCCTGTCGGCATAGTGTTTCCTGCATATTATGGGGAACGGAGAGCTGCCGTTCAGCTGTTGGTCGTCCCAAGTACCGATACGAGATCATGGCCGGAACCGACTGAATATATGGATTAAGTGAGCGAGCATATATCAGTGGCTACAGCATGAGCAATCTGTCCAACCAACCATTCCATTCCGACCATTTCTCACGATTTGCATCCAGCCCCTGATACGTAGCTAGGCCGTTGCTGGGCTCTACGGCACAATCCGCTTTCCTAACCCCGCAAGTCTGAGGCTGGCGAGACGGGCCATGTCGATTCACACGTCCGCTCTCGTCCTGCAAGCCAGTCTACTTGAGCACCCGCCACGTGCTTGTGTACCTTCGGGCAGCCGTCCGCTGAGCTGAATCATGATAGGCAATGTTTCTATTTACAGCTTGGGATGCTCCCATTCACTTGGTTAGGAAGGTGGGAGTGGGTGGAAATGCAGACCAGTAAGAGCAGCTTCCCCGAGTCAAACAGCTGCGTTCGCCTTTCCTATAAACCCCCTGCGAACCGACCATTCTCCGGCCATCGATGGGCGTTTTCGCGACCAGGACTCCTTGTGTTTTGGCCCGCTTATTCGAACGACGCCCACCTCGAATCCCCCAATTTTCTTTTTAACTCCCATTCCTTGTTTCTGATGTTACATTTGAAGTTTTTCCATTCCTCCTTCTATTGTAGCTGGCCCTCGACCTTTGCTAACCGACTTCGCCGCCCATCTGGAACCTCATCAGACGACGAATTTTTTCTCCCCGTGTCCCTTAACATGTTCGACAATACCGGTTTTCTCGCGTGAGATGCCAACGACAACAACAGCTTTTCGACGACAACAACAACAATCATATCAGATGCGGACACGATATCACGACTGACGACGGGTACGGAACATCTTCGCGAGCCAGAAGGGTCTCCAGGAGGGAACTCTAGGGGCAGGCCAAAGCGCGGTGCCCCATGCACTCGGGCAATTCGCTCGGCCGCTCTTGTTTCCAGTGTTCCGCACCATTCTGCGAAGGGTGCCGCAATTTTCGCCTGCAGGAACACCGCTGGTTCAGTAGCGCGTTCAGTTCCGCTCGGGCGCGGTTCCCCGTACCAGCCCCACGATGCCTCGACCCACAGACCGACTCTCGAGTCTGCCCCCATTCTCACACCAGGCCCGACACTCCATCGACGATTCTTCCCTCCCGACAATACCGCATCCACCATCTCCACCTCCATCGGATGCGCAATCGACGACAGCGGCTGTCGGCACAGCCAGTCCTCCATTTCTCAGCCAACGTCGCTACAGCGCTATCCCCTTAATATCAAGCCTTGCCGAGCCCGCGCCCAATGTAGCAGTTGAGACCTTCCCCTACACGAATCATCTAAACACGGGTGTATACAACAGTCTAAGCCGGATCCCTTCCTACCGTCTGCCCTCCCCGGTTTCATTACCGTCAAGACATGACAGCCGAATACAACGGGACCGTGGCATGAGCGTGAGCCCTGTCAGCTCAATTAGTAGTATTGACGCACCTGTTACGAGTCGGTACAGCTATTTAATACAGCCGCTGTCCGGAATACCGCAGAGTCCTGCTTCGTCCAGAATGTCACTACCCGCTTCTCTTCCTCCCCCTGCTCCTCCTCCTACCGTCCCGCCGCCGCCGCCTCCTCTTCCGCTACCTCTATCACAATCGCAGGACGAGCAAGCTTCGGAAACGCTATTGATGGGACTGCCGCTTGACGGGGCATATTTTGCCCCTGGGCCGGATTCCCTCGCGGCAGGACTGCATTTGCCCCAAAGCAACGGATCGACATCAAATGCTGGTATCGCTGGGGGCAGCAATCGAGGAATCGAGCCGGAGGACGCAGCGCCCACGGTGACATATGGGATTCCTTTACGTCCCGAGGCGACTAGCGCACTACCTACACAACCGCAGAACATATTCCAACGGGTGCATAATTCGACAAGTCAAGGCTTTGGTCGGTTACATTCGAGGATGTTTGGGGAGCATAGGCCGTCGCGGCCGCTTTCGATAACACAATTCGTCCGGCGGCATAGGATGCTGAGTTCTCACCCTCCGACACCGGCGTTGGCGATCATCGGCCTGGTTACCAGCGTCCTAGTATTCATCGCGCTCATGGCCTTCCTCTGGGTTTCGACGTTCGCAGCCAACATTGTTGCGATAGTGTACTCGTTTTCGGTGCTGATAGCATGCATGTTCGTGCTGGTGGAATACAAGCAGAAGAAGCGCAGGTTGGAGTCGGATGAAGAGCGAGGATCATCGGGGCTGAGTTTGTTTGGAAGGTCGAGAGCCAGCGGACCCTCCGGCGATGCGGGAGGCAGTCAACCGGAGATGGATGTAGTTCAGGCGAGCGAAATAATCGTCATACCTCGGATGCCAGTGCACAGAGTCGTCGGCGAGGGAGAAGCCGATCCGGAGTTACCGCCGTACAGCAGGGGCGGCACCACTGAGATCCTGGATATTCCGGCGCCCCCACCACCGCTCGTTGACCGGTAATGCATACCTATACTTCGATATTTGCCACTACCTATCTTTTTTTTTCTTCATTCATTCTCCTTCAGCCTGCCTTTTTACTTCTCGAGCGGGGGTTATTTTGATACCTATTTGCCTGGCATACGGATCGGATCTGAAGCATGCCTTGGTTTTTTTGGCGTTGGTCTATGGTATATGCGCATCACGACGCCCGCCATGTATAGCATAGCATTATAAACTAGCATTTCATTGTAGAGCTCTTACCTTCTTTCGTCCTTCCTTCATTTCATTCACCTCCAATTTTTTTACTTTTCGAACGGCGATGGCTCCGAATGCGGTGCGCCTTACCTATGTTGTATATATTTCTTCTACAACACGACAGGACGGAGTGCTTTTTACCTAGATATACATTATATTACAGGGCTGGTGTTTCTCCATTTCTAAGATGACATCTACGTGTACTATATCAGGCGTATTGATTAATTGATATTATAATTTTATTTTTACTGATGGAGATTTACATGTTTCGATCATAGAATTTATGTGTACTCTCAACTTGGGCCTTCTAGAGGTACCCAGGTAAATACTTGCAGATACACTTGTACATGTACATGCATTGGCTTTCGTGCCCTCTGCAGAGTTCGATGAGAAAAGACTAGAAGATAGTATACATCTTTTCGGCTATCAAGTAACAAGCAGTCACAGGTCAACACTATTGATAGTGAGATGGACGTTTTCGACACCGGCATCCAACATCTGACAAAATAGGTATGGACCTAAATTATAGAGCATGTTATCGTAAATCCGTCAATCTCGTATATAAGTACTTCTATATACTAGAGCTGAATATCGCTAATATTTGTCTATCAAATGTCTGATGATCTGCAGGCTGTCAATCACAGAAATATAGCGACGAATGCGTTCGATATCGCGATATTAAAACATCAACATAACCATGAGTCAAATTCGCTGATGAGCACAATAAAAATACCAACATATTTCAATTTTCGATGAGTTGGCGGACAAATCTGGCGATCTGTGCCAGTGTATAAATATGGTCTCTCTCGCACATTTTTTTATTCACTCGCTCCATCCTTCTTACATCCACTTCATCTTCCTATCTATCCCCACATCTACACTTTTATCTCGCTGGGTGGTAGAATATTCTCAACAGCTTTCTTCGAAGCTTTCCTTCATCAGCTACAGCCAGATATATCAATAGCATACTTCAATATCTAAGAAGCACAGAAGTGCAGCTTGGAGAGCATTCTACCTGGCAATCCTGCTAGACTCACTCAACCACAGGCAAGTACAGACCAGACACTTCACTCAGCGGAAGACAGAGCCCGGAGCAAACCATCTACTCACGGATACTATAATCGGCGACGAAGCTGACTTCCACTAACCAGATGACTAGATGGACGAACGAGCAGACGGAGAAGCACCTGCCGAGCAGGCTCCGACAAGCCCGACGACGACAGAGTTCCCCTCACCAGTGTTTCGAAGGGATCCAGTCGGGTCGGTCTATGCCGAGTCCGCGCCATCTCGAATACGGACCCCCGCGCCAGGCGAACCCATTAACGAGATCTGGGATATTATCGCACCCGGGTGCGAAGCTGCCCAGATCTGGGACAGGGAGCTAGACGCGGTCACCGCGTATCTATCCACTACGAATATTCGGTGGACCTCCCTGCACCTTGGCACCATCGACAAAAAGGTCGCGGTGGTGATCGGCTATGCTAACGAGGGGCTCGACAAGGAGGACGAAGTCATCGAGATCCTGAGGGCCCGGTTCTTTCCCGCGGCAAAGTTCGACGTCATTCGCTTCGTTAAAACGTGCGCCCGGCGATAATGCGAGACCGAGGACTCCGTTACGTACGGGGCGGACGTTGGTGTGGAAGGGCTCTGTTGGTCAAATGGGACGGTGGGTGGGTTTTGACCGCAGAAGCAGACGGAGACGATGGCGTCTATGGCCTTAGTTGCCATCACGTCCTCCTTCCTGCTAAATACGAGAGATTGGCGGTAGAGAAGGAGCAAATCCGCCAGAGCGGCGAGGCTACGGGCGTAGCGACTGAGCCCGCGAGTCTGAAATACTCAGAATTTCTCGATACCGTAGATGGTATTTACCCCGTCTTTAGTGCTGAGCATAGTCTCGAGGCCATTCGGATAGTGCAGCCATCCGACAAACTACAGGCCGAGCAGGTCGAGAATTTCAGAGAGGCGAACGCCTTGTATGTGAAGCAGCTGAGTGAGCTTCACGAGAAGTACAGTGCTCGGGCCACAGAGCCCCCTGTACGAGGAAAACAGAAGCTCGAGTCCTTGATCACAAACTTGGACTCAGCCCTCGAGGGCTTAGCCTCACGATATCGCAGCTTTGGGACTGTAATTGTGACCCCAGGATACCGGGTGGACCCGACGACGAGACACGGTCTAGACTGGGGCTTGATTAAGATTCTGCCATCTCAACAGGTCGAGAACAAGGGTGATCCCGCCACGAGGAAGCACCTTACGTCGTAGGGGCATATCGAAATTGGTGCCATGGGTATGGCGGACCCAAAAGAGGTGGAGGAAGTCATCAAAATCGGCGCGTTGTCTGATTTGACATTTGGCACCATCAACGGCGTGAAAGATGCCGTCAACTTCAAAGATAACGGAATTGAGACACGAGAGTGGTGTATAGCGGCCAAGTTCAGACATGTATTTTCTGAGGAAGGCGACTCAGAGAGCTTTGTCCTCAACCGCGAGGGAAAAGTCGTTGGCATGATAACATCCGGCTGCGATCATATCACATCCTTCTCCTACATGACTCCAATCAAGTTAATACTTGAAGATATCAGGAAGCAGACGGGCAAGGAGATGACGCTGGTGTTCTGAACTCGGACTTGTCGCCATGTCAATCTTACATTTCAAGGCTAAGATCAGTCTGAAGTCCCTCTAGGAGGGATCCGGCTTTCCATGCCGCATGAATAGCAGCCTCCTAAGCTATGATGGCGGCTGCGTCGCGGCTGACACCAAGGATATTCTGATCGGTGGCGACCCAACCCGATCCGAGATCAATGGCGCAAGCGGTCGAGAAATTGTTCTAGATCTGGAGCATGCAAGGGTCATCCGGATCGCAGTAGGAATTAAGACTGCTGTTCTATACGTATCCCTGGGCCTCTAAGCGGGATGTATCGACGCCTAGACAGACCGCCGATATACCAGATCATGTATATATTCAGATGACCACACGTCGTTATTGTAGCATTCTTTTTCACGGAAGGCGGTAGACGCTTCCGCTCCAAGGATTGCAATATCGACGATCTGGTCTATATAGTCGTAATTATGGATAGATCTCATGCAATCGATTTTATAATTACAGGCGATTAGGCTATTTTAATTGACTTATTGGATGTGCCTACATTTCAATCGCGGCCACTATGAGTATCGGTCGTCTAGGCCTGGGCTCATTGCGGATCGCAATTACACAGCTGGCAGACC
The DNA here is from genome assembly GCA_036872635.1 of Orbilia brochopaga. Lineage (NCBI taxonomy): Eukaryota > Fungi > Ascomycota > Orbiliomycetes > Orbiliales > Orbiliaceae > Orbilia > Orbilia brochopaga. Next base: position 809,400 of record JAVHNQ010000011.1, on the reverse strand, counting down.
TTCCTCTTCACGCGTCTCGATTGCGAGTGATGGGATGATGTCACGGTTCCTTAGTATACCCTTGCCGCAGACTGAACGCCTTAAATTTCGCAAGTTTTAGCCAGGGTCCACCCCTAGACCGCCATTGCATATTCCCAATAGCGAAATCGTAATTTTAAACATATATCGAATCTTCACTTAGATGCAACATGGTAAACTCTAGCTTGTGCCGTAAAACCGGCCCAAACACAACTAGTACAACCGTGGAGGTAGTAGTAAATACCATACGTAAGCCAAGTTACCCGTGCGGTCAATTAACGTTATGATGTCGGACAATACGTATACCTTTGACGTCAAGTATACTATCCAGTCTACTTTGCGGAGCTTGCTGCTTTTCCTTGGAAACTGCGCCACTTTATGGCTGAAATATTCTGAGGCTGGGACTGAACCACTAATGGTGGTTGTTAGTACCAATCATTGAGCTCTAGCTCGCTAGATGTCTTGCTGCTCCAATCCATGCCCGCCTGAGCTACTAGCTGAACGGGAGCCACACGCTTAATTCCGTCCAACAAACCACCGTACTATAGCTTACGTCTGGCGACTTGAGTAATATAATGTTGGGAAATGCATATGTGCCATTCAGCTGGATATCGCATCGGCTCAATGCACCTCGTTTGGCTTCGCGAGTGCAAGCGAGGTACATGTCCCTGAGCCGACGTGCATAGAGCTTGTGGAGGCTGTGAAAGGCTGCAATGGCTCGCTATGTAGGAAATCGTCCTTCTCGACAGGACATGGCCGGCGTCACCTAGCGTAAACCCTATGCACCTAGCCGATTGTGATAGCGTTATCTCCGAGGAGATGGCGCCAGGCAGCCAGTTATCATTGCATTCCTGGCTCGAACAGCCCTCCAAGATATCAAGCGGGCGCGGCGGGCGTCGACCCACTTTTGTGGAATTCGATGAGCTCATGATGCGACTGGTTGGGGGAAAGCTGGGAGGTCGACAGCGTGGCGGTGCTCTTGTCGAAGAATGCTGATTCGTGGCACAAATCCTGTTCCGGCGCGATCTACCAGCCCGGCATTGTGCTGTGATGTCGGTAGACGTCGGCGTGTAGCTAAGTGGTCTAGCTATATAAAGTGCCCCGCATCCCTCGACCATCCCACTTCACACTGCTACACACCCATTACATCCACGATCCAGATACACACCGGACACTTCTGAATTCACTCAATCGTTCATATTTATCACACATCCACCCATCATGGACTTCCTCAAGAACCTCAGCGGCGGCAGCGAGAACAAGCAGGGCGGCGAACAGCCGAACCAGCAGCAACCCCAAGAATCCGGCGGTCTCGGTGGCTTCATGAATAAGGCCAAGAACTTTGCCAACGAGCAGGGCGGTGGCGGCCAGAAGGGCGAGCAGAATGAAGATATGCTGGATAAGGGTACGCACGATACTATCTCTTCTTCGCCAATGCTTGACTCCAAGGCTTCCTGTCGGGTCCGCGCATGATATCATGCAGGACGGACTGTGAAGTGTTGCGAGACCCTGCATCTCGCTGTTACGTCATCGATGCTGACATGAGGGTCAACACAACACAGGCATCGACATGGTCCAGGAGAAGATCTTCAAGCAGGGCCCACAGGACAATGAGTCCGCCGCCGAGCAATTTAAGGATGAACAGATCTCCGACTGTAAGTCGCCTACCTACACATCCTTTGGTTATGAAATAACGTGCATCGATCGCTAATGACCATGTTTCCATCATTTATAGTCATCCGCAACCAATACAAGTCGACAACCGGCAAGGACTTCCCTGCTGCTGATAAATAATTGTCGTCTTATATCTTTAGTTTGTCTCTACAGTGGTGCTTACGGGTGGCGTCGGGGGATTGAATAATGGGTTTCGTGTACGTACGCTTTCGTCGCGGATTTGCCTGTTGAGCACGGTAACACGGGCAGACGTCATTCGTCGATGTATGGCTCAATGATGCTACTATGCACTAGCTTATCCGCTGTTTATGGAATGGAATGCAATGGATAATTGAATTCGGGATTTCGAACGTGTTTCATCTCGCACAAGCCATATGCCATGTGACGTTTCTGTGTTCAACCTTATAATAAGTATACTCAAGCAAATGTGCGGCTGTAGAAGGGACTTTTCGTACTGCTCCGCGTTACCAATTGCCACATTGAATATCCAACAGGTCATTAGTTCTCCGATAAAATGAATGTGTAATTGTCATGGAGTAAATACTCTCTAAGCAGCTGAGAGGTAACAAAATTGGTTATCGTCGGTTTATAGGTTAATTTATATTCGCAATACTTGATATATGGTTGACTGAGGGATGGGGATAGCCTCGGATTGTCCAGATTTATTTGCAGTGTTTCGCACACGTCTCGTTCCAATCGGAGAATAACATAGTTTTCAAACACATTTCTAATTATATTATCAGAAGCGATTGTGATCGATTATCCTCGAAAACAAATGCTAATACGAGTGAGGGATCAGTTCAGGTGGACTTATAGTCCCCAATTGCAAGACTTATCAAAGATGTTGTTTGATCGCCGCTCTTGCCGGCGGCGATTTGGATAGCTGATCAGACCTGATCGCAGAATGGATATATATTGAGATATATATTCTAGAATCCCCGCGTGAGGGCCAAGTTACTTGGCTGCGGCCTTCGCCTTGGGAAAAAGCTTGATAGTATTTGGCTTCTGTTTGGTCAAGCGAAGATGCTGTGCAGGCGTGCAGGCTGCATATGCGCATATGTAACCCAAGCCGGAGAGATTTGGCGTTATGTCAGTTCGCTGTGATCCAAGATTTCGGTCCTCCCACGAGGTTTCACGATCACGCCCAAGCGGTCTGCTATTATAAGTACCTCGTGCTTGTGCTGCGCTGACAAATCGCCGGTTAATCGATCTCTTAAGATATCATGAGTGCACGACTGTGTTACCATGACTTGCCGTTTTCGGCAACCGCCTTTCACAACACTCGCAACAAATATTTAAGTTACTATCAGCCAACTATCGTCTTCGTTCACAGGCGTCGATAGCGATTCATGCCACAACTCCAAAGACCATTTGCCACCTGCGGTCCTCGTCAAGGCTCAGAGCTATCGATTCCAACGGCAGCACGAAGTCTATTGTTTACCAGAACATTGCGGCTGAGAACCAAATATCTCGGCATCCAGTGCCAAGTAATGCCCAGAGATCTAGCTTGGTCTCGATGTCTGAAGAGGCGAATTTGGCGCCTTCAAAAAAGGGGGACATACAATGTTCCAGCAAGCAGTAGGAGCCCGATGGCGGTCACTTGGTTCTTTCTCGCGCTCACGCTATCACGACTTGGCTCTTCAATCCTGATATTTGGAAGTATACTGGTAAACACAAGTGCTTCAGCCACCGCAAATGCACAAATTTCTATTACCGTCTAGCAACTGCGATTTGGCGATGTCTTTGCTAGCATCAGGCCAGGTACCGAGTACAATCCTGCGGGATCTCTCAGGCAATGGCTGTTTCGAAATTTCCAAGTTGCCTCCTACGGAAAGCCAACATTGCCATCTATTTTCTCCATCTCTTACAGGAGTTTCGACCACACCTCGTGCGAACTAAGCTGCTCTGGCCGCGAGAAGAGCGCGAATGAAGAAAAGGGCTTGCATTCCCAGACCGAAGGATCACAGAAATCGCTTAATTCGATCCATGGACGATCGAGAGAGCCAATCGCCGTCGCCGTCGCGGAACTAGCCAAGCGCTTGGCGAGGGATCAAGAGCTACCGCACAAACAACACAGGTCGCCTGTTACTTCCGTAGAACAAGATTCCCTTTCGTCCTGGCTGGACTGCATGCCGTGCTAATTAGTTTTTGCCATCGTGGAAAGGCGCTTGGCTGGGCGTTCAAGCTTTTTCGCACCCGCTAGCATGACTCTCACAGACAATTGTACGAATGTGCTCGGATGCAATTTCACTCCTCTGCGAAATTTACTGGATGTGCGGCTGAGCGATATTTATCTGGTTGGTTGGTCGAAAGTGGTACAGATCTTTCTTTGACAAGTGGACGGCTCTTGGGGACGGCTGCAGTCAAGGGTGCTGATCAGGAGCTGGTTTTCGGCTTGTAAGATGGAAGATAAATAGGTACGGTGGCGCCGCTTCTTGAGTAAATTTCTGAAGCCTTCTCTCTCCAGTCGATCAAAAGGCAATTGGTGGAATACATAAAAGTCAATACCATTCCTATCATACTTCGACCTATCCCCCACGAAGCCAATTCCATCCTATATTCCCTTGCCTCAAAACAGAACATCTATCAAAATGCGTACCTCCTTCGCCGTCCTCGCTCTCTCCGCCGCTGCGATAGTCGCCGCACAGTCCGCCATTGACGAAGGAAGGGAGCGCTACTACTTCTTCTTCACCAATCCTTCCCGCTGCTCCTCCGCCACCGGCTGTACGGACGAACAACCACCCTGTGGCTCGCAAAACCGCACCTGCGGCGACAAGACTTGCGGCACCTGGGGCGGTATGCAGAACGTCTGCTGCAACGCCGTCCACTCCGGCAGCTCGACCGAGGACTGCGGCCCCTGGAAGGACACGCTCGAGAAAGCGGACATCAAGACCGCCGGCACGGCCGCTACAACCACGGAACCAGACGTCCTGTGCAGCGATTCGGAGAACTATATCATCTCGGTGCCTGACTTGAGTGGCCGCAACATCTGCTGCCCGAAGGGCAGGGACTCCGTCGTACAGCTGCAGTACAACGATCTTCTGAACAATGTCACTGTCGTGGGTGCGAGGTGCATCCCGGCTGTTGGTGGGACTTCGAATGCGCCTTCCGGCGACAAGTCGGACCCGCCGTCGACCACTGGTACGAGCAGCGGTAGCAGCAGCAGCAGTTCGCCAAATGCTGCAAGCAGACTGCAGGGTGCATTTGCGCTGGCACCAATCGCGTTGCTGGCCCTTGCCGGCTTGTAAGCTAGATGGGAGGGACGTTGTTAATGATCAATGGCAGCAGGAATAAGGGTTGCAAGGGTGTGGATTGGGTAGTTTAAGGGTGGCGTTATGTCAGTCACGTTTCTGGGGAGTCTATTCAATACAAAGGGGGTTGACGCATGTATGATATATATATATAATATGACAATATTTTTCACATTAATCTATCGTATAATTTCTCAAACTATGCGGAGAGACCTCGATAGAATCGGCTAGTTACTTGTCTGATCACTTGCGAGATATCTATGGAGCGAGGCACATGTCTGTAGAGCGGTCCTCCATCCTTACCTGATCGAGTTAGGGGAGCCGTGTTTCCGATTCGACTGAGGGCTCAGCGCGCATACAGCATGCAGCATGCGACTAAAGCACTATGTGGCGTCAGCTTGACGATAAACAAAGGATCCGACAACTGCCATATTAATATTCAGAGGTATCCTCGAGGTCATTGTAGAAGCGGGCTCGATATAGATGTACAGCCGACATGCGCGCTGTGTAAGTCGCAAAAAAAAAAAAAAAAAAGAAAGAAAAGGCAAACCACGTCTTTTCACGCACATAAAGATGCCGCGCCTGAATACAAACACAGTTGGAGAGACTTCGTCCCACCACTTCCATCACGGCTAGTCAAGATAACAAAAGAAATAGTCATCGCCCAGCTCTTCCATAGCTCTGAAACCCTGCTCTCCGAGCTTCGCTCTTATTTCCTTTTGATCGTTGGTGAGCTTCTCGGTTTCGGTTTTGACTGCTTCCTATAAATAGTCCGGTGAATTAGTGGAGGCTTATGAGTTCTTGCGGGTGGATACTTACTTCGTAGCAAGCCCATTTCTCGACTAGCCTCCATAATGTATGCTGCTTCTCCATTTTATTGTCGATGAAGGCTCCGTAAAGGTCCCAGCCGTTGATGTACCTCCTGCTCGAGAAACATCCACTTGAGTCTTGTGCATCTTGCCCGTCGACCTGAGCGGACGGAGTGGTATTGACCGAGGCGTCTATGAGACCACCGCTAGCCGTTGAGCCAGTATCCGCACCAGCCAACTGATTTTCACGGACTTCAATCCACTTAAGCCGCTGTTTCTTGTAGTGCAGAATGAGATATTCGAGTCCACGTGGTATCATGTGGAAACCGGTGAGCAGATCCCTCCGCCCCCGTTTCGTCCAAGTACTGAGACTCAGTGGCGTAATACGATTGATGAAGTCTTTTCTGAGAGCATAGTCCTTGTGCTCGAAGCACCTGATATGGTAGACATCTATGCAGTTCCAATGTGTTAGACAACATTGTCACATTTGGTTCAAATGGATGGGCAAAATTCTATACCTGGATGGGTTTTCGAGTAAGGGCCAAAAGCTCCTGGGAATACCGAGAGACGGTATTCTCCTGCTGTAATGAATTCGTCACAACCGGCGCATTCGCATTGACCCCAGGGTGACTTTTCGATGAAGTACAGAGAGTCAGGGTGATGGAGTGGTTGGATGAAACTGTTAGGTCTAGAGCTCTGCGGGCTGGGAAAGGGATCCATTGCAGATCTCAATGAGTTCACTCGTGTCTGCCACCGAGATTGTAGTTGGACAGCTGAAATAGGTGGTTGGGATGTAGATATTCTTGATGTAGGTGCACGGTGTAGACGCGTTGTTTAGAGCGGCTTATGTATGTCGGATTGGACTTCGTGCAATTGTCTCTGCAGGAGCGACATTATGCTGTCAACGATCACGATATCAACGTAGCAACACGTCGTTCAATTGATCAATACCCCGACCTTGGGGACGGCGCTCGGTCTATCCAACTGGTCTCGAAAGTCAAATATATGGACATTGCGCAAGCTTAATCTAGAAATATAGGAGATTGTCCCAAGGTCATGCTATGCGACGTCAATTATGCTCATATACGATAGAGTGGTACTTTGTACGTATTTATTATAAGCACAGAGCTATCATCGCCAATATGATTTTACGCTTCGTTTGGCTTCTCTTTCCCAGTAGGATTTTATCTAGACCCGGCTATTTGGGGGAACCAAGCTACGCCTTCAATTCGGGAGTTGGGTGCGTGCCGTAGGGCACCGATCTCTATATCTCGGATTTAGTTGCCATCCACTCGTCATCCCTGTCGACGACATGTTTGGTAGTTGCTTGGAAATTCAGAATGCAGACCGGCCGACTGGAGGAGCCAGAGATTTGAATCTCAAGATACCGAATGGTGCGCGTTAATAGGGTATATAAACTATTTGCAGATAACAATGGAAGTCGTCTCCCAGGGTACCTATCGAAGAGAAAATGCTGATAACCTAATTCAGCGGGAAAGGAACCTCCAGATAGCAAATGTTTATCGACTGTGTATCTCAACATGCCCATATATTAGGATATGAGGCCTTGAGGCCCATTTTTGGTTGTCTGATCAAGACTATAATATATGTGAGCCCCTCTGATGCCAGACAAGTGTGCATCTGTGAGCCAGATTCATTAAAACGGAGTTGAGACCAGCGCCTGGCTCCGAGGCTAGGTCGAGACAATCGTCGTCTGATGGCGTCGCTGCGTAGATATCGAAATTTTTTCTGCGAGTGATGATATATGTGTCACGGTAGGACATTATGACGCTGATCCCAATATTACTACTGTATGCTGGAGAAGTCTCGCACAGCCGAACTACCCATTGTGTGGGATGTACGAAAGTTTGAACAATAGAGACCCACAGTTTAACCCAAAGTTCATCACTTATAGTAAGTTTGAGAAAACGTCGAGGTCTGACGCCTGCTGTGGAACAGCTTCACTGAGATGTATTATGCCAGTAATGGTGCTGTGAAGTTGGTACCGAAGCGGCTCCGCATGAAGAAATGCAATGAAAAAAAATTCAGTTCATGCATGCCTTTGCGTCCAGCGTCTGATCTACACAAGTTTATACTACTAAAATTTACAATGTCTGGATCCATCGATCCATCCGATACAAATACATATAACATACTGAAGCAAAGAATGGCTCTAACTGTCCTGGTGAGCTAAACACGCTGTTTCCAACCATCGTGCGAATCTCACGGACCCGATGTCTACGGCACGCCAAAACAAATCACTGATCCAGAAAAGTGCCGCCACAACAATAGCCCATCCGCCCAACACTCCCATAAAATATCCTATAGTACCTCGCCCTGTATATGCCCAAAGATTTACTACGGCCCAAAACCCTAATGTCCTACAGAGAAAGCCGTGCATCAGATATAAAGCATATGATACTTTCCCCAAATATTGTGCGAAAGTTGTCGTAAAGGGGCTTTGTAGTCCTAGCTTGCTAGGACTGGAGAAAGATATCGTTGAGACGACAATCACTGCCGAGACAGACGGCCAAAACCTGATTTTATCGCGGACAAAGGAGGGGCTGTAAGTAATAATCCATTGATATCCTGGTGTCTTCTCTGGACCATGGAATGCATCTGGGATCGATGCGAGATATAATCCGAACAATAGCAGAGGGAACAAGATCATATTGTTTCCTTTGATTTTCCTGCCCGCCCGTATAATAGTAAGTTCGGCAAGTACGGACCCAGAAAGGAAGCAGCATACATCCCATCTGTCATAATAGAGTAAACACGCCAATGCTATGGTGCTTAACATGCATAGTCTGATAAGGGATTTTACTCTTGAAAGTCCAAGAAGTGAAACGAAAACTAGAATGCTGCACTTGAACTCTAGTGGTATCGTCCATAGGTGCGGGTCGTAATCGCTGTAATATTCTTTCCATGTGAACGGGTTCGACAGTTTGACCCATTCACAGAAGACATCTAGCATTTGTTGCCAGAAGCTGGGAAAAATCGGCGGGTCCGCTTCTCGGAAACCCTGTATCGTTTCACTGGCTTTCGCATATTTGGCCGGCCAGTCAAATGCTCCAAGAGATATCAGAAGCCCGATCAAGGATAAGCTTGCTAGGATTGGCAAATTAAGACGGATAGCTCGGCGAAAAGTGGAAGACGAGAGAGTGGTCAGAACCGGAGAGCGATCAAAATCGCGGTGGCGGATGAGCTTTATTGCTTTGTAGGAGAGGACATAACCGGATATAACAAAGAATATTGAGACTAGAGAGGTACCGGCCATAAAACTTCGTATAATTGGAAGTTGGAATGGGCTGATATCGGATGGCCTGTAAAGGAAGCCATATTCCAGGGCCGGGAAGTAGGCCGTAAAGAAATGGAAGAAAAAAACGAAGAGGGCAGCGAATCCTCGTAGGCCATCGAGATAGGCTGTGGGGGAAAGCTTTGCACTGCTTGCGCGAAGAGAACTGCTGTTGTTACTTGTAGGAATGATAGCCGTCGATGAATGCGAAGCCAGACTCGAGGCTGAGGGGGGCGAGCGAAAGAATGATGGACATAGGAATAATATGGTTGCTTGAAGTGAATCTTTTGCGAGAGGAATTATTGACTCAGAGAGCAGAAGAATCTTCTCGTTGGTGTTCGAGGACATCGAGAAAGCATCTGACCGAAGCCGCTCACTTGGAAGTGGCATCATCTACTCTGTAAGGAAACTCCAACCTAAGAAGATGGTATCAATGTTATTAAGATTAGATCTTCTGATGTTCGACCTGCGAATATAACAGAAAAAGCGAAAGGGCTGTCAGCCACTGCGAGAGACCAGTGAGCTAGAGTGAAGAACACTGATGGCCCATAGGTGAGGGCAATCTGGGTAACCTGGCATTTGTAGCAAGCGTACATAAATTATGCATGTATACATACATGGTTGGTTTTGCGCCGAATAACCTACCAGGATTGTGTACTTGTATATGACGCAACCCAAAGCCTAGCGGGTACTGCGATTTCCTGAAGCTTTCCAATTTATTCGAATACTAGACTCGTCTCGTGTAGATTATTGCAAACTACGTCGCAGAGATCTACTGCAATTTCCCCATGTCTATCCCGATGCCATTTCAGATGCTTGGCAGATCTATAGATCTAGCCCACGAGCTCCGGAGCTGTGGCGCAGCGGCTTGACTCAAGATCGTTCAAACCCTCCAAACTGCACGCCAACTTCCTCAAGTTTCCACTCAGCCTCTTGTATCGGCTAACACCGTATGGACTAAGCTTCTTCCGGGTGTGGCTGCCCCGAAGATCGGATTCTAGCATGGTAGCGAGACTGTTCTGCATCGTTCTGAAACATACTATAGGATGCTCAGCCATGGCTCCACAACACAATGTCATGTTGCAGACCGGCAGAGCTCCGAAGATCTTAGGATTACGGCATTCCCGAAACCATTGTAACCTTAGTGTGGTCTTCAGCGTGGGTAAACCTGGTAGAGTTTCGTGAAGTCACACCTCAAGTTGTCGTAGATAACACACTATCGCCCAGAATGTTAGGTTACACTCATATTCAATGGTATTGTTCAACTCAATTAATCTTAGTCGAGCTTAACAATAACATTGTGTGGATCTGCAGAGCTAGCTGTGACATCAACTAGAAATTCCGTAGAATTGTAAAACTCCTGGTGGAAAGTTGCAACATCGGGGACTGAGCCTTGGGAATCGAAATCCGATCCCTGGGAGAGTACGTTGTAAAATGGAACATTGTATTGCCAACGGTAGGGACTACAGCTGAAGGTTCGGCTATAAAATGCGGGCTGATCCTCGAGTCCCTGCCCATTCTTCCTCCAGATCAATCCACAGCAACTTACAATCATAGTACACAACATTCAATATCTTCTACAAACATCGGACTGGATCCGAGTAAGAACAATCTTTTATTTTTACCATACTCGGCTCTCCGATTCCAACTATCTCTCCTTAATTTTTATCTTTAATCCACAGATCTTTCTTCGGCATCAAATCTATTACCACGAACTTTAGAAAATGAGGGTCTCTGTCATCTCTCTCGCGCTCCTCTGCTCAAGCGCTTCTGCGCTTGCTGTCCCTTCAAGCGGACAGGAGGCGACGGACGTAGCTAGTCAGCATGAGAGTCGTATGATCCATCCGATCAACCTGCCGGAGGAAGTTCTGAAGGAAGAAAAGAGAATGATCCACCCCATCAATTTGCCGGAAGAATTCCTAAAGGAAAAGCGAATGATACATCCCGTCGACGCCCCGCTTGAGACCGACGAGCCCGATAATAAAGAACGCCGTATGATCCACCCCATCAACCTTGAGGCGGACCTTCTTAAAGAGAAGCGTTCGAACCCTCCGCGCCCGATTACTCTCCCCGGGCCGAGGAAGGAGAAGCGTATGATTCACCCCATCAATATTGAAGCGGACATCAAGGAAGAGAAGCGCGGTAATCCTCCGCGCCCGATCACCTTGCCCGGGCCAAGAAAGGAGAAGCGTTTGATCCATCCTATCAACATGCCATTTGAGCTCAAGAAGGAGAAGCGCGCTGCTCCCCCGCGCCGCCCAATCACCTTGCCCGGGCCAAGGAAGGAGAAGCGTATGATCCACCCCATCAACCTTGAGGCGGATCTTCTGAAGGAGAAGCGCAATGCTCCCCCGCGCCGCCCGATTACTCTTCCTGGACCCAGGTAAACTAGCTCTTACGGACTAAACTGAGATCCTTGAGATGTCGTTGACTGCCTCTGGTCTGATGGTTTATGAGTATTGGGACCGTATAATTCTTTGTATGGAGCGTTTATTCAGTGTAGCGTAACGTATCCTAGACGCTGGACGAGCGGTTATGGAGCGCGAACTCTAGTATAAACTGTACAATATTCCTCCTCGAATGAATGTATGTAGTTATTAGAATGATTTAAAGACAATCTGAGACTTGGGTCACTATAAAGTGTGGAGAATTCTTTAGAAATGTTGTTCTGAGAATTGAATTTCAAATTGAAAAAGATTAATCATTGCAAAAAAACCTATGTAAACACGTACTGTTGCGTAGTTCTCAGAAGCGCGATAAAATCAATTACCAGCTATACTGTTCCTCAGTAAATCGAACGATTGCACCTTTCTGCCCAAGGTCAGCTACTGCTAGCCTAACTGCGTCTCTCATACCAGGCGGACCGCAAACAACCACAGTTGTTCCGTTATTCACATTTCCACCAAGTATCTCACTCTCCAAGACCTCTGCTAATGCAAATCGCCTGCCGATTAAGACACGAACATCCGTCTCGCCCCAAGTCGCTTTTCCATCGACAACCTTGCCGCCTCTATCGCCAAGGAGCCCTTCTACAGCGTGAACCAAGCATTCTGTCCGCACGCTCCAATAAAGTTTTGTTGTTCCCACTGATGAAAGGAACGGTCGATATCCGATCTGGGGAAGGATGGCTGTGATTCCGACACCACCGGCGATAAAAAGAACATTGGGGTATTGATGTGATGGGCTAGGTTTTGGCGAATGCATGATTGACAGATCTGGACCGTAAGGACCTTCCAATAGGACGAGAATACCATCAGAAGACCCAGCATAGGCTGCAAGCTGCGACGTTAGGCCACCTAGACGTCTAATGAAGAACACAATACCAGGAGGTCGATCTCCGTTGGCGCTGCTCTGCTGAATAGATACCTTGGTATCGTCACACTTCTTACCAGCTTCGAGATCCTTTGGGGATGCATCCTCTGAATTTTGTCTAGGCGCCATTGAACCTGTAGTTCCTGTCATTGGCAGTACGGAGAAAGGGTGGTTCTCCCAAACGCGCCAATTCAAAGTCGGGAAATACAAGAATGCCTGTCCGGTTGTCGAGATACCAGGGATCTCTACCCTAAGGTAGTCGTCGTCCACTCTGGAGACGTAAGCTCTTCTCAGACCATTTTGCATCAACTTGAATGGCCGAGCGAGCAGTCGATCGAATCCCCAGAAGGCAAAGGCAACAGCAACCCAAATCTCATATCCCCATTGCCAGTAATAGCGGAAGTACATGTGTAAGAAGGACGCAATTATGGCAAGAAGCGACAGTACTATATGCGATGCGAGGAAAAATTCGTAAACTCGCTGACGGATATGTAGCAGGGAAAACGGTAGTATGAGCGCGAGCGTGAGTGTCCCAATGATCCCCCAGTACCAGTACGGGTAAGCCGCTTCTTCAGAATGTGTACCCAACTTGACCTGGAACTGCAGGTACAACACGGAGTGAAGACAAGCTTGTATAATGGTAAGAAACCCGAGCCATCGATGAACAAGGACGAATGTTGACCGAGACCAATTCGTCACGTATAGGAGCAGATTATTTCGGCTTGAGTAAAGAACTGCTAGGATGAGGTTGCCGAAACTTAACATTCCGACACGGTTGGCGACGGAGATTGCAACCGCCTGCGATCCTTCGTACCATAGGTTTGGGCTCACAATCGTGTAACTCACGCCGGAGAGGATTGTGTTGACGACCCATATATAGGCGATGAATAGTGCCTGTCCTCTCGTGGGAACTATCCCCAGGCCGAGGACGGCTGGAACCGCATGCTTAGTTCCGAAGGCGGGAGGATCGATGAGGTATGCGTAGAACTTGCTGACGAGCGTTTGTGGCAGAGGGAGAAAGCGGAGTATGGAGAATAGTATCGGGCCGAGGGTGCAAGTTAACACCAGAACAAGGCTGATGCACGATTTCGTTAGCAGACGTATCAAACGTCAGCGAGTCCGAGACATCTCGAGACTTACGTGTAAACATTGTCCACGGAGATGTTCTTCTCGATCGCATACAAAGCGCCATAGTTCGCAGAGTATAGCCACTCATTCACGAGCGACGTCCGATTGAGCACCACGGTAGAATTAACAATCTCTGTCGGTGGAGTTGTTACGCGCGCGAGAGCATCCTGATAAGAATACTTGGGTAACGGCTGGTTGTCCTTTCGTCCAGCGACATTCATCTCCCAATAAGTTTCCAACTTGGAGATGGGCGTATCCGCAGGACAGTGGGTATGAATACACCAGGCCAACGTCTGCATGAAGAAGTCGTTCGACGCGTAGCATTGCGGGGATGGCATCTGGTGCATCATTGCCATGGAGCTGGTACTCATGTCCATGTGGTGATGTGAATCCGGGCAGTCGAGCATGAATCCAGAAGCGGAGTTGCGACAGGCATACGCGCAGACAGGGTCCCATTGATCGACTCCGAGGCCAACGGTCCCTCCATGTGCAACTCGTCCAGTAAAATCTTTACCAGCTGCAGAAACATTAGTCAGCCAGCATGCAAGAATGAGGAGGCCTGCGAGCCATCTTGGATGACTCTTGTCCCCGGGCAATATGCTGTCTTGCGAAAACATTCGACAACGGCAAAGACAAAATATTATAACGAGAGATAGAAAGATTTCCGACTGTTTCTGACGTCGACGCTGAATCCATCCGCATGAGTTCCTGAAGGGCACAGAGAATCCAAAAGGAAAGTGGTCCCTAGGCTTTATAATGTCCAAGTCCAGCGAACCGAGCCCACAAGGTATGCATCCTGTTTCATGTAACTGGAAATTCTCTAAGCTCCTAAATTACGGTGGCAGTAATTGCTTAGGTATACGAAGTACATCAAAATCGACAAGGCCGTGAATAAAATGCGCACGTGTGACACATGCACACAGAGTTCCATCACCTTTGCAAAATATCGAGCAATACTGAAATTCCATGAAGTAAAAGTTCAGCGCCACTAAGGTCTCCACAGAGCACGTTTGAGCAGTTTAAACAGCTTCTGCGACTGAGGTTTGACAGGGGTCTGCTTCTGTCGTGAGGAATCGACCAATCAAGAGCGTGATATTTGTGACAGGTGGGTCGCTACCAAGACCCTTGGCTCACTACCAGAGTCGTGCGAGCTCATCAGCTTCAACATTGGCAGCGGATTATATGATGTCTGAATATATATGAATATTTATACGAAGAACAACTGCGAAGCGGCGTTCTCCGACATAAAATATGGAAGGATGATTTGACTAAAAGTTATACATGATCCAGAACGCCGGTTTATTCCACCGCATGATATTTTGCCCCTGGCACGCATGCAACGTCGGTCTTGGCAGTGCGTGCGGGGTGACCAATAGAGTTTTCGCTTATGACCAGAGCTGCAGAGCACTTCGAAAGATTGAACTTTATTCTTCGGTTACCATGGTCTATTCCTGATAGTTGCTAGGCTGTTGATCCTTGTTTCTAGAATTCAATACTATACCTCGCATCGTGAGTTTAAGGAAATGTATAAACATACAATTGTGCAATTCTCTTAGTGGTATGCTTGGCGATAACGCGGGAGATTTGGAACACTACTCTACGAGACAACCAGAGCGAGTACATGATGACCTAGCTGGACCATATAATATTGTTGAAACCATTGCATTAAAATTTGAATTTCTTTGCGCCTCGAGTGGCAGCGTATATATATATACACAAAGTCCGGCTTGCTATTCGATGGTTACGACAACAAGAAATGCATATCTTTCCCCCCCATCAGGTGACTCACCACACTGGTATATCTTGGATCATGGCTAACTGCTATGGTCCTCCTGCTATTAGCATTTAAGTGGATCACCAGCGGTCGCGGTGTTTTTCTGGGTGTCGAGAATCAAGCAGGCCTGGTTCGAATCTTGATATTTTCCTGGGTAGGCCCCCGAAAGATATTTTGGATAAGCTTGAGCCCCAACGACAAATGGCTGCTTAAGATCATCAGGTATGTCGGTCCAAGTAAGGTAAAACATTCCAGGCCTCTTTTCGTAATAATTCATCAGTACTTGACGAGTCGCATCTCCGCATGGCTTGCCTGGACCCGGGGTCCCGATATGTGCGCCTTTCTGGCATAGCGTCCAGAAAAAATGATAATGATGACCCAGCTGCGGAACAGAGGTTGTCGGCTCATGGTAAGCCCATTCGACGGTTAGGCCCGGCATGTTGGGGGGGATGTAGAGGTCTTGCCAGAGCACAGCGAGAGTGTTGTCCGGGATGCACGGTGAACCGCAGCTAGCCGGGTCGATGGGAAGACTTTTAGGAGGAAGGGACGAGATTTTACCGGGATCGGTGAGTGAAAGAAGCCCGTTCATGGATATGTAGATTTTGGTGCTTGATTCGTCGAAGATCCTCATGGGGAATTCGAGCTGAACTTCGATCCAGGCGTCATCAGTCGCTCGCGACCACTCTTCAGTTGTGTTCACATTGCCCGTCCAAGCATCTTCGGCAGCGAGATAGTCCCTCTTGTTGACCCTGGATAAAGACTGCTTGGAGGGATCTCCTAGATTCATAGATAGGTTTTGTTATTCAACCGTTGAAGTCCTGGAATGCCATCGACAAATTCTGATAAATATTGGTCTATATCTTTGACTGGGATCTTTACCAGCTTTGGGCAGTGCAGCACCTAACACGATCGCCGCGGCCAAAATAACTTTCAAGGCGACTATCTTAGTGAACATGTTGTGGATATTGTCAAATGTTTGGATCAATTGGCAGGATACTGATTCCTTTTCCTAATAGCAGTAAATAGGCTGTTGATACCGACTAATGGTCTAAAACTATAATTCGGAACCACGGTACTTATAAACTTTTGACAGTCGTCCTGGTACTGACGAAAGTTTATCCACTTGAACGGTGGCTAGCACGTCGGCTAGGGCGGGCCGTAGAATCTTGTTTGTAGCTCAGAGTGATTTCTGATTGATTTCACATGTACATTCTGCTTTTTGGCAAGTCAAAGGCCATGCAGAAGGAGCCGGGATTTGCCACCCTGTCAAATTTAGGCAGTTCATTTCTGACATCTCAGCTATGGAGCGTATACTTGATCGGTTTCCATTTCGGGGCGTATCTCATGATCCTTGCAAGTGTAAGTATTCAGGTGCCCCAAGTGAAGAGAATTCTCTATCAGCTTCGATAACATCTGTCTGTCAAGGTTAGGCGAGGGAACAACCTCGACGCAATATGCAGCTTCAGAAGGAGATTCTGGATTTGCACTAGTTGCGTGTCAACTTTATGGTCATGAGCCTTTAGCCGTGACCTTTATATGCATTGCATTGCATGATTTTTCGGGCCAATCAATCATCCTAGCAGGTTCCGCATCGGTTTGAGATACTACTGTCTCCAAGAGAAGGCCGTATCATTGATACCTTTCAATTGTTGTTGGAGCGGCCCCCAAAATCAACAAGGACAAAATTTCAGGCAGCAGCGCTGTCCACGGGTGGTCCGGCCTGTTCACAAGACCAGCGCTGTAGCATGTCTCCTTCTGAATTCTGGGAGAGTTACCGCTCTTTTTCATGAGCGATAGTACGCTAAGAGGACGGTATGACTACGAATGATGGGTACGGTGAAAGGAAACAACTCCCGATTTTGAGCAGACGTGCGGTGATTTGAAGGCGACTTCCTTGAGTTTTATCACTACGTAATCGTAAAGACTATATAATTATCCCTGGGAACATAGAGAATTACTTGATGAGCTGAAATGCACTATTGATGTATAAAGAAGAATCCCTTCTGTCCAACCCCCAGCAATTGGCAGCACCAATATGTTAGCCTGGGCAGGTGGTCTCGTCAGCTAGACCGCACCGTAGGGGCAGGGCAAGGTCAAAGTTTGGTCGCTTCACTCTCTGAGTACTTAGATGGAGTAGATATTTTAGTAGCGGCTAGGATATGATACTGGGCGGCTATAGAAGAAATGGGGAGCACATGTGAGCTTACAGCCAACTTTCATCAAGCTTTGGTTCGTAACTCTCAAGCCTCTCTATACTTCCTATGCGAAGTCATCTCGTACCACAATCCAAAACTTAGCCTCAGGGCAGTGTGTTGTGCCACAAGCCCAAGCGAAAGCCACAATAGGAAGGCGGGATAGTCCACAAAGAAGGAAAGGTTCCAAATGGCAAACACCTGTATGTCGTTGGAGTGTTGTCTGTGGCGCGTTGCGTGTCGTCCAAAGGTGAATGCATGGTTTGTTTGACTTTGGAAGCTCTTAGGCGAGACGGGATGCAAGTGCGGCTGCTGGCGTGCTCGCCCCACACATCCAAATTCGCGCATGGCTCTTCACCGCACAGACTGCGGAATTTGCTGTGCGTCGCGTTAATAACTCTAGACAAGGGTGGGTATTCGAGACACAGGGGTTCTGGTTTACGAGAAGAATGAACGTCAGGCCTCGTTCTCCGGATTCTGGCTCACCTTAGAACAAATATAGCTCTATATCCGAGATCAAAACGGGTCGGTTAGAATTTTAGCTGCCCCTTAGTATTGTCTCAGGGTGTTCAGACAAACAAAGATGGTACTCTGTATCCTAGAACTCGGCATAAATGAAGGTATCGGCGTGTGTGATTGGATGGTGGCATACAGACGCCAAAAATCTTGTTGCCCTTGCAGTGTTAGGAAAGGAATCGGGTTTTGAACAAGGTCGATTGTCTTCTGTAAGAAACGCGCGCACCTGTGGTTTTCTCTCCAATAAACTTTCGTATTATTCATCGATCAGGTACCGAGACCTATGTGCCGGTGAAGCTATCTCTCCTGCGCGACGGAATTTGCCGGCGGCGGCTGTTAACAAGCTCGTCCGCAACATCTCAAACCTCTCCACCGTTCCCACGACTGCGTCGGCCTTTCTCTGGTTCAGGCTCCTCATCATTTTCTGGCCCAGGCCCAGGGAGCGCAAGGAAAATTAAGTTTTTTTCATCTTATCTTTATAATTCACTAACCCCATTCTCTTATTAGGATCGAGATCCAAGCTTGAGTCCCGAGAGCTTCTTCATTGCAGGGGGTGTGCTTATTGTAAGTCAATATAAACCAATAGCTTGTATCATTCTTCACTAATTCTTCTTATGACACGAATCAGCTCATCTTAACATCTACATGGCGGGGTGGCTTTTATCTCCTAGGATTGGAACATAAGATAGAGAGACTGGATGCAAAATTCGATCGCCTTCAAGAATCGACCAACCAGTGTGCAGTCGACGTGGAAGTCCTGCGGGGAGACCTTAAGCGTCTCGATCTGGACGTCAGAAGGATAGGAGGAAATCTCAAAAAGTTAGAAGAAACTCTTCTAAAGGCGATCGCCAGTATAAAATAACCTCCAATATTGGGCCGGGCGATATGAACGAGGAGCGGCGGGGTCTTTTTGAATGAAAAAAAAAAAAAAAAAAATTGGTACCTACAACTAAGATAAAAAGAGATTAGCAAGAGGAGAGAGTTGTTGGAAGCAAATCGTGTTATAGCCACCGCTGCTGGTAACGAGTGTGCGCACGTGCTTCAATAGTGGTGTATTTGCGAAGACGCCCCGGAGGCGCGTGTAAGCAAACTGGTGACGGTTCTTTCGTCTACATTTCGTGAGACTCTCTAGATCTGCGAGAGGAATGCAGGGATATAGAGTATCGCATTGTTGGATAATGTTAGAATCTATGGTTTCTAATGGACGGCAATCGTAGCTTGAATTCAGCATCTAGAAGCTCTGTTGGCCAATGAATGATAGCCTGGTGTACACACACATGTAGGAATTGATAGCGAGTGTGACGGGCTAACTTAACAGAGGCCGTCTTTAATTTTTCTGAGTTAGACTGCCCATCACCCCTTCAATTTGCGCCGGCGCAGATATCTTTGCGTCCAGCGTCTAATTTGCAAGACAAGCAGATATGGTAGGCGTCGACGCCGAGATTAACGGTCCCGTCTTTTCAGCACTGCTCCACCCTAGCTTCTAGTTTTCCTTGTCCTATTTAGAGCTTCTTTGGCAGGCTGCTAAAGTAGCTAGAAGACTTTCTGATTCCAGTTAATAATTATCTGCAGGAGCTTGCGGACCACAAGCGGTTTTATTTCTAGATCTATTGTGACATTGTACTTTGATATCTCGAATATTCTCTCGGTCTTTCCATTCTGATAAGTGCATGACTATAGCAAGTTCGTGAGCGCCGTGATACTAATTGATCTGGATCGATGGTTTTCTGCACTCAAGTGCTTCTGTTTGTAGCTTGATCAACCAGCTGCAATAGGGCAACGCCAGCAGGGCGCTACACTTGGGTGAGGTGGAAAAGGATTTTTGCTTCCACCTTACGGCCCGCCGGAAGGCAATATGGGCCTGAGTTGCTATGGGTCGATGTCCTGTATATAGCATATCACTCTAATCTAACATAACATATCATAACTGTTTCTTGTGACGCGTGGTAATTGTCTAAGTGTCTAGAAGAGTAGCTGCTGCTAACGCTTAATTACATACATGTATATTGGGCAGGTGCCGCCTGCAGCACTTGACGCTAGCGCTCTCTCTTCACCCCTTTACAATAACAACATACCGGAACAGTGTAATTCCTCTCATACATAATCTTGTAGTATCTTTCTTCATTATCAAAACTTTTGTTCTAGTTCACTGAGCTCTACGCCTCGGCGATAAACCAGCGATTTCATGGGAGGCCCCGGGAATCTGGTTGACATGATATGTAAGTTATCTCGCAAAATCCGCTACAAATATATGGAGGCTAAGAAGTCAGGTAATAAGTAGGTACACCAATGTCGATCGCAATCCCCTCATCAGCTGTCTTCGCCATCGATCTCCACGTTTGTCCCTGGTATTACCAACAGCAGCTCCCTTGCGTATGCTGCTGCGTTTCCAGCTGCGTAGGGTTGCCATCCTTTGTTCTTGTGTGAGTCGGCATAATTGCAGATGCCACAGATTACTAGACATGGGAAATTATTTATGAGCCCCGCCGCTTCCATTTCAAAACACAATACGCTTCCAAGCCCAGGGCTGCGGCTGATCTTGTCCCTCTCTATACCATCCCTCATCACCCGGTTTGCCGAAGCGATCGTACCATAGTGAACCACAGGCATGTCACTCGTCCGCTCTTCCCTCTGTACTATCCTTGTGGACGCGCATGAGGTGCAATCCTCCCCTCCAATATGCCTGTACTCCGTCTCGAACAGTGTATCACTCCCTGCCTGATCGCGGGCGAATTTGGGAAATTTTGAGAGCCTTGACATTTCTGCCAACAGACTACTTTTTCCTAGGTCGTAGTTGCCTCGAATCTTTGTAATGGCAGAGAGGAGAATAATGGGTGGGGCGTTGAGGAAACCCGTGAGCTCAAACCCGTCTGGCGTGGATTTGCCAAAGTCGTACTGCACCACCCCGCCATGACGCTTTATCGGCTGGCTGACAACAATGTCTCCAAGGCGGATATCTGCCTCTTTACTCGGGACACCGCCTCCAAGTCCCACCATCAGCCCGAATCGGATAGCTGGGAAGGTGGTTTTTAACATCATGGCGACTGATGCCGCCGAGGCGATACCCACGAAGCCGGCTGGCAGACATGCTATGACGATGTTGTGCTGTCCAATGCGCCCTAGCGTGTATATATTCGTGTCATGGTCGCTCGGAGGGAGATCTAGGTGACTCTCATCCATCATCACTCGTGCTGCAGTGAGCTCATCCGTCAAAGCGCAGACCCAGCCCACTGTGTAGTCTTGGTGTCGGAGGCGACGCGCCATCTTGAGTACATGTCAATAAAAAGGTTCGAAGCTTAGCTCTAGGCTTGGATCAACATTAAAGAAGAAGAACTTGTGGTATTCGAACTTTGCGGAAATGATGTGAGTGATAAGGGTCTTTTCTCTCTACTTTCGCAGAATGAATTTAGCAGAGCTTGATCGGATTTAGATTTGGCTGAAAAAGGGGCGCTGGCTCTCCTTTTAAGCTTTTCTAGACCCGGGACGCCAGATCTTACGATCCTTCTCGATGCACCGCCATCTTACTCAAAATTTTATCAGGTAATGTTCCAAAGCAATAGTACTGAAAATGAAAGCCCTACACCAAGTTAACTAGACATCTGCCAGCGCGTGCTTTATCTCTCAAGAGACCCTACTATAGAGGACGACCGCTCTAGGTTGTTAGGCAACACTTTACATCCATCTTGCCTGTTAGGCCGAGCCGATACAGTAGTAAATTAAGGGGCGAACAGCTGCAAGCAATCGCAACCGAGAAGCTGGCGAATTGACACAAACGCAAACAAGCGAATCCACAACGGCGACCAAGCAGACGGGACGGGAAGAGAACATTGCAAGCGTGTTTGTAATCAACCATGAGACAGACCTTCGGGGAAACACGAAGTTTAAAGAAGCTCTCAAAAGTACTGAATGGATTGAGGCTCAGCTGCGACATGCCGTGGTCCAATCTGATCATGAAAAGTGGGCTCTATAGATCTACTTGGTTGGATTCTAGTGGGCTAGTAGACTCCCTTGCTGAGGTATGTACAGCAACCGAAGTTACCCAAGGTTCTTTGAAAAGATACCTGATAGAGGTTTGACTCTCAGTAGTGTTTATATTGGCCTGATTCAGAAGTTATATGTTGGCAACAAACTACGAAACATACTAGGTAAGTACTTATCCGCGATATCCCAACATTCGCGATCACGGCGGCTAAACCCGCTGGTGTTAATTTGTTGCAGGGTTCCTGCAGCGCGTAAGCCAAGCGCACGCTGGCGTGACGGGACCGCTGAGCAGGTGGTACCGTAGATTATAAACGCGCACTGAACAAAGACTTCGTCAAGACTCGTTGCTGACTATTCCAAAGCAGTTGCCGGGGCGCGTGTAGTGAGATTGGTCAAGCCGTTCCATTCTGGCCCAAGATTGATCGTCTCCAGATCCGATATTGGCCACTGTGTAATTATCTCTTATCATTTAATGAAATGATACTAAATGTCTATAAAAGGTAGATACTTATACATACGGCGACAAAAGTGAAAATCTAGGCTAAAGGAGAGCAATACCAAATAAAGATACCAAGAGCAGGCCCCAAGAAGCCCCTCTGTCCCAACTCAATGCACCTCCTGCACCACTTAGTTGCGGCGGGGCCGGGACTCTGCTTCCCGATGAAAACTGGTTTGGGCGAAGACAAACGAGCCTCGCATCGGACCAAGGCGGGTTGCGTCCTTCCTTAAGCCAGACAGCGGTTAGCACCGGAGTGACCGCAGTGATGGACCTATCATAGTTCAGAGTCGCGTTCTGTCCGCTAAGGATGCCACTCTCTATAGTAACAGCCCCTGTCTGGTTGCATGCGCTCATTCCGCTGGTGCCATAGTTATCGGTGCCAAGCCATACTAGTTTGGAAGCTTGTCAGATTTCTATGCCCGTATTCATGCATAATTTATAAGATCTTAGGGGATTCCGACTGACCTGATGACAGTCCGTCATTGTTAGAGGCTTTTAAGCCGTCTGAGAACCATGTGGTCCTGTAGTCAAATTCGCCTCCGGCTTTACCAAACTGCTGGCATGCTGGTGGTGGATTTCCCATTGCGGAGCAGTTTGGGTTTATCCCCTTCTGGCCGGACCAAGACAACGCCATGCTCTTGGCTTGCGCGATCAAAGCATCAACGCATTCTTGATTGAAAAGTGTTGTGCAACTCCCATTATCAGCCTGCCCTTTGACGATTACCGAATTCGCGAGAGACGATATAATGGTGGAACAACCAGTGTATGGCAAATCTGAAGAGTGCAATAGAGATGAAAAGGGTGATGGTGTCACCCAGAAAGCTTCGAACGAGATACTTTGGTATGGTGGTAGCGCATAGGGTCCCTCTACAACGGCCTTCGTAAAAGTCAACGAAGTCAAACTGCCAGCCGTAGAAGCCCTGGGAACATCATCAGGTACAGCAAACGCATCTACGGTTATAGAGCTGGAGGCGTTGTAATATGTGAGATTCGTGACATTACAGGCCGAACCCCCATATGTGACTATATCGACGTTGATGGTTTGGGATGCGTCCTTGCCGTATCCGTAGAGGTTCTGAGCCTTGGAAGATCTCGAGCTCAGAGGCAGAAGTATGTAAAATAAGGGACCTACTCGAGAAAGTATCATAATCGTATTGACTGAGTGGATGGAATATATTAAACGGGGGATGATTTATTTCGTCTGTGGCGAATGTAAAGGCTGGTCGGAGTTGGGTCATTATCGCTGGGCCGGAATGTTTATGATTAATGCTCACAGCGACGAACCCCGCAACGTGCCGGGATAACCGGCGAGCTTTGGTTTGTGAACCAACTAGTCTCGGGGACGCGATGCCGAACCAACGTTTACCGCGGGAGCCCAGCTAGGCTAGTTTGTGTGACATCTTGGACCTCGTCAACACATCCGGTTGGGCCGGCTACCTCATTAGTGATCATTACGCCGCGGACCACCTGGTTGCGAAACTTATCGTTCAAATATATCCCCAAACCCAAAATGAGTTTGCAAGCATGAGTCCACGGTACATCATCAGCCAAGCAATTCTAGCTAGGAATCAGAAGTAATCGATGTTGTTTCAGAGTTCCAACAATAGAAGTGCAGGTATCCATCACGACAGAGATTGAACACACCGAACCACTTGAGTCTCAACATTGCAACGCGAAGCAGTCGGAGAGAACATTCGAATCCTCCTTCATTCGCCAGATGGCTCATATATAGTGTCGCTCAAAATCAAGCTACGGCTCGGATACAAAGTAGTATCGGGGACGCTGGATACAAAGAACCATGAAGCAAGCAAAATCTGGTTAGAAAGCTGGCGAGGCGGACGGGATTCTAAGTTCGATACCTACTTATATATGTTACATTCCTGCGGAGCAACGGCTGCCAGCGTCTTCTTCTGTTTTGTATCCAGCTCATTTCTCTTGCATCCTCTTTCGTACTACGCCCCCATAATTCTCTCTTACCCGAATATATCCGCCTTAAAAAAAAACTAATGTCGCCTATTGATATAGCTCTTTGGCCACCCGAATTACCCCTCGGATTCGCATCTGAGCACAGACAAGAAAATGATTGTGCTTCCTTGATTCATCCCATCAACCATATGAATTACATTCACCAAAGTCCTCGCGTCAATACCCAATTCGTTTCCGAGCGGCATATACGCAATCCGAAGTGCAATTATAATTATGGTATCAAAATAGCTCAAAGGCTAATGGCTTTGATATTATTCCTGGACTTGCTGGTATCTATAATTCGCATTTACTGGAGGTTAAAATACACTATCATTTAGTAGTCGGGCGGTCAACTCGGCGAAATTATGCGGCTATAGTCTACTGAATGCAATCGCAAATGCATAAGCAAATCTAGTTCTTGAGAATTTGACATTACTGTCATATTCGTAAAGTGGTCGCGGTGATGCTGATCTTGCCCGGACGGCTCGGGTGTCAGGTGGGTCTGCCAAGAAATCCTGAAGAGTTCACATTTTGGAGGATCGAAGGTTTGAATTGACGTATTGAATGATTGTTAACTTCGATTTCAAGACACCGTAAAAAGCGATGTTCGGATTTGGGTTGCGCTCGGACATGATGAACATATATGATGAAATAGAATCAGGGCTCATCGCTGAAAGCTTGGCCCTTCAAGATCTCTGATATAGGTGGTAGCCTTGTCTGGCTTGCTTCCTCAGTTCCGTTATCGCCTGCGTCTTTGCTTCTCCCGGGTGAGCTCGAGTCGTCTCTTCCATCTTCGCAGAGCCCACCCCTATCATCTCTCGTTTCTTCAAGAGGTCCGTCCTTCCCACCGTCCTTCCCCGGCTTTCCTTGAGAGTAATAGTGGTGGCGTGTAATATAGTTTTTAAGAAGTTCCTCTGGCAGCCAAGGTGCACGTGTGAAGATATCGTCTGATGATTGACCAAGTGTTTGTAGATAGCTTGTTAAAGTCTGTCTTTCCTGAATGTTAAGTTCAATCCAAGGCTTATGGGTAAGGTGTGGATTTTCGCGTAGGAAAAATTGATATGCCGATTTCGCTTTCTTCTATATACATTTCTAAGTATCATAGTACCCAAGGTATAATGTGGGGACCTATCATTGAGCGCATGCGCGCATGCGCAGCCTCTCACCTGCAGTGCTGCGTATCGGTCTTTGTGAGGAGGCTTGAGGTTGGTCTGCTCCCCAAATAACATCCGATAATATTCATTTGGCTTCATTTTTGATTTGGGCTTAGGAATGGAGGCTTGATTGTCCATCGTGGACGGTCGCAGCTAGGATCTGTTTCGGGGAATGAGGGGGTGTGCGCGAGTGAATGCCTGAGTTTACAGTGCAGTGCTAGAAAGGAAGTGGAGCATTCCAGCCCGCAAGCAAACGCATTTGCTAGACCCACATCGACTGGCTCACCAGCCACTAATCGGGCGCGGCGCTAAGCGTTTCGAGTGACAGATGTCTGGACTTAATCTCAGGGACGCTTACAAACTTTGACTTTGACTCGTAGTAAAACCCAAACACCAATTGCGCGATATCGCGGTTAAGGCTAACACTCAACGTCTTCAGAATCATACGATTAGATACTTGAGATACCGACACGTATAGGCAAGGCGTTCCGAGAGCAGCCGAACTGGTCATGTACTTTGTATTTACGCTTTCTGGTAACTCGTCGCCTAAAATGGTGGGCAGCAACTCAAAACCTGTATGTGTTCCACTCTCGAGATCTTTCGCTTATCATCACCCAGAGAGGAATACGGAAATCATCCAGCCTGGAGTGTTTAAAGGGTGATGACCGTGAGAGCGCGAACCGATTTTCAGAAATTATGAGCTCATGTGCGTTGTCTGGTACCACCGAGACTACTCGTTCATCTACTGATATTTGAGTGATATATAGATGGACATTTAGCTCATTGTAATGAATTGTGATCGCTACTTGTCAACGTCGCATTTCAAAAACGTCTCAAAACACATCAACAGGGGTAGGAAATTCTATGCTGAAAAGTCAACAGATTTATGGGCTCAAATCAAAAATAATTTGTCGTCTTATTGAAGAGTTGCACCCGTCGTCCAGATTGTATTTTCTTGTTGTGGCACGTTCTAGTACCTCTACTATTATTCTTAGCTCTCCTGGACAGTCTCTGCATATCCTGATAACGCATCACAACGATGGCTACGTCACCTTCACGCGCTAGAAAGCCGTTGTGGCAGCTCTTCGATATCGCAAATACGGATAACACGCCGAAGCAATTTGAGGCAGACACATGGGCCTACCGGGTTCCCAAATGGTACACCATCCAACCAGGAAGTCTCAAGCCAATCCCAGACTCGTTACGAGAGACTGCGGAGCTGCTTGCGAGACTAAAAGACGCACCAGCGGAGGGCGCGTTTGAAGAAACTTTTGCAACCTTCATATATTCATCCAATGCCATCGAGCAAGCGGGGCTAGATAAATCCGAGACCTGGAAAATTGTAAGGCGGCTGTTAGAGGAGTACAAGATGGATGCGGATGAAGAATGGATGGCCACGAGGCCCAAATTGTCTCAAGGCTCCAAGACGCGTCGGGAAGTTATCCAGCACGTCCTAGCATTCATCTTTCTCAAGAGGTACCTCGGTGAACACGGTAGCTTGAGCGAAGAAGGCCTTTTAGAGTGCCACAGAGTCCTGACGGACGGAATACCGTCAGATGATGGGGATACAGACTACCAAGGTGTATATCGGCAGTGTGAAATGTCAGTTGGAGACCCGCTCAAGAATCGATACGGGGAGGAAAAGAAGGTCGCAGTGGGGGCCGACGTTGCCAGTCTAATGCGAATCTGGATCGAAGACTTCAATGAGGCTCTGTCCAGAACTCATGACCCCATTGCCACCGGATCAAACCTTAAGATCCGGTTTCTAGACATCCATCCCTTTCTGGATGGTAACGGCCGTCGGTCCCGAATGCTGCTCAACGCCTTGGTCACCGCATATTTGCCACATACAATCATCACCTTCGGCGAAAATAAAAAGGAGCGAACCAAGTACCTCCAAACAGTCCGCGAAGCACTACGGACCAATTCACCAGGGATATTTGCCTTTTTCGCGCTTAGGCGCGCGTCTAAAGCTTCGCTAAAACGAATACAAAGCGCGGAAGCCAACTTAATGAAGAATTATGATGGCGGAGAAAGCTGTGAAGCCAGCGAACAGAGCTATGGGCAAACAGGCGGCGATGCTGAAGAGCAGGCTCCACCATCCGAAGAGAAATTCTTCAACCCCGTTCATACGCTGAGGCGACTGAAAGCAAAATTAAGTCTCTTGGTGTAACCCTTGTGGATCCGTACGGGTAGGGTTTAGGGCTAGGATGCTGATACCAGATGTTACTCTCTTGCTGGGAGTCAGGGCGGCCTGGTGGAATAATCTGGATACGTTGTTGGCGAAGTCTCGCGAGACGAAATGCATTAATGGGTTTAAAATAATTTGGTCTCTAATCGATTATACTAGTACTAGAAGAGAAGCGCGTTAACTGCTCTGTTCAGCCTCTCATAACCGGTAATATTAACATGAAACATAGGGTCCGTACAGTGAATTTGCCTTCCCTGTATCCAAGACATTTTCCTTGCGAGACAACTACATGCATAACAGCTGGTGGCTTTGAAGCTTTCGCACCATCACACGGTATCATTAAACCATATAACCAGTAGAGTCCAATAATAACCAACAGTCTGTACTTTGAATCGTGGTATCGGTTCGATTCACTCGATACTGATAATGATTCGACATCCCTTTACCGAAAGAAAGTTGAGCAAATTGATATATGATAACACCAGACGTGAGGAGTCTTTAACCGTCGGCCTACCATTCGTTAATATATTGGTTCCTTCAGGGGTCGCCTGTTCCAGGTCCTACTTAACATCCTGTTGCTTTATCTTCCTTTCTGATTTTTATGGAGCTGGGCATGAAGTTATTATACTACCCGTTGTGATTGGTTCCGGATGGCAATTGATCCCCGTGGATTGGATAGATGGTCTTATCGTCGTAGAGCTATAGTAAACAGCGAAAATAAGCATTGCGGTGGGTTGGTCCTTCCCCCCCCTTAGATTGCGACTCCCAGAGTTCATTTTCTTGTTTGCAATATTGCAATAAATAGAAAATATTCTTCCTACTTTGGTAACCGTTAAAAATCCCAAAGTTTATATTTGACTTTTGTTCACCTTCGCGCGCCATAGATCCCAAGCTTTATATATCCATAAGATGAGGACTGAAAATCCTAATTGCAATATTAGTTGTTGTTAATCGAAATTCTGAACTCTGTTGTCCCGGCGCAAGTGAAGGTATAGGGTTTGAATGGATATAATATCGGTCTTCTGTGTCGATTCATGTGCCTTTTGTAAGGAATAGGGGAGTCCAGGCTCTATTATGGGGTTCCCCGGGGTGGCTCTCTGTCGGATACTATGTATATATATGGAGATCTGTCCTGTCTGGGGATGGCTAGCTCCAATCGGGACTCGAGACATGTTTGCGATAGAATGTTGGGTGTGTCGCTAGATCCATGGCTCGTCGCCCTTCGTGCGGCTGTCAGAATGCAACGTCTACAACTCAGCTCAGGCATAGCAGGTATAGTCTAGGTGATATAGCTAGGGATATGTCAGAACCTGTATTGTGGGCTGGACTGCCTATAGCCATAGATGGAGTCGGGCGGACATGCAGGGCTGGGGAGGGGTTAAAGCGTGAGGTGCTAGCAACCACGGTGCACGGCGGCACCCCCCGAGCATGTTATCGATAAGCATTGAATTTAAAAAGCCGTTGCCACTACGAACACCATCCCTCCTTTTCATCTGTTCAACCCAAGTCGCTCTCTCATCGCACTCCTTTGTCGTCGTTTTGATCGTCACCGACGCTCTTTGATCCAACCATCACTAGCACGACCAGCTGCCGTTGATACGCCCACGGCCGATCTGAGTCGACGATAATGTCCCAAAATTCGAACGGCTTCTCTTTAAAGGGCGCCCCGCCCCCGTACTCGGAGGAAGAAGCCTCCATCCCATCTTCGTCCTTGCCCAGGCCTAGGCTTCAGTCTACCTCAACGCTCGATTGTTCTCCCGCAATACATCCATCTCCTCCTCCGCCGCCGTACTCTGCGTCCGAGCCACCCCTCGATACTACCAACACTGTCTCCTTGCCATCTCGCAGCAGCAGCAGGATGTCGCCGTCAAACCTCTATCATCAGTTCACACGAGCATTTGGCAACTTCGTCATGTGGCTCATAGTGATAGTCG
This sequence comes from Orbilia brochopaga, assembly GCA_036872635.1. Taxonomy (NCBI): domain Eukaryota; kingdom Fungi; phylum Ascomycota; class Orbiliomycetes; order Orbiliales; family Orbiliaceae; genus Orbilia; species Orbilia brochopaga. Next base: position 779,707 of record JAVHNQ010000011.1, on the reverse strand, counting down.
TCCTCTGCTCCACAATATACGGGTACGCCAAATCCGTATACGGAGAGCGATTCGGCGAATGGCCGACGGTGGCTCAAGTGGTAGCCGTCGCTCTGTTCGTTCTGATAATTGTGACTGTGACTATTTGGTGGCCTGTTCTTTCTGGTAGGAGCTTATGAATGCCTATAATTGTTAGTAAAGGTCTAAAATAATGTTAATAGGTCTTGGAACGACTATCATAGGTGTCCTGTACAAGATCTGGGTCCTGCTCCGAGACCTGCTCCGAGACCTGCTCCGAGCGTTGCTGAGGCTTGTCGAGACCCTCCTGGAAATCTTCCCGACGAGGGCTGAGCACCGTGGCCCAGCATCCGATCTGGAGTTGGGCTCTGTTTTGGCGCCATCATCTCCGCCGTCATCAGCGCCACAGGCATTGCCGCCGTCGCCGCAGGTTGAGGGAATACCATCAAGATCGACAGCGCGCCTGTTGAGGCACGCTCCACCTTTGCGCTTCCCATCCCTCAACATTGGTTCGCTCTCGTCACCCGCAGCGTGGATACCACCGCCATCCCCCCATGCGCCGGAGTCCCCACAATCGTCTGGTGTCCCACGTTCAGCACCACCATCACAGACCGACGCCGCCGACGGGCCGTCATCTGGCACCAGGAGCGGGCACGCCCGCAAAAGAAGCAAGGGTGGAAGTAAGGACGACTGATATGTCCGACACGAGAGGGAGAAGGGGGGGGGGGTTGGTATATATACTTTAATCTGAGTGGTCTGGGGCGCGGTATCCGAAGTTCTCTGATGTGGATCCCGGCGTTAAGGTGACTTTATACCGTGGCGGATTCGATTGGCGAAGCGGTGCGCATTGTGATAGCAGAAACGTGAATTTTCGTTTCGTGAACCGCCAAGTGCACTGCCATGCCTTGCAAGAAAGCAATCTAGGTATTGGGTATAAGTAGGCAGCAGCAGCTCTTTCTTCCAAAAGGGGGCCTGACGTCATGACCACCTTACAGCCGCAAGAAAAGTGACGCAATCTCGGCACCCTTTGTAGTGAGCCATAGAGTAGGCTGTGAAGCACAAAGTAGGCTGTAGACTATGGGCTGTAATTTGAAGTACAATGTAATAGGCGTTAACGTTACGCACTTATGAGCCATGGTGTATATGTGAAGTAAACTCACATGCTTGGGCTATGGTGCCAGCTGGCGCCATAAGTACGCAGCTGGCTGGTGTATGCTAGCTGGTAAAGGGCTAGAAATTTGAATGCATGCTCATAAGTTAACTATATATACAGTTATCGAGCTCATGTATTCAAATCCCCTTTGTAACAAACCTATTACCTGCATGCAATTTTTTTAAAAAAAGAATCATACATGAAGATCACAAATAACGTGCAAGCAAGAAAAGGTTGTAAGTGGCTTACAAGTAAATCATTGCAAGGTCTGCATATAACTTCATTACCCCCATAGTGGTGGCGCGACGCGCATGTTCATCACGGAAGCAGCGATGCGAGCCCGCATACATGCAGGGGAGAATTAGAGATACACCCCGCACCGATTCGACATCACCGACGCTTTCACTAAAGTAAAAGCGAGACTGATGGAAGGGTTACTCCAACCAACTCTTATAAGCTTAGGTAACCTCAGTACTAATCGCAACTCCTCCCGAATGGCATCTTTTCACCATTATAGTACCTTATACATGCCCACAATCAATTCTAGCTATCTAGTGTCGAAGTCAGAGCACCGGAGTCCACAACTTTAACCTTGGCACACAACAGTAGAACTTCTGCCCTGAGATTATATTACTACATAATCGATATTCAAACGCAACTGAAATCAGGATGCTATTAGCAGGCATCGCGACTCAGGGACCTTTGCAGCTCACAAGTCAGACTCAAATCTGGGCCAACCTTCCGACGATATTATTTTCGATTAAATCGACAGTTCGCTTGTAAGATTCTTAAAACAAATAAACCTGCACAGACTTCAAGGGCAGCATATCAGTCTGAAACGGAAGATATAAAATAATTGAGAATCAATTAGGAAGTTTTCCACCAAGGCGCTAGTAAAGGTCGACCAGTCTCGAAGAAAGCGAAAAGGAAGAAGACCCGAGGGAAGAAGGAAAACGGCTCCCAGGGGACGATACGTCGGAAACCGTATCAAAGAAATGAGAATATTACGCATTATGTACATATGCACGTTTCTTGCATCATGCATCGTCATTGTATCATATACACAATTCTACAACGATACTAGTCCGTATTGTACAATTGTCTGCTACAAAGCCGTGCCAGTGCCAAGTGAGAATGTGCTACCTGTTTATCATAGGCAGGTACGATGAGTGTATGCAAGTTGCTTAATATTTCTCTGCGATACTTAGTGTGGGACTTAAATTACTAATACGCTCATTCTGCTCTTGTATACATCTCCTTATCCAGATCACCGGTTACCAAGTTATTCTGTAGGAATTATGAGCCCATTATCATAAATATTATGGCCTGGAGACAGAGTATATAGCTCAAGCCTTATAAGTCAAATACCCCTTCTCCAAGCTAGCCTCTCCAATACCTATGCCACAATCCCAACCATATACCTTTCGACGAATATTGAAGATTTCTACGATGCATCGATCCAGTATTACCAGTCAAAATCAAGCCCCAGTAACCGGAACAATGAGCCGTCAGCACCGCAAAAGTTACCGGGGGCAGCCATCACGACGCCACCCACCCTATCTCCAAGATCTGGAGACCCGATCTGTATTGGGGCATCGTGTGAACTTGTGTCGAGCTAGCAGGCACTCGTCTGCTCCGGGGCTCCGAACCTTTCCATATTCTTCTGCGCCAGAGATCTCCGAACATGGAGTAGATGAAGATAGAGAATGCGACAAGTTTCCACAACTGCCAGAGCTCGAACTTGAGGAGCTGGATTTTCCGGACGAACCATTCGGAAACTTATCATTGGACGATATTTTTGGACCGGAGGCAGGTACGGATCTGCGAAATGTACGGCTACAAGGAAACTTAAGCGAATATCAGACGATCCGAGCAGATTCTCCAGCCGCGATTCTATTCAATAGCGCAGTCGACGACATCTTCGCCTGGTTATCTCAATCGGGGGCGTCGATGTTCTCTTTTACGCTGGTTCACTCTTACGAACTACGCATACCAGTGGTCGTGGTGTTCTCGATGTGCTTCGAAAGCCTGCCTCCGAACTGTCCGGTTGAACTGCCGGTGGAGCTGATAAGGAGTACCACAGTGGGTTTTGATCCGGGCCGTTATGGCACCTGCGACCAGCAGCCCTGGAATCCCTGGTACAACGAGAAGGTTCAACCCGGGGCTTCCATTGGGTGCGACACGTCTGGGAGTTTTGGCGGCTATTTGCGCTCCCAGGATGGCAGAATATTTGGCCTGACGGCTGGCCACGTCGCCCGCGAGTTTCTGACCAATGCGAAAAGTATCAGAAAGGGGGTCAAATTGTCGTCGCCTAGCGCATTCGACGCGGCGTTGGGGAAGTACGACGCTGAGAGATGGCTGGTGGGATACGAGGCAAACTACGTACTCACCCTTCAATATTCCAAGCTCGCGCTTAGAGATGCGAAAAGGAAGCCTGAGAATACTGAATCTCAGCGCATCCTGAAAGGGTGGGGAGAGAAGTTAAGAGCTGTGATGAGAGGCTATAAGACCATTGCCGCCTACAGAAAAGACTCGGAGAAGGGCGCAAGGAAATTTGCAGAGACCGTCACGGGCATTGTCGACCTCACGAGATACAGCGACGGCAACGTGACCAAACGCAACTGGCACTATAGCGAGGACTGGGGCCTTCTGCAGCCGGAGGCAGACCGCATCGGACATAATGCCCTCGCTTTCAGTGATCGCTCGGTTCGATTGGAGACCTTTGGGTCCATCGCCCCAGGGATGCTGGTGGTTAAGAAGGGGCGTTCGACTGGTACTACATTTGGGCGTGTCAACGGTGTGCAGCTGCATATGAAATCGGAGACGTCTCGCGACCCGATCGCTGAGTGGATAGCCCTGCCACTCAAGCCAGACGAGGTTGATGAGCCCAAAAGCACGATGCTGTTTGGCGGGTTCTGTATGAGAGACGAGCTGGATAGACCTCTCCTCTCCGATCTATTCGCCTATATAGGGGATTCGGGGTCCTTTGTGGTGGCGGTGGAAACGGGACAGGTTGTGGGGATGGTGCTTGGTGGGATACCAAATACGCAGCCATCCGTTTGTATCGTAACTCCATTCACCACGATCATACAAAGCATGAACGAGCGGCTCAGCCGCTACAACATTCAGTTTGAGGCAGACTGTTTGGTTTTGAAGGCGCCGGAGGCCGGGCGAGAGCAGGGCCAGTAAGGTTGCAGCATATGGGGATGATTTGTATATAATTTGCGCTACGTATGCTTGCGCCTGTTTGTTTTAGCGTACATCATGGTGCACATATACATATACATTCTTTTGCGCTCGGTCTCGTAGATTTGTATTTCAATCGTTGATATTGATGGTATACTACAGCCTGCAGGCCTGTTCTTTGGTTGAAAAGAATCCCAGTTAGAGCTTTGATACACGATGGATCAAGAATAAGTTCACTGCTAACTTGATCAACGCCGGTGAGCTCATGAGTCGCTCTGGGCATGAATCCACCTAAGTTAACTGCTATTGAACTCTCCAGGGTTGCAATTCATGTTATTTTGCCCTTGTCGGCCAATCTTTGGGTCCATTCAAGCAAATTTTCATATACATCTATCTCGTGTACGCGCGAATCTCCTTCGCAATTGGTACATACTAAGTATCCAAGACCAGTTCGTAAAGTTGGCTGCTTACAAGTCGTAAAGAATGTATACAAACTACTTGCAAATTTGACCGCGAGTGCACGGGTTCTTGTGTCGACTTCATCAACAAATCAACCAATCGATCGCCCATATCACAAGAGATAGTGTCACAGGTTTCTCACTCATTTAATATACTACCACATAGGAGGTGCTAATCAGCACTCAGGCCCAACTCTGTTAAATTTCTTATGCATCGATGCAATGCAGTACCCAAGTCTCGCTTTGCGGTGACGTCGGGCATACTCACTATCGGATCTTCTTCATGACCCGTGCTTCTGCCATGCCCAAGCATATCACTCAATCCCCAAGCCCTCGATGAGCTTGTAGGCATTGGACAGCCTAGACCCCATGGACGCAAAGTCACACTCTAGCGCCTTCAGTCGCTCATAGCCGCCACAGGTCTAACAAGTAAGCACGTTAAACCAATGAAATCAGGTCAATACGAGTGAGGATAGGTAGATGTTCTCCTTCTCAGAACGTATTATCCGATCACTGCTAACAAACTATCTAATACTGTATGCCTGACCTGTGGCAAGATATGGTCGGCGCATGCCCGACGGGCTGGCAAGACCGGATGAGAGAGTACGATGAATCAATCCTGTAGATACACATGAAAGAGAGAATGAGAGAACATCATGCTCATGAAGACATATTCCGACGGAATGCAGAAAAGCAAACGATTAGCTTAACAAGATCGCCACTTGCTGCATTTCCTATTCACTTGCTTGGCAGCCTCTCTCGTCTTCAACATCTTCTGCGTATAATTCAATTTCCTTCACGCTTTTTCTCTTTTCCTAATACCGGAAGCAACGGCCTCACAGTCGTCCATTAAGCTGGATGCCCTGAATATACTTTGGATTGGGGGCACCAAGGAAGGGGCAGCCCGTTGCCACACTGCCGGTAGGAGGATTTCCTCCATGAAGTTTGGCGGAACTTCCATATAGCGGGAGCCCCACATAGCCGACTTGATGGCCACTGCTCGTATTTCCTGACCATTGGGCTCCGTCCAAAGTATCGGCTCAAGGAAGCCGCCGAACAGCCTCAGCTCGACTGACAATCCACTCCCTTTAGAATGTGTGCCATGAGCCGTTTGGTACCCCTTGCTACCTTTTTGGGCTCCTCTGAACTCTAAAACATGACCGAGCTTCCGGAGGATAAGGGTAGCGACAAAGAACGACGCTACCACCCGTTGGTGATATGTGGCCAGCCTCTCGGGGGCAAGAATTGGTTCTAGGAAGCGGTATTTGATGTTTATGGTCTCAGCCCCCTAGACTATCGGCAAAACTCGTAGATGCCCAACAATCCACATAATCATCATCGTTCGGGTCAAGCTCGAGATTTTCGAAGATGAAGTTCATGATATCGGGTTGGTAGATTGCCTCGCTTTTTCCGTGGGGTGATTCAGTGGTGTCAACGTTAGTATTTTTCCACTTGACCCTGCATATTTTCTGTAGATATGTATCCAGAACAGCTCGGGAAAACATGCTACAATATTCGAAACCAGTCGGAGGGTAGGGATCATGGAATCGAAGTGAGTATCGGTGTGCGCAAAGAGCACGTCTTTTTTGGCCCAAAATTTCGTGCCCCAGTTGCTCCCATCTGCCATTCTTCCTGCACGCAGAATCGTTAGCCAGTTCCCCTATAAAGACGGGACAAGATCCTCAGGGGAAAAATATTCGTCCTCGTGTGCATGCACCATTGTTAGGGGCATGTGTAGACAGTTGAAGGTAGGACGTTTGAGCCGATGATGTGTCATGCTTCATTGGAGGCGTGGGAATTTCTTATATACTTCTTAATACAGAACAATTGCTCTTAATACAGATAAGAGCGAACTAGTCTAGAGTACCTGGTCTTTCAATGTGAGCCAGACACAATAAATTTACCAGATTGTGTAAGAAATATACCTTGCAGGTACTCAAGATGCCGCGTTTATTTGCCAACAATAAACCTCCCCCCTCTTCTTCTGCTCAGGTCTATCGCTTCAAATTGAGATTTGTCGCAAGTAATTTGGTGAGCATATTCGCGAACTCCCAGCCAGGTAAGCATACTTGTATACATCTACAAACCCGGGTGCACGCCTTCTCTTATAGTTTTTCGGAATGTTCACAATAGTAAACATCCTCAACGAATTCGATCTGCCTGATACAGCAATGAACAACAGCGGGATGATAACCTCAACGCACCCGAACGCACCCTTAGTCCTCCCTGGACCCCCCCTTGCTGCGCTTCCGCGCATGGCCTCTGGTATTCGACGACGGTCGGGCAGGGGTCTCTGGCAGCGTGGTTGGTTCTCGAGGGCTTTGAGACTCTGGTGACCGTGATGATCTTAGTGACCCTGGTGATCGTAGCGAAGTTGATGGCGCGGGTGACTGCCGCGAAGGAGAGCTGGTGACTGTCAAAGGCAGCGGTGGATTCTTTCGCAGAAGACGCTTCGTCAACCTTGAAGGCAGCTCCGGAGAATTACCTATCTCCAGATCGAGCGGTGCAGCATGGGGGGCAGCTATTTCTATGAGACTTTCCCCGGTCGCTCGTAACGCTGCTCCGAGAATACCGCAATAAGTGCGAAGCAATGTTCCAATGCCTATTGATATCAGCTACTCTTATACTTTTACTGACGATTATAGGGATTCAGAAGATCATACGGGTCAAGATGTCCCACCAGAGAGTTACCATCACCACAACCATCACAAATGTGACGATGAAGAGCACCTTCTGGACCTCAGGTGAAAATAAATTTCCGGGGAAGTACGTGGGGATAGCATGGAGGAGGAGGCCGCAGCAAAGGAATATAGTCATGAGCCAGTAGAGGAAGGTTTTGACGCTGCGCGTCAGTCGATTGTAGAACGCCGGCGGACACATGTTGCTCCAGAGTGGAGCGGATCTCGAGCTAGTGTTTATTGCTGCAGGGACGAAGCGCGTTCCAGATGCAGTGTATGGCGGTGGCAGCTCGAGATTCATCGTGAGAGGTTGTTCCAGTGCGGGACGCATTGCGGCAGGAAGATGCTGCTGGTTGGTGCTGGATGAACGCGGGACGGATGGCGAAGCCTCCAAGTACGGCGGCGGAGGGCCATTTATAGGGGGAGGCCTCAATTTTGCAGACATTATAATCGATCTGGTGGAGTCTGATCGGCCTTGCCAATCTGATCAGCAGGCAGTGATTGTTCTGGCGATGGTTGGATTGAAGACCGTGGATAATGATGATGAAAACAATAACAAAGGAGTGTGGCGAGCGAGCAACTCAAGTTGGACTGTAGATGGAAAGGGCGACTTGGGCTCGATGGATGGTGAAATGGAGATCTGAGATGTTGGTCGAAGTGGCGACGGCCGGCTGTTATAAACTCAATTCTTATCGATAACACCCCTATCACAGTCTCAACCAGGGCACCATAGTTAGGAGCATCTTACGCTTGAACCTGTCCCCAGCTCTACATGCACACCTGTGGCTACGGTGGCAGTCCAACTTAAAGTACAGGCCCTATCATGTCTCTATGCGAACAAGACTACATCTGCTCTGCTTTAGCTGAGTTGCAGATGTTGCATTTTGACGGCCGCGGCGAGACACTATCGTGAAGCTGTCGCGCGTCGCTGGCCATTCTCAGATAGCCTAGATCTCCGTATCTACATGTTATCCGACATAGGATTACCCCCAAGCCAGGAAGCTCCTGGTGCAGCCGGGATTTCGGTATTCCTTGCGAACGACACATCGACAAAGAGGCCGATACCTACTCGGTTCTTCTATAATTTCTATACCAGAGCAATAAAGTTCGGAACTTTACTCGCGACGGCGGCGAATCGTAATTTCCAGTCGTTGCGTTACGGATAGCCCCTGGAATCTGCATGGCCATGACCCTTAGCTCAATCTCTCCTTACACCGCCGTTGCGGCAGACAGCTCTCCACGCCACATGCAATGTATACACGGGACCTTCTCCAACGTCTATCGAAATCATAGATTTGGACTCTATAGTTTACGGAGACGCTACGGAACGGCCGACAGTCGATTTCACTGCATTCAAAGCTGTGACTAGAGTGACCTCAGCTCAGTGGGAGTTACAAAAGCTCTTATAGGATCTCGCTTAGCTAGCCGCAAGACCTGCTGTTCTTCGTATACAGCAAACGGCATCCGTCACCAACTTGAATCTCAGCCTATCCATCAGCTAGGGGAAGGTTAATAGGCATTAAGCACTAGCATAGCTAGTGTACATGCAGGCGTCTATTTCTTATCTGCTGCATGTATTAGCCTCGCACAATCAACTCCTTGATAAACATGAGATAATCTCAATCTCGGCATCGAGCCCAGCTAACGGATCTCAAAGCTTTCTTCCGATCAACAAGGCTCAAAACATATACCATCAATTCCTCCTCGCCAGGCGTTTCTTTGATCTTGATGGTAGTTCTTGCACCGTCGCATCAGAGGTGGAAACGACGGCGACGGGATAGGTCCCGGCTCCCAATTGGGCGGCACAGCATCGCGCCCGACTGTTGCCGGGAATACGGCTGCAATCTATCGCACTATAGCTCCAACAAGACAAATATAACGACCAGCATAATCTTGAACTTAAAGTATTCTCTGATCACTCTAGACATCATATCCAGCCATCCAATATCCATTGATGCCAGTTATTCTGAGCCTTTAGTCTCGTTTTCCGCAAGGTCTTGCTATCGATAATAAGGGGATAATTCGATTCTGGTACCAGAGTACTCCGGGGAAACATGATACAATAGTTAGTAAGTGGTCTCTTTCAAATGTTACGGTTATGTTGGGCCTTTTCTACGAGATAAGTGTTCAGAGTGAAGGAACAGCGCCTGCAAAGTGGCGGAAAAATGGTCTCGGAATAGCATCTAAGAATTTCAGCAGAAATAGCGTGAGCTAAATACCCCTGGTACCGTGCGGTCTGGTTTACGAGACCAAATACCCTCCAAAATTTAAGCATATCAAATGTATTATACTGTGTGATACACCGCAGACTTGAATACCAGAGGACAGACCTACGTGAGCATCTATGCTTCCCACAATATGGATAGATCTTCAGGACGGCCGGTGCTTATAGCTGTAACAACAAAATACTAGTATTGCCTGGTGTAAATATGTTGGTTGGTGAGTTTTCTTGGATAAAATATGTAAGTACTATATACAGGTTATCGATGTTAAGTATGGTTAATGTATCTGATTATAGTTACTAACTTACAAAATCAGTTGCCTCAGAGCTCTCAGTCCCGTATTCTTTGACGGCATGCCGGCACTTGCTGATACTGGAAATCTGTTCATCCCGTTGGTGCGTACGCCCAGAACACTGCCACAATCACCTATGGACTTTTAAGAGCTACTACAGGCAGGGGAGTGCAAGCGAACGGAATTCCAGAATAACAATGCAGGTACGGCTCTCGCATACATGGAAATCAATATTCGGGGTCATGACTCGTGATGCGGTTGATGCCTCGCGATCTCGCGAGTCAGACTGCCGTATTCAACCGCGACGTGCTGCTAGTTCTTTGCGTCCAGCGCCTGGTTTACGAGAAAATGCTGCTTCGCCGTTGCGATTTGTGTTATGAGACAAGTTAGTGTTTTTCGTCTAGACATTTTACGTTATATTCTCGTTCGAACAGCTATGGGTGCCCGAGGATCAAATGCCTATCGCTAGATTCGATGAACGTATGGAAATTTCATTCGCAGTTAGATACCGGTACTGTGGCTCCACTGCGTCCGATTTGCTTGACTGGTTGTCGTTCGAACATTAATCCTTGTTGCCCAGGACCAAGACACGAAGCTTCGTATAGTTCCACTTTCACGAACACCCTAGGATTCCGATTTCTTGTCAGTGTTATTCACGGCGTAGTAAGTTCGCAGTATGGATCATGCAAAATCTGCTAGATAGATATAGTTTCAATCCCTGGGTCTGATTCCTTGACTGCTGCCTAATGAAGGTTGAGATGGTCATGTGGCTGGATAAATCTTATATCATTGGGAATGCTTGTGTAGTATTGGCGATGCGAGTCATTGCGTAGTGTACCAACCTGGTGTCCCTTGGATATGCGTCCTTCGGAACGTCCTCCCGAACTTGAAGGGCCCTAGGGAACCCCTTCAACTTTATCGTTATTGCGGAGGCTACCGAGCATAGCCGAATTTGACTCGACTGCGGATCAACGATACGTCGGACCACTTCTATACGAGATGAGCTAACATGAGATTCCAAATGCAGTAACGGGTCTGGGAAATCATGAACTGAGACCTTCCGCTTGTGTCATCAACCATAAACTTAGAACCCCAGGAAGCGTTGCGACTTTATCGATACGTTGAACGTTGAACGAATCACATCCGTGTCAAACTCGTTCGGCTCGTCGCTTAGGCAGCTTTGGAAACGCTAGCATACCTGCGTCTTGTCGGTAAATACCTAGCTATACGGCCTGGAAGAACAAATCGGGGAACTACTCCTTATACGTGCCGATCGGGATCTCTAGTTCTCTTGGCTGAATAGCAAGGAACATTAGCAGACATGAAGCTTTCCTTATTAGGTGATTGTAATTCTACTCAAGATGTATATAGACGCACCAACGGCACGGTTGGCATACTAAGATACTCTGGTATATATGTATACCAGCGCTTGGCACTCGTATAAAATACGCAGCATGCTAGCACCTGCCCAGTTTATCAACACGCCACTATCAGATCCTTCAGACTACGAACTTAGTGCGGCAGAGTATCACCATTCATCTTGGCTGTACTAGAGACTTCATTCAGCGATACTGGGCGCATGCTGTTGGTCGGTGATGGGTCGTTCAGTGAGCAGTGCCAAGAGACGACATGTCGGAAGTCCAAGTAGTTTTTCTCGTATCCACACGTAAGGAGTACTCGCCTTCCTCTTATTTCCCCACTCATGCGTCGAAGACCTTTCGAATCATGATATAGCCCCCACGATATTGGACTGATGGGGTAAGGGAAGTCTATAAAAGGCCGCTGTTGCCAATCAGCAGACAATATCCTCCCCAGGCATCAGGCGCAAGAGTTCTTCACTTTGGCTAAACTTCCTAAAATCCTGCGACGGTAGGTTTTCCTTCAGGCCTATTTTATAGCTTCTCCAATATCCATCATCCTAATTGAGTCACGTACTAGCCTCCTGTACTCCCATCAAGCAAAGCAATCATAAAACTGGACAGTTCAGCTTCGAAGGGTAAGTTCAGGTTTATTCCAGTCTACTATCTCAACGCCATGGATCGAACCCCCCACTAACACAGGTATGCGAGACAGAATTTGGATACAATGCTACCAAAGTTTGCATCTGTTGCCATCGCGGCATTGGCTATAACCGCAGTCCACGCTGCGCCGGCATCCGTTGATGAAGCCAAGGAGGCCATGGTTCCAATCAACTGGTTCCCCGAATGTTTCAATTATGGATTCAGGACCGGCGAATGCGGCGGCCTGGACTACAAGAGTTGCCAGGGCGCAGCGGCCTGCGACAGAAAAACGCGGCAGTTGTTTTGGAGGCAAAGTCGGGGTGGATGTAACGGCGAGACCGTCGGAAGAGTTTGCGGAGGGGCAAACTGCAAGTGTATTGCGCAGGACAAATTGGCTTTGACCGCATCGAACCCTGCACCGATGTCCGTCAATGAAGCCAAAGATCCCATGGCTCCGATCACCTATTATCCTGAATGTAGGACGCAATTCAGTACTTCAGATTGCGGCGGTCTAGACAACAGGAAGTGTGGCGGATTATTCTCTTGCGGCGTCCGAACCGGCAACGCGCAGTGGAGGGGTACTGGTGGATGTGACAGCAACAAGGTCAAAGATATTTGCAAGAATCAAGGAGGATGCTGGTGTGCTCCAGCCGGGCCACCGCTGGCTTAACTGATGTAAATATTGAGAAGCACGGACTTATCGAGAGAATATCCAGGGATTTGGTCCATCTCGCCTTCCACGAAATTGACAAAAAAACATAGAGTAGAACTCATGCACTCATTTACTCTTCGCTCAAATTTAAGATATATAAAAAACATTCAGCAAGGAAATTGACACGGCGTCCCGCATTTTTTTTGTACGTTGGGAGAGTTTGAGAACTTGAAAAAGTTGGTCTCGGAAAGCAGACCTCACGTTATTGCTCGCAATTTCGTGCAGTTTGGCCCTGGGAGCTAGATTGATGCAACCCGAACCACAGATATATTCCTTTAGAAGGGTTGTCGATTTATCCTTCAGGAATCGAGGGAGTTAGTTCGCCTTAGTAATCGGGCCACGAAATGCATTAAATGAAAGTTCATCCCCAAGAGATCGCTGAGAGATTTCTGCATCCAGACACACGACAGCCAAATATATATTAATCGCATAGAGCTACGGCTCGTTAATCTCCCCCCGCAGCCTACTTATCGTTCAGCTGATCGCCGTCCGTATCTATTAAACCACCTCAAAATACTGCCATCTACTTTCTGGCAGACTTCCATGTGAATTAGTTGCTATGGATTCCTACGAAAAGGCAACGCCTGCTATGACCAGGTTAAATAATCCCAACATCATCCCGTTCCCAGCACTACGTCAGACAGAACAAATGCCGAAGTTTCCAGCCAGTCAAACCGGGACATTTAATCGCGCCCTAGCTCGTCTACTCCGAAGAGACAGGGAGGGAGCCGAGGCGGATGAGCAGTCCGACCAAGAGTCTCAACGAATAGCTGCACAACACGGCGCCCTGTGTTTCGATCCGTCTGTTGCGAACTGGAAGGAATGTCTCCCGATAACAGGTGCAGACTTTGTTGTACCATATGAATACCCCGACCTAGACTTTCTGGAGCAAGCACCTTTCCAAGTGGCTTTTGAGGCTGCTGGCAAGTTAATTAATGAGAGCACCGGTCACTCGGAGTCTGGATTCTGGATGCAGCCGGGAGTCTTTGTGACAACATTGCAATTTTCACGTTGGCAGAACCCCCAACCAAGCAACTCGGAAATCCAGCAATTCGTGAATGACCCACTATCAAGAACGACGGTCAGCATTGCTGATGTGAACGAAAATGGTAGTCGCGACGACAAGTGTAGCATACCTGTTGCTTTACAAGAATACTCTATCCCCCACGACTTGGGGTTTTTCATCCCCAAGGATTCGGCGCGTATTCCGGAAACATCGGTAGCGCTAGAAGCAATCTTCGAAGCCCATGAAGTTCAGGGAATGTTGACAGAGTTGCAAGGGGCGAGAGTCTTTGCAGTGGGATACAATGGGCCCCCTGACCAGGAACTTTGCCAATGGATACACCAGTATGAACAACAGCTGCCAGCAAATGCACATCGAGTTGAGATAAGTGATCATGTTGAATAGCCGGAATCTTAGCTAATATTCGAATCAGCCGAATCCGCAACAGCTGCTGCATCCTTATCGCAAAACGATCACTCATGGAACCATATGCGGCCTCAGTTTCGACGAAGGGAAGATTTCTGTGGATTGCACACTGTATAAAGGATACTCCGGCGCATTGGTCGGCTTAAGAGATCCCAGAGCGCTCGAACAACTACTTATTATTGGGAATAGTATGCATATGAGCTCTGATTCTTCCGCATCAATGAGATAGACTAACAGGGATTCAGTATATGGCGGCGATATCAGCGGCAGATGCAATTGTGGGAACTTGTTCCCGACTGGCTTTCGGGAGAAGCTAAGAGCGCTAGGTAAGAGCGCTAGGACTGGTCCTTTCAGGAGCGAGGTGTTGAAGTCATAACCTGCGAAAGAAATCCGAATTCGTTTCCTAGACTTCGTGTCACCGAGTCCACATCTTAGATAGTCAGCTACGGACCTACTTCAGACCATTCAAGGTCGCTTGAAACATCATAACCAATCACGCGAGCATCATGCTGCACATATGTGTCTCCGTGAGTGCAGCCCGACTGCACCGCGTCAAAGGTTAATACAACCATGTCGCAAAGGGTCCTAGGAGTATCTGCAGTTAACTCAAAGCCGCGGCCATCACCGCGAGATAACGGCTGTATCTGCTGTATGGCCACCTGTTATCATTGCGCATGGTGCAGGCGCTCCTAGGCGGCCATTACTCAAGTATGTATATCCCCATTTTCGACTTCTGCCATCCTTGTTTTGTTCATCCAAATCTACTCGAGAAAAAGTACACTACCACGCGTTACATGTCAATTCTTTCCGCCATACCAAAATTAATGCATACGCTATCGATTATCTCTCCACGTTTTTAAAATTTTACATGATTCCAGAGTAAGTACTTACCTTTCTACAATATGATGACCTTTTCTTTGACGTCAATAGATGCCCGTGATGTGCTACCAAAGGGAATCACAACAAGAACAATAACCTTCACGCATACTCAAGTTTACGAAAGCTTTCCATATGTGAGAGAAGTAAAAAACAATTATTATTGGATTATATTGAACATATGAAGAAATCAACAAGTCCTGGAACGCTCCTAGGTCTTAGCTATAGACCTCTTATATATCTAACTATCATCATCAACCTTAGTAGGCGCGAGCTGACTAATTAATTTGCTAACGTATACCGACATCTGAATTATGAGGCAACATCAAAACCCAGCTCTACCAAGTACCAATTTTTTGTTATACAAAAGCCCCCGTCCGATCCTAGAAACAGGGGACTTTGAGAGGTTTATAGGGTGTACCCGGGGTGAATCTGAGTATTAAGAATCGCCAATCTCAAGCCCAAAACCTTTCTATTGTGGCAGCAGCTAGTTACAAAACGAGTAACCCCACTTGCATCATTTCATTGACTCTATTGTACCTATGGGTATCACCAACGCCAATACCGCTCGCCCATTGGTCGGAGCAGCGTGTCGCCAGATCGAGAGTGGAGACCATTTCAGACATGGGTTGTTTGCCTGCATGAGAACGATCATGCAAGTGCTTCGACAATCAAAGTCGTTGGGCCATTTGCTCAACGCAGTAAATAAGCAAAAAGAGGGGTCACGATTCAAAGGCCTTAAGGCCTGCCGCCGATCGCGAAGCAAGATCGATGGCGGAACCGGCGCCCGCCTCCGCGCCGCCAGCAGTTCCGAAACCAGAAGGGCACTCTCTTACCAACAAGGCCATCCAAGATGCTTTCGATCTGCCCTATTACCAGGCTCGTGGCTGGGAGAGTATTACTAGAGTATCGCCTCTCGTACGTGTCATCAGGGTAATGTGAACCCCACGCGCGTCCACACCACATTCTTGGAGAGACGGTTTCCCTAATTCAACTTTAACGAATAGAAATGTGCCCATGAAGCCCTAGTGGAGACTCAAATCATGGAGCTCAGGCCACAGTTTGACCATTTTTCAGACCTTGTTGATAAAGATATCGAGGCAACCTACGAAGTTTTCCTTCGCAAAATAAAAGCTCATCCGATGGACTCCCAATTTTCTACTCTAATTACAGACATATTACTATCGAGTGAAAACTTGGGCAAAAAGGGAACAAGGGATCATCTTTGGCTGTTTAAATGGGTGATTTATGGGATCGAGCAGGCGCAGCAGCAAAAGAAAAGGAGAGAACAGAGAAAGGCGAGGGGAGACGATTCGCTGGAACCAGAGGTTGAAAAGCGGGAGAGGAAGGGGCTGAGCATACTTGACCGTGCGTATATGCAGCAACCTCCTCATCTGCATCGACAGCAATAATGGCTGACTTAGACGAATAACCGCTAGTGGTGAATACGAACGACGATCAAGGACATGTCGAGCGATGAGAGTGCGACGCGTACAATCTATCAAGTTGGAGGGGTCTGTGCCATCTTATGCAATATGGCCTTTGCCATGGCTTTCTCTGCCTCAAAGCGGTGCGGCCTTGCTCTGTGGGGTCACCGGCAATCTGTGGCGCATTTGCAACTGCATATTGCTGTCCTTGGTCAACTTTCTATCTCACTTTGCATGGACTAGTTGGCTTCTCGAGACCTCTCTCAACAGCTTACGAGCACCTTTAATATAATTATTCAACCAGCAGCAACTGTGCATATATTCACAGGTCGTAACACTTCTGGACGAAACGCGTTTGATTGAACAGATCTTGTGTTATCGTAGGCCTTGAATTTCGAAGGCACCGCTTTGAACACCACCATCGCTGAACTCGTCATCGAGGGAAAAGTCCCTGACCTACCAGATCAATGTCAAATTCTGGGTCGAAGTTTTGTAAATTGTTGGCAAAGCGCACCATCGTGTCTGTGATATGGCGACTATCGAGGTTCGCCCCAAGTCTGATACGCTGGAAGGGCCAAAGCTCCCCGAGATTTTGATAGAACCGAAGACGATTACCAAACCAAAGCTCCCTCATTCACAATGAGGGCGAATTCTGTCCATTCAAGCTTAGCAACTCACACATTTCTGCCACCAACCCCCGCCCATCTATGTGACCGATTGCTACTAGGAGAGACCCCGTGCCCGTTTCTAAGAGACGGTCTGCCCAAAAAGCATATATCTTATTGTAACACGCATAATTTACATTTGAACTGTACTGATACTATACATTAAGGTGTAGATTCAACTCAAAAATTATCCAATGCGAGGTACCAAATAGGGTGGCGGTATCCGAGGCGCTGGAGGTAAAATCCTAGGCGGCGTCAAACCGTGCGTTTTCATGTACGCTTGTATATCGAATTTTGTGGCATTGGATATCTCGGTCGGTTTGCTAGTGGCATAGCGCATACCTGGTTAGCAGCGATTGCGGGGTTCGTTCGATGCAAGACATCATCGAACCGCAAGAAGATATTTGGCCTTACAAGTATTTGTAGTCGCTTCGGTTCCAGGCCTCGGCAACAACATCTGCCATCCTGCTTTCGTCCGTCTCAAGATTAGATCGAAGCCGGTCCAACAGAATCTTTTCGAATTTTGTCGTGTGCATGTTCGTCATCAGCAGGGCTGCGACTTCAAAAAATCTGGGGTAGTAGCCAGCGGACTCCCAATCAAGAATACAAAGAGATCCATTGGGCATTTTGATAATGTTTCGGGGTGCTAAGTCTAGATGGCAAAGAACCAAGTCACATTTCCCGAATGATACGCCTGAGCCGGTCCCAAGCCTTCTGTCGACCCAGTCTTCCAATTGTTGAGTGGTGCGAAAGTCCGGATAGTCGCTTCGCCACCATTGACCGCAGGAGATGCCTCCGCCAAGGGAGCCTGGGACGGTGCTAGATATATTGTGGAAATATTTGAGTATGTCGCCCACTCTTTCCGCAAGCTGTTCATACTCTGAAGCCGATACCGAGTCACCATGGATATACTCCATGACCAAGTAATGTGTCTTCTGGTATTCGAAGAATCGATAGAGGCGCGGAACGTATACTTTGTCGGGGTCTAAAATTGCTCGAGCGAGCCGGAGGTTCTCCGCTTCTTCTGGCCTCAGTGGCCCGAATTTAATTACGGCCTCATCCGAAATCTTAACGACGTGACCACATAGCAGGTTCCTATCCGGTTGATAACATAACCGCGCTAATTCGGAGTCTGACAACGTCTCGTGGAGCGCCATCGCTGTACTGATTGCGATGAGGCGTGTTGTTTCGCGGTTGGTGGCGATGGTGAGTAAGCGCCAATACGGACTACTGACTTAGGGGTGTTGATTATATAATATATAATACAAAAAGGCATATATTAGTTTACGCAACGTCGGTTCCCCAGCCGATTGACTATATGATGTATATCACAGCCTATCTAATCCCTCCTGCTAAAGCAGTAGGGCGAAAGCATATATATGATCTAGACCACACCAACGATACGCTAGTGGAGAGAACAAATGAGCGAGAGTATACCCCTAGAAGCAGAGGTCATGGCCGTTCGGGTTGTCGTCCACTCGACACGGGCTGTGAGGGACGGCAAGAGTCTAAACCATTGGACGATATTCCTCTTGCTCGCTGAGGATCAATCTATCAGAATCAATATGAGAGACAAAACGCCTGAGGAATGGAAATATGGGCTACCAGATGATGCGGACTACGGAGAACCCGGTTGTATGGAGTTAATACGCCACCTTTACCAGACGAGCACCTCTGCGATCCGTTACTGGGACTTTCCATGCCTCGCCGGCCACAGGGTGGATGAGTTTGTCAACACTCTAATAAGAAACGGGCGGGGCTACTACACAATGGCTGTCGGTGGCTCCGGATGTCGCTACTGGGTGTAAGTGAATTCGACTTGTTTCTTATTGAAAGGTAATATGCTCATCAAACTATAGTTATACCGCGGTTTCCGACTTCGTGGTTGCCGAGCTAATACAGGAGGATGCTGCCCAGACGCTTCTTAGACATTGATATGTGCAATATACGCGTCACAACGATGGAACAGTATCTACAAATAGACTCGATACCATACCGCAAGGGAGATTTTGGCACATCGATGACTGGGCGCGTGAATTTCGCCAGTAAGGACGATAAGCCAAGTCTGTTGACATGATTTCGGGTTATAGTTTCCTGGTTATTGTCAATAAACATATTTTCCAGAACTATCCTTGTGGCTTAGGCGCTCATGCTAAATTGAACGCGGCTAGAGCGGTAACCCACATTGGGTTTAGTGGTACATTCTCGTGCTCTTTAAACGAAAGTGGGGAAGGGACAGCATTTCCCGGTAACTTAGAAAAGCAACCGCGTCCTTACAATGTAGAGACGCCTTCATACCTTCACCACATATTCTCTTCGGAGTGAAGGAGCAGTGCCTGCAAACCGATGAAAAGATGTGCTTGGAATAGAATCCAAGAAGGATGACAGCAAAAATAACGCGAGCTGAATGCCCGAAGACATTTAGTAGCATCGAAAGTACCGCGCTGTGCAATGCGGACTCGAACGCCAGAGGACAGACATACGTGAGCGTCCACCCTCCTCACAAGGTAAGTATGAGGAAAGAAGAGGGATACGGGGCGGGCCTCCTTTTATAGTTTCCGGGTCTCGGCGAGGGAATCTTGGTCTGCCCAACCCACCTGATTGGGAAAGTTGGCGAAACGCGAGCTCTTCCCCCGCCACAAACAAAAATTTGGTGAACACAACACCAAATAGCACAAACTTCCGGCCCAGACGAATACAGTGCTGTTGACTTGAAAGGCAGAATACTGCTTACCCGACCGTAAAGTATATATCTTTGACGGCCAGAGTTCAAAACTGTTGATATCTAGATATATATTCTCCAATTCTAGAGCAATAGAGTAAGTCTCTGGGGCGTAGTCTAATCTGTAAATATCTGGATTGCAGAATCGTGTGTTGGGTGTTTTGACAGCGGTGAGCGGCTCGAAGCCAGTCCGCCCAGTGGGCCACAACGCGTAGAACTCAGCCGACAAAGGCAAACCAGATTTTCGTACCCCTCTATATATATATATATATATATAATCGGCTGTCACCCATACAGTCTGCAGTCGATAGAATCAGTCAACCGCGGAACCACAAAGCTGGCCATTTACAGCCATGGAACAGCCTTCTGCCGGTGCCAACGAGGTTTCCCAAGATGAGATCGACGAATATTTGGAAGAATTAAACCATCATTTTTTGCGCTACGCCAGCGTCCGAGAATTACGTACTGAGTTGGGTATATCTCGAACAGCACGAGCTCGCACACACCCTGATGATAGGATTTGGAAAGCTATCAAGGTATGTCGCACCTTGTCCATTTTACGCATACGCACGTATCTTATCTTTCTATGCAGACACATCGCAATGATTCTAATCCCCAGCATCGTGCTGTGCTATAGGAGTCTGTCAGGGCGATTATGAAACCATATAATTTGGAGAGCCTACCACCTATCGAGGACGAGATAATTATCGCGCGGAAAATAGCAAGATCAGAACCTCTTAAGACGTTGTGTGAAGCAAATGGAAAAAACCCTCGTCATTTCGTTAGTTGGTTCGTCTGGAATCGTGTGCGTAATAAGACTATGGTCCGGAATAGAAAAGCTGCTATGCACCAACAGGGCGGCCCGAGGGGTCACAAGTTTGGTGGAGGGGAGTCTGATCGCGAAGCGGGTGCAGGAACCTCTGATCATGGGGCTGTTGCAGAGGCTTCTGACCGCAATGCTGATGAAGAGGAGGGAGTACCAAATAAAGGGTTGTCAATTCAAAGTCTACTTAATTGAATACGATGCCTGGCAGTTTTCAGTTCATCTCGGCGCAATCAAGCTAGCAAATTTGAGCTGCTTATCGTCTCTCGCACACCCTGGCCAGCTTTCAAGGATAGTGAAATCTGAACGGACCTGATATCGCCGACACAGTGTTTGCCAGCCGCGTCCCAGGAAAGCCATCTCAGCTAGGGATGTAGGTATTTTGTGTGCTAAGTAATATGTATTAGCTTGTAAGGGGTGGTGCGAGGAGTGGTGATGGCTCGAGATATGCTGCTACTATTGACACACAGCTGGGTCGTCATCAGCCCTTTGTATGGTGTGTTCTTGGCTCAATTCAGCACTCCCTGTGCTGGACGAGTTTGCTCAGATTCCTCGGCCTCGGCAACAATACAGGGTTGATCAGTTCACAGAAGAGCAATCTAGACTCCCAATGGCCATCCAATGCAATATGGTGCGAGATCAATTTAAATTGGCGCGAGTCTTCATGTATTCTTCATGTTACCATTTAACATATTCTCTCTTTTAATATTCTTCTGGCGAGCACTCAGGTCTGCAGATGAATTGCGACATTGTTTTCTTTTCCGTGTCAAGATGACCAAACATCTTCTACATTTGCCCCCCGAGCTTCTCTGGCTCATCATGGACCATATTCCAACTCTCAGCTTGATACATCTTCTTCTGGCAGGCGGATATTTTAAAGGACTGCAAGAAGAGATCCAGAAGCGGAGACATACAGACTTTTTTACAGTCGTCAATATATCTCAGGCGAGGCGTGAGGCAGTTCTTAGATCGATAGCTGTCAGTATTTGCCGAGGCGTTTTACTACATCCTCACCAAGATCCCATCGTACGACCGTTTACGGATCTGACCGATTTAAATCTCAGCCTGTCAAGACATTTCAATCGATTGATCTCCAACCGTATGGAACTGGTCTTGGCTCTTATCAGTATGGATCCATGGAATTTATGGATTCGCTAACATATTTATGACAGAAAGCGTCGCCGTTGAAAATGTGATAAGCATCCGTATATTTCACGAGCTCCTAGCTAACGTATTCAAGCTCGAAGAAAAATCCTGCGATGAAATTTGCAACCCAAGGCGGTGGTGTTGCCCACCGGTGCACCAAGTCCAGTAACGGCGCATCCATTGGTAATGGGCCCAAAAGTACTCACTCAATACAGTCAAATCGGCAAATTGTTAGCAGTGATAACCGACCTTGAGATTCTGGTCGCCTCGGATGATATCAGCCCACTACTTCACGCAAGTCTTGAGAGGTTACCATGCCTCAGACATCTCACGATACAATGTGCTCCAGCTTGTGTGTCGGTACATCGCAAGGTGATCGAATGTGTTTTTGATGTTGCGTCTCTGGATACGATCGAGATTATACAAAAACGTTGTCTCGTAAACCAAACTGCCAACGGCGAAGAGACAAACAAAAACGCAGCCTTCGAATTCCGGCACGAATATCCGTCTGGCCCAACCGAACGGCTCCTCCGCAGAAGACTCTGGTTCAATTTCTCTCTTCTGGGACTATTACGGACGGGAAGACAAGACACTTGATCAGCTACTACCAAGAGCTCAAGAACTAAATAATATGTTCCACAATACTATTAAGGACTCATATAATTATATTGAGCTTATACTGACTTTCTGGTCATGACATTCGGTCCCTAAATGGTATCCACGCGACACCCCGGAAACGATACCGGTCGTGATGACGCATCATCAAATTGATAGCAATCGAAATTGGAAGAAGATGTATTGGAATCAACATTATTTAGTTCATAGCAGGCTTTGGCGCGGCCCCCCATCCTAATTACCAAATTTAGAAGCTCGGGGCTTTGGTTGCTCTAGCTACTTGAGGAGTGTCTGTCTTGATATAATTACTATTACTAGTAGCCTCCTGCCATAGTGTGGTGCAGGGACATGAATAGATGCAGATTGCCAGCTATGAAGCTGTTTATAGAGTAGTATATACATATGTATATTGTCTTTCATTTACGGTGGACAGATAAATTCTGCTTGAGGGCCGTATGACCGACCAATGGATCGGGCAAAGGTTGTTCATGCTATTCTCCCGGGCTTGGAGGATCACAAGACACGTAATTAGTATCAGAACTCAGATACCTGCTAGCCCTTGCGAATCACCCTCGGAATTAATTTTTATATCAGAGGGCTTGGTCGGATTCCAAGATGGAAGATTTGCGGCCGCCAGGCAGCTACGAAGAAATGGCCGAGACAAGTTTACGGTCTTTGAAAATTGAAATTATATTTCGCTTTCATATTGCCTTGAGGAAGTTGTAGTGAATATGATTAGGAATCGGTACGTAAATATCGGGAGATACAGGCGAGTGTATACCGTTGAACATAGATAGTCTCAGGCTGTTTGCTAAATCCATATTGTTCTTGATGCCTACCATGACGACACTTCTGTGATACACCATGGAACGAAGATTTTGAAATGTTTCAATATGAAGCTGCTTGCCCTTGATGGCGTCTGGGTACTGAGTATCGTAAGCGCACACCAAATGCTCTGTCATATACCTGTGGGATTCAGCTATTCCGAAACTAATTGTAATAATCGGTATAATGCATATCTCCGGCACCGCATATCACCATCACTCCCTTCGTCACTGCTAGCAGCGTCCTCTCCAGTCGTTACAGCTACGATAACCTCAACTAGATAGGTTCGAGACCACTTTAGAAGTTACTCGACACGAACTACAGATCGAGTGCCAGAGTTCTTCTTGCGATATCAGAAAATTTTTCTTGGTGGCCAACTTGACTGGGTTCTGAAGTTTCCGTTCCTATCTATATCGAACGCAACATTCACTGACTCCAGCAACAGATCGACAATCCCAGATCCCTTCGAAGTTCACCTTATTTCCAGGCTCTAGTGTCTAGAGAAATCATCCGCCATGGCTCCGGCTACCATCGTATGGCATTATAGAAGAGAGGAGATATGTGCTATGCCTACTCCAGCAGCAGCAGTAGCAAATGTATACTTAGTGATGATACTGGATGATGAATGCCAGGAAAATACAAATTAATTCCTAATCTCGGGGCAGACGGCAGGGCCCGCTATTTTTAAATACCTAGTTGCTACGTCGATGCTATCGCACATCTTTGAATAATGCGCTCAATAAGAACTTAAACTCCGCCCTGCCGTGCAATCTGGTTTATGAGACCAATACCCGCTCGGTCTGCCTGTGCTCATACCGCGGATCCCAATTTGGTCTTTCATCCACCTCACATCCCCATTGTTGCCGGCCTAATGTAAGGACTCCCTTCGTTTATCACTCCTATGCCTCCTTCCACGGATTTGTTAGTCCGCACTTGAGACACGTATGATTAACATGTACAGTTGAAGGGAAATACCCAAAACTGCACAGGTCTTATTTGCCCTAGAGGCCCTTCAACGTTGCGATCAACGTGTTGAGAGAAGGGACGACCTGGCGTCATCAGACCTCACTCAAACGCCAAAGCCCCCTAACCGACACCTAGAGATCCTAAATTGCCTAGCACTCCTGTTAGTGACAGAGTCAAAAGGCGATGTCGCCGCTGTATCCTCTCGTCTATATCCCAATTCTCTCACAATTTACTTCAGCAAGAATAGACCTACTACCAGCAAAGAGAAAGACTACATCGACCAATTGGTATCTCTATCGAAGCGACTTATAGATGACGACACGAATAAGGAGATCGTGATATCTATACGTACCTGTATCATCAACGGCTGTCGCCAAAAAATCCTGTCTCGGCTCAAGAAGATGCAAAGAGCCATTCAAGAAGACGAAAGGATGCTGACTCAAGCGCACACCACAGTCTTGAGTCGACAGGAAATCACTCAAATTTCGGCAGTCTTTGAAAACCCATACATCCAACGAATTTTCGGTCTTGAAGACGTCCATACGGACAATGTTGAAGATCGCATCCACGAATACTGGAAAAAAGTATCTGAGATACTCATGCGGGATGCGAGCACACGTTCTGTCAGATATCTGAACCATGTCATCGAGGGTGCCCATCAACTCGGCAAAGATCATCTATATCCACTGATCGGACGCACTATAGTGCGTCGTTTGAGGAAACTGGGGTATTACAGTCGGGCTGCTGATATCCTTATCCAAGCTGCGAAAGATCATCGGTATCAGAATGCAATTCGAAACATGAGAATTTCTGTCAGGACCACACTATCTCCCCTCATGTTATAACTAACTAACACACATCCGTGACAGGACGTGTTATCGGAGAATATGTCCACCTCTGCGGCACAAGAAGGACCTGTAATCGAGTCCTCCAGAGGCAGTGGCAAGTCTCACGGCCGTGGAGAAGGCAGAACGCGAAGCCGCAGTTCAAGGTCCCTGTCTCCCAAGAGTGAAGGTGAGCCCGAAGAACGTGACTCCAGAAACTCTCCGGAAGTTCCGATAATATCAGAACCCAAAGCTGTAAGTGGTACAAATGGAACCGAGACTGGATAACGCTGACTCGAGATTAGATCACAGTTTTGAATATTCTGAACGAGATTGGTCGAGAATACGAGGAACCAGAGCTCAAGCTCGATGAGATGCAGCAGCATCTGCCAGACTTCCAAGATCAGGTTTGGGCCTATCATCCTAGCAATCTGACAGTACATTCCGAATGTGCTTTGGCATTGTTCTTGATCAAGAAGTACCCAACGAAAAGGATTTTCAAGCTTGGAGTGAGTAAATCATGTTGCTGGAGCTGCGATAAGTGGATAGAGTGCCTTGAAGTAGCCACCGACAAATTCTTTTGGCGCAGAGAGTCCCATGGAAAATTTTATCGCAGTTGGTGTTTGCCCGGATTCCCGGAAGCAGATTCTGCATTCGAGAAACTGGCAAAGAAACAACTAGTACGCAAATTCATGGAAATCCGATAAAGAAGCAACTCTTCCAGGCTTCGGATCCAAGTACCATCTGGTGTGTCAGCTGAAAGTTTCGATAACTTGGAAAAAGTCGAACGGTTTCTAGAGGACCCAGCGTAGGAGAATGATAATTCTCCAAGACCAGCTATTCTCTGAGTGTCTGGAAGGTATTGGAATTATCGAAGGTGGAGTGGCGAATCCGGGACTTCTCTGCGAGGTTGTCAGGATGGTGAGGTTTAACGTTATCTCGTAGTTAATTCTAGAAACAAAGTGTTTTGGGACGCGCTGAGGCGAACGAAGGTTGAAATGTATCACTTTCTAATTCAATTGACGCTTTGATAATCATATACTATCGTGCCCGATTCAGGTACACATAGATAATCAACTTACCTTTCCTACTTATCCTAGGGAATCGACGAGTACCAAGGAATTCCACATGTCAAGTTTGTTTTGAAGCTTTATGTCGACGTGGAATAAGTTGCCACCGGCGTTACTATCGACATGTGGAAGCGAGGCTGCGGCTGAAGTTCGGATAGCCACATCTGGAGTTGTTGTCCATCTGATTATTGATCTTTCTTCTGTTAGTATCTTTGGTAGGTTCTTCGATGGATTAGTGACCTGTGTGCACCCTTTGGAAGTTGTAAAAAGGAACAAAAGATCAAATAGAAACGGGTCGACTGCACCAGTGAGTTGTATTCCCGAAGGGAAGCATCGAGGAATCTTGAAATATGTAGCGGCTGCTGTGTACAGGCTTAGAAAACGAATGCTTTAACTCACTCCAAGCTCCCTACACTATATTCAGAACTTGTATACAATTGTAAATTATACTGTGATGTTCACAAAAAAGAAATGGGGGAAATGTGAGATTAGTGACGAGCGCCCCGAGACTGCATCAAACAGGAGAATACCGTCCAGAGTTTGCTCTATCAAACCTGATCTCATATGCAGTAACATGTCATCATATTAGTCCCAGCCGAAACCCGTCTGGTTGTTAATGTGGCGGCGTTATATGAACCCTTGCGGCGCTGCGTGGCCTGGGACGCGCATGTATGAATGCGGCTCTTTGCACACTCGGCGCCCACATCTTTTCCCTCGCCCGGTCTGAAAACTATAAAAGGGAGCTTGCCCCCCACCTTGATCTTTTTCTTTCTTTCATCATACTTACCTTGTGAGAAGGATTGGCGGTCAAGATTGTCGGCCCTTCGATGTTTGAGTTCACATTGCACACCGTGTTACTTCAGCATCGCTAGGTGTCTTCGGACGTCTAGCTCGCATTATTTTTGATGTCACCTTGTGATGCCTCATCACCACTGTTTTTTCCTTGACTGCCTAGACGATGTCTCTATGCGTCGAAGAAAATCAGCCCGTGACGTGATGATGGCATCGATTGCTTCTCTTGTAGATTCTTGGTCTCGCGGTAGATTCTTAAACTTCTTATCCTATGAGCTCGTACGCCAGCACACTGCCTTTACCTCTCCCTACACGGATAGTAGATCTATGAAACGGCACCATTCTCAGGTGCCAAAAATCTGGCTCACAGTATTACTACCCCTCAATACCCTGCAAAACTTGAGGAAGATGTAGAGCAAGTGATGTCACATGTTACTTTGGTATTAGCCCAAAACCTATGAGCCTAGCCCACGAGCCCTCGAGAGCTTTATGCTGACGTTTATTTTGTTTCCACTTTCCAAGAGGAGGCGCTCGATCTTCCAATATGCGTCGTACTGTGCAGATGGAAGCCAAAGATTTAAGTACAAGGTCTCGTAAACCAGCCCCTTTCATGTGTTGACACTTGGGAGGTACAATTGACGATGTTAGATACTGCCATCTTTCGAATTTCACGATTCAACCGGTCAACCCCGTGGAACGTAGCATTTCGGGTCCAACCAATTTGGATGGCCAGCTATTTAATAACGTCGTATAAGCCAACCTGATCAACGAGACCAACCTGATCCTGGATTTCACACTAATGCCACAGACGTCTACACATGTTATTCCTTCTCAAAATTTTGCCTCTCCATCGATGCATCTAAATGAATAGCCTCTATCATTTTCCACTAGCAGAAGCTAGGTAGAGACGCGAGTTCCTCATTCAGACGGCAGCTTTGCAGCCCAAACCCTTGATCATGGTATGAACAAAGCTTTCGCTGATGGTATGTCTACTACCACTAGCTTAGATGTACAAGTTGATGACTCATGCTACAACCTCTATAGATCTATGATACATGATCTTGCCAGGAAGTCCTAACAGGCCGCGCGAGTCCTTGGAACGACAGCGATGTTCTTGACAGTATCAAGAATCGCACACGAATAGGGGTATTTTTCGCTTGGCATATTCTCAGGCAATGGTATTTGCATGTATTTCGGATAGGCCTGGACTCCGATAACACCGGAAGTCGTAACGTCGGGATCGAAATTCCAGCTCATGTGGAAGACGCCAGGCTGATTCTCATAATAGTTCAGCACAAAGAGGCGAGAGGCCTTGCCACATTTCTTCATACCGGTCGGAATCCCTCCCGCCGCTGTCTTTTTGTCGCACACGGACCAGATAAAATGATAGTGGTATCCAATCTCTGGGCTCAGAGACGGATAGTGGTGAACCCACTCGACACTTAGGTCACCATTAGCCCCAATTGGAGGCATATATAGGTCTTGCCACATGACAGCAACAGTGTTATTCGAGACACAAGATGTGCCCAGACCGCAGCTCGCGGGATCAATAGGGAAGTCTCTGGCAGGGACTGAAGGATTCGAGCTTGGCTCATCAAGAGAGATAAGTCCATTCATGGATAACCAGATGGTTGTACTGGATTTGTCGAAAATCTGCATTGGGAATTTGAGCTCGACCTTTGACCAAGCATCGTCCGTTTCGCGGGAGTACTCTTCGGTACTATCGTCGTCGATCTTCCAGATATCTGCAGACTCGACAGTATCTCTCTTATCGAGAGAGTTGGTGGGGTCTGGCCCGGCGTATACGTTAGTCAGAGAGCTTCAGAGTCATCAGTTTCTATGAGATGATACGCAGTTGAGTGGGTTCGAACTGACCACCAGCGGGTAATGCGGCACCGAAAGTAGTGGCCGCAAACGCAGTTATTAGGGCAACCAGATCGAGAAGCATATCGCAAATATGGTAATCTGGATATATACGTGGAACAGCGATGGGCCGGCGGTGGAATACAAGATTATTTCGCTAATACGTGGTCCAGAGGAAATCTAAGATAAACCAATACAGCAAATGAGGCTATTGAGTACTGACGGTTGATCTATTTATAGGTCCTAAGCTTGGTATCACCATCGGTTTGTCGACATTTCGGTAAAAGTATTCTCCCGTATCTAATATGAGTATATAAAGGCGGAAACTCCAGAATCTGCTGAATTTGTAAGCTTCTAGGCACCTGGCAGTCATATACGTAGTGGGTTATTACCTTCTGTTCTTGAACATCTTCATTAGGTATACCCGCATACCCGAATAGTCGAGATCGCGGTGTAGGATGTGATCGAACAAGCCTATGACTTTTTGATCAGCGGACATATATTACAGGTACGAATATATAGGATGCTGTAAGGTAGAGTACAGGAGTAGCTTAATTTGCCGCTGCTTAGGAGTCTTCCTGGAACCAGTGTAATATCCAGATGAATTGGATGCGTTAATTGCTAATATTGCATCGGTGTATCTATACCATCAGGTAACAAGTCTGGAGTATACGTCTCAAAGAAATCGTCCATTCCACCAGAAGTGTTTCGGGACCCTCGAGCCTTACGATGAGGCCGAAATTTCTATATCAACATCAATATTTTTCCATAAGCCAACCTTTGACGTCGGATCCTGGGGTAGTGGTCCTTTTTTTCAGGGTGCTGGCTCCTCTAGCGCTAGACAAACATAGTTTAACGAATGGCTTCGACACATATGCATAGAGCTATTGCCATAATCATACGGGTACACGCATAGATTACAAGGCCAAAGTTGGCAGGCGCTGAAGCATAATATGTCCATATATACTCAACGTCTAAATCTTTCTGGTCCGAGTTCGTAGTGTATGCATAAGCACCCTGTGTTAAACACGATCGCTATAGGCTTCTGCCTACTTGCTTGCTTATGAAAGTCCAATTGATTTTGTATGGATATTGGCATTCCCAATTGCCCTTGCCTGCGCATGGGTCATCAGAATTGGATGCATACGCTTCTGACACTCGCTTATTGGTGGTAACCCCTGATTAGCGCTGATATAGACTGAGCTAGGATAAAATTTAACCTTGTAATTTAAAGGTATGAGCTGTTTCCAATAGTACAATTAATGTTTTTGAAGATCGGTAGCAGCTTAATCCGTATAACGGCATGATACATCGCTTAACCTTGCTCGCACGGGAAGTTAACCATGCAGTCGCTGCCCCCTAGTTGAATGTCTCTAGTTTTGTCATGCCTCCTGTCTGGTTCGTGTGATCGCCTGGTATTTGGATGTGTGGTTTTCTATAGGAACGAAACATCCAGCCCAGTAGAGAAAGGCTTGATATCAGACTAGTAGTATACCAGTATGCCTTCCCGTGGCATGTAAATCGAATATGTTAGTATGCTACGGAAGACGCCGAGACGCCTTCCGCGCCTAGCGTCAGGTCTGGTTTCCGCAGGAACGAGAAACTGCATATTTAGACTCATTCACTATAAGCCGCTCGATGCTATTTCTAGTCAATTTTTATCAAGCTATCCTCCTTAAGAGTACAGGGTAAATGTAGTCAGATCAAATCCAATAGATGCTAATCTCGAGGATTGCTACTTCTGCATGGTTTACACATGCATGCTTTATATGCATGTTCTTCGGCTATGAGTAAAGACTAAGTCAGCAAGTAACCGGTACCAGATGAGGAAGTTCCAAAGTTGTACCCATGCATGTAGGTATAGCCCTCCAAATTTCTTGTCAAGATTGACTTCGTAGGGAAAGGTTTTCAGGGCAGGGCGTTAAAATACCTTGCTTATACTATCGAGAAAAGAATCGCATTGGCCCTTGTATTGTGTTCTTCATTGCCTCACGATCAGGGAAGAGCAGTCTAGTTTATCTTGACATTAGTGTGGTTGTAGGTATCATCCATACAGGGACATAGCTATGATGGACTGAGTAGCCCGCTTAACGTACCTGACTCGTAGCAACCTGCGGACTGCCCGCGGGCTCGACATTACGGAGATAGCTGCCCCCTGATACGAGACATTCTCTCAGAATAGGCTAATCCATGATTTGTTTGTTCAGCTTGTATCAGTCTTACATACTTTGCGGTCGAGGAGGCTTTACAGGTTCCGTTTTCCAGACGCCGACGAGGGTCCTAGAGATCGTGGCCGTGGTAGCCTCAGTTCTTCGAAGCTCCCGCATTCTTGGCCTATATGAATATTCACGATCATTGCCTCTAATTCGGTCAGATCGATCTAGCGATGAATCGATCCTCTGTCTAGATTCAACAGAAATAAAAAAACGGATGACAGGATACCAAGTACGAATATTAGTTTCTGCAAATTTCAGCGGGGAAAATTAAAGACCACATGCGTAAGCTCCAAAATTTTAGAACAAAATTACGATTGTGTAGGAGTTCATATCTCACGAAAGCTTGGCGTAATTCCAGTCTGCATGCTGGAGGCCTCGAGGTTGTGTTGGCCATGGAATGTTGAATATTATCGTCGGTTCGTTAGGTCTCCGCTTGGGTAGATATACACTTGCTGTCGATCGCGGAGTGGCCCAGTAATGAGACTCATAGGATGGTTTCATCAAATTGGTCGCGCCGATGCTCACGACAGTTGAAGAATCGAAGATATAACCAAATTTGTAATTTCGATACTATCGATATTGCGATAGATCACGCATACGCGAATGGTATTCCCCAGTTTGAGACGCACAAAATTCCATATCAAGGTAACTTCTGGATTCTCACCGTAGGAGATCTCAGCAACCACTTACATCAGCTTAGGTATCGTAACTGTCGTCTTGTTGGTATCAAAGGTTGCACATGCTCCAGAAATTTTTCCTTTCTTCTCGATATCATCGGTGACAGTCGTAGTCAACGATTCTAGACGAGACTGAACTCCAATTGCTCTTGGTGTATCTTTGTCATACATTCTGTGTCAGCTAAATCGGAAAACACCAGGATTATTCCGGTAGTGGTTAATGCCAAATTTGAGACAGTGCATTGAACAAAGCTTTGAAGGTTTTATTGCTCCACAGCTACCAAATCGCATCTCGGACAGTAGGTGGCAGAATATAATCCCGATAAAGGAGCAGGCAGAGCGACTAGGCTCACACCGGCGATGTGAAGTTCCATGGAACCCCTCGAGATCTAGGCAGACGACACCAGAGCCTTCTGGAGCAGTCCCGACAAACGCCAATGCCCCGGCCGATATATCCGGCACTGTTGCCTACGCACATCTAGGAGCGCTAGCTACTGTAGGACTACTTGGATGCAAAGGCTCTGTAATTATATGCGGTCTGGAAGCTCGAAAATTTCAAGCTCGCAACCTAGCAGCAGATAATACCAGTTCATCTATGATATCTATCGAGGAAGCTATGCCCCCTGTTAGGCTATATGATGACTAACTATAGTGGTCCTTTCAAGGAGATCTGAGATCTCACTTCTGTCGTGGCATATATATGCGCTTATACTTGTTGAAGGTCCCACAGATAGGCTAGGTCAAATGTTCGTGGAATTACCGAATACTTGTTTTCCACTTCTTCGATTCATCGATTTCCACGGCAGTCTATTTATTTAGTCAGCTAAAATGCGTATGGCGTTAATTAAATAAAGTTCAAGATTTGTCTATCGCGGCGCCAGTGCGCCTGGTATTCAAGCGGTATGGACAGAGCTGTTGCAAGTAATCCCTACAGGGCCGGCCTCGCACGGCAGTTGTTGTCGGCACAGACATAAATGCTCTAGGTCATCGGACACTTATACAGCTGCAGTATAATTATAACCCTGTCTCCTGAGCCAGGTATTTGCGAGATTGGCCTGAACCCAGCTCAAACACGTGTCAGCCGAAGAGTATTATCCCTTTTCAACTAAGCCTTCCAAAAGCAGTCATCGCGATTTTTATAGGTATGCATGCCTTCAAGAAGCCCCTGTACACTGTCTACTGCCCCCGATATCGATGATCGACAATTGAAAAGGCATATAGTGCCGGTACTTATATATCGCTCCGAGCGTAGACTAATGAACGATAGCCAGATAGACCTAGCGGTTTTCTATAATCATCCCTACCTCACCACATATATGGATACATTTGCGGTTGGGTTGGTTATAGAAAAATACTATAGCTACTAAACATCTATATTATGTAAGAAGGTGAGTTATCGTATTGTATGCTGAAGTTGTCTACATGTTCTTGATACAGGACCCCTCGTTGTATATATATATTCTCAATACGGATATTCCTCCAGAACATGAAACTTCCGAGCCAGCCAAGGAGCCATCCCACAAGCCATTGCCAATCTAGGTTACATGAGCGGTTGTTGAATAGTTGAACGCCAGCATCGACTCTAAATTGCGACAGGAACACAGTGCCTCTCTTGGTCTCGTTCTCTTGTGTGCGGGAGCATGTCGAAATGGAATTTCTGATATACAGCATCCATCCAGCAAAGACACCAAATCGGTACGCACTATCGAAGAACTCGACGCCGATCCCGAGACCGAGCCGATAGTACAGGTTGATCTCAGCGACAAATCTAAGCTCACAAGGTTGCCAGGTAGGTGTATAAGTGATTGCGTCGTAATTTTCTGAGTAGAAGAAAGAATCGCTATTCCATTTTACGGAGCTCGCCCTAATGCTAGCATAGCTGGTGTTGAATTTGAAACCGGCGGTTACGTTGAATCCAATTTTCGTGCGAAGTCCGATTCCTGGCCCTGGAAGCGCTCGCGGTATAAACCTTATGATGATCTGAAACTGGTACTCCGGGATCACGAGTGAAGCTGTGGCCTTGAACTTCACCTCAGCCTCGATGTTTGGCTAGAAAAAGAAACCGACCTCAGGCTTTTGACCTTCACGCTGCCTGGCCCAAGCTTCGTAGACCAAATTGGCGCTGAGATAACAGCCAATGCATTGTATACTTGCGCCTGAACCTTCGTTGCCGATCAAATAATTATCTATTGTTTGATCAATGGGTACCCTTTTCTGCCGGTCTCAAATGGCTTGAAGATGTCGCCGATGATATCAGCAATCATTGCCTCTGCCCCACAATATTGACAATACTCAAAGTTGAGTAGCCGGGGTACAGGGCTACTACAAAACAAGTATAGAATGATTTGACTCGAGCTTGTCAAATTTTGAAATTGCTTTAACGCAGGAGGGATGACCCGGCGAGACTCCAGCCCGTGTTGGGAACCGATAGTTAGATGCGTGACAGCCCCAACTCAGACTTCAAAATTTTGTGCAATCTCACGCCAATTAGAAACTCCTCTCGTCAGGACTGCCGTCGAATTTGTCGAGCTAAAGTCGGCTGCCACAATACGGTAGGGAGTTCTTGTGCCGCTGTCCCCGCAGCCCTATGTTCGTGATGCGTGATCAGGGTAAGGTAATTTGTCTTAGATACTGAGCCCCAAGTCTTCTAGAATTCTTGGCATATTGCAACCTGTCGT
Source organism: Orbilia brochopaga (assembly GCA_036872635.1). NCBI lineage: Eukaryota > Fungi > Ascomycota > Orbiliomycetes > Orbiliales > Orbiliaceae > Orbilia > Orbilia brochopaga. The sequence goes on along the minus strand of JAVHNQ010000011.1, from coordinate 745,395 downwards.
TCCTGTTGAAATCGATTGACATCTTTCCGCCCGCACATTCGATCCGGGTAGCAAGATGGTCAAAATCCTCCAATAGGATGGTGGAATGGGAGCCTTTGTTCAAAGTCATGTTTCCGAGGTGGAATATTTCATCGTTGTCTTTTTCCTCGCAAAAGTGTGTTCTTATTTACCAGAACGATATCGGTAGCGGCATAGCGCCAACCCTCCCGACTCTGCCAGTCCCCGATGAAGTTATCCCCCAATGAAGAGATGGAAACCCACTGGCTCACGCCTCACTTCGAGAGATGCTCCCGAAGCCGGAGGTGCAAATCTTAAAGCTATGATCCTAGCACGAGCCATTGACTCTCGGCTACCACCAAAGATAATAGACTTCATCAAAGGTCTTTCGCCAACGGTTTTTATTGCAACGATGAATGGGCCACCAGAAGAGTTCGGAAAGTCCATGTCTATGATTCTCTCAGGGAAAATGCCAACTCTAGTCAGTAGTTCGACTGACGGCCCGAAGTCTAGTGATCCAGTCCATAATCCACTGCATGATGAGCTAAGGGGGTAGTATCGAGTGGAGCCCAGTAGAGTATATATTCTATCGACATCATATTTGGTTTACTATAGGAATAGAACTGAGCGACCAAACACTTAGGTAAGCCTAGAAATCAATGGTTCCCGCTCCCTTTTATGCAATACTCCCAGGAGAGTATGCCATGTGTCTCACTAAGTTAGCAGTGTATTCCCAACATAGATAGGGTAGATTCTATATCCTGATAGGGCTGAAGTGTAAATTTATGACCACCCACTGAACGACGCCCCGCAGTGTTTGGCAATGCGACATTAATACATGCCATATCCTTTCCAATCACTTAGCAAGCGGCCCGGTAGCTAACACACTTACGGTCCGTGCACGTTCAACATGCAACAGCATCCGCCCAAGTCGCCAGAGGGCGCTTAAGAATACCATCCCGGTACACATACCCAAACCAGGCCCCCAGGCGCGACGTTGAGTAGTTTTATCCGAGACTAACTAGATCTAGCCACCCATCAGTGGTCTATGGCAGTACTTGATATATAGAGACTCGAGCAACACAAGCTTGTGAGCCAAACCGTTGACTGGTACCTCGCGCTAGCGAAAGTCTCTTTGACTATGGGACTCTTGGCTAGATATCAGCCGCGATGAGACATGCCCAGGTATCTCGTAGTAGAGAAGGAGCGCAAGATATACCCGACAAGGATGTTTTACTTCTGCCCTCAACTAAGTAGGCACGAAGAAGTTATAAATTTTATGATTTATCCCTTAATACGGAGTATACAACTCGCAGCTGCAAATATCCTTTCTGTTTATCCTTTAATCTGTGCTACATCGAAGAAGGTCGTAAGATACTCCCCATTGGCTTAAACTTTAGGGTACCCAGATACCCGCGCCATGCTTAGGATTTGGGAAGCACGACTGCAAACTACCGTTAGCTGTACCAACCCTTTTGAGTGTCTAACTTGCCAAGGATAATATGTATTGTTAATGGCCGCACTTCACGCCTGCTATTGCAAAAAGTTACCGAAGGTTGCGACTCGCTTAGGAATGTGTCAGAATGACGGGACGATAAGGCTTAATACGACGAGTACAAGCGGTGGCCCGACTTGGATGTAGGACAGAAAGCTTAAATTCCAGCATCTTATTCTGCACAATGGGAGTGCAGTGCGAGTACAAAAGCTTGTTGATATTCTGGAAATGGAAACTTGGGAACTTGAGCTTCTGGTGTTTCATAGAGGATCGATGGCCGGATAGAACATGTGATCACGAAACACCAATGCATCCTCTTGAAGTCCGTCTAATTAGCTAAGGCAAGAAGAAAATCTATCACTCGTAATACATAAGGAATCGTCGCTATATAAGTGATGGAACTGCTCCAATGCCAGGTGCATGCCCATAGAAGCATTAGCACAGGCCACCCCTTTAGTAACAAAACAATGCGACTGAGCATCGTTTCTCTCGTCTTGCTGCTGAACTCCTTAGTTCACGCAGGCTCGAATGCAGCACCCAGATGGCAGCAAATAGCCGCCGAGCGTCAGTCATATCGCGACGCCTCGATATCCAGAGTCTCACCTCGAATCCCGGACATCGACCCCGGCAGCCTCCCTCTCAATGTCTTGAACACAGCGAGAAAGATGTTGACATCCCGTGAGGTCTGGATCACTGAAAACGGGTCTATGGAATTACTTGACCATCTCGCTCGTGGAAACTTAACGGCCACCGAGGTGACAAGAGCATTCTTAAGAAGAGCCGGTATCGCCCAGAAGCTGGTAGGAATTCGAAAAAGTCTTCTCCGACGAACTAGACACATTCGTCTATATGCATTATTCTACGTACGAAACTGGTCTCGCAATACGAAACTAATAATTGTCGCAATGTCTGTTAGGTAAATTGCATCACAGAACTTCTCCCCGAACGGGCTCTTGCCCAAGCCAAAGCCCTCGACGAGTACTATCAGCAACACAAGAAGCCAATCGGACCGTTCCACGGCCTGCCGATCTCCGTGAAGGAGCACATCGGTATCAAGGGACTCGATCTCAACGGCGGCTTTTGCAGCAACGTGGGCAACATTGCCACTGAAGACAACGATCTCGTGAGAATCCTCACAGAGGCCGGCGCTATCGTCCATGCGCGCACGACGCAGCCGCAAACTCTTATGCACCTGGAAACTAGCAACAATATTTACGGAACGACAGTGAATCCATACAACAGGAACTTGACGTCCGGAGGGAGCAGCGGTGGTGAGGGTGCTTTGCAGGGTATACGAGGGAGCTCCTTCGGTCTTGGATCGGACATCGGAGGCAGCATCAGAAGCCCATCTGCGAACAATGGTATGTAGTGTCAGTTCTGACGAAGAATAGATGGTGATATATATCTCAAGGGCCGGGTACTAAACATAAGATTGCATAGGGCTATACGGATTCAAGCCGACGCCGGGTCGGATACCAACGGGTCTCATCGCCGTTACGGGAGGTACCGAAGGCGTCAGCGGCACCCTCGGCCCGATGTCTACGACTCTCGAGCCCCTGTCCCTATTCATGTCTACGATTCTCGATGCCAAAACGTACCTCAACAAAACATCGCTATACCCGATCCCCTGGCACCGGGAGCCAAATTTCCCGGTGGACGCCGGCACGCCCCGAAAAATCAGGATTGGAGTCATGAGGTGGGACGGTGTCGTCATGCCACACCCGCCCGTCACGCGTGCATTGAACGAGGTCGTATCAGCGCTGAAAGCACACGAGGATCAATTCGAGATCGTCGAATGGAAAGAAGAGGGCACAGCAGAGGCATGGAATATCATCGTACGTCACCCTTGCCAGCTCGCATTAACTACATATTCTGTTCATTCTAACGGTTGAACGCACGCATCCAGTCAGCACTATACTTTGCCGACGGAGGCCAACAAGAATACGCAGAGATGGAAAAGACAGGAGAGCCCGTGCTGCCACTTTCCAAATGGATCTTGACCCAACCTAATGTCCCCGTACCTCCTGGTTTCCGCATACAAGAACTGTGGAACTACACATTCGCCGCCAGCGCGTACAAGTCCGAATACTCCGCCAGATGGCTCGCCGCCGGAATCGACGTGCTTTTGTGCCCTGTAGGGCCCAGTGTCGCTCCAAAGCTAGGGACCGCCAAATATTGGGGCTACACCAGCATGTTCAATCTGCTGGATTACCCGGCCGCGGTCTTCCCCGTCAGCAAGGTCGACGACAAAGACAACGGTATATGGGACTATACGCCGACTGGAGAGAAGGACAAGTGGAACTTTGATCTTTGTGAGTGATTCCATCGTTCATCTGGTCGACCGGACGCGGTATTAATGCATGTTAAAGGGGACCCGGAGGCCTATAAAGATGCGCCTGTAAGCTTGCAGCTCGTGGCTAGGCGATTCGAAGACGAGAAGGTTGGTTCTTCCTTGTGGAATTACAGTACCTAAGTTGGAAGTCAACTCATCCAGTCATTTATAACAGGTTCTCGAGGCTCTCAACATCATTCATAAACGGGTGAAGCTGCCATTCATCGACCCGACAACATGAGTCAGGTGTCCTACATACTCTGTTTTGATATCAAAAGGAGGATACTTGAAGTTATCATAATCACAAGAATCCGGATTAACACTTGATTGGGCATATTGGCAGGAAGGTGTTAACGGGTTAGCAAATATACTAGAATCTTGCTTCTGGGCGTGCGACAGCTGTATATGTCAGGTTTTCTTGGAGCTATAAACTGCCTCTGCCGTCCGCGATACAGTTTACGGGGCAACTAAATGATATAAAGTGACACCCATACATTGTCCACGATATCAGGCAATAATTTTCGACTTTGCCAATAGCGGTAAGGCACTCTAGACTATCGTCACTAGCTCAAAACATACACATAGATCAGAATAGCGCATAGTACAATATCTAACAGATCAATCTGCCTGCCGTGACTTCAAGACGAGATAGCACAACTCCCGGAACCACAAAACGCCTGTCCTCCGTCCGCTCCACAGCTCGTAGCCTACATACCACCCAAACATTCTAACATATCTTCACTCCGCCATCGTACATACACAAATAATACCAGTCTGCAACAGATCGACGTACCAGCTACCTACCCCTCGGAGACCCCTCAGTCTCCGCGCCGCTGCTCTTCCTCGTCGACGTCTTCCGCCCCACCAACGCCTCCAGCATCTCCTCGATGTTCCGCAACCGGTCTTCGAGCACCTTAACCCGCTGCCCAACACCGCTGTCGCTCTCGTCGTCAGCGGTGCTCAATATCGCGCGCAGCTGCTCCGCCATATCCCCGAACGGCATGACGCTATCCCGTCGCGACATCTTCCGCAACATGCTCGCACCCGCACTGCCACCCCAACTCCCCGGCCCGCCGCCGCCGCCACCAGGGCCATCGCGACTGCCGTTCGCCTCGCGTATCTGATACCCCGGCGAAAAACTAACGTGAGGCCCGCCGTCGCTCTCCGCGGCCGCCAACCGCTCTGCCGCCAGCCGCTCGGCCGCCTCCTGCTCCTCCTGCATGCGGACGGTTTCCGCGCGGAAAACAGCCTGCAGGTCGCCGTGCGCGCTGAACCCCTTGGATATTCCCGGCATACTGATCGCGCGTTTGGTGAGCGGCGGCCGTCCCTTCCGCGCCTTCCCGGACGGATGCGGCGCCCACCACGCCCGCCGCTCGAGGAAGGCTAGCAGCAACAATATCGGCGAATTCAGCGTGCGGATCAACGCCACGTTGATCTTGTGGAACCAGCGCGGCGTTATCACGAATTTCAGGGGCAGCAGCACCGCCATCGCGAAGAGGTTGAGAGGGGGGAGGTACGAGAAGATGGAATCGCACTTAACCCCCTCGAGCGTCAGCACCGCGCGGCGGAACTGGATCTCGGCGTCCGCACCGCCCTGGAGATTCGAAAACGTGTTGGACAGCATGGACACGAGGATCACGAGGAAGAGGTATCCCAGAAACGCATAGCTGATCATAAGCACCGGTCCCAGGAAGCCGTGGAACTCGCTGGAGCGCCCGATGCCCGTGCCGTCGAGGCCGAACCACACCCACAGCATCCACATTGACACTGTGACGACGCCGTGCTTGCCTTCGCCAACCCACAGCATCGACAGCAAGAACCCGATGAAGCACCACACCGCGAGGACGGTGAGGACGGTGAAGTCAGCCATCATGGAGCGCAGCGACACGAACAGCATGTTTTCCGACATGACGTTGAACGCGAGCCGCGGGATCAGGATCGTGGCGGCCATGGAGAGCACGTCTAGCGCCTGCTGGCCGGGGTGCGGACTCGCCATGTGGAAGCCGTGTATCCTTAGGACGCTATAAGCACCGAATATGACCGCGAACGTAACACTGAAAAGTCAGCACAAACCCACGCCCGGTCTTCACTAGATGAACGTGGATGGACTGGACATACTCTAGGAAGGACCACAGGTTCTGCGTGTACACGAACCACCCATGCTCGAGCACCGTCGCAATCATCTCGAGGATCCACCCGCACGCGTACAAATCGAACAGGAACTCCCGCCACGGGTACTCATGCGGCTGCGGCCGCCACATCATAACAGACACATACAGCGCCAACAGCGTCAGAAACTCGCCAATCTCAAGCCAACTCCGCGTCCGCGGCACCATAAGCCGATACTGGTTCAGCAGCGGCGCCGCCCGCGGATCGTACAGCGATATCGGACGGTACTTGTAGTTATCCGGTATGATCTCCATGAACGTCGTGGGCGTGTACACTATCTGCCCGATGTAGATGGCGTTGACGACGAGCTGGCAGGCGCCCGACGAGAGGAAGAGTTTTGACTGCGAGACGATGGCGATTTCGAGGGCTGGATGGCGGGATTTATATCCGCCGGCCCAGTGCGATTTCGGGAGGTTCTGGCGGCGGACGGACTCCGGGGCGCCTTGGAAGGGGCTGAAGCCTGCGACGAGGATGTTGGCGAGCAGGAGGAGGCCTGAGGAGCCGGGATTGTCTTCGTGGAAGCGGCGGAGGATGCGGTTTGCGACGAGCTCGCAGAGGATTGCGCGGGTGCGGTTGACGGACTGCTCGCGGATCTGCTGGGACTGTTCGCTGCGGAACTGCATGCGGTTGACCAGCAGACAGAACACTGTCATATCGCATCGCCGTTAGCATTGGCCTCAATATATATTCATACAATGGGGGGTTGTATGACGGTACGAGGGTAGTTGGAGGGTACCTATCGAGACGTCCTTCATCTCATAGTACTTGTCGACGAGCGGCCGTACGATGGACGTATTCATCCGCGGATCCCGCAGCTGCGACATACTATACGGGTCGTCTATCACCCCCATTAGCCCCATCCTCCTAACCCACAGCACCATATCTCAAGCAGTCCTACCGATAAGATGGATAACCTCATTGCGTATCCTACCATTCGAATATCAGTATCCACAATCAATCAATCTCACACCGGATGAATATCGAAGGACAGTAGGTATATGGGTATAGGTAAGCATGTGGGACAGACCGGTGAATGGTATAGTAGACGGGCAGGTGCTCGTGCGGCTGCAACCCCGCATCCTCAATCGCCGTCGCAGCGGGCATGAGCGACAGCGGCTCCTCGCCCTCGACGTGGTAGTGGCGGAAGTGGCGGCCGCCGCCATCCCCGCGGAGCAGGGGGTCCGTCTCACGGGGGTCCATTCTGCAGCGTCCTCGTGTAACAGTCGCTTATATGTATACCTCTCTTATCCAGATACCGATGATATAGATATGCGGCACAAGGTGTCGATTGTGTCGAGTCTATGAAGGTAAAGTGACCATGAGTGTCGACAATAGGGGCCGGCCCTGCAGAAGATAATAGATAAGTAACTGCTTAAGCACCGAGACCACTTAAGTACCTAGGTAGTAGATAGATACAGAAAAGACCGTCGAAGGAAGGACACGCATCCACAGTCCAGTGCCGAACCCGCGCGAACAAACCCCCAAAAAGCGCGTGACGAAGACACAGAAGGAAGCGATACGCGGGCAGGAAAGCCCACTCGAACCGTACGTACCTGGGCGGCCTTTATGAACTGCACTAGAATAACGTGGACTGAAAAATGTCAAGTGCTAAGAAACTCCCTGCGTCATGGCGACAGGGTTGGTTTTGTATGTATGTATGCACGCCAGCGCAGGACTTTTGACTTTGCGCCATGGTGATTGGCTGCTGTGGCGTGGGGGGAGAGTAGAGTTCGGTTCGGATCCCGTGAGTTTAATGATTTGGCGACGCGAGACGTTTGACAGCAACGTTTCAGACCACGTTAAACGGCGGGCCGTCTCTAGTCGTGTTCTAGCGCAACTAAAGTACCGCTGACAGCACGCTAACTATCACTACTGATACTAAAGACTTACGTAGTATGTCTACGGTATTCGGATCAGGGCAGATAATAGGATGAAGAGATTAATTGTATTAGCATTATTATTCTATCGTGCCATCTGTACATATGCACCATACCGCGGCCGCTAGCTCATACCCACCTAAACAGTGCACCGGGTATCCAAATATTCTACAGAAATCTATACAGCATTACAACATCTACCGTCGTCGATATAACCAATATAAACAACCAGCATCTCACAGCTCAGACCAGATGTAGGGCAGGATCACGACGCACGCCGTATAAAAAACGGCGAAACTGCGCAGGAAACACACCGGCCACAGCAGCGGCGAGGACGTCCGAAACATGATCCAGATGCTGTAGAACGCCACCGCGAAGAAATGGCCGTACAGCACCAGCGGCTTCCGCAGAACTCTGTACAGTAGTCAGTATTGCGGGCAAACGTATAAATGAGATGTTCGGGTGGGGAGGGAACGTACCCGGACAGCAGTCCGACGGGGTGGTCGATGCAGATGCCGCCGCGCTGAAAGTACGCAAAGCAGCCGCGCTGCAGAATCTTCAAATTCGGGTCTACATTGCGTCAGTATACTCGACAAAAATGGTATGAGAGAGGGGGGACCAACCATCCGCGGCAAACAGGGCGTACAAAGCCTGCGCGAGAATGTTGACGACACTCGTCAGACACCGCCGCCGATAATGAAACTCCGCCATCTTGTCCAACACCATCTCCGTGTCCGCCAGATCGTCCACATCCGCCAACAGATCCCTCACGAGCACCACATCGTTGAAAGCAACCGTCATCCCGCCGCCCGTCAGCGGATGCCGCATGTTCATCGAGTCTCCCAGCAGCATCAACCCGGGCGTATCGTTGACACTCGGCGGCAACCACTGATTCGGCATCGATCTGATACTCTTACTGTCGTCCACCGCCTTTTTAAACGAGGGTCTCAGCTCCTCCGGCAGCGTCGGGAGGACGGTGGACAGCATGTAGGACTTCAAGCTGCCGTCTGTCTGCGAGGGGGGTTTTCCGCGAATGTCGACGAGGGCGCGGGTTTCGTGGGTGCCGATTTGGTAGACGAGCACGGGTGCGCGGTCGGAGAGGATGACGATGCCGTGGTGTTTCAGCGGCATTTTGGCATCGATGAGCTCGAGGCCGAAAAAGTGGGATTTTACATCGGGCGTGCGGGTGATGAATTCGGAGCGGAGGTTGGATTTGCAGCCGTCGGCGGCGACGGTCAGGGAGGCGAAGTAGCAGATTTCGTGCTTGCTGCCGCGGGGGGTGCACCGCACGCCGATGATGTGGCCGGAGGCTGCGTTCTTGATGAGGTTCTTCGACACCGTGGCTTCCACGATTGTGACACTAAGAAACCAGTCAATGGATGAAGTGAGTGTGGGATTTGTAATGGCAGTATGTACTTTGGGGTTGCTTTGGCGGTGGCGCGGAGCTTCTGGATGAAGCGGCCGTGGTGGAAGCTGCGTCCTTGTGGCCGCTGGCCGTTGGCCTCCATGGCGTAGGGGATGTGTACGGGCTGGTCGTGGTAGCGGACCTGGTATCCATGGCAGGGCACCGCATCAAAGCCGTCCAGACAATCTAAGAGTATACGTTAGCAGCGGTACATTTGACAAGATTATGTGTATGACGCACCAGCTATGCCCAGCTGCTCAAGAGCCCTGACGCCGCCTGGTTGGAGCAGCTCGCCGACGATGCGATTGGGCTCCGAGAGATCGCGCTCGAGGAGAAGGACGTCGCGACCTTGCCGGGCGAGGGCCACGGCGAGGGCATTGCCGATGACGCCGGCACCGATGATGGCGACGTCGAAGGAGCGCTTGGGCGGCGGCGGCGGCGGCAGGTCTCGCAGCTCGGGCGTGCCGACCATCGTGATTTGAGTCGAAGTTTAAAGCTGGAGTTGTTGAACCGACGTCGGAGTATATGTACCGAATTGAACGCGATGAGCTGTATATACGTAACTAGTATTAGACGCGATGGACAACGGCGATGTGAAATGAACGAGAGTACGCCGACTATATACGAAAGCGAGTGGATGAATGCGCCCTTTTCACGAGCTTGTGATTGCAGTGTTGAGCAGCCAGCAGCCAGCAATGCTAATTTCGGCGCGCGCAAAAGGCCGCCGGGCTGCAAGGAACAGCGTGCTCGCCAGGCACCGCAAACCCTTTTCGTCCGCCCGCCAGCCAATCACAGCCCGCGATTCGGCCTCGCTCGGGCCGGCCATTTAGTATACTAACAACGTCGTACGATGCTCGCCTGAGCTTCCACCCAGCGACACCATCATCACATCAGAGAGAAGCAAGTGCGGTCGGCGCGGGAGCTGTGTGACCCGGCGGACTGGAATACGTGGCCGATGCAGCCAACGCGGCTCTGTGCATTGCCTTCTTTCAGTCACTGTCAATCTGGCATTATTGATCGAATATCAGGACTACAGGAAGGATCAGATTTCCCGTCTCTCATTGCACATCTGGCAATCAATGTCTTACGGTCACAGATATCAATATTTCTTGAAGTGCTAACCCGAAACATTGAGATGCTGACTAAGACTGACACATGATCGTGGTAGCATGTATACGAGTTTACCTCAATGCAATACTGAGAATCTTGGTCATGTAGCCATTTTGGGATCGACTACGATATAAAACTCATGCCAGTTGAAACTCGAGTGAACTGATATCCTGTAGCTACTACTAGCATTCGGCAGTTGAATATATATATATATATATAATTGAATCCCGACTACTTACCTAGCCTGGGTAATATCGACGGATGATATTAAGAGTGGCGGAGCAGATGCTGACCGGGAGTGCGGATGTTCACGATATATATACATTGCATTGTCGTACCTTGTAACCGCACATGTTGTAACTCGTCTACGTACGTACTAGCTGCGTGCATGCATGAACCCCGGTTGTGCTACCATGCTGACCAATTTATACTTCTAGCTTCTCAGTAGTACGAATGACCTGTTTACAACCACTGACCGGGTATACAACTACTTAGTCTCGGGACGCTGACCCTCCGAGTATACAACAGAATTGAACCCTTCCATAGCTGGACAAGGTTAGCTAGCACCTAGCTATCGATTGTACAATTGTATATCGGCCTCCGCCGACGACTAGCGACTGACCATCGAAGCTTCGGGCCCGCGTCAGTACAACCGACGCGGCATCATGCCCCACCGACACGGTAGGCAGCAGCGGGGCGGTGTTCACACTTCATTCTCCCGGTGCATGTCTCTGTGCGAGCTTAACTTTCCCGGCCATTCGCTCGCTTAGCGTAGCTACGGACCTTGGTTTCTAGGCAGAGACTTTTATATTCGTTCGCGCATGCATGCATGTTAACATTGTTGCATATGCATCCACCTCCATCGCGATCCTGCCGCCGACTCTGTCTCAGCAGAATTCCGGAATGCGGGGTCAGCTGCCACTTAGTGCACTTTCTTGAAAGTTACTATCAGAAATCGGGAGACGAGATGTAACGGGGTGGGTAATGGTTGGCGGCAGGAGGCTCAGCCAGGTTGCAAATAGCTCCTGGAGACCCATGACAACGACGTCGAATGTATGTATATAACCCACCCACCCTCTATAGCTCTACACCACTACCATAGTATATATATTCACCTCTCTTCACACTCATCAGGAGCCACTGATACCAGCTTACACCGAATCGGTACATTAAGACATGGCAGCCCTGGCGGTACCCTCCTCGTACGCCGACAACGAACGCTACTTCATCGCCGCCGGCAAGCAATTCCAGTTCCAAAACATCCCCACGCCCAACTACCGCCTCGCCCAGACGTCCGAATCCATCAAGACAAAAGGCACCCTCTGGCAGCTCAACCCCTCCGCCGACGCCTCCACCGCCTCCACAGCCGTCACCTGGGACGTCTACGCCAACTACCCGCTCTTCGCCGCGCGCTACGACTCACCGCTCATCAGCGGCGTCGACGCCAAGACCATCTACTGGGAGTTTGAGATCACCAGTCTCGGGTACGAGAGTACGCCTGCGAATTTATCGTTCGGCTTCCTGGTCAAAGATGAGAATTCGGACGCCGTGGCCGCAAGGCCAGAGAGGAGTTTACGGCCGTTCGACAATACTGCTGCAACACCCATGAGCGCATCCGGCCCGTCGCTTCTCTGGAATTCGACCGACGGTGCTATCTACGCTAATGGCGTTAGAGTACCCGGCGAAGAAGCGTTTACAGCAGCGGTAGGAGATACGGTGGGAATCGGGGTAACATTCCTCTTCGATGCATCGGTACCAATGGTACCCACGCGCGACGTGCAAGATAACCCCAGCGGCAAGGCGAGTAAAGTCTCCAAAGCCATCGACCGCAAGGGCAACCAAACGACACGCATCGCCGACGTGAAGGACCTAAAACCCTGTCCGACGAGGGTATTCGTAACGCTGAACGGCGTGGAGAAGACGCTGGGTGGCGACGTCGCGCGGGAGTTTTTATCTGGTGTGACAGATGTGTTTCCCGTGCTCGTGGTGTCCGGGCCCGGTGTTGGCGGGAAGGTGAGGATCGGTGAGGCTGTGGGGTTCCGTGGTGATGGTGGGGCGGCGGATGCGGAGCTGGCGGCGAAGGGGAATGCTGCGAATGCGGGGTATAAACGGTCAAAGTGGTCCAAGGTGTTCAGGCCGTCCGGCGGCGGCGGCTGGTTTGGGGGTGTCGCCCAGGGTGGCTATTAGCTTGTATTTTGACGTGGATTTGATATTTGCAATTGCTTTGAGCGATGATACTTCGGACGATACTGCATGATAGGCATGATAGCAGCGATGGTTGCACGATTACCCAGTTTTTATAATTTCTTTAATATACTCAATTGATACTTTGGTGGTGTCTACGACGACATTGATATTCTCCGTAACTATCGCGACTTTCACAAACATGCATATCGACGTCACAATTAGCATCCAAAATAGTAGCCCAAGACTCCAATCATCCCATTGCAGCAATCATAGCACTATAATGGTCAGATATTCCTTCGTACACCAATTCTCGTATTCGTGCCTCAGGCGCCAGGTCTTCAGGTCTGACTCAGCGGGGTAATCCAGCTGGAGCTTACACCGAACTAGGGCATATACGACCCAAAGCGCACCCGTCGACATCACAGCACTCCACTATTTAAACACAGCATCATACACGATGGCTGCATAGCCGTCATCCTTGATACCAATTGCATCTGACCGACTCTTCACAATTGTCACAATGTCGGCAGCCTCGCTCGCCGCCGTCCGCAAGACGGTCTTCAACCCGCTGCTGCAAACCCGCGCTGAAATCGCCGCCTTCCTCGCCTCGCAGCCCTCGCCCGCCGGCACCGCGCATCCCTTCAACCGCACCCTCCTCCTCCACGCCGACGACGACACTTCCTCCGCCCTCACCGAAATCGACCTCACCGACAAGGACGAATCCTTCTTCTTCTCCGCCACAGACCTCAACTCCCTCTCCGAGACAATCACCGCCCGCATCGAGCGCTTCTCCACAGACCTCGCCCCCTTCAAATCATACACCATCATCTCCCTCACCACGCCCTACCTCGAGGTCCCCTTCGTCCCCGGCGAGAAGACCATCGTCGTCCTCAGCGAACGCAAACCAACCTACTATGACTTCTGCATCGGCAACGCCGCCGGCGAGATGGTCCTGTACTGCAACACCACGCATGCAGGACTGCCCGGCGTCAAGCACAGCGGTGACATGAACCAGGCCGACAGCCTGCTGCACCACATCGTCTTTTCCGAGCCGCTCACCGAAGAGCCTTTTGGATTGTTCGTGTCCGGGTACAGCTATAACTCTCTGCATAAGTACAAGCCGCAGAATCCGGCGGTGACGATAGCGGACCACCATGCTAAGATACTCTACGTCGTGCCGGTACCGCTTGACGAAGCGACGATTGGCGATGCGACGCTGTGCATACCGGTCGTCGGACGGCGAAGGGGGGATAAGCTGTGCTTCTCCGTCCTGCCCTCCGCTGTGACGTCGGACCAGGTGGCCGCGGGGCCAAAGCTGCCAGGCGACACTCTCGCGCGTGCTATCGCCAGAGAACCGGCTGCCCCGCCCCCGCCGACGCCTACTACCGTCACGCCAGGCACAACCGCAAAGCCCGACAAGAAGAAGGCCCGGCTTGAAGAAAGTGATGAGGCAGGCTCCACGGCGGAAACAGTCACGCTGGTCGACGTCGACGTTGCAAAGCCGCTCTTCGTAACGGAAGAAGGCTGCACGCTGCCGTCTTTCGTCGCCGGCCACGACGGCAACCACATCACCTTCTTCCAGGGGATAACCGTCCACCCCTCGCGGCCACCGCATCCCACCAACGACGACAAGAAGACCGTCGTGCTCCCCTGCGCGCTCGGAAACCCCCTCGAAGGCTCCATGATACTCGCGCTGGGCACGCCGTTCGTCGGGGCAAAAGTCTCCTACGAGCAATACACCCGCCTCTTCGACAAGGCGTCCATCGTCGTCTTCACCGTCTCTGACCGCATGACGGACCAGGCGCGCGTGCTCAACCCGGATATCCGCTGCAATGCCCTCTACATCCTGCAGACGCGCGTGCCAGTGCCGGACCAGAGTACCGCTTCTGTGGAAGATATACTCAACGACACCAAGATTAACGCCATCACGGCGCTGGCGGGCCCGCAGTCCGTGGTGGTCGTGCAGCTGGGTGACCGGTACTACTTTTACCGCGGCATCCGATGGGCGGGCTTACTCGATGAGATTCCAAAGTTCGGCGAGGACATCACGGAAATGGTAGAAGCAGTGCTTGGACAGCCACCTGCAAAACATCCGTGGAACAACATTGTGTCCATCGGTGGCGACGAACCGAAAGTGTACTTTAGGGGCACGCTCTGCTCGCCGGACGAGCTCTACACGAACTTTACATCCCTCCAGCCGGACGAACTGGAGTCGTTCAAGCTCGAGATTCTGGATACGCTAGCACAGCTGCAGGTCGCATTATCGCCAAAGGCACTACCGGAATTCACCTCCAAGCTGCAAAACAAGCTCAAGGAAATGATGGACGCCACTATCGCGCCGCACAAGAAAGCGTACGTCGACTCCGTTCTCGCATCCAAAGGCCAGACCCGCGATCCCCGCCTCATGGAAAAGTACCGCAAGGCCGAAAAGGCCGCCAAAGTCTCCGCGCAATGGCTCATCGACGCCCTCGCCGCGCTCGTCTCCTCGCGGATATCATCCACGCGCAAATACGACCTCAAACAAATGATCCGCAAGCAGAAGATCATGGACAACGTCGCCGCCAGCAAGGACATGACCTACGCAGACCTCGCCACCATTCTCGAAGAGCACTGCACCGAAATCGGCATGGTCATCGCCAACATTGATTCTGAGCAATTCCGTACCCTCCTGCAGAAAGCCAAAGAAAACGCCATCCTCCCACACCTGCAGCAGCTCACACTCACACCCGATCCCTCTCAAGCTCTCAGCGTCTGCAAGCTCGACGACCGCGTACAGTACCTCAGCGGCCTGGACTGCGGCATCATCCTCCCGCTCGCCCAGGACGGCCACCACGGCCCGCTCGCGACGACCACCGGAAAGCTAGCGCTGGGCTTCCCCTACGGCGTGTCGGACGACAAGTCCGGCTCAGCCTTCGCATTCGCCTGCTTCGACCAATTCATCAACATCAAGCATCCCTACAGCCAGTTCTGGGTGGAGCTGTGCAACGTCCACCACGTGTCCATGCTGCGCATCCTGCAGCGAAACACCATCAGCGCAGCCGTACAGTCGCGCGAATTCAACATACCACCGGCCAGCAAAGACCTCGGCTTCCTGCTGGCCTACGCGCTCACCGACGCCATGCGCAGTCTTGCCACCACACGCGCCGCCGTCCCTCCGGAAGCACGCGGCGGGGAGGACGTCGACACGACGACAAAGATGATGCGTGGGCTGTTCGGGTATCTTATGACGTTGCTAGCCGCGGGCGTGCAGCCTATGAGCATGGCGTGGCAATTACTCTCGCGTACTTCCGCGATTGAAGTACCACCACCGAACGAGTTCTGGCTGTACTCGCGCATCGTCGATCTGTTCCCATACACCGCGTGGCCAAGGGCGCAGTTTGCGAAGAACGTGCGGCTGCTCGTCGCGCGGCTGGTGCGCAAGCAGATGACGGATCCGGTTACCAAGGTGCTTAGAGACGGGGTGAGCCAGATCAAGCAGGATGCGATCCGGGAGCAGGTGCGCACGCGCAACGTGACGCTCAAGTGGGGTGAGGTTGGCGTCGAGGTGCTCAGCCGGCTGATACTCGGCGGGTACGAGCCGCAGAGCGTCAAGGAGGCCGCTGGGCGGATCGTCGAGTTGGTTCCCGAGACGGAGATTGATGGGCGGAAGGGCAGTCGTGGGACCACACGAGTGTTCCGCGCGTTGCATAAACTTGCGGAGTCCGGCGATGTGGCGAAGGTGGATGAAGACACGCGGGTGTCAGCGGCGAATACATACGCTAAGCGATCGGCGGCGTTGAAGGACCTCAAGACCCGCTTCGTGGATGCTGCTGTCGCTGGTGACGTTGCGGCGGCCAAGAGTATCTACGAGGAGATGCAGCAGAAGCGGCGGGATGTAGCTGCCTTGTTCGGCCTCAAGAGTGTCAAGCTGCAGAATGAGAAGAATATCGACAGCGTGCTCGGGCAGCTTCAGAAAGGCGAGGAGATGGTCAAGAAGGAGGTACTCAGACGGCTGAAGGCTGATGCGGAGATATACCGGGCGCCCTGGCAGGTGGGTAAGCCCACCGACGACAACCCGCCGCCGCCGAGTAAGATGCATCTTGTCGGGTATGTTCTTACTGGAAATATGGTGGATACCGCGGTAAGCAGCACTGAGGTCGCGGCGGTGGCGGAGAAGCCGCAGACGCTGGAGCAGCGGTTGACGGCGCTGCCGGGTGGTGAGAAGGCTGCGAAGTTGGCGGTGGTGATTGATAAGGTGGTGGATGTGGCCGAGTTTGTGAAGCTGTCGGGATTGCCGAAGGACGACTTTCTGAGGATGTGGCGGTATTCGAACGGGCGGAGCGGGGAGGAGGAGGTGGATGTGCTGAAGAGGGTTGTTGTGATGTTTTTGGAGGGGTGGCAGGATGTTGTTGCGGCCGAGGGGAGGGTTGTTGCGTATTTGAGGGGGCAGAGGGGGGCGAAGGAGGAGAAGGAGATTCAGGAGGCCGAAGAGAAGGCGGGCGTACCGAAGGTTGAGGAGAAGAAGGATGAGGGTGCGAGTGCATAATTGTGTATTGCTGGTGGGCGGACTGGCCCTGCGACTATATTGCTGGTACAAAAGCTATTGAATTCGGATGCGTGAAGTGTCTACAACACAGAGGTGTATAAAATGCAACAGGTCGTTGTGTTACCATCGTGAAGAGTAACGTAGTGATTCCCAGCTGGTCAACTCTACCATTCAACTGTTATATTTAGCTACGTCTGTATTCTACCACGTCTTTACCAGAACAACCAGATACCATCACCCGTCTACCGATTCTTCTTGACCTGTAGTTTACGCTCACGAATCCCCTCATCCGTTCAACTTTGTCCCTCCTACCTAGCACGATGTGCTGAACGCACGCCATCGCACCACCACGGCAATGAAGCCCACCGCCCTCCTATCATCCTGCACCTGCCTCCCATCTCTCATCACCAAACGCCGCCACAAACCCTCCACCGCGACACCCAGCACCACCGAAAAACCCACTGCAAACCCCACAATCACCATGTCGACATCCAACGTCGTCGCCTTCGCCATCCCCGTCGGCCACCTGGAGCCAGCGGAGTCGCGGCCAATGTACCATCTCCCCCCCTTGCCAAACTTACGCAGCGGCAAGACTATGAGGAATATCTTGCGGATCGATAAGAGGCGCAAGGAGAGGGAGAAGCGGGCCGCCGTTGCGAATGCCGGTGCTGGGCATGCTAATAGCGGTTTTATGAATACTGGTGGGTGGAGGGACAATGGCGGGAGTTTTGGGCTTGCTGCTGTTGGTGAGAGGGTTATCGAGGAGGCTGTGGGCGAGATACTCGAGGAGAGTGCTGGGCAAAAGCTGAGTTTTGACGAAAAGGAGGTGTGTATCTATCACCACCTCGCTCTATTCCTTACATACTGCAACCATATAGCCCGGCCGTTTTTGTGGGTAGAATGGTACAGCTAACCCGGCGGTGAGATAGACCATCAAGCAGTCCTTCCTCACGGAAAACCAAGCACAGTACCTCGCAATGTGCTACCGCATGGAACAGCACATCCACCACTACGGCGACTGGGCTACGATCTCCACGCAGGACCTGGCCGACGTCTTCCGCGGATACATCGGTGCTCTGGCCGCCGAGAACGAGTTGGGCGTTGCTGGCGTCTCGCGCTGGCTGCATAAGCTGCTCGAGCCCATTATCGTTGAGCAGGTCGAGTATCGCATCTGGAAGGGCGAGTGTGAGAGGGTTGTGGAGAGGAGGGGCGCACCGGCGGGGGTAACAAATATGACGTCGACGTGGAAGGGGAAAGGAAAGGAGAATGAGAAGTGATCGAGCGGATATTGAGATCTTTCTTGAACTCCAATTGAACAGCTGCACGATACAATAGCTGCTGTTTGCGATGTTTGTATCATGATTCAGCCTGGTGAGGTGTGCGTGAGAGGTATACTCGCCCTATAGGAACAGATGAATCGACTCAGATATACTGTAAGGCTTGTTTCAGAAACTGTAAGGTCAGACGATGATGCATCCGATTGATCGAGTTAATCAGGTCCTAGATTTTAACTGCTCACTGCTGGGTATATAAAGTGACAGTGGGCCCAGATATTTTTGGAATCCCATTCAATCCTCAGAAATATTTCGACGAGTCTAGCTCTTCACAGATCTTACTCTTGACTCTAAATACGATCATTCTTAAATCTATCAAGATGCCTGAGAAAGTCAATAAGTCTGGGCCGTGGAGCCGCCTACCAGCCGAGCTCAATATGGTACTCCTCGACTACCTCTACCCCAGCGACCAGCTCGCCGCCGCTACCGCCTACCCAGCCATCAAGAAGATCCTCAAAGGCCGCGCCGCCTTCCGGCGTGGCCACTACACGACACTGGAGTCATGGTCAGACTCCACCACGCCAGTCCCACGATTCCGTTTCCACCGCATCGTCGCCTTCCCGCACGACGGCCTAGGGCCACACTACAAGCACTTCTGCTTCCAGATCCAGGACGGCTCGCTGAAGAGCTGGGCGTTCAAATGCCCCAGCGGCGAGGGAGACACGTCAAGCCAGGCGCCCAAGCCACGGGATGTCTGGCGCGACCTCTCCGAATGCATCTTCCTGGACGAGCCGCTGCTCTCTCCAGATGACATTCCCGTCCTTCCAAGCGATACCGCCACCCCTTCCACCGGCGATATCGACGTTGAAATACCCCCCAAAAGGGCGGGAAAGTCCAAGACACTTCGCCGCAAACGCCGCGGGATATACACTGGCCCCCGCGAGGCCAGTCACACAACCCTGGCCCAAATCGACGCCAGCGACCACGGCTACTTTTTCTACGAAGACGGCGACGACACGCCGTACAATAGCGACGACGACCATCCCAACGAGACACGACCATACACGGTCAGCAGTCTCGAAAACCCAACGGCATCAGACTCACCGTTCTGGGCGACGACAGCCATCACCGGCCCACGCGGCGAGTCATGGGAGGACGGTCAGTGGTCGGCGCAGCTGTGCTTGCGTCGTCAGACGACGGTGCGGGAGGTGCTCGAGGCGGTAGCGCGGGAAATGCAGCCGGTGCTGCAGGAGTTGGGATTGGATACCTCGGTGCCGCATGAGGTGTCCTTCGCGTTTGAGGAGGATATGTCGAGGGATCATAACGATCCCGATATCCCGAGGTGGTGTCTTACGGCAACGGTGGTAACGTGCAAGGGGGATACGTACGACCATTGGTGGTAGGTCGTGCGAGGGGTGGTGGCATTATACCAGCCGCAGTTTTCATGATTGTGCGTCTATATGTTACCCATCACATGAAAGCTTTTGGTTTCAGAGTGTGGAGTGTGTATAAAAATGTAATTAGAAGGATCAGGTTATTATTATTGATCATCCCAGCTGGAAAGTAACGTAAATGATAGATAGACACTCCCATGCCCAAGAAGTATGCATACACCTTCCCCAGCGGAGAACTAAGTATACCCTACATTACTTGAACATCCCCCAAAGTTTGGCTACGCGAAACCCCTCCGCGAGCGTGCCGACCCGCGCATCTATCCCGCACCCTTCGCTCTCCAGCCGCCGACACGTCTCCCACAGCTCATCCAGCGGAACAGTAAAGCACTCGATAAACTCATTCTCCTCCAGATTCTGCACGGGATGTTGATTCTCCGGCAACGACAGATCGATCGTCAAATGGACGAAACTACACAGCATCCAGTTAGCATCATCCACTACCTACCACGCACCGGCACATCCGTATCGCGACACCGACACGAATGAATATGTCCTGAAACTTTCTAGCAAAGGCGGTGGTATACGTACTTCAAATTCGTATTGCAAAATCCAGGATCATTAAACATCAAACAGCTGATACTCCCCTCGTCACCACCCTCCGCCAGCGTCCCAACATACCCGGTCTCCTCCTTCAACTCTCTAATCGCACACTCCTCCGGTGTCTCACCCGCATCAATCAACCCGGCAGGCACCTCAATGCACACCTTATCAATCGGCGGGCGATACTGCTTCTGGAGCAGGATCGATGGCTTCTCACCCGCGTTCTGCGGCTTGAGTACCGCGATGATGCCCACGCCGTCGGAAACAGAGTCTTTCGGCCGCGTCAGACGCTCGGAGGACTCCCAGGTGCGCGGGGTGGAGTTTGGGTCGTTGTATGAGATTCTGGCATGCATCAGCTAGACGCTACGTCGACATGTACACGTCGGGTGGGGACGTCAGCGTACTTTACCAAGCGAACCCATCGCGCGTCCTTTGTGTCGAGCGGCTCGACGGAGGTTACCGTGCCCTTGATGTTCGCCTTCAACATCGTGCGCTGCAAGATTTAATGGTGGAGAGAGAGACCGGAGGGGAACTAGCAGTGCCAGGTGGGAGAGCTGCAAGTTAAGCGTTGAGCTCAATTGAGGAGCTTTGCTTTTAAGAATGCAACGGGCTGCGACGTCGTCTGCGTTGTGCCGTCGAACCGATGCATGATGTGACACCAGATGTATCCGCATACAAGATCAGCGTAGTTTATGATAATTATTGAAGAAAGAGCTATAGTGGGCTGAACGGCGGTCATGAGTGCCAAAATCTCCGCTGAAAGGTATATATGTACTTGGTCTTGCAAGTTACTATAGGCCGCACATCCCAATTCACCGCCCACATTTCCTCCACGCACTATGTAAGCATTGGACGGGGAAATAATTAATTGTCCACGGGGCTAAGCTTCGACTTCTAGCTTAATTGAAAGTTTAAATACGATTCGAGCGTGCTGACTGCCTAGGCAGATACATCCCCGAACTGCCAGATTGTATATAGGGGTATTCACACTTCTATTTATCCTAACTGTTGGAACAATTATTTGATAGAGAATATAAATATGATTTCTGCAACGAACGATCGATATCGCGATCTCAAGTACCTCGATTTCTTCTGCAATTTCTAGCTACGATTTCTGTATTGCTTTCTGCGCGAACAGACAACTAATCTCCGCAAGAAGTGTAGGAAATGCATTAATGCAGAAAATATTGATCCAAAATTTTTGCCGCAATCCCAGTTACAGAGAAAAATTCTGTTTTTGATTAATATTTCCATATACTCAATCCGTAAGACAAGGCACCTGCACGCTATAACTTAACAGGAAAGCCCATGATAAAGTATGGTCGGTAAAGATATGTATGCGGTACTTCTGTGGCCTCGAAAGGTGGTTGTTCCCGGTCTAGAATTAATACCTGATTGATGGTATTATCGATGGCACTTGGACTACGCGGTAAGTATTGGTGTATCTAGACGTCTGGGGATATCGATACAGATCAGGGTCGATTCGGATATTCGAGGTGGAAATGGGACACAAACGTCGATAGTCTCGTGCCCGAATATACACACCTTCTATAGAGCCGATATGAAATTCTCATATGACTATCCGGTATCTGGACACACGAGATCATTCAGTGCCGCATGTCCAACTGAGCATCGAGATCGAAACTCTGCCTAATTCAGGAATAGAATACCAGGCTACTAAAACTTCGTACAGTCTGTTTATGAAATATCCTGTTGTCATGATGTTGACTCTTCCTGACACAGGCACCTTGTAGTTTCCAATACTGTCTTATTCCAATGCCTTGGAGCCCACCACTGTATAGCATGGAGTATATTCCGTGCAAGCTGGCATGTGGAAGTGGATAAATCATACTGCCAAATTTTTTTTATATAATGTCTGGAGAGGCACGCCATAACAAAAAAATATTAACCCGCCTGTCGTGCGGTCTAGTTTACAAGACCAAGTCCGCTGACCACCTGCTCGACTTTTCTTCAAGGGGTATGTATATCAGACGTATTAATTGTAATATAAAAGTTAACATGCTAATGGTCGAGATTTTAGAGCTCTAGAGCGGGCTGAGCCATGTACGGGGCTTCCAAGAGGAGTAAAAACTAGCATGGTTGGACGGTTGGCGAACGGAATACGGCTGAACCGGCTCGCGTAATCGGACACCGAATGAGAAGTTGATAGTATGCATGACCATGCACAGGCACTAGTATAAACGCATGGTGCATGCATGTCCCTGAGTGCCTTCCAGGGGAAACCTAACCTCAAATCCAGGCGCTATAGGTCTATAGATCTAGCCATGGGTTGACCCGGTGCCGGGCAGTACAGTGGTCGCCCCAGCTGGCCAGAACGCCTGGCTTCACAGCTAGGGAACCCTCCTCTATACCTGTCACCTGCAGCAATGGCCTTGCAGCATGCATATGAAATATGAAAATTGTCTTCGACAACACAGGAGCGTATATGTATCTGTATACCCGTAGAATGGTGCCTGCCACGTGGACCGACCAGAGTTTAATCAAATTGGGGGTATTGGGGGTATTTGTTTCGAAACTGGTATAGCTTTCGATATTCGATCGTTGCTTCTTCATCGGGATCGGAGCGTCATGCCGCCGCAAACTGCCCGCTTAACGATATCGTCTAAGCCCACATCAGTCCAGGCCACCCGATCAAGGCAATTGCCACATGATCGAATGAACCTTTGCCGAATCCCGGGAAAACGAAAAAGAAAATCCAATGCGGAAATGCAAGCTTAAGCTTCGAGAAACAGACAGACCCAATCGGTCATCCCCATCCAAGCAATTGCGCAACTACCACAACATGGACCCCAAGATCAGATCGAAAGCCGCATCTGAATATTTGACGTTCGCAAAAACGTTATCGCGATGTCCAGCCTCTCAAGGCCGAACATCGATCCCTCCTCTTTAGCGAGCAACGTAACATTCTAAGTCCTACAAGTAACCCTTCGTATCTCAAATTTGAGCTCTAACTGCCAGGTCTTATCGATATATCGATATTTCGGGGCCCGTACTGAAGCACAAGAAAGGAAAAAATCTATTGCTTGTAGTTTTCTGCCGTCCACGAGTCATGTCCTGACTCAAAGCTCCTTGTCATCTAGACTATCTCTAGATCTGACCCATGTAATTGCGCCTGTAGCCGGCCGGCTTCGCTCCGAGATGCCATGATTTAGTGATATATGAACTAGCTATGAAAGGCTCGCTAATACACCGTTTTGATAGGACATTCACGTCTATCGGCGAGGCATCCACATAGAGCTGCTATATTCTCCTGCCCGATTCAGTCGAGTTCTTAATGATGAGCTATAATATAACATTTATAATTCATAGATCCGTATCGCAGGCACCATGCATATGAACTTTAAAAGTATATGTGCATGCACATATACCCCGATAGTGCAAGTAATCTTCGATACTAACTTGTACGTTAATGCTAGACAGCGTACAAGAGATTACCCTAAAGTGGCCGGCTTGATTCATTCCAAACTAATTCATAGAACTGGATTTAATACTCCAAAGCTGCGTCGTGAATGATACGACCGCCCTAAATCGAAAGAAGAAAACCGTTAGAATGCACTGAAGTACTAGCTTAGCACTAAACCCCATTAGACGTATTTATCTCGCGGAAGTTGAAGAGGCCAAGGACAGTGTACAAGAAACAGAAGGTACCATCTCTCTATGCATGACCTATAGACTAGATATGCTATACCGCATGTAGTCTCCTAAGCTAGTCATACATATCTAAGCCCAACGAGAAATCGAGTCAACTTTACGGTAATACACAGCCGGTCTTGGCTCAAGATCATATAGTGTGACCCAGCGAAGGAACATATAGTAGGTATATATTCAAGCATGTCCGTTCATCTGGGTATCACTGTATTCTGAATTCCATCGATAGAATACGATTGAAGACCGAAGAATTGCATTGTGTCCTAATACACGTGTACACCTGCACGTCGAAATAACATCCATCAAATACACCATTATCCTTCGGACATCTGTCTCGCTATTCCTTTAACAAGTTACAGGATGCTTCTCAAAGCTGCCTTGACCACTACATTCGTAACTGCGGCACTTAGTGCTGCACTACCGGCAACTCGTAGGTTCAACAATCGAGTTTCTGATTTATACTTTCATATTATATATTCTCACACAGCCATATGTGGGCTATGGCGGGATATTTCGCGATATTCAATCTGACGTGGCATATTACTCGTCGTACCAGTTGAAGAGCTGCTAGCTAACAACCAGATGAACTTATCCAGATTATAACACGAGGTCCCTCGAAAAGAGAGATTATATCACACAGGATACAACCTGGAGCACCAACGGCCGCACCACTGACGAAGAGGCCAGCGCGCTGGACGATGCATGGACGAAATACGAGCTCGAATTTCCAATGACGATATACGACAAGTCGAGTTCAACTATCTGGGTTTCCATGAATGGACTTATGTGCGTCGATGACCCTACAGGTCTCGGCCCATCAGTTCCACCAAGAAACCTCCCAGTCGACCCAAGCAATTGCAACGATGGAGGCTGCATCCCGAATAACTGCCTTGCACTATTCTGGGACGACCTTTACATGCCTCGCACAAATCACATTACCTATCAGCTCCACTGGACCTACCACATTCCAAACACTACGGCCCCAGAGATCGGCGAACACTACCACATCTTGTTCAGAGCTTGCTCTAAGACCAGCTTAGTCGGCGATGTAAACCCATACGACGCCTGCCCCACCGACGGAGTGCGCACCATTACCATGGACCTCTTCGCAAAACAACCAGGTCGATTCCATATAGGTTACGTTAGGATGAAGGATGGCGTGCAGGGCATTATCGGAGCCCAATCGTACAGTGGTCAAGGTTCCCCACGATATCTCCAAACCACCAAGCCCAACAACTTCGGCAAAGGCCAATATCCAGATACTGCTTGTTTGATTGTAGATACCCAGACCAACGTCATTACAGTGCCTACGGACAGCAGTGACTGCTAGTGAATCACCGGTATGCACAATCTTTCGCAGAGTGCAATACAGTCTATTGTTTATATTCGATTGTTTGCTGTGTGCAAAGCAAGCGTGGTTTTCTTGGAGAATCGGTTCTGAACATGTTGAATGAAGACGTTTATCTCAGAACTATTGTAAACAACTTCGTTTAGCTAAAGACTTTCAATCTAGTCAAAAATTAAGCGGGAGATGTATTACTGGCTGGCCTTGAGGTTTGCTTTGGGGACAGCATGTTCCGGGCACGCGCATGTCGTAGCAGCTTTGACACTAAATCTGGTTGTGAATTCAGGCTGCGTTGCTATCCAAATTGTCCAACAGTCCAAACAACACAATTCTAGTGTCAAACATTGACAAACACTTTTTTGTCCCAAAAAACCTCGTAAACATTTACCAGACTTCGTCGACAAAATATCTTTAATGAGGATAAGAAACTGATCTCCAAGAGATTGCCTGAGTCTATCATTCTCATAGATAAAAAGTGCAAAAAAAACTTTTAGCTACTCTTTGTTGAAGCGTGTCATCCTTAGTGCAGGGGCCATGCTAATCTTCTCTGTATCGCTGTGAGGGAAAGAATGTTAGCAAGCAGATTCGAACCTAGGGCGTCTTGGCAGAATATTCAACTTACTTTCAAATTGACCATGTGACCCGAAGGTCAAATATTTTACAAACAATTTGTCCCTTATATACACGCATGCTTACGTAACATCAGCGTGGCGAGACTAAGCCAATATTGGGAGTATTTCCCCTCCGTAAACCATACCGCACGGCAGCCCCTCTACGCAAGAAAAGAAACAATCAGCTCGTATACTGCCCACTCGGCCGACGAAATCGCCGCCCCAGTTTCAATTTGTCCGATATAGCAGTATACGCCAAGACAAATATCAGATGCAGGACTCTTCAGTCTTAACAGATCCACACGTACACGCAACCTGCAACCTCATGTCTAAGCTTCTCATTGAAAACTATCGATATTTTGTTATATTCTTACGATAAGAGGTACATACTTGCTATCGAACGGCAGATCAGGCTAGTTGAATTTATACACTGACGCGATCCAGATCTAAACAATTCGAATAGTCAGTATCTACGCGACAGACTGACCCATAGTCCCAGGGTAATGACGTGTTCTAAGCGCTCGCAGAACAGGAAGTGTAAGAGTAAATTTCAATCAGCATGTAGGGGAGCATACATAATCTTTGTGGTATCGTGTGAGGGGTGAGGGTTCGCGAATCAGGGAGATATATTCAGAAGACGCGATCTCAAGGAAGGGAATTGTTCTGGGCCGACGAGAAGTATATCAGGAGCTGATTATGGTGGCATAGGCTATACATCACACACACACGCTCATAGTTCATGGCGTCACCATAATCATCGGACTCGGCCCAGTAGTCTTCATCGTCGTCATCCCCCATTCGCGGGCCCGAAGGGATCGGCTCAAGGCCGTACTGTTGCAGAACCCTGTCAGGAAACCATTTGCGGGCATGTAACTGGATATTGTGCCGCCAAACCTCCACACCCTGTTTGAATGCCTCCGCCGCCGCAAGATTATTGACTGCTTGTCTCTCTCCCTGTATTTCGTTATCCATCTTCCTGCGTTTGGCATGAGACACAGTTGACTCCTCTTGCCAAAGGAATCTTTCCCGAAGCTTTTGCTCAGCAATGGTGTCCAATGGCCCCGCCGCGCCTGTAACCTGCCAAATCGACCAATACCACCATAGCAGGGTAGTAGAAGGTAATGGAAGTCGTTTTGGGTTGGGTGTAGGCAAACGGATGACTTCGCCAGGTACTAAGTCGCGGGGTATTTTTAGGCATCTTCGTCGTATGTTGCCCTTTTCTGTTAAGGTGCATTGTAAGTCTGCGTTTCCAACATGTACAGATCGCTCGTCGACTAGATCCAATGGAATTCTGATTACTAATTTGACGTCCAGAAAGTGGCCATCCGTGTCGCCTGGCACGAGAGATAGTGGCTGGAGATATATCCGTCCGTTGTCGAATTTGCTGTGCAACCCTTTTTGAAACATAATCCTATTGCCACACCTATGGAAGTTCGAACATACTTCCGTGACAAAGCGATCATACAGGGTTCTTCCAAGAAACACAGCCAGAAATATCCAGGTTACTTCTGACTCTGTATCGAGGAATGCACTGTAGGGGAACAGATGCGCGGTCTTCCACCCAAGCACATCTGTGAAGCATCTGTTGGTGATGGCGCAGCGCCGTCCTTGTCTGTCCGATGCGATGCTGTAAAACAGGCTCGGCGGAGCATGACGCCCGAATTCATTGAGTTTTGGTAGTGGCGCCTCGATTGACAATGCGGACATAATATTTGGGCCTAATCACCAGGGATGGAAATTTACAGGTATCAGCTTCTACCGTGTTGAACAGAACCTGCGACTTCGAGACATCTATCGGATGCTTACCCCGAGCGGCCAGTAGCGGCGCAAATAACAATTCTTTCTCTGAGTATACCACTTCATCTTCGATACGAACACGGCCGCCTTGCGCTGCATGGCTTTGGGTGCGAGATTCCGATGAAGGCCTTGCATCGTCCCCAGGGCAGAGGTTCTTTAAAGCTCTGCTGCTCACTTCAAGTAAGTCGGCCAGTTGCAGCTCAGTGAGACCGGGGAAGTTCCGGAGCAAATCTTCACTTAGCGTATAAGTAAGCAGGGCACGAATGAGCTGCTTTTCATCCAGTGGAATATACGGGAGGCTGTCGAGGTGGCGTAAGCATTCTAGGTAGCGTTCTCCCAGTTACTCGCGACACGGTCGGAACGGGTTCTGCGATATATCCTCCATGGTTAGTCGGATGAGGTGGCTTCAAAGCTGAGAGTTAGTGTAAGCAGTCGGGCGGGAGTTGTCGAGAATGTCAAGGTGTCAAGGATAAGTGCTAGTGCAGAGTGCGTTGCTAAGTTGACGAAAAGTTGTATTCGCACAAGAGGCTAGCGGCACCCCGATGTAAGTAGAGATAAATTGACAGGCAAACAACAAGAAAATGACACGATGGTGTTTCTCAGCTGGTAAGAACTTGCTTGCTGGGCGTATAGGTAGATGGGGATAGAACGCGGAGCTGAGTTAGAAAGAGAGAGAGAATAATGGAAATCGACTTTACCAAACTATAATACGCCATTAGTCTCAGGCTACGCCATAGTCTCGAAGCCAGACCGCCCAGCGGGCCACAACGCGCTATGCCATCGGTACCTAATAGAAAGTGCTTGCAGGCTCGCCCGAGTCAACGCACCGTATATTGTGCAGGTATACTACACCGGAGGCCTGGATGTAACTTGTGCAAGGATGATCAACTATATAGCATGATCGTTAATGTTAAAATATATGGGTTTCACTTTGTGAACCGCTGAAGGACACTGTATTACTGTCAACGGGAGGCGGCGCCTACACGTCGGCCGTGGCAAGGCCAGCTCATCGTGTACAGATAGGCAACGACAGCAGCTTGCTGTATCCTAGGTATATGTACATGTATTACATACCTAAGTAACCAGTATACAGCTGTAGGATTCAGGTACTCAGGTCTCCTTGTTTCAAGTTACAAGGCCAGTCCCCTTTTTCACAAACTTCCTATATCAGTTTATACAATAAAATGGACCCATTCTAAGATAATACCAGAACTTGAAGCACAGGAAGCAAAATCTAAGATCTATCGGCATTTTATATTATAGGTGTTTCAAATTCTCCCACAGTCCGCGCACCATAATCATTTCATATATGCCCATGGTGACAACGCCTCTGAGGTGATAGCAAGACAACATATATACCTACCTGTTGCAAGATCATTATGCGTGATAGTGGCACATTGCTCAGCCAATCAGCACGTTATGTGACTACTTTCCCGATGACCGTGTATCGATAGCATGTGCACTGGCAGTCGTAGCACATCATAAGATGCCTGCAAGATTTCATCCAAGCCCTTTTCCCCTGTCGGCTTACAAACGTTTGCCGCTCCTAGAATTTGGAGAAACCGGATTATTAGATATGGCATTACTCCTGTTATAACATGAGCTATGGGCTCTCGAGCTCTGCTTCACAAGATAAAACTAACTTATTGCGATCAATAAATGAATGGATTATATACGTATATAATAGATCTTGTTGAGTCAAGTTAATAACATCTGAATTCTACGAATAGTTAGATGTTCGCGGCGTCCCCGGACAGATGCAAAGAGTCACACGTTCAGTAAGACTAACATAGGGACCATAAAAAATGGGGCCCCGCCCCTTGTCATTCAGTGTATATGGCCTGACCCATATACGCCTCCTCGTGGACATCGAACAACACCGTAAACGCGGTCGCACGATAGTAGTTGACAAAAAAGGAAAAAACAAGCCACGAGGAAAGCTGCCCGGCCAAAAGGTCTAGAAGAGCTGGATAATGATAAACTGACAAAATGGCACGAAACAACAACCCGCGAAGGAGATAACCCGACCGAAACATCGCGAAGAGCCGAATAGAACAAACAGAAAAAAAAAAAAAAAACAAGGCCCCGCTCCTCCTTATTTAGTGTATGTGGCCCAAACCCACATACGCCCACTCTGAAAATGAGACGCTACTTCTTTTCAACGATAGCACCTGAAACGGTAGCTTGCAGTTTCTCAAAATGTTCCTGAATGTGTTTCACAATGGCCGTCTGCACGACTTTGACATCTCCTCGTAGACTTTCAAGGTCTACTCTGATGTCTGATGTAGTGGCTTGAAGATAATCAATCTTCTTGTCGAACCTTTCGATCTTATATCAAGACGACGAAAGTCGAAACCGTCCCACCATATCTTGGCTATAAGCTGATTCATGCCGCAAGAAGAATTAGTCAAGAATGAAAACGAACTATTAGACTGTATTGACTTACAGCCAAAAGAAACGTTCCTAGCAGGATATTTTTAACCATTTTGATCTGCCTTGCTGATACTGGGGCAAGATTAGTAGAGTATAGAATCAAGTATAGAGCAATTATATCCCTACTTCATGCTGAATTGAAGAAGCAAGTGCCCCCCCCCCCCCTCGGGGGGGGGCACTTGGAAAATGGGACTCCGAGAGCCGGCGATGGCGACGAGGTTGCGGATGAGGTGACCAATCGTCACTGTCGGAGGGGCGTTCGAGATCGCGCGCGCGACAGAGCAAGCTTCATCTCTTTTGGTTAATTTCAGTTACACCAAGTGGCTCTTAAATAACTTACACGAGATAGTATGATGGATGATTGGTGATGCATGTTGGTGAGTCGACTAGTAGGAGGACGAGGACGCGATGAGGCCATCGGTCCTGGCCTGCTATATAGCTATAGACCTGATTGATTACCCAGGTGGCCATGGTTACTAAGGAAGTTTATGCTCAAAAACAACACACGTGAATGACCGATACGCCGCGCGCTGCCCTTCACTGTGCACTGTGTGCCGTCTGGTTCCAACAAGAACACATGCTGCCCATGTGCATACCACTTGTCTCATAAACCAAATGCTTACCACCATAAAGATATAGTACATGGAAGGTTGCACAACCAAATACTGGATACAGTCCAAGCCATTTAAGCCATGCGGAATGAGCTGTGGGTTTCACTACATAAACAAAAACAACAAGGTACGTATACTATGGAAATAACTGGTCACAAATTCCATATTCCCCGGCGACCGGTTTACGAGACTAGAAGTAACCACACATACATTGACAAATTATACATATATATATTTACTTACCCATTATAATTCTACTGCTTAGTATACTGTCTGGCAGGCTAAGAGACCACCATTCATTTACTTTCTCTTTAGTGAACTCCATTAACAGAGTGACATTACCACCACATTGATTCTTGAAATCATACATGAGGAACTGTATGGTTGTACGGAGTACTGTATAATGTAGTATCGACTCCACTAGTAATTCAAACCAGCATCACCAAATCTTAGACCCTGGTAGGCCGGGAGTCCAATATTATATTCAGGCATGTGTATGCTACCTATACTTTACTGACAGTGAAGATTTTTCTCTAAGTATGCAGGCACCGAATTATCGATATAATGTTTTGATAAGTAGTATACTGGTGGTCAGCGGACTCACTGTTAGCCGCACATCAGCCGGCCGATAAAACGGCCATGGGAAAGCCGGGTAGCGTCGTATTAGACACCAACATCTAGTTTAGATCCATTGCTTGAGCCAGA
The DNA here is from genome assembly GCA_036872635.1 of Orbilia brochopaga. Classification (NCBI taxonomy): domain Eukaryota; kingdom Fungi; phylum Ascomycota; class Orbiliomycetes; order Orbiliales; family Orbiliaceae; genus Orbilia; species Orbilia brochopaga. The sequence goes on along the minus strand of JAVHNQ010000011.1, from coordinate 713,859 downwards.
AGTTTAAATGTTTCAAGTCGATGGCTGAAGTCGGATACAGTCCCTAAAATAGCCGCCTTCTTGAGAAGATATATCAGGAAGCCCATAGCGGCGACGTCTTGGGCATGTTAGTCTCAAATTTTTCTTATGAGTCCAGTCATATTAGTGTATCTAAGGTGCCTAGATAACCCCCACACATCTTGGCTTTGGGTTGTAGAAACAGCACTTGCTTGGGCATAATTTGAAGAGAGAGAAGTGACCGATAGGAACAGTGTGTTCGCTATCGGCATTTGGGTCGCCTTCGCGACTTGGCCCTTTCATTATCCGCCAAGTGACACCAACGTCGCAACAACCTCCATCGTCGTCGGGCCGCCATTCCTAGAGTGCAGCAAGGCCAAGGCTCGGCCTCATGTCAGCCGCACTCGGACGAAGCTTAATCACTTAGGTATCAAAGTCACCCGACGTCAGTCCCTGTTTTGGCTGGCCTAGGGCGCCAAGTCTAAGCGCTAGCCGCGGCTGTCGATCGCCAACCTTGCAACTCTATTTATATTTATCCCCGATTTTATTTAACCTATATTGAGTCCTGGATGAATATCTCTTACAAAGCCAGCCGCACGCTAGCAAGCATAGCACGGGTGTTCTGCGAAGTATTTCCTGGGATACAATTTACGCACGGACATTCGAGCTAGTTCATGCACATATACAGATTAATATCAATCAATCGGATCTCGGGACCGGAAAACAAAATCAATTTAACTATAGACTGGTTCGTATAATATTTCTAAAATCCAGATACCTATCGCCAATTAACACCACCGATATTTCTATATATATTAATATTAATAACCTCAACGCTCCAACTTTGAAAAACCGGGGCATCAAGGCATATGTATATCCGAGATTCTCCCCCAAGAGAGCAACCAGAGAACTTTTGCTCAGCCGTAAGACAATACCCTCCAAACAGTAGACCCAATCCACATGGAACTCGTAAAATTCTGATCGCAGTTTCGTAGACGGATGTTACGTCTTAACCGGGACACTTGGCCCGCCATTTCTTCTCCTCCTCCTCTATCCGACGTGGGATCCAGCCGCTGACGCCACGTTCACGCCGTTCGCTCGCTTTGCCATCGTGGGGAAGACGGCGACCGTATTTGAGATGCTCCGAGTAGCCGCAATGGTCCTTGCGATAGAACCATTGGAGACATTTCTCCATATGTTTTTCACACGCTAAGCGACCTAAATCGAAACGTTAAACGGAGGTTAGCCTCTAATCTTTAATCGGTGTAATTACAGCTCAAAGATAGTGTGACTTGGCGCTCAAGCCTTGTCAAGTCTTAGAGCGCTATGGGGTATGTTGAACTTACAGTCCTTCTCGCTGGTGAAAGCGTCCTTTTTCCATTGTTCGACTTCGCCCTCCATCTCTTTGATCCGATCCTCATTGAACTCGCCCTCGGTCCAGCTTCGATTATCCCAACCGATGCGCACAGCAGAGTCCCCCCAGTCCTCGCCTTCCTCCCTCGTCACCTCGCGTGGTAACCGCTGCGCCACGAACCAATCGTACATATCTCGGTATAGAATATGTTTGTAGTCGGACAGATTCATATCCCTTACTTCTGGTGGCATATGGGTGAACCTCCACTTGACAACGCCCTGCTCATGCTGCGGCGTCCAGCCAGCAGGACGCCACATATCGTTTTTACGGAGCATGGCCTGCTCAAACTCCCACATCTCTTGCATGTCTTCTGGGAGGTGGTGATGCATAGTGCCAACTGGTTTACAGAAATTATCCTCCTTCCAAGGAACATTCCACCACGAGTCGCCCTGGAAAAATGGTCCCTTGCTATCGATAGGCATCCCACCGCGGTCGACCATCGCGTGGGCGAGAACTACGTCACCACAGCAGGAGTGTGAGGCAACCTTGGTGTAATTTCGCTCCAGGTCATCCAGAAAAGCTTGATCGACCATACCCTTGGGAAACATTTTGCGCATGGCAGCTTGGTTAATCAGATATCCGGAGCCCTAGGACATGGCTTCAGTTAGTCTATGGTTTGACGGGGGTACCGGGTTACTACAACTCTGACGTACACCATGGCCAAAGGAAAAGCTACCAATGTTAGACGCCGAACCCTGGTAGATAGGCGAGGAAAGAGGATCGTGCTTCTTGGTCAATTCGAGTAGGAACGGCCACCAATTGCTGGTTACCATGCTGGTGTCGCCATCAATGAAGAGATAGTACGAAGCACGTGGATGCCTTCGGTATGTTTCGATCATAATTGGGACATTTTTAAACCTGTCCAACGCCCAGCCTTCCTTGAGGTCGCCCACCTTGCCTTCCGCGTCAGCAAGGCCTGCGCCCTGTAAGTTCAGCTCTTGCATTGTCCGCCAGTGCTTGAGCGAATCACCGGCGACATCAGCGGAGATGTGGGATAGAGCATCCGTTACTTCCCAGTCACCAAGCTTCGTCTTCAGATCAGAGTATACTAGAGTGTTAGGGAAGTATTGTACAAATGTCAACAACTGAATTGGGACACGGTTGAAGATAACGGTACCGCCAGTCTTGATTGACAGGACAACGTCGTGCAGCGGAGCGACTTGGGCAGGCGTCTTTGGCAGCTGCTCGGCCGGGACGGCAGAAGGGATGGGAGCGGCTTCGGTAACGGTGACAGTAGGGGCCGCTTTGGTTATAGTGACGGTATATGTCGCCGGCTGCGCGTATGCAGGTAAGGCGGCGTCCAGTCCGTCAAAAGGGTGGAGCAAGGCGGACACTCGGACATTGTATCTGAAGAGAAACCAGGACTGCATGAGCAGCACGAATAGCACGACTATGCTGCAAACCAGCAGCGGCGAGCGGCGCCATCCCCAGGTCGTCGAGTGCGCCATCATAGCAGAAAGGGCCGGTACCAGCATCCGAGCTGTGTTCGATGCGGGTGCCGGGTGGCTGGACTATACTGTATCAGTTGCTCGAGTGGACGCAATGAAATCATAGGTTGATAGATATGAGGCCTCCAGAGTTGGTCGGTAGCAGTCTCGGATAGATAGAGCTAGAGAAGAGGGAGCCCTGACTTGCAGCAATATATATTTCTATATATACAAAAAGAACAAGAGCGGACCAGGGCGCACCGTGCACCAGAGCGAGCGAAGGAAAGAGAGAAAATGGGGGAAATTTAAGGGGATCAAAGAAAAGAGAAGAGAACTTCTCAATATGTGTGGTACTCAGTCGGGCCACTGGCCTTGCTGCATCCAGGCAGTGCGCAGCCACTCGACTCAACGGGACTTGGCTAGAGATTGGTACAGTTGAAATTGGTGCATCTGCACATTTCTTCCTGCACGGCCGCCGCGGCGTGTCAACTTCGCTCGCAGTGCCGGCCTGCGCGTGGCTTGCTTTCTGCAGCAGCAGAACCCGGTCGAAGTGGGCTCGATGTGGGAGACCACTTGAGAGGCCGGGATTCATAGATAAGCTTGGACGCTCCAACAATCTACGTTGGCAAGACGATGGAAGTTGCACCGAGTTCATAAAGACTATAATATATCAGGGGCCGGTGCAAATATCTGATCGACTATTACGGGCGCTATCGAGGCAATATATAGCGCACGTGGCAGAGTATATTCCGTAGATAAGGAGTTCGTCGATTAATTAATTAAGACAAAGGAACCCGGAATATTAACCCGAGCCTGGGTATATAGTGCCCATTGGTAAGCATGAACGCCCACGCAGGCGCTGCCACAGCGTCTAGACCCAGCGACGGATATTCATCCGAGACTGAAGGCTTCATCCAGCGATAGAGATACAAAGAGCTAGATCTATAGATACACGAAACCTTGAGGATTGCCTACGGAAGCTGCTCAGTGTATAGAGTCAGCGCCAGGGGAGGAGGAAACGTCGAAACCTCAAATATTTACTTTGACGCAGTCATAATGATGTTACACCCCTTAGGGTACCACGCAAGAGTCTTTGGCCAGAGTGCGCTGTACCTCAAACCGCCATGAAGGATCCTAATAAAAAGGTCTTTGCCCATCCACCACCCTATAGAGTGCTGATAACCTGAAGGACGATGAAATAGTTGCATGAGGCCCAGCAAAGATCACGAAACATCAACCCAGCGTAATCAAGACCTGCGTAACCAGGCAATGGACAAGCGACGTCCACACACGCCTTCGCTTGAGGATATTGCAAGGAAACTGATCACCCTGCCGCCTATTCTCAGGGTTACGGTTACATATTCCTGATCTTCTGGTGCGGGTAAAAGGACCCTTGCATCTGCATTTATTCCACCTATATATATCACAGGAATATAAGAATGGCTGAGACAGCTTCATGGAAACGGCTGCAGGGACGGAGATAATGGCGGTTGAATTGGCGGCCGTGAGGGCCGGCAGCCTTGCATATCCAAAAGCGCCTCTCAGAACAACGGGAATTGCCCAGAAGCACCGAGGTTTTTACCTAGGTACCTCCCAACCGAGTCTCGATTGATGAAACAAAGCCAGGGACATGTGCATGTAGGCCGCTCAGCAAACAACATGACGCGACTTGCCTTTGTAACCTCCCCTCAGCTCGCTTCTGATCCGTTTTGAACAACGAATTCAATGTACGAATCAGCGACGCCGCCATGGAGCTAAAAAAGGGACAAGAACACACCACTCTCCCCTGAAAATATGGAATATGCAGCATTGTTGCGCAAGAACCAATTCCAGTATTAGAATCGAAAAAAGTACAGCTAATGAGTCATTTTCGAAGACATTCGTCCGCAATTTGAAGATACTTAGTATCTTGGAACTTTTTGAGCTTCTCGGTTTCTCGAGTATGGCGTCTGGTACGCTTAATAATTACTAAGTATTTGATTTCTTTCGACGGGTAGTCAAAATATTGTTGTGGGTTTTGATTGAATTCAAAATATTCGTGTTCAGACATGAGATACAGCAAGTTTTCAATGGTGCTAGCGGCAGACCGACGCGGCGGCATCGCCCAAGCCCTCGGAGGGCTAGCGTCCTCGAGACTACCGAAGCGATGCAACTAGTCGAGGAAACTTGTCTGAGGCGGATACTAACAGCATTGGGTACGGTAACAACGAAGAGAGATACAAGTATACTGGCCGCCAGTGACATGGGTAGTCCGCCAGTCAGTCAAAAACATCTGGTCGACCATGCTGCACGTTGAATTCATGATATTCATGGATGTTGGTCACTAGAAATGGGGGAAATTCCTCTCCATCTCGGCCACCAGAGGACTCCTGATGCCAAAAACAAAAATCGATTTGCACTCTCCAAAGCCTGGTATGGGTAGGAAAATTGCTTATTGTATCATCGTTATAACTATAAGTGCAAGGATCTGAAACTCTCGCGAACAGCGAAAAACGGGATTTGGTCTGTCGGATCATGCGTTGTCTGGTTCCGAGACCCACATGTCCACGATGATACCAAGGAATAAAAACAAAAAAGCCCCATTGATTGACCGTTGTTGAATTGCCACCGTCTTTATTGTGGGATCCAAAAATTTTCCTAGATACCCCTTATATCCGATTCACAGACAATTTACTTCGTCCCGCGTGCCGAGACCAGATATCGTCTGCAGAGTGATATTTCAGAGTATGCAGAATATATATTTCTTATTACCATATGAAAAAACGGCAATCTTCCTTGAATCCCTACAGCTACCAGTACCAGTACTACTTGGTATTCCTTTAGCCTCTCTAATGCATTAATATTATATACAGCCGCACTTCTGACCACTCCGGACTTCGAGCACACTATCGAGGTCTTCATTATCGCTCGAGCGCTCACGAACTAGATAGCCAATATATCACTAAATGTGGGTATTCTGATATCGCGATGCAGCAGTCCGACCGCGACCGCGACCGCGACCGCGACCGCGACCGCGACTGCGACTGTCAATTGCAATCAGGACAAATCTCGATATATCCCATTCACGTGGAGATAAGTCGTGCAACTTGGGCCCACTGCATCACCGGCAACAGCAACCTGATCCAGAAGAGCCGATTAACCAACATGTCGAGTTGGAGTCTCAAGCACTCGCAGTCGACTAGCTAGTCCTAGTCCCAGGGACGCTAAGACCTAGCAATCGACTCGTCAATTGAAAGACGTCTAAACACAAGTGTTGTTGCACCGCAGACCAATCACGGGCCATTTCATTTCGTCATCACCAAACCGGTTCCGGCCAGCTGTGGCGGTTTTGCCTATTACGTGCAGATATTTCCATCCAATGTCCCAGCCATTATAGGAAGCCGACCAACCAGACCAGATCAACATCTCGATCTCTCTAACACATCACATCGACATTTCGCTCACTATGCCCGACTCCGATCTCGAAAATAGACCGCTGCTCGACCGCGGCCGAAATGCTATTCGGCGCGTCGGTAGTGTCTGGGGCGGCTTCAGAGGTAGATATGGATGCACCCTCCAGAAATATGTGTACTTCCACCAGTACGGTGCACGTGCTCACGATAGCCTGCGCTTGGTAGACTTCATACTCCGCGACAATGTCCTTGAAATCGCGATCGGTCTGATGTAAGTCCATCCTCCGCGGCTCCAACAAGACCGCACCCCCAAACCTTGTAACTGTGTGTAATCTCAACACCTGCCGCCATCGCCATACTAATCCGTCGAATCCTAAAAGTATCGCGTCCGCATTCACAACCGTCGTAAATTCGCTGGTCGCAGATATAATATTACCTCCGATCTCACTACTCGCAGATCAAAGTTTCTCCGAAAACTTCCTCGTCCTGCGACACGGCCAGAATGCCTCAGCACACTACCACACCTTCCAGCAAGCTCAGGACGACGGCGCTATAACGTGGAACTATGGGTACGTTTGGCATCGTCCGTCCCTTGCATCCACCCAACCGTAGTCTGCTAAGAGACAACCCGTTTGCTCGAGGGATAGATCTTGTTAACACATAATGGCATCGCAGGCACTTCCTGGAAAAGCTAATTCAGTTCTTCGTGCTCGGCCTGACGCTCTACGCCCTCGGCCAGCTATACCAGCTCTTCTCGAGCGAGACTGTCATTAAATACACGATGAAGTGCCCGATCTGCAGGAAGGACATTTCAACCAGCGCGAAGCGGTGCCCCTTCTGCACAAGCTGGCAAGACGGCAGCAACATGAGCAATCATGATTAACCGATCGATGGCGATTGAAGCTTAATCTACCAGTCAGCCAGTTAAATGGCTGGTATCTCCTGATCTCGCAAGGCATCTGCCGCATTTTAGTTTCTGCACCTGTCGGCGTACGGAGCCGGAATATCTCGGTGTATACAAATTCAGCAGCCATCAACTCTCTGTAGCTTTGTTTGACATCACGGCCTGCATGTATGCGAACTAGCATATTAACATGATTATTGCCCTAGCAAGATTCGCGCAGGGGAACTCTAGAGGTAATATCGCAATCTATTGCATACAGAATGTTTGATTCTAGCTTGCACTCTCTTTCCACCAGCCACCTCTCTTGCTAGAAAGGGAAGGAGACAGATAGACTTTAAACCGGCAAAAAATTATAATGAAAAGCAAAAGAATTGCTTCTCTGATGCGTCTGCCGGGAATCGAACCCGGGGCTCATCGAAGTTGCTCCACCTTTCGGAGGATGGCAACGATGAATTTTACCACTAAACCACAAACGCTTCTTGTTGAAGACGGTTCGCCCGTTTGAAATATATGAGGCATTTTGCGAGTTTTTGCGCACATTGTGAGGTTGCACATGCCCGTCAACACGTGTCGCCTACACTGAATCCTACGGATTTCTGATCACCCCGGTTCTCAAATATCATGATTAATTATCTCGTGTAATTGACATGAACGTTCGTAACACCATAATTTTATAGCATATTAGGTTCTGTAGACGTCTATACGCGCAAAAGCATAATCCATCATAATCAACATATATACCTGCATGCAGATAAAAAAATGGATAAAATGTCACGATGAAGCCAGTTCCTCCCCAGCTCGAATGCAATGACTTGTATGTCGCAGAGCTGATAGTAATGCGCTGTCACCTGAAGATCACCAATCCGACTTGTCGCTGTCTACGTCCTTTTGCGGCGATTTAGTCCTCTTCGTGCTATACTTGATACTCGCCATCTGCTCCGCAATAGCCGTGTTATTCCACGACGTATTCGAATTCATCGTGCCGCCCAATAGCGTCCGATTCCTCGGCAACTGCTTCGGACTCCGGTTTCGCCTCGTGCTCGGCTTTGGCACAAGTAAATGCTGTGACGATGACGCCTGTGCGGGCTGCGGATCCAACCCTGGCTCGGACCTGGTATCAAGCTCGGGCTCCGATTGGGTTTCGTGCGGGAACAGCTCGGAATCAGACATGGACTCAGCGGATATCTGAGAACTCAGATCGTGTCCGTCGTCTATGACGGTGAGTGTGTCCATCCACTCGCTCTGGGTTGAGCTTCTGTCTCCGCGGCGCATGCTTTTGCGTTTCGAGCTCGCGTTTGACGGTATTCGCATCAGCTGAGAGGCATCCTGCATGGAAACGGATCTCTTGCGCCCTTGGGTTTTGGACTTCGGGCGGGGCGGAGGAGGTGGATACGGGAGGTCTGGATGGCCGTATGCCATGCTCGGCGGCGAATAGAGTCTGGGTGCGCGAACATAGGAGTCTTCGTCGGGAGGACTGCCGATAGGTGAGTCCAGTGAGGTATTGAGAGCGATAGAGATGTCCGCCAGCTGTTCGGCAAGCGGTTTGAAAGCCAGCGGCGAGTCGTCAGCGGGTAGCTCGATGGGCGAATAGATAGACGGCGAATTGATGGGTATAGCAGCTGCGGCTTGTGCAGCCTTCGCAGCTGCAGTGGGAGCCGGAGTTGGAATTGGCGTCGTGCCAGGTTGAGTACCCGGAGTTTTGACAATGCTGATGTTCGCAGCGCCTTTGTTACGATCATATATCTTCGCGGGTTTCGGTTCCTCAGGTGGTCTGATAAAAGGCGCGGTAGGGACATTGGTGAGGACCGATCCACCTCTTTTATTGGTAGTACTGGCGACATGTATCGGTAGCATTGCGGGATGTAGCCTGGCAGCACCGCGGGGCGGCAATCGACTCGCCGTCCGTTTGTACTCCTCCTCCAGCTCGAGAGCCTTGAGCGGTCCGCTTATCGTTAACCGTTTCGATCGCGGTAGATCGAGCTCGCTTTTAGAGTCGAAGATGACAACTTCCTCGATGACCTTTTCCGAAGGCTAGTAAACTGGTCAGCCAGTTAAAACTAAACAAGATATAAGCAGAAGGGAGCGCGATTATGCTATACCCCCCATTTTCCACGGAATCTCCTAACAATTGAGCTCCCATTAGCATACGCCTTTCGTAAGGTCATTGTTCTCGAATCCAGACTTACTGTCTTCTAACCACCAGGTAAACTACAAGCATGAGAGCAATCGCAGAGGCCACCGATAGAGAAACGATTATCCTATAATTTGGATTCTGTTAGTATAACGGCGCGAATGACATCCAACATTTACCAACGTCCTTATCCCCCTCCGACTTACGCATACTTTGTTCCAACTGGTATTCCAGTAAAAGTCGACATCTTTGGAGCGAACCAATTCGACTATCGAACACTGATATTCCTAGGATCCTAACAAAATCTTCCACTGCTTCACCCCTTAATCCAGGAATGTTTACTCAAGCTCAAGAGCGAGACGATTCTCCTTGGTACTAGGACAGGCGTAACCCCGGTATTTCGATCGATATGTATCGCAATTGAAAATGCTCCAGAAACGTCGTAAGTTGCGTAGTACTGATCGTCTTTAATCGAGAAGGTAGCACTTATCAACCCAGGTTGAATCAGGTCATCTTGAAAAATCGTATCTATGGCCAAGACTCGTAGACAGCAAGTGTTCGAAAGAAAAAAATAGGTCCAGAAGTCTCCTTCTGGCACTTGCTGGGCGAGAAAATTGCCTTTAATATAAGAGCTAGAGCTGTCCGGATCCTCACCCACCCGAATACTAACACCCACACCAGCAGGATGGAATCATTGTCATAAGGCAAGGTCGGCGGAAAATGCTTTGTTTCCAATCGTCTTAGCTATAAGCTATTCAGGGCACATGCACATGGGTCTCTAGATATTTCTGGATGTTCTGCATGCCATCATCGCGGCCGAGAGCGGTGGTTATGAAGCCCAGTAGTAAATAGGTTAACAGTGCCGATCGCATCCAGCATCCGTATATATGCCCAGCACCAGTCGTTCAGCGCACAATCCTCAGCTGGCCCCTCTTAGTACCGTTAGCCTGCATAATAGTACCAATTGGTGCAGATGACTGCAAGCCAGGTCGTCCTCTCTCGCCGAGGTACCAGTCTTCTCGTTTTCTCTAGCTCGCCAAGATCCCATAGAACGCCACAGAGCTGCAGATGAAGGCCCAGCAGCAGGGGCATAAACCAGCAAGCTGTCGACATCCTTCGACTTGCATGCGACGATAGTAACAAGGAGCACCGTGGCCGGGAACAGCATCGGCGGCGTGCAGCCACAGTCGTACAGCATACGGCTTGGAGGACGCGGGTGATGCCTTTGAAAGCCACGATTCGAGCTCTGAATCAAGCGAGCCGCATGGCATATATGTCCGCCGTCGCGCGCGAATGCAGCGTTGTAAAAATTGACATGTTTTATCAAACGCAGTCCTTTGACAGGGGTCTCGAATGGGACTAGTTATGAGCTGCATCGTCGGCTGGCTTGATGGGCGGGCAGCCCGACGGCGCTGGTGCTCATGCAAAGGGCTGTATAGAGTCCTTTACAGCTGTATCTCCAGATCGCATTCCGAAAAGCGCTGGAATCCGTATGAACGATTCCGCGTCGCCGATTTCAAAAGACGAATCGGCTCCCATTTCAATGAATGGACCGCAAACCAATTGTCGACAGAAGCTGGGACTTTCGAGGTTGTGACGCTTGGGGCTCTTGCAGCCCACGCAGCAGCTATGCATTGGTGTTCAACGTGCCAGACCTGAGAACTCTAATCCGCGTTGAGACAATTGCATGAGCTTGGAGCTATCATTGCCCTCTCTAGTGAAGTAATATCAGCCAACCGACGCCGCAGGACGTGGGATATTTATGGACACCCGTCCTCGAAACAATTCTTGAAGCCCGAACATTGCCCTGCTAGATATGGTAATTTAGCCATCAGTTCAAGATACACAAACTCTCAAGATAAAAATGCCATATCACAGCGAAACATCAAAAATCCCACCTCCAGAAGCTCTCGAGCTTTCGAATTCTCGTGTCCCTCAGAATGTTCGATGGGGGCTACCTATAGGTAAATGTAACGGCTGGTCAGGTGCGTCTATGCATACCTCGTTAGATCGCGTCGCATCACCTTTACGAGGCTGGAGTGTCCCAGTGAAGCTTGGTGCAATTGCGGCGCAGCTCGTTAAAAGAACGTTCGGCCATTGATCGTCAACCTATGAGATGGGCATGAGGCCAGTTGCAGAAACGTCGTTTTGACCCGAACAGAAGAGGTTGACGAAACACGCGCGTCATCAATGTGAAGTGCGAGAAGTGGATGACTCGTTGAGAAGAAGACAAGATACAGGACATCCGTGTTGCGTGTTCTACGGCCAACGTCGCCTGCAACACAGAACGTCCAACGGCCTGCCAAGACCTCAGAATTTTATCCGCAACCCTGCGCACAACTTCAACTTGTGCACTTCCTCCTCCACCGCCCTCCTTCGACGTCGACGAGATCAACCGCGGCGTCGTCCACAATTCGACCATGCCGCCGCGGTTACGGCCCTCCAGCCTGACCTCCACCGCCAATGTGATCCCTCAATCCCTCATCTCCAATTCCCCTCTCCTTCCCTTTCTCCTCCCGCTCCCTCTCCGCAACTCTATGCTCGCCCTCTCACGACAACCTCCGTCCTCCCCATCCTCCTCCCGGCAGTTTTCGACCTCCAAGCCACTGGCCAGCAGCCGCTACCGCCGGTTCGAGAAGACTCCCGGCCGCCGCAATGGCTTTATCGACTGGATGCGCGACGTAGCCCCGCTGCTCAACAACCCCACTCCCCTCCGCAACATCCCCACCTACATGTCATACAAACCGCAGCCGCTGCCCAGGAAAGACGGCCAGGGTGATAGCACGCCGAAGCGCGAGTTCGACGATCAAGGTAACGCTATCGACAGTGATAAGCCCAGGCGGGTCAAGCGGCCGAAGGCGGACGAAGTAGACTGGGAGCGCGCGATGAGTGAAATGTCTCTCTCGCCGTTTCCGACAAACCCGTCCTTCGAGGTGCATCCTGTGATATCGACAGAATTCAGAGAACAGATATACTCACGTATCAAGATGGGGCGTTCGGTTCGTCGAGTATCAGCCGAATTGAACTGCGAACTGGAACGTGTGGCTGCCGTCGTCCGGCTGAAGGAAATAGAGCGCATGTGGGAAGATCAGGTGAGCTCCCGACTATCCCATCTCGAATCTTTGCTGCCCATCCACATACACCACGGTACTCCAATGATGATTCCATTCAAATAAATTCGATTAGTCTATAAGACTTCAACATGGTTATAAACTATGGGTCCCAACAGTCTGATATCAAACCAAACATACCACAAACTCTCCAATTCACTCATAGCCCACATGTTACCACGACGTAGTTGCTAACCACTGCCACCTGGCCAATCTATCTCCAGAACCGCCCCTTGTGCACTGAGATGCAAACCCGCGTCCACGCGCTTATGCCCGTCAGCCACTTCACAGATATGCCGCAACACGAAAGCATCACCGACATGCGTATTCACCCTGCCACAAACAATCAACTCTTCCTCGCAGTTCCCGAATCCATGCCCTTCTCCCGCAAAGACGCAGGTGACGCGCTAGGCATCCTACCCGCCGACCAGCGCATGCCGCACGGCGAACTCATTGAGGTTGAGCGCATGCGGATCGAAGGCAAATCCATGGAGGAGATGGTCGAGGTCGAGCGACAGCGCGAGGAGGCCGAGTTCCAAGCCGCACAGGCAAAGCAGGAGCGTGTTGCGGCGAAAAAGAAGGCGGAGACGGTCGTCGAGACGGACAGGTTCCAGTTCCGGCTGAAGCCCGCGGTGACAGGGCTGGTCGGGTTCAGGTACGGCGTGCCACATGACGACCGGTCGCGGGGTGTCGTCAAAATTCCAAAGAGAGTCGTGGTCTAGTCGTCGGCATTCACCTGCCGCAGGAACAGCTTCGTTCCGTAGGGCCATTACTTGTATATAACCGTGCCATTTGTACGAGATACCTTGTGAATATTAGACCAGATGGCCATTTTGTCTGAAATCTTAGTCCTTACAGGACGCACATATATCGACAGTCTTATGCTAGATATAAAAGCGGACACCGAAGGCCAACAAATAGGCAAAAAAAGGTTCAGTTCAGTAGCATCGCTGCCGAACCTTGTCTACACATCGTCTTGGCACTCTCGACCATACAAGCGTCTACCACCACAACAAAACACATAAAATATCCCAAAAAAAATTCAATCATAAATCCCAGCAAAATAAGAAATGCAATGCATCCAGTACCATCCATCCAGGATACACCTCCAGGCCGAGGCCCGTCGACCGCAGAAACAAAAACAAAAACAAAAAAGAAATCTTGACAAGAGGGGGATTCGAACCCCCGCGGGCGAACGCCCATGAGAAACCACTGACTGAGTCAGCGAAGCTAACGCTTGAGTCACACGCCATAACCACTCGGCCATCTTGCCGTATTTTGATTCCCATGTGCCTCGAACTGTACTTTCTAAAGCTACTCGCGCTAGACCACCAATATCATATCGTCGGTCGAAACTAACACAGCTCATATAGACGGAACGAGCTGTATCTACTGTATCTCCCGACTTCCGATTTACGGAATCTCACGGTCAAACACCCCAAACACATCGTAGAAATGACTCATAAAAGTTACATATTCGAATCTTATATGAATAAGAACACACGTCTGCTCTGATTTGAAGCATCATCTAAATGTGAGCTACAGCTCCTTAGCTAATCGATCTCGGAATTTACTGACAACAGTAACAACCTAGTTGTATTGTAATAAAAATATAATAGAAAAAACCCACAATTAATATACCACAAATGTAAGAAGGAAAAGTTATAAAAAGAACAGAAACGAAAGCACGAAAGCGTTCGAATCGGAACGTAAAAGTAGTAAGTATAATATATGAACAAGTCAAAAACGCCATAATCGCGATGCCCGTCTTTCAAAGGTTGTACCAACCAGTACTGTTCGAAAACGTCGATTCCTGCAATAATCAGCAGATCTGAAGAAGAAAAGAAAGAGAGAAAAAGGAAACATATTGATAAAATCGGAGATGTAGAAGAAAGGGGAGGGGATATGTAAAATTTAAAACTCAAGACAAAAATCGAGCTCACGCGGCTCAACTGATATAATGCGATCCGTGAATGCAGGCACCGGACCAGATGAGAATCGAGCTTGAGAAAAAAAAAAAAGGGAACCGGGAAATATAACGCCAGCAGGACCAGACTGCTACTGCTACTGCTCCTCCTTCTCCTTTTCCTTCTCTTTCTCCTTCTCCTCCTTCTTCCCCTTCGCGTTCTCCCCTTTACTCGCGAAACTTATCGAGATCTTCTTCCCGCCGCCGCCACCCGTCGAGCTAGGGCTGTTCACGCCGCCTTTCTTCCCAACGCTCGGACTCCTCTTCTTCGTACTTCGTAGCAGCCGCTCCATCCCGTCTTCCTCCGCCTCCTCCTCTCTCCTCCTCTTCTCGCTCAGCCGGTCTGGCGTCGGCGGCAGCGATCCAGCCATAACGTGGTCGTCAGCATCTGTCGCCGGCGTGCTAGGCGTATCTTCTACCGGCGCATCCGCAGCAACACTGCTAGCTCTGCTCGCGATATTTAGATTCTCAATCCCCGGATCCGACGGCGGTGCGGACACGCTGTTCGCAGCACCGCTATCAGTCTTGACCGGCTCGCCTTCCGCGTCTTCCGTATCCATAACGTCGTCATCATCCGGATAGTCCACCAGACTCTTGATGCTGGCCGCGGGACCCGCCGACGGCGACGCCCCCAGCACAGCCTTGCCGCCGGTCCTGATCCGCTTCTGACTGTTCTCAACAGCCGAGTACTCGACCTCCTCGTCGTCATCCGAGCCATTAAAGTACTCTTCCTCCGCGGCATCCAGGTCCTTCAACCCGTCCCAGCGCTTGCCGCCGTTCACGGAATTCCGCGGCGTGGTGTCCTCGTCCGCACTGTATGGAACCGTCTTGTCGTGCAGCTGTTCGTACTTGACCATCAACGAGGAGAAAGTATCGACGTAGGTGATAGACTGCAGTTTATCGCGGCACTGGTCGACCAGATGAGTAATGAGCAGCTTAATCCCTTCCTAGGTTCCCCAGAATATATATTAGCATTCAGCCGGTAGCTGGTAAGTGGGATGTAATATCAATATGAAAACCAACCCGCTTAATGAACTCGAAGAACTCAAGACACGCCGAATTCAGCAAGTTGTCCTTCGGCATAGTCTCGATCACGATGTTCAGAATGGGTTCCAGGAGCTTGTTCTTAATCAGCTGGCGGTTGTAGAATTCGTCATTCAGCTGCACGCATGCTCTAAAGAATTTTAACGCCGCTGTCCCAAAATAGCACAGAAAGTTAGCCAACGAGTCCATAATCGCCCGTGCATGATAAAGATTCGGATAACATACCAAGCTGAACGAACTTCTCCTTAGCCGAGAGCAGCTGCGCAACCCTCGGCGCAATGTTCTCCGTCAGGATAAAGTACTTATTCCGGAACAGATGATGGCGCACAAAGAAACACAGTAATTCAAGCAGATGGGTATATAACGCGGATTCATTCGACGACAAAAACGTAACTATAAAGTCTCCCGTTAGCCCAAAGCTCCCCACATTCAAATTCCAGCGCGGGGGGGAAAACATACTAGGCGGCCTGCCCTCCAGGTCTATCAGCGGTTTAAACAGCTTCTTCGCACTCTTGTCGTAATAAGTAGAAAAGAAATTTTCATTCGGCATATCGTCCGGCGGCCGTCTCGTCGCCGTCATCGAGTTCATCAGTTCGCTGACTTTGCCAAGCCCCTCCATCGGCTGCGTCTGGCTCGGGTCCAGCAGCACCTTGATCGCATCTGCTACCTGCGCCTTGACCCCCAAGTCCTGCTCAGTGAGCAGCAGCTCGATCAGCGTGTCCGTCAGCGGCTTCGTCTTGTCTTGTATCTGCTTGAAGATAAAGTTGCGCATCATCCCCGAGTCATTGTCGAGCATGCACACCAGTATCTCAGTGCCCGCAATCCGAGTTGCTGGGTCGCTGTTCAGCAGTGCGTACTCGATAACGTTGAACAGGCCATGCTGAATCAAATTCTGGTAGAGTTGCGATCTGCTCGGCCCTTGTAGATTCTTCGCTATGGACGCGCATTGCTGAAGGAATTGGACGCCGTGTTTCCGCCGCTGTACTTCTTCCGGCGGCAGCGGATCTGATGCGAAAAGGTCAAAGAGGGCTTTCAGGAAGTTGGTGTTGGTCTGCAAGTGCTGCACAATGTCGACCTGGTTGAAGAAGATGAGGGAGTTGAGAACGGAAAACGTCGGATCATCCAGTATCCTAGCCAGCACAACATCCTTGAGGTACTGCAACCGGTAGGTCTGATGTATCTTCTTCTCGATGTCCGGGTCGTCAATCGGCACAACCTCCTTGAACCGGCTATTGTCCGCGAGATACGACCGATGGTTCGCCTTGTGTGTCGGAAAGTCAGGGTCGTCTGTAGCAGCCAGTCCAGTCAGCACCCGCCACTTTATCCACCATTTGTCAGAAAGTTCAACCACCTACATTCTAGAATACCCACGACTCCCATAGCCACCTCATCCGTCACAATATACTCTATTATCGTGGAATCGTTAAGCAGAATGATTATCTTCATAATCCGACACAACGTGAACAGCTCCGGCAGCATCTCCATGTCCTCCGCCATCTCCAGCAGCGGCACCAGCTTGGGAATGTAGTCCTCGTTGATTATGAATTTAGCCAGCGAGTCGCGTCCCGCAGTGTTTATCGTCAGCGTATGCATCATATTCTCAATGCTCGACAGAATATTGAGTTCCGGTTTCGGTAGCTTGACTGAATATAGGATGGACTCATTATCGTCGGAGAGTATGTCATCTGCGTCAGCCCGTCAGTCCAGTTTTCATACATCGGTCCTCCAGGTTCGGTAACGTACCCGCGCTTGATAACGACATTATCCGATTCTGAACGTGGCTGACAAAATCCCTGTGATGCGATACACCAGATTAGCAATCTCGGCCATGCCACCACCCCAGAACATCATCTACTAACCATATCGCGGCGCATCCTTCCGGCTCCTGGAAACTCAGAGCCATATCCGTTCCATTGGGCTCCGTCCATACGATCAGCGTCTCTGTTGAGGTACCCATCATTAGCAAAGTCTGCCCCACTTCCAAATGAGGGGTACCGCCGAAAAAGTCTCACCTTGCTGCTTCTGATAGCCATCATCCTTTACTATCCTCGTCTCCAGCAGCAGCCGGTCCTCCTCCTCCTCCGATTTGACCTGTATATGCGGTTCATCCTGTTCGATTAAACCCGGCTGTCAGCATCCATTCGCAACCCCACCACCCCCTCTATGAACCCTCCCGAAACCCAGGACTCGTCATCTCCATAGATCCAAAGAACGGCCGCAGATAACCTACATTCAGCACCTGCCCCGTACAATATCCCGTGCCTCTGTCGAACCAATCATTGTTCCTCAACTCGTACACCTTGACTCGTCGCGGTTGTTCTGGCGGGTTCGGCACAACCAATGCCATAATAAAGCCGGCGGATACGAATCCCACGCTAAACCCGAGAAAAAAATGTCCTAGAAGAATCAGGCCAAGACTTAAGCGCAGTGTCGTGAAGTTCGATGGATAGTACAATCGTAAACCCGTCTCGTATCAATCCCCGCAAGCGTATATCGGAATCGCCGAAAGGTACCCAGTAGACGTCGGTTGCTGTATCGATGAGTTGATGTGATGCGATTCAATCGGCGAAGAGCCCGCAATGACACCCCGCGATGGAACTTAAATCCTCAAAATCGCTCGATCCCCCTTCCGATAGCTGTAGACTTCCGCAGCCCAACCTACACAGCGCGCGCAGCTTCCCACAAAAACCCTATTCTCCACTCCGCCCCCTCGTGTGTTTCGTCCGTGAGAAAAAACGTCTGTTGGAAAGTGGCGTGTCGACGAACAATCCTCAATCGTGATAGATGGCGATGCGAATGCGTCGGCTGTGGTGATAGCGTGCGTGGAGGTTGTGGCGAAGAGCGACCAAGCGGCGTGGCTATTATGCGATCGATGCCTGCCGGGCTTACTATTCCGAACGGGACCAGTCTCGGAAACCGCACCGCACCGCACTGCGCTGCGCTGCACTGCACTGCACGGGTCGCTTTATTTATCGTGCGGGTCCTTCGAACAACGGAGGATAGAGCGGCGGGGAAGGGGAGGGTATGTGTGTGCGATAAAGAGCTCTCGTTAACGACCCGTGTGCGTCCCGTCTAGTCGAATCGAATTTCCTCGGGGCCGGCTGTTTCCAAGTTCCAGTGTTACACAATGACACACCAATTTTTTTTTCCTTCCTTCGCTCTGGTTCGTTCCCTGCAGGTATGCACAATCACAGGTAATGTACGCCCGCACGCAATTTCTCCCACCTCTCGCTCACACGGGCTGGTGGGCGGTTGGCTTGCCGGCTGTCTGTCGCTGCTTATTGATTACGCACGCACGTGCGGGGCAGGAGGTGCCTGGGGTGTGGTAGTTGTATGCGATGCGATGCGCTGCGATGCGATGTGATGCGCGAGTCGGGGGATGGATGGAGGGATGACGAGCAGGTGAGGCGCGCAGGCGGGGCGGTGGAATGGGAAGGGCAAGCAAAAGGAGAGAAGCGAGCCCGCAAGGTTTGGGGAGTGAGTTTCGCGTGCGACGAGTGCGGAATGGGTTGATTTGCGTCGTAGCGAGATGAGTGAGGGGTGTACGTCCGTTAGTGTCGCGCGGCTGTAGGATCGAGGGGACGATGATGATGGATGCGATGGTGGTGATTGTGGGCGTGAGCGAGGTCGCGAGTAGTCGAGTCGAGCCGGGTCGGAAAGAGGGTGATGCGAGAGAGAAGAGGGGTGGTGAAATCGCGTCGCAGGTCCGCGAGAAATCGTGACGGTGTGTCGTCCGAGGTATGCGTGTGTGTGGAAATCCGTGACCGATCGATAAGGGAGCCGGGGCCCAGGCGACAGGCGGAAGGGGCGATGTGGGATGGGCGGAATGGGATGGAATGGAATGGGAGCGATGGGATGGAGTCAGGTCGAGGATCCGGAGCGGCTGTCGTTTCGTTGTCGGGTTTTTTCTCCCAATGACGCCGGCGGGCGATGACGTTTTTCCGGGAAGGGAGGGAGTGTCCGCCTGAGCTGAAGGGGCGAAAGACCTCGATCGGGGGGAAAAGGTTTGCGATGGACGTCTGTACGAAGTGGTTGCCGGACAGCTCAGCACGGGCGAAAAGAAGGTTTCGTCCCGCGAACTCGCTCGTTCGCTTGCAAGAGCGATTGATTGCTTGCTTGCCTGCTGGCTGCTTGATCGAATCTCAGGATCGAAATATTAAATCTCGGCTCGGGCGTGTTTGGGATTGATTCGACCCGGCTCCGCACCTCGATTGGGGATGTTGTACCAGAGCGGATGGAGGTCAGATATCCAGCGACGGATACGTACGACACGAGTAAGGACTCTTCGTATCAGGTAGATTGCGACTGCCGCGCTCCGGCCAGGTCAACTGCTGCCGAGCCAGCGAACTGACAGCAGCACCCGATTGGACGGAGCCAGCTGGGCTTCCGGTCGACGTGGACCCAGCCGAACGTATCGATCGATGAGGTGGATGCGTAGCAAGTATCTTTATAACGGAGTGACACCGCTTGTCCGGGGTGTGTATATATATAGATTCGACTGGTGTATATAAGTGTCGTCGATGCAGTTGATAGCACCAATCCGGCAACCTAGAGCACCTCAGTCAGTATGTAAGTATGGTATGTAAGCTAGTAAGAACCAAGGTATACCGTGAAGAAACCAAGTGCTAGGTAAAAGGTTAACCTGGTTTTGAATTCTAGATCCGATGCGGGCGCCAGGCTAGCCAGTAGGACGACTGCAGGCGGGCTGGCTGCACTTCCTGCAGGGCTGATTCAATACGCGGCCCGGATCGTTCCTGCCGTATATATATGGAGGGACAGAGTCGAGATTCAAGAGTTGAGAGAGTGCGATGATATCGATCGATACACGACCGTCGACTCCGCAGAAGATGCGTCGAGATGCAATGTACTGGTAAAGTCGAGCAACAGTCTGTAGTTGGAGTTGAACGTTGGCGTGCAGTAAGCTCAACCGTCACGTCAGCCTTCCCGCCGACACCACGAAGCTCAACGTTACTAACTTACTTGATAGCTCCAACATGCAATGCAACAGCCATATCCCATCATGCATACGGTGGCTCCCAAAGCTCGGCGACTAGTACACTGGGGTACTAGCAGTGGCTCCAGACCCGGTCCCGAGCCTTAAGCTTACTTTCCCCGTGGCGCCATCATATCAACCAGATCCTAATCCTGCAATCTGCCTAAGCGCCTCGATTAAAACACCACATACACAAGTACAACATCGAACGCGTCGTCATTAGATACCCTCAAAGTGATCAATTAAACTGCAAATTAGAGTATATTGGTCCCGCAAGGAGTCTGTAATATATATATTATAGTACGAGAGTATACAGCCAGCCAGATAATGTGCATATTAGCACCATTCATGAACTCAGTGGAGTCAACCTGCATCCACGCGAGACCACCTGCATACCTAGGTATATATCAAGCTAGCTATAGCAACTAAGCTACCGTCAAACGGCTTCTAGATCAAATGCAGCCAGTTAGTTCTCCTTGAATTCCAAAGCCTACATCCGATATCCAGCAGATTGATATAATAGTGACATCCGATTCATTCATAAGTCTATAGTAGTCATCAAGATATCTGCCGATACACCTACACCTCCTACACCTACACTACACCTCACGTTACTCTGCCATCGGCACATCCAACTCATTTGCCATCGTCCAGCAAACAGTTGAAAACAGAATGATAAAAGAAATCCAAGAACTCCTCCTCTTCCTCATGCATAATCTCTCAGAATCCCAGGAGGACCATATCCAAACCAAACATAAGGTGAAGACTCAAGTCTCAAATTCAACAACAGGGGAAGAATGGAGAGATAGTGCGTACGTAAGAGCAGGGACACGAACGGAGTTACATCTACAGTCTCGATCTCAGAAGTGTTCTTCATGTCCCAAAAGAAACCATCGTCGATTAATGCTACCGTCAAGCCAATAAAGAAACTCCGCCATCGACTGCCATCGACCGGATCCAAGTCACAAACTCACGCGCTGACCGCTACTCCCATGCAGCAGCCCAGTTTGTAGTCCCAAAACCAGACCGCACGTCAGCGCGTCACCAAAAACTATACCCGTGAAAAACGGCCGTCAAGGAAAGTAGTGAAGAGGGATGATAAATGGAGGAGTAGAGAAGGCTATGAAGGCGTAATGATGAAGAGACAAGACGTATGACTTTGACAAGAGTTCAAAAGAGAAAAGAAAAGAATCTTGACAGCCTCGAACATCCAAATTAACCGATGTCAAGGCGGGGGGAAGGGTGAACATGATGAATGTCGTAACATTGTGATGCTGGATCGTCGAATGAAACAAAAAGGGTCTCGAAAACAGGGGATATCGGGGCAAAACTCCAGCGGGGAAAACAGGGTTATATCGCAAAATGTCGTGACAGCGCCATCGTTCCAACAAGCTAAGCAGAATCATCCACATCGGGCAACGGCACAGAAGCAGGCAACTTGTAAAACACCAGTAGCAGGAAGGACAGATGCAAAACGGCCATCAGAATGGAGAAGCGCTCCATAGCTTGTAGGAGTCATGCCCCACCATGGCCGTTCCGATACGCCGTGCCATTGCCGTACCCGTCATGTTGGCACCCCTCGCCATGGACGTGATGGTGATGAGACTGCGGCTTCCCGGGCGTGTGTGGCTTCAAGGCTGGAGTTGCCGTGGCGGACTGGATCGGGGTATCGTCGGATTGAGTACCCTGAGAGTCCGTTTGACTCGGCGGAGGTGGAGCGTGATGAGCGCTGCCCTGCACGTGGTTGTGAGCAGGCTGCTTTTTATTGCTCTTGGTGTTCGTCTTTCTGCCCTTCCGCTGCAGCCGCTCCTCCGCCCGCCGTCGTCTGTTCTCGGCCTCCTTTCGCTCCCGCCGCTCCCTCCGGTCCCTGATGTCATATTGCCTCATCAAGGCCTCCGGAGGCTGCCCGAAAATGGCTTCGTACTCGCAGAATTCGCATATCCATATCTCGCCTTTATTACCGCTTGCCTGTCGCTGCCGGAGACGCTGTTGTTGGAGAAACTCTCGTCTCGCGGCAGCTCTGGCCGCGCTCTTCTTCTTCGGCGTCTGGGGATACGCATTGCTGCCAGATATGTTAGGCGATGTTTGCGTCCCGACTGTCGACACCGATCGCTGATAGTTCGCCCCCATATTTGGGGGCGGATGTGAATATGCGAGATTCGCGGAAACCGGAGAGTCGCATTTGAACGTAAAGGGGGACGTCGGGGCATTGATTCCCGACTTATCGATGCGATTTTCTTTATCCGGAGTGTTCGGTAGTACCTCCTCCGCGGCGCTAGGCACCGGCGACCCGTTCGAGGTATCGGCATACGTCGCGGACCCGGCGGTGGAAGAGGGAGGTCCGGGAAACCTTTTGACCCTTCTCACCCCGCCGTTTCCTGCGCCCGAGATGCTCGATAGCGGCGACCGTTGCGTTCCAGCAGACCGGTATCGCCGCGGGGTAGAATGGGCCGACGCCCCGCCGGGCGTCTGGGAATATTGCGTGGCATAGCTGTGGCCGGTGGTGGCAAAGCCATTGGAGCTCGCGCCCGGGTGCGCGGGCGTCGGAATCTTGCGTTTCTTCTTATTATTCGTATTCTCCGACCAATCGTAGCTGCCGTCGTTCGACTCGCCTAGTCCCTGGTCGTGCGCGTCATCTAGCTGCCCGCTGCTGCTGAACCTGCCGACGGAGGCATTCGACACATCGTCATCATCCGAGGAATCGTTGTGGTCGTGGCTGCCGTGGCCGGAGGGCGAGCCGGCAGAGCCGCCTGGCGGTGGCGGGTAGGTGTATGGGAGATAAAAGAGCGGCGTCGGATTCGGCGGCGCAGGGGGGCTGAGAATCGCCTTGGAAGACTCCGGCGAGAGGCGATCGCGGAGAGTCCTCTTGGGGAGAGGCCGGATGGGACGTCCGTGGACGGGACTAAACAGTCCTGGATCTGCAGGTTGGTCGGACGGGAAAAGCACCTTGAGCACAATCTGAACTATAGACATTCGAGCGGGGGGTATATGTGTATATGTATCGGTGATGTGGGTGGTTACAGGAGAGGGTGATATGTGTCCTTGCAGCTGTTACATGGGTATAGTAGGAGGAGAGAGGGGGGAGGGAATCGATAGGAAGAGAACGATATATGCATACCCGCAGTTCCAGTTCCACCACCTGCTGCTGTTGCTGCTGCCATGCTTTCAACTTCGATCGAGTGTATGTGTTCTGTTCGCTACCGGTAGAATCGAAAGGTGTCGCGAAGAGCGGTTATCGCGATCGATGAGAACAAAGGAGCTGATTGCTGAGATTTCCGAGCCGATGGCAATACAACGGTTTTGTACGCTGGCGAGTGTGGCTGAGAGAGCTGACGGACAACCAGCACTCGGAGAAGAGTCGACGAGAAGACGGGCGAGGTGCTATAGCCGGAGTGGGGGGAGGCCTATAGACAGCCGGGCCGGGGCTGGAGCAGATTGGGGGCGAGGAACCGGAGATGGTGTATGACGATGATGTTGATGGAGATGTGATGATTGCAGAGGGGGACGTTCGACGATGTTGGACGAGTGGAGCGGAGTGGAGTTGAGAGTAGTTAGCTGTGTGCGTGGCCGGCTGGTCCGCCCTGGCTGGCTGGCCAGGCTGCACCGCTTGATTTGAGTGGGCGAAAAATAAAATAAAAAATGCTTCTGCGGCCTTCGATCACCAAGCCGATTGCTTGTGCTGGTGCTAATTGCTCTCATTCGTCTAGCCGCCACCGAAATAACAGCAACATCATCATAACATATCACTACTCCACTAACAAGCAATCTATGATACTTATGCGCCATGACGACGACGGGCAATCGGGTCTTCACTCCAACGAGCCATATCAACATACGTCGTTATCGCGGCTAACCCCTCTCCCGCCTTTCATCGTCAACAGCCATAACGACGGCTTTAAGCTTCTCCCTCTCCCCAACGATGGCAGACGAATAGTCTCGGGACGCTGACGAACATGCAGACGGTACTGTCATTTCGTCTAGCTCGCTGCTGCCAGCGAATAGGCCGCACCTCTCCCGCTCTACTGGCTGATTGCTTCTCGCCCTCGGCAGCCGGCCTGCCCAGACATGCATACCGAATCTCGCCCGCTTCAGCTAGTCGAACTCCAGCTGGCGCCACCACCACTCGTCTCTCCGGCTTTCTCTCCCGTCGCCTCATCCAATACAAGTGCGCACAATAGCCATTATACTCATGCATGCACGTGGCTTCAAGGCTGGAGCTGCAGCGTCGGGTAACCTACCGCATTCTGCCCCGAGGGCCGAGCTGAGCACGGCGGCCCCGTCTGTTTTCGCTCCTTTTGAGAACATTTGGCGACGTCGAGATTAACTTCAGCGGCTATCTGCATTTCTCGATGTTGAACAAATAGGGCCAAACATTCAAACTCTGGTTGCTAAGCACAAAGTATATACTAGGTTGTTGATTTCCATGGCGTCTACGGCGGTAGATGTGGTATGAACTCAATCAGGCCATACTCGAGCATATATATTTCTATGCTGTTTCTGGCCCCGGACAAACGGAGTCCGGCTGAACTACACCGTACGTCTATCAGATTACACGCAGATTATCATATCAAGCAGCGTCTCGTTCCGGACGCCCGATGAGTAGCCACTCCAACAGCATATCGCAGCATATCATACCTGTCGATAATCAACATCCATACTCATGTCGCTTGTGAGAAAATCGAGTGCAGATATAAGCTGATCCGAACCTGATATGCTGTCTGGTTCACGAACAGTACAAAAGGCATGTTAATATAACAAGCTGCCCGGGTCGTATGGCTTCGCTACAGCATGCGATCTCCAGGGTTTACGATACCAGGTTGCACATCTTGGATATGCATGTGAAGTTATCAAGTTGTGGGCGAGTATAGCTGTATATGAATTCACAAGTTAACTTGATATCGTGAGAGTCATATCACGCATGAGCACGATAATCATCGATAATATAGTATATTATAATGGATATTCAACGTCGCAATATGAGGAATCAAGTCGAGATGCTATATCGCGTCCATATATCCAACATGCATAACCTCACATCAACGCGGCCCCCTCAACTTGACCTCGAAGCCTGGGCGAACTGGCCCGAGACTCCCTCGCAGCCAGGCGCTTCATGAAGAGGCAGGGCAACCTTTCAAGTTGAGTACGGCCCCCCAATCCTCCGCATCAAAGATGGTATCCATAATAAACACGTCCATCTCTCGATACTCCCTCCTCTCCCCCTCCCACCGCTTCCCCACCCTCACCGCATCACCAAGCCTCTCCGCACGGTAAACATGCACCCTAAACCCCCTCACACTCCTCACAATCCTATCCACCATACAAAACGCCGACGAGTCAAGATAGCTTCGCATCCCCTTATACCCATTCAACGCCATCAAATCGTTCCTGCTCACGAAATTATCACACCCCCCATCCGCGACTGCGAACGCCGCCGGAGTAATAGCCGCAGTCACCCCAGGCGGCCTCATGCCAGACTTGACGCTGACCGGGGCGGCCGGCGGCAGCGGCGGTTCCCGGACCCCGCCATACCGCTCGCAAAACGTATAGTCCAGCGACCGCCGCCGACAGATCGGAAACCAGTCCGTCAGCGCCGTCCACCGGCGAGCCCCCGCGATGAGTCTCTCGTCGGGAAGAACCGCCATGACGAGGGTATTCATCACGTTGTCGATGAACGCTGCGACGACGTGCATATTTGCGAACCTGACGCGGTATTCAGCCGGCGTGCGCCCCGCGAAGGCGTTATAAACGTAGGGAAACAGCGCCAGATGTTCCTCTGAGCACCGGTATTCACTTCGCGGCGACCAGTCTCCCGAAAATATAGACCTGTAGTCGACGGCGCTCAGCGGGCGGGTGCCCACAGCCGCCAACCAGACGTCGTAAAACACCTTTTCGATGTCCTCGACGGCACTGTTTGCATTTATAGTTGCAGCTGCGGCTATGCTCTCGGGTGGGACGGTCTTGCCGGCCTGGGCGCGACGTCGCTCCCGCGTGCCTTCGATCCCCTGGAACAGCCGGGCGAAGTAGCGAGTGGTAATCTGCATATCGATCAGCTCGGCGAGGTATGTGTCACTCTTGAATCTCGCCTTGAGGTCGTAGGACTGCCGGTACGCATCCGCATCAAAGGGCTCCAGTCGTGGCGGAAACGGCCCTGTGCGTTTTCCTCTGAAAAACGTAAAGTGGTTTTTGCGGTCCTCCTCTTCGTCCCATTTTTCTTTGGCCCGCCGAATGGACAGCGCGCGATGGAGTGTGTGTGCTTCGGGTGGCATACCGTTGGTGAGAGCCCGCACGAGCTCAGGTTTACAGACGCCTTCATTGTAGATGTCGTAGAAGGTGCGGCAGGAGGTGGTGAGCGCGCGGAAGGAGTGGAGGTCGAGATCGCCGAGGATGGCGAGTTTGATGTCTAGTGGTAGTTGGAGTAGAGATAGCTCCTCTCTAGTACTGGTGTCACCAGTAGTTGGTGGTGGGGGTGTGACCTTGTCTCGTAAACCAGACGCTGGACGCAAAGGTATGACCGGCTCTGCATTCGTAGCCATATCTGCGGATGATAGGCGAAAATTGCAACGTCACGATGTGTTGTGTCGAGAGTGAGACGGGATAAGATCTGAAACGGCAGCGAGCGTCGCTTGTGATCGAGGCTGGAGTATTTCTTATGTAGATGAATGGTATTGGGAGTATCTAGCAGTCAGGGTGGATTTATGAATGTGGGGGTCGAACCACCAGTGAAATTTAATTCCTTTCAGACCAGATACCTGCTATCTGCAGTCTTCGTATACACCTATATATGTATACTCAGCTGGTTTGCGATCGATATATATCTCTCGATTTCCGCGAGACATTACGAGCTGTTCAACTGTACAGTTTGTCCTCAATTTAAGATGTCGATCAAAGAGCTAGATGTAGCTAAATGCGAGGTAATCTTCACGATATTATAAAACTGTGTGGAAGTCCACAGTATAAATAGCATCTTCTACGTTGGCCATAGGTGGTGGATCCATGCCGACAATATATGCAGCTGTACAGTCTATAGATAATAATATTATATACACAACCAAGCAATGCAAGCAGCTTATATATTAATTAATCTATACATCAACCCGACACCGGTAACGCCATGATATCAACTTGTACAAATTTACCCCAAAGCACGCTTGCGCCGACATACGCCAATCCAGTATATACACATCCAAGCCGTACAGCCGAGAAACTCATATGATCATATATAAACACATTTACATCGGCGACTCCGTCATCCGAATCTCCTTTTCGCACAGCGACGTCTCCGCCATATCTCGATATGCATCTTCGTCAATCTGCTTAAGTCTTTCGGTCTCCTCCGCAGCATTACACTCGCGCTCCTTCTTCTGTCTCTCGATCTCCTATTCACCGTTGACATCTGTTAGAAAGTATAAAACACAACGACATGGTGGTCGAGAGCTGAACTAGATAATATTAGACAGACATGCCTCTTCGGTCTTCACGAGCTGCTGGTATATACACCAGTACGTCAAATCGTCGACCGGTTGACCGAGCTGCTAATTAACACCCGTTCGTCAGCCCCGTATATTCGAGCAGACATATACATATATGCATATATATCGAGACAAGTTGTGGATGTTATGGATATATATCTTACCAGTGGAATGACGCCAACGCCACTGAAGGGATTCGAATCATCTGCAGCCGTAGTAAATGCTCGACGCTGCTGCACTGCTCGTTCCCGCATGGCACCGGGTCTATGGCGGAGGAGACTCACGCTGCCGGTGAAGATTTTAGCCTCCGTTGTTGTGGCTACCATTGTGAATATGTTGATTATATATTAGGATTATGAATGAATTTTTGTGGGATTTGTAGTGATGGAGGTGAGGGATGGGGCTTTGGTGGGATCGATGCGGCTGTTGCAACGTTAACGTTAACGTGACGTTGATGTGAGAACACCTTTGATTGCGATGGATTGAGATTGAATCGTGGCCTCCATGGCTATGGGGAAACATATTCTCACTCAAATTCTGCTCGGGGATATGTGTGTCTAAAAAGTTGTTTTGCATCAATTGTGGTACTGTATGATATATGCACGCATTAAGCATTTGACGATCCCGTCGACTACCGTAGATACGTATACACTGGCCAGCTCGTCTACATTATAGATGTCTTGTAGGTGTCGTTTTATAGGATACATGATTAGTGATGTTGCACCTATTGCAATATTGTGTGTGCCGGTCGAGCTGGGAGTTGACTGATATTATACTAATTAATGCAAGCATCGGAATCCTCGGAATTTGCTGGTCTCGCAGACATTTCCAGATTAAGAGTTAACTTACGTAGCTGGTGAGAACCAATGCATGAACCGACATGCGGTCTGACTTGCGAGACCACGTATGAACAGCAACATGAGTCGCAGTTGGACCGAATATGTAATCCTATAAACATGGACAGCGCCGTTGATAATTTATATCTCTAGTGGTCTCGAGATAGGATTAAGACAGAATCAACTCAGCCTTGTGGTTAAGCCGCTGGATTATATAATTTTGGTCAAGCTATATGTGCACGTATGCATGCAGGCTGCCATCCGGCAACATGGTGGTAGAGCTGTAAAACATTTTAATGTAAGGGGTGAGCCTACGTATACATACGCATATCCACTAGTAGATAGCAGAGGTGCATTGGGCCTTGCATGCCCTAGCTATAAAGAAAAAAATTATCGGATGAGGGGTAAATGAAGGTAAGGAAAATTTCTGTCCATTGCTCGACTGCCCCTCCTCCTCGTCTTACAAGCGCCAGGGTTGGTTGTCGACGGCAAGACGAAATTTATCTCAAATACGCAAATCAAATCACGGCAGGTTGGTACCTATACTACGTATGCGACCACCAGCTGCATCGACCTCAGCCCACCGCTGACGAGCTCGAGGCTGAAGAATGCAGAACGCCCACCGCCGGACTTCAACGCAGGTACAGCTCCTTCCTCCCTTCTGCTCCCTCGATGCATCGAATCGCGTGGGATATAAACTACCCCTCGTCCTCTCCGGCCTCTCCTTCTTACCTCTCTCTCTTCCAGACTGCCACCCCGCCACGACACCGGCAACACATTCCGCAGCGTCGGCTGTCTGCACCAACATGCATGCGACCAACCAGCTCCACCCACATTACCTGTGCGAACCGGGCCAGCATTCGCAGGGGCCGTTTATCGACACTAGCACCCACCAGCCAGCTGATTAGCTGCGTGCTTAGTTAGCCAGTCACAGCGGGCATCGGCTTGGCCCTGCTGCTTTCCGTTGGGAAGGTCGGAGCATCATGCTGCTTACGACTGGCCGGCATACGAAGATTATATTCGTGTGACGGGCAGAGGAAGAAAAAGCAACGGGATGAGATCCTGTGCATGCATCCATCGCTCACAGCTCACTTCGGTTCCCGCGAGCACGCAGGCTGCCTCCGAAATAAGCCCGCTTTCACACTGCCTGCAGGCGGCTTCTTCTCCTGCGAGGGGCGAAACAGACAGAACAGACCAGACAGACAGACAGACGAAAGGCAGCCCGCCCAGCTGGCCAGCTCGCCTCCTTTGAAGGCCGTCTGAAACCTGAGGCCCCGTCCTCCTCTCCTTCGTCGGACGCGTGTCAACGACTTCTCCCTTCTATATGAACTTTGCCTGTCGCTCAAGGCTTCCACCACGATCTCAGATTTCCACGAGACGAAAGGGATGCCAGCCAGCAAGATTACCACCATCCACCGCGACATCACCAGCGTCGTCTTCCTCTGAACATGCTTTTCCGCATCACACAGATGTTCGACGTCGGCGCTATGATGATAATAGCATCAGGGCTATAGACCCGTCTGGTCCGACATGCATGCTGCTGCTGCTGCTGCTGCTCCGGCCAACGCTGCGCCGCTCTTTCCAGCTTCTGTGAAGCCTCCCTCCCTCTTTTTCGCCCTCCCCTCGGAGTTCCTCTGGCCCGCTCTGGAGTCCCGGGCTGAGAGATGCGCCACGGCAGCGTAGCCTGCGGAACCAGGCCGGTCGAGCGTGGGTTTGCTTCTTGGCGCTCGGACCCCGTTGGCTGGCCCGGCTGACCGCCCTGCTTTAATATGCTAAGTATAACCAAGCCTGGACTCGGACCCAGAAGAGGATAACCGGCTGCGATGGTCTGACGCGATGACGATTTGGGTCGCAGCCCGCCGACAGGCTTGCCGGGCATGCACGCCAGGGCCACGAGAGCTGCTCTAGCAAGTTCTAAGGGCAAATGTCGTGCTGGAATATATCTCTCGATGGCTGCGTCCTGCCGCTGGTTCGACTTCACCACTCTGTTTGACCGAGATGTCTTTTTCATTCACCATTCATCTCGTTCCACTACAGTGTTCTCCCTCGTCGAGAGATTCTAACATCATCTCCCGCTTCGAGGGGACATCGCCGCGAGCCGATGAGAGCCAATTCCTCCCAGCCCGCTTGATTCGCAGGTATTCAGCCAACCCCACCTTCCCGTTTGCTCTCCATTCCATCTGATTGAAGACCTGTTTCTCCGTCACCGGCCAGCGGCTGGCCTCCCTCCTTGACTCCAGCATTTTTTCGCACATGGCGATAATGAGATGTGCTTTCTGCAAAATCACTAATAACTGACCAGCTAGCCCGTCTACGCACAAAGCAGTCTTCCGACCCTCTTCTGCATCTCAGACAGAGTTTCGGCTCGTCAAACAGGATAAAAAAAAAGCCATGCAGCGTCGACACGACTTCCACTTTCTGCATGACCGCTGACGTCCCGGCCGGAAAAAAGAAAGAAAGTTGGGCAGCAGCAGCCCACCATGTTCTCGAATGCCTGTCGCTCGCTCTATCGCCGGACGGCCGGTCGAAATATAGCGCCAGGACCAGCAGCAGCCATCACATAATCCGGCCCAAGGTTTCCCTTTCCTTCTTTCTGCCCCAGGCCCGCCAGACCTGCTGCGCAGATGTCACTGCCCGCGGCATTTGGTATGTGCTGGTACATGGGCCATCCCCCCCATCCGGACCTGGCCGGTCTATACCCGATGCAGTTTAGGCTGCATTAGACTCGCACAGCATGGTGAGAGGAGCACCTGCTTTCTCTTCTCCGCTGCTGCTGCTGATGCTGCCGTTGCTGTTGCTGCTGCAGGCCTGCCTCTCTCTGCCTCCACCTGCGAGAGAGCAGTAGCCATTAAAAAAAAAAAAAAAAAAAAACTGGATCGACCACCATTTTCCTCGCGCTAGTCGGATAGCAGAGGCGTGCTCTCGTTCTGATGCTGCTGCTGCTGCTGCTGCTACTTGCTGCGCAACCCCGTCATAGTCGGTTTCCGCTGAAGGCCCCGTCGGCGGAGGAGAGCGGTGTCATGACCCAAACCCGCTCAGCTTTGCCGTCAGGGCTGTCTGGCTGTCTCTGGCCGTCCGCATTAGTCAGTCGAATGTCTATTTTTTTCTTCTCCCGGTGGAGGTGCTGCTGCTGCACAGGCTGTGGCTATCGTTTCGCTCGTTCGTCCGTTCGTTCTGTCTCTGTCTCTGTCCGGCTTGTCTGTTTTGCGAGCGAGCTGCTTGTGCTGCGTGGAGGGGAAGAAGCAGAGCCAATCCAATTCAATCAGCCAGCCCAGACACACACACACCCAAAATTCACACTTTCGGCCGGCGGTCATGCAACCAAATTTCCCCCTCCAACAATTATTGCTGCTTCTGCTTCCTTCCTTCTCCTCCTGCTCCCCATCCTCCTCGCCCTCCTCCTTCTCTTCTCACGTTTGTTATTCCTCTTGCTGCCTCCGCCGCTCTGCTTCTTCTTCTTCTTCCTTCTCCTTCTGATCCGTCTTTTGCTCCAATCTTCTCCCGTGCCGCCCTCGACGCTCACTCTGTCGTCGCTACTCTCGTCGTTCGCATCTTCCGTCGCCCTACCCTTCGCCCGCTCGCCCCAGTCTACGTCCGTACTGGAAAGCCCGATCAGATGAGAATTCTCCTCCTCCGCACCTCTTCTCGCCAGGATCACACCGACGATACTTAGCCTTCCCGGAGAACCCTTCGCAGAACCCGCTCATCTCTCGATCCGGGGGCACCTTTGTTGTTCTCTTGCCTCGGCATCGAGCGAATTCCCTCCCTTACGCTACTACCCCCATCCTCCCGCCACCGCTCTGATCGAACGCGATCACTCCCCAAAGCTTTCGCAATGTCTCCTCGACGGTCCTCCAGGGCGCGATCGGCCGCTAATCACGGCAATTCGCACGCATCGAACTCCTCGCACTCCTCCACGTCGTCCACCCGTCGGTCACGCAAGTCTCGTTACGGCGGTGACTCGCACGGCGTCACCACCCGAGCGGACTCGTACGACGAGGTCGACGAGCCGGTGGACGAGGACATGGAAGACAATTACTCCGGAAACGAGGAAGAAGAGGGCGAGACGCGATGCGTCTGCGGCTTCAAGGAGTACCAAGGTGGTTCCGACGACAGCCACACCGACCTCACCGACGGCCTCTTCATCCAGTGCGATCAGTGCCACGTTTGGCAGCACGGCTTGTGCGTCGGCATTCGAGATAAGGCGCTAGCTCCCGAGAACTACTTTTGCGAGCAGTGCAAGCCCGAGAATCACACTCTATACGAGAAGAAGGGAGGGTGAGTTGCTCCTGTCCATACCGATGCGTGGAATCCAGCCTCCTCTTACTGCCCACCCCTTGGACTTAGTATTCTAACGGAAGAAACCACCCACAGAAGAACATACTCTACCTACATTGGCTTCGGCCCCGAACGCGTCTCGCCCACGAAAGAACACCACACAAAGCGCCGGTCGACAATGAACTCCCGGGACGCCGCCTACGATGAGCAGATCTTGAACCAAGTCATCGAGCAGAGCAAGATCGATGACAAGAAGAGCACCGGTCCCCGAAGTAGGAAGCGGGGCACCAGCGAGACTTCGGACGAGTACGACGCCCTCTCAACCGGATCGATTCCCCTTACTTGAACACCCCTGGTTGATCCCCTAGATACTAACATTACCTCCTCCCTTCTAGACATCATTCAAAGCGACAGAGAACCTCGGATTCCCCTGAAAAGATCGAAACAAGCCATTCGAACGACGACGCTGCGGACAAGACAGCCTCCAGCAGTCGGAAAAGCCGCAACGGCCGAGCGGCTACTGCCTCCGCTACACCAGCCCAGCCACCGGCACAACCCAGCTCCAAAAGGTCATCAGGGCGGAGCAGAGGGGAGAGGGACAATCGCCGAGACGGTACCGACACACCCACCAAAGTCACACTGGTAACTCACGCTGACATCATCATAGAGTCAGAGCAATCAGAGGAGCCACCCAGGTCGACTAGGAACACGGCCGCGTCCACGTTGAAGCAAGAAGAGCCCATCCCTACCATCTCCACTCCCGCCCTTGAAACGCCGGACACGCCATCGATGAATAAACGCAGCTCCCGCCAGAGGCGACGGGGCAACACCCGGAACAACCGTACCTCTGAGGATCCCGGCGAGAACTCCTCGCACGCGATGGCCAGGGACGCCTCCGCCCAGGGCACGGACGCGAACGGCGTCCACGACCGCCCGGCGAAGCCGCGTCTGCCAAACTCCCGAACGACCATCCAAGAGATGCGTCGTCGCGTCACGGGCATCTCAGACTTTGTTGCAAAGACGCAATTGGAGATGGTCGCGCAGAAGCAGCGGAGCAGCGTCTTCAACGCGCTGGCTACCGCCACGTCGAGCAGCGGCCTGAACACGGAGGTGTTATTCTCCCTCCTGGATCAGAGCAAAACACCCAATTCCGCGAACTCCTCAACCTCCACACCCACCTCCGGCCTGGTCGACAAGGTCACCGTCGTTACGGACAGGCCCGAGGTCGAAAAGGCACTGCACAACCCTCTTGCGATGACCAGCACGGAACTCATGGACTTCCTTATGAAGAAGGTCAACCATTGGGAGCTGACGTACAACCGGCCGCCCGAGCGTGTGCACTGACCGCTCGAACATTCTCCATCGCCATGTCATCTCATCTCATCTCATCTCACCGGAGCTGGTGACGAAATCTCCCTTAATCTACTTGCCTAAATTTATTTTTCACGACCTTTCCTTTCCTTTACAATACCTTCGGTTACGAATCCACGACACTCCTTAGACCTTACCTGTTTATATATTTCACGAATTCTCTTTTTCCATCAACGTCGGTCCTTTGTCTGCGCAGCAGGCTATGTTTTATATGGGGTTCACCCGCTCTTTGGAAACTTCTTCGTCCATGGTGTATTGTCAGCATAGATACCAGGCGTTCTTACTGCTTACATGTCATTGATTGATTGATTTTGCAATGTTGGAATTTCCAGTTCACAGCATACTTGCTGCTCTGCGGCTTTTCTTCTTGTTGATTGTTTTTTACTTACCTAGGTACTCACCTTTTGGTTATTCTTCGACACCGCTCATTTTTGAAATTGGTGTGTATTGTCTGTTTTTCTGTTTTACGGCGTCTTTGTACTGGGGATATGGGCCGGCTACCTGATTTTTTTTCTGACCTCTCTTCGTTTCTTTCCCTGTATTTTACATGGTACGTTTGGTGCGATGGCGGTCCGATGCACACTGTGCTTCTGGACGGGTGATGGGTGGCAGATAGCTACTCAGTTGTATATGTGGCTGGTCGGATATGACCAAAAGTAATGTTTTTCAACCGATTCTTTCATTGTATCACTTCTTAAGTTAGCGGTGCGTTTTGAATCTTTCTTCGAAGCTTTCTTTGAAGGTTTTATTTTTATTGATGCGCTGCAGCGCTGGTGGGCGGTAGAGTGAGTTGACAGTTTGGAATTTGCTGCTATATAGCGGCTTTTGGACACCGGTTGGTGGTAGGCGGTAGGCTGTGGATGGTCGAAGGATGCTGTGAAAAGCGACTTGGGTGCGATGCATGCGTGCGTGCAGATAGTGATTACCTTGTATCTTTCTTGTATTCATGGAATGAATGGAATGATCGAATGAATGAATGAACGGATGATGCTATATCGATTTATATATCTCATATCAGCCGCGCGGGTTGTCGCACTGCATTATCGTTATGATACAAGATCGTTAAGTGTATCGAAGCTATTGTATGTAGTATACATTTATTTATCTAGGCATCCGGCAGGCGCAGGTACCGTAGACTGGGTGTATGTACGTACGTACATACGGCCGAGATATGGTTGGATGAATATATGTGACGGCGCGAGGTTAAATTACGTTACGTAAGACATTTATCGCTGCGTGCAGCTAATGAGCTGCCTGTCATGTCACACGTCACGTCATGTCATGGTAGCTCCTTCCTTATATGTATCATATACACATATCTATTACTCAGCCTCGGCTTTTTTACATTTATCTGTACTGGCGATTGTAGATGTATTCGGATCGGTGGGGTTAGAGGCTGTGGATACGGCTGTATCGGTATTGGCAGAGGTGAGTGGAGAGTGGAGGGCCATTTCGTCGCGAGCGGAGTCCCAGCGGTAGACGGGCCCGGTGTTGACGTTGTAGCGGTAGTAGTTTGCTGTGCAGGGGAGCATGCGGCCGTTGCGGAAGGTGATGTTTATGCGGCCGCCGGAGTGCCAGGTGCCTGTTGCTGTGGCGGTGCGTTTTGGTACTACCCTATGTCAACATGTACTATATACGTTTTGTGTATATAGACGTATCTACGGCGGTCGGTGAATATATTGGTATGGACGTACTGCTGTGTAGCCACTTTCGCTGAGTGGCGCCCTTCATGACGAGGAGCTCGCCGTTCGTCAGGGCCAGTTTGAGCGTCTGCGCTTTGTCCTCTTTGTGCTTCATGAGGAAGTCGCGGGTGGCGCCGAGGGAGAGGGAGGCGATGGTGGGGTTGGGTCCCAGGAAGGCCTCGTCGTCGGAATCTACATTCGCCCATTTATTAACC
Organism: Orbilia brochopaga; assembly: GCA_036872635.1. NCBI lineage: Eukaryota > Fungi > Ascomycota > Orbiliomycetes > Orbiliales > Orbiliaceae > Orbilia > Orbilia brochopaga. The sequence goes on along the minus strand of JAVHNQ010000011.1, from coordinate 677,630 downwards.
TGGCGCACTCAGGATAGATAAGTAATGATTTATGTTATGTGACATACGATAGGCGATGCTGTCGGAGGGGCTGGCGTAGTAATTCACCAGCACAAAGTTAAACGTCTCGCCGGTCTCGCGCTCGACTAGGTTCTTGAGCACTTCCAAACATCCTGGAATCGGACGTGGCGGACACACGCAGTTGCGGTACCGGTCGCCCGGTACGGCTTTATGCGTCTTACTGTCGAGAAGAGCGCGCGCATCGTGGCTGCTGTCGCCGCTGAAGTATGAGTTGGCGTCGACGCCAAATACGGTGGTGTAGCGGGGCGTGCGAACGGTTGTGTCTAGAGAGTCGCGCTTGATGGTGTATGTGACGCGGTAGAAGGGGAGGGAGGAGCGCAGGGAGAGGAAGAGCTGGCGGGCGGTTGGCGGTGGGAAGAAGTGGTAGTGGGTAATTGATAGGTCGGGTTTCGTGATGGTGTGCGGGGCGGGTGGTGGGGATGTGTCGAGGAGGGTGAGGAGGGACGTCGGGAGGGCGGCGATGGGGTGGGGGTATGAGGGGTGCGTGGTTGGTGGCGATGGCGGGGCGTCGGCGTCGGGGGGAGAGTCGAGACGGGGCTTCTTGGAAGCCGTGTCGGCGAGGCGACTGGCGAAGAAGGACGTGATTGTTCTTTTGGACATAGCTGATGGGGTAATATTCGGTATCGCGAGAGGTGATTGTGGTGTTTAGGGGGTGTCGATATAGCATACTATTTTATCACAACCGTTGACTCCATGGCTCCAGCTGATATTAAGTTCCTTACATTACGCACGTCCAACGTTATCGAAACTTACAGCGACATCGCGCATCGAGCGCGAGCCTGCTATCGATCGATCGATCGCGCCTGCCTGCATCCACCCCCGGCAAAATTTAAACCTTACGGCACTAAGCCCAAGGAGACCAAAAAAGTAAGCTCAGCGCAAAGAATGCAGCTGGCACGCAGGCGCAGGTCGTATTGGGAATTGAACCCAAGTCCCCAGAATTCTCGCTGCCAGCAGGCAGGTCAGAATCTGGTGTGCTGACCACTACACCATACAACCGAATGGAGACCTGGCAGACGCATCGACCGCCTCCGTGCGCTTTTGCACTTGTCATCGCGGGGCGTTTTTTCCATCCGTTGGATTTTCCGCGGGATGGGATGACGTCAATTGCAGGGGTCGTTCGCGGCCGCTTTTTAATTTGGTGGGCGAAAATTACAACGCGCCGTCGCACATCTTGTGTTGTATATCTGTATATGTGCTTCAAACGGGATATCGCTTGGTTATACTTCACGGTAGGCTACATACGGAGATATATATACCGACATCGGCTGGCAGATAACCGTAATAAGTTCATCTTATGTAGTGCTTATTTGAGAAGCCAGCCAAAGCAACATAAGGGTGTCGAACTGTCATTAGATCTTTGGTCAGGCGTGGATGCTGCAAGACATATAAATCTTCCCATAGAACTATCGATATAGAAATCATCGATATCTCGTCTCTGGTATTTAGTACAGATTATGATCATTCAGTTGACCAATCGATGGCGGCAGGAATACGCGCCATCAGCTGAATTACACGCGGGCTAGCCATGTGAGACTGGAATGACTGAATGCTTCGTCCAGTCTAGAACACTGGCATGCATGCCATCGGCGCGGAACTATGAACCAACCGTCTGCCGGCAAAACTTACTCTCTAGTCCCCGAGACCAATTACTTTCGCATTCCATAATGCGACAAAAAGGGTCTACGTTGATATACGTCCATACACACGAGCATGCTACGTGCATCCGCTGCGGCGTGCCGATTAAATACCGCCGTAGGAATGAACGCCACACGAAATGACGCAGCGACTCGCTGTGGCTGGCATTCCTTGCGTTCGGAGCAGCCTGCTTATCTAACATAACACTGCGCGTCGGAGTGGAAGATAGATACGGGTAGAAGATCGGCCTGCCGTCGCGTCAGCTAATTTAATTTCCGGCGTAACAATAATACGTACGTCGCGAGAACGTCAACATGGTTGAATGCGTCCAGATTTGACGTCCCAACAAATAATCTCGTTTAGCATATACATACAGGTGCATGTACGTACGTACGTCTGAATGCTTCGATCATACAGAGGAGGAAAGCGCTAGCGATGGGATATTGGATTCCTATAAGGGCTGACTGACTGCCTAGCGCTCGCTAGAGCTGTTATATTATTGTCTTCATCTCCACTCGCTAGAACTGACAAACACGCCATGCGGAGCCGGTGTCGCTTGAGTGGGCTGGCACGTGTCCAACCGTGGCCCGGGCTGGAACTCTCGCAGACGCATGTATGTAGGTATTGCAAGGCGTGGAGATTTAGGAGTTTCGTGCATGTGCAGATTCAACGCGCTACTTTTACGGGGCCTGTGTAACCACATACGCCAACACGGGCGCCGTGACGGCCGGCCGCTCCAACGTTACGGCTAGCTAGCGATTTTAAGTAGACAGATAACGTTGGCTGCCTGGCTGCTAGTCGCTGTTAACTGCAGCTGTTGCGGTGTCGGCGGCGTGCTTAGCTAAGCGGTAAGGGTTGACAACACTCGAACGAACTCGACGGAATGGATGCGAATGATCAGAGTCGATTAATCAGAATCCGGCCGACTGGCCGACGTCAACCAAGAAAATAGACGGGTGGCGCACGACAGCTGCCAAGCGTGGCATGGTACGGCTGCCAGCGTACCGGCCAGGTACTTCCGTGGCGGCCATGGCCGACGCTGTGACAGGACTGCGACGTCTACGCAGGTTCCCATGGCCAGCGATCATATCTGATCATGCCGTCGATGCATCCCTCGATCTTCGGAACTCGACCAGCCTCAGCTGAGGATTTCGAATCTCTCTTTCTACTCTCAGTTGCTGGGCAGGTTGCCTCGCTGATTACCAAGCCATCGGATCAAGAAAGTTTTGTTATCGGAGACAGAAGAGGAGAACCCCGGCGGGCTGTCCATCTCATCGGCTGGCTGGTGGTGGTTAACCCCTCACCTGTGGTGCTGCCGTGTGGGATGTTGTCTCAGGCGCCTAGTTGGATAGGTCTGGGAGTGCCATCGGCGCGAGGGTTTCCTCCGGCCTTCGCGCCGATAGGGGGGATTGCTAGCATGCATATGATGACATCGTTGCGGAGCATACTAGCATTCGAACCGAAGTGCTTGGTAGCATACAGGTATATCCGCAGTTACATAAGATGCCATCATATGAATCGAATTATCTCGGTCGGTCGCAAATTTTCTATTTTTTTGCGAGAGTCGCGGGTAACAGGAAGGTTGATTTGCTGACAGTTGGCCAACGGGATCGGAAGCAATACAGGGCCTCCCTTTACGCCCAATTTCCCACGTTGTATCGATCCATAATTTCCATTCCACTGGGCGGGAGACACAGGACCGTACACAAAGCCTGCCGTACATGCATTATACGGATGCTGCGAGAGGAGGCGCCCTCGCTTGGTCGATCGAGCCACTGGAGCCAACGATATGCGAAAGGTGAGAGCCACAGATCGGTAGCGGCGACGGCGCAAGTTTTAGGAAAGAATAAATATAGACGGTCCGGTCGAGGCGACACGAACGATTAATTTCGTATTTATAATGCTGCATTTCGGATCCGATGTTCTCAACCGCCGCGCTCCCGCCCAGCCAGCTGGCTCTGGATGTCACTTACGTTACGGACAAAGTTAACCGGTTGGTTTACTTTATTCCTCGCGCGATGGATCCGGTGCATATGCAGCGATCGCCCCGGTGTGAAATTGAAATTGCTGTCACACCCTTTTTCGTCAAACAGAAAATTGTTCCGTGCGTGGAAGCTGCCTTCCTGGCGTTGGCTTTTACTTTACAGCTTTCAGCTCCCCACTCGGTCCCCCGGCCAGCCGAGCGAACCACTGGGGGGAAAAAAAATTGGTGGTATGATATGATGTCGGAAAGTCGCGAGATGAACATATTTTCTGCCTCATCCATATCCCGTACGCTATAGACATGCATCCACCAGAGTAGCGGGTTATATCAATATATAGACTTATATACAGAGGAGATATCCATCCGAGGTGACATGATACGATATACCTGTACTTGTATGACAGATGGCAGCTGCGGAAAACTATTATTATCTCCACGGGGACTGTCTGCCTGCGTCTTCAACGGCAGCTCGGAGGCCCTAACTGTCCGGCCGGCCGGCCGTTGTTCGATTCAGGAGCGAGCCAGTTGTTCGAGTTCCTCATTCACCCGTAGCTCCAATCTGAGCCCGTTGGTTTTCTCTGACTGGCTGGGCCCGCTTGTTTCTCCCTCCCTTTTGACCAGTTGCCGGGGCTTGCTATTTTTCCTTTTTCCTCTTTCTTTCTCTTTCGCTTCCTTCGGTTCTTTCTGTTCTGCCTAAGAAGTTCGAAGCTCGGGATCCAGAAGAATTACCCCATTCTTCCAAACTCCAGAGGCCATGATTTCCGGTGCCCTTGCACGGGCTTCGAATTCTTTCTCTCAGGACTGGCTCCGCTTGGCCAGCTGGACCACCTGCGACCCGAGGATATCATATCTACTCGAGTAAAGAACAGCGCGGACCCGTATCCTACGTACTTTTTGGTACTATCTGAGGCTGTGGGAATTTCCCCCTTCACCTGTATCTATGATGTATGCTTTCGTCCGGAGTACATAAAGTATACATACGTGCATACATAGTACACAAATACCGTCCATACACTCGACTTATCTCGAGCATCATATCTCTGGCTGGACGTACGGAGCATATTCGACGTGCGCATGAGGACCGCACCGGCAGAATTGAAACTAGCACCTCCCACGCATGAGAAGTCACACTTGTCCGTGTGTGAAAACCGCCGGCATTCGCAGCAAAGCACAGTCGGCGTGCACCAGCTGCACTTCCCGCCATCGTGAATCCAGCTGGATCAGAATCTCCCAGTGTGCACTCCCAGTCCTAGTCCACTAGCAGTAGCTACAAGAAGTATAAGTATATGATATCTATCGCTGCAGGTGCTGGCAAGACAGGCAGACAGGCAGGCAAGGACGGTACGTATGTACGGACGGCCATCGGCGGGCACAAGCGTACTTTTTTTTTTTCTTCTCCCTTCCTCCAGGAAATTATATACTGGTGGTAGCCGTATTTTATTTTTCTGCTTAGCCGGCCTGCTTTTTCTCTCATCCCCCAATTTTTTCCCTGCTGGACGCACACCACACAAAAAAAACCGAAACGACCGAAATTTTCTTCTTGCCTCCTCCAACCACAACTCCGGCTTTTTCTCCTCTCCCTCACTCCCATCCGCTCCCACCAACCTCATCGTGAGGACTTCACCGCCTCGACTTTTTTTATTTTAAAAAAATAAAAAATAAAATAAAACTTTCCTAAACCCGCCGCTTCTTCCCCATCGTTTCCCTCGGGTCCCTTCAGCGTGCCCGCCCCGACCAGCGGTTATAATCCTTTCTTGATTGCTAAGGGTTATACATACACCTCTCCCCGTTTGACCGTCTCCGCTTCTCCTTTTTACCTCCCCTCTGACTCTCCCGCCAGCAACCCAGCTCTTCCTGTCAGCTTGAAGTCTCTGCTCCTCGTGGCTTCAATCACAGATAGCTCGCCGATCCATCATGTCGTATTACGAGCCCGTTGCTGCGCCGGCCGGTGGCGCTTGGCCGAACCCTCGGCCGGGCTGGGACCCTCGCAGCAGCAGCAGCAGTAACAGCAACAGCAACAGCAGCAGCAGCAATAACGGGGCTGCCGTGCCCTTCCAGCGCCAGTTCCCGCCGGAGGGCTCCGACGTCGGCTCGCGACCCTCGTCCGCTCGTCTGAAAAACGAGGAACCCACGGCCTTCGGATCTCAGCTCGATGGTGAGTGTTCTTTTTCGGGGGGGAAGGCGGCGACGTTGCCTTCTCTCTCCCCTATAATTCGTTTTTCGCCCCGTCGGTTCTCCCGTGGAGATTGCCGTTACGTAACCGACGTCAACCTGCCCCTTCGTACAACCAAGCGAGCTGTGCTGACCCCTTGGATCGTGTGAACAGAGGTGGACCGCGCCGTCGATAACCTCGTCAAGAGCGGAAAGATGTTTGCCGGCCGTCGTGAGTCGATGCCGATTCTCCCAGCTGCGCTTCCTCGTGAGTATTCCCCTGACTTCAGCGAAAAACACCCGAGTCCGAGACCGTCCAGCTAACGGAAAAATGAGTGAACCGCTCAGAGCCGAGAATCGCACAGATGCATCGAAACTACTCTGCCGCTGGACCCGGCTACGAGGACCTTATGCGCAGCCAATCTGCCGCTAATCTCCAGAACTACTATGCGGCTGCCCGCTTCGCTCCTCGACAGGCCGAGCAGGATCAGATGATGCAGGCCAAGAGGCGCCTGGCTGCTCAGCGTGAACGGGACTTGCGCAACTTTCACCAGGAGCAGCAGTACAATCGCAGTATGTAGCGACTCTCGAGTTTGAAGGCGCATGTCGCAAAGTTGTCTTTATATCGTATATATAGCTAACATGCTGTTTGAACTGCAATTAGCCGAAATGTCCAACTTCAATGGAAAGGATCGTGTGATTAGCCCAGGGAGTATGACTGAAGAGGAGCGTCGCGAGCTCATCGCCCGCCAGCATCGTGCTCTCTACGGTGAACGCCGTGAGGAGGACCCGATGAGCCCGTTTGACCTCCATTCGCGCGGCTCCAACCCTCCATCTACCGCTGGATCCGTCAGTGGAGGTACTCGAGGACCGTCTCCTCTTGCGTTCGATCCCTTTGGATACCAAAACGGCAACCAGCAGGACGGCTTGGCCCAGACTCCAGTGAGCGAGCACCCCGGAGGCAATGCCAATGGCATGTCTCCCACGCGCTCCCGCACGAACAGCGTGTCTTCGCCATCGTCCAAGGTGACCTACAACCCTCTCAACCAGGAGTATAGCAAGGCCAACCAATCCAGCCGCACCTCCGCTTCGTCTCCCGGAGGCTCCCCTCCAAGACTCGGCCGAGTGTCCACCACCCCGGTCACCACCTCCGGCGTTGGCCCAATCGGCACTCGCCCGATCAGCAGCTCCCAGATCCCTCCTCCCAACGGCGGGCTGCAGAAGCGGTCCACGACCCCGATCCCATCTCCGTTGGGCTACACCAACTACCAGGGCGAGGAGCCCTACAGCAGCCCGAACAGCGCGGGTGCAGCTCACGGAGGCAACAAGCCTTCCGGCAACGAGCGATCTGCCTCCGCTGCATCCAACCACACCACCTCTTCCCAAGACCCATCTAACATGGCTTGGGGCAGCAAAGTCTGGGGCGGCAAGGGTCTCGGAACCGTCGCCAGCGTCTGGGGTTAAAGCCCTCGACGTCCCTTTCCTTTCCTAGTTCATATATTAAATACCCCAGGGGGATGGGAACCATTTTTTTTTATATTTTCTCATATTTCTTTTATATATCCATCCTTCATCTCTAACGGTGTTTGATCTTGATATCTTTTCTTGCGAAAAAGAAAAAATTCTTTAACAGGTGGGGTCTTTTCGCGAACCAAAAAAATTTATTTGTTTCCATCCGGGAGGGTCTACATGGTCATGGTGTTCAGTCAGAGTCGTTTTTGAGTTCCCCTTCGGATCCATATATGAGTTATCGGGTTCATTCGGCGCATCTACATTGAGGGGGTTGCTTTTTTCGTATCCTTTTTCTTTCCATATCTTTTGCATCCATCGATTCTTTCCATCTTTCCTTCTCTTTTTCATCACGGCATCTCCAAATAATGTAATCTTGAGTTTGCATAACCAGTTTTCCATGACTAGGCGGACGTCTTGCAAGTGTCGAACTTTAGATGAGAGTTCTTTGGGCATGTTGGGATGGCTTTTCATTCTTACCCTTTCTATTTCCATCTTTTTTTTCTTATTTTCATTCGTCTTTTTTCCTTGGAGGTGTTACATCATCAGATCCGGCGAAGACGAGCATATTTATCCTTTTTCTCTTTTCCTTTCCTTTCATTTTTCTTTCTTTCAGATCTTGCGGTTCATGTTGGGGCTCGCGTTTATGGGAACAAGTTAATGGGAATCATGTATCTTGCTTGCGACTGGGTAGTTCGGAGGGCTTATACAAAAGACGTTCGTTAACCTACGCGCATCGTTCGCATGCATGCATGGTATTTCTTTCCACAAAATCTACAAACACACAAACAAACAACAAAAAAACTACACGACGTACGTTGACGCCGGGGTGTATGGGATGGGGTAGTAGACGGATGGATGGACATCACGATCATGGACGGGTATAGGCGGTGGGAGTTGATGGGATGACGGTTGAGGATGACAGCTGATGATGAAAGAGGCAGTATGTGGTGGTGGCGGCGAATTCGATGAGGATGGGAGTTCGGGCGGAGCATTCTGTGGAGTATATCTGGATCTTTTGGAATATATATAACAAAAGTGTGGGATATATCGTTAGGTTCTCGGGGCATGGGGGGTGGGTGTGCATCGCATCTTTTGCTTTTGCATGTTTTCGCCGGTTGGTCCACTGCAGTGCAGCTAGCAAGCTAGCTATTATTGATACATAAGAAATACTATTGGTCGTTAGGATAGTATGGAGGGTTGGTAGCTAGTCAGTTGCAATGCAGTGGTCGGTCTTTGTTTATCTGGTTCTGGGATATGCATGGTTACTTCGAGTCTTATTCTTCTCTATGCGTATTCTTGGGATGGAGGCTGCGGGCTAGTTGCTTACTTTGAATTCAATTGGAAGTAGTTATACTGAAGTTGTAACGTACATGTACATCGAGGATGACATCTGGTACTTTGTAATGTCGTTAATGTTGTATAGTGCAATGATCTTTCGGACGGGTATGTGCACATATGTAAGGATCAGATGAATCGGGGTAGCTGTGATGTATATTTGCAGACAGAGTGGGGAGTATCGTATATATGGATCCAGTATACAAGGCCGAGTCAGCTTCGAGACTGATATAACATCTTCTGGAGCACCGATGCAACCACGGACAGGCAATTGGTGCGTGCGTGTGCGTTGGCAATTGGTTGGATTCATGGGCGGTACCGGCAAGGCGGTTGCGATATTGAATTAATGAAGTTCTTATTATTGTTGTAACATGTTGTTATTATTGCCACATTGATACCAGTTGTATATCTGAGACCCTTGCTAGCATGGTAGCTGGCCGTATCGTCGGATCTGGATCTGATCTTGGTTTCAGTGCATGAATAATAGCTACCCATGGTACTGGGACGATCTGCTGCATCATAGATCGATCGATCGATATTTGCTATGGTTCGGATGAAATATGTATATATATATCTGCGGATCAGTACTTGGGATGGCGGCATAGCAGATCGGTAACTGAAATGTATATCATTCGGTGATATGATAGTTTTGTACTTATAGTCCGCAGATCCATGAATATACGAACATATCAGATCCAAGGGAGTACTTCATACTAGCGTCCTTGTCGACAGGTCGTTGATAAATCCGATCGGTCGACCTGGTACTGTATACCTAGTATACTATATGGTCTCGCAGACCCATACCGGCGTGAATTCATGAGGCTAGTATACTCTATCCTGAATACGTGCATCTCAAATTTAATATTAAATGTTATATATCGACGTAGTATACGCTAGCTAGTAGTACTAGTGGCTGTCTCTTCTAATCGGAACTCAGGTAAAGTAAGCTTATAAGATTCAATTACAATCAACGTCAGAACCCCGCATGCGGACACGCAATTGTCGGAACTGCGCTCATCCAATCACCGATATTCGATTATATTACACCGTCATAAACAATGGATCTAAAGCGATGCATGAGCTGGGATGTCGAATTTTAAACGTATGCATGCGTATGCATGAAATTTGATCAACCCCTTTGATGCGCCAGTGCCATACATTAGTTAAAGTACCCTTTTTATATGCAAGGGGCGGGGAATTGACGGAATAATAATACGGCAGGGGCATCAACATGTTAACAGCTAGCTAGCTGTTCTGGTGTTTGTGGAAATTTACATTGGTGTAGAAGTATCTTTTACCGATCTGCGAGTGCGAGGCTGGTAAGCTTACGTATGCATGCATGTGCAGGGTGTGCGGAGAGGGGTGTCTGCGTGTCACTTGTTGTTCTGTGCAGATACCGTTGGTAGCCGATGCTGGCTTATTGGGGGTAGCTGGGTACATATATGTATACCTTTTTTTTCGATGATTTGTGATGTGGGTTTTTATAACTATTAGTATGAATGAGATGTATATCTATCCATTGTGTAGGGTGTATTTCGAGATGGTATATCTCGACGTCTACAATAGTACTGGGTTGGCTTTCGTAAATATTCATTATGACATAGATATATACATGGTATCATTCGTAGACATCGGTAGGTGATAGATATGGGGGATGTCTGTACACGTAACGACGGGGAAGAGAGTTATTGTTTTCTGGTGGATAGGTGATGTGAACTGCCTTCTGCTCTTTGCCAGGTGATCGGACTTCTATATTGTGCTAAACGATGGTCAAGGGTTTTAGGTAGTCAATGTCAAGGCTCGGTGGCAGATTGCGTCCTGTGGAACTGGTTTATTGAGAATCCTTCGAGGTTTGGGGGAAATCATGATGGTGATCAATTCTACTTTGCGTCGACGTCTGTCGTCGGTTCCAGAGGCAGGGACATGCTTCATCATCATGCAATCAGATGACGTTCGTTATCCATCGGATATACGTTCCGCTCATTTGGATACTTCAGGCGATGACAGGCTCCGCTCTATAGGACAGTCTAGTCGGTCTGTGAGAGACAACTACTCAAATCACTGGATGAGCAGCAACAGTCTATGCAGCCAAGGAGCCCCTGCTTAAGATCGTGCATAGAGCGTACTCGAGAAAGCTAGGTGTAACGGCGGGTAAGCGGTCGTTTGGATACCCGAAACTCGTACTCGTATCTTGACACTCGATGCTCCGGTTTCGGGCGGATATATCGGGTGGAGCGTAGCATGTATCCAGGTTTCAGTCTGTATGTAGCGGCGATATTAGGGTACTGGCGGGTGAATGGGCCAGAGCAGAAGCGGTGACCAGCGTTGCTGATAGGACAGCAAGAAGCCTTTTGGCAATTCGAAGTAGCTAGAAGTTAGTAGCAACCTAGGGAACATCTAGGTATGACGTAGGAAGTCTGTGAACGAGACAAGCATGATGGAAATATCGTAAAATCGGCCAATTGGAGGCCACGGGGTAATTGCCTTGCATCTATTACTAGATGCACCGCGGCGCTTCTCAACTGTCGTCCTGGATGTCTACAACCGCACCTATTATAACTATCGCATCAGCATCCTTGCCCTTGCAACGTTGCTTGTACTACCATGGAGAGTGAGTTGAGGGAGCGTGCATACCCCGCTTTGAGCTCCTTGTCCTCTGAGACTCCTCGTCTTGGATATCTACAACTTCCACGACCTTTGCTATACCCCGCCAAACAATAAAAAGTTAGCCGACTCCCCCGTGTATATCATAGCAACTGTCTCAAGCTTTTGATAGATAAAATAGGTGGGTGGGGTATATATTTGGCATGCATACCCCGCCGTGAGCTCCGAGTCCTCCCGGATTCCTCGTCTTGGATATCCCTGATTACGACCTCCTCTTTCGCGGGCCCCATAAAAAAATACCTGACATCGTCCCAGTTGAAGGCGAAGAGGCCCTTGGGACGGGAATTGCGCGTGCAGAGGTATATGAACAGCAGCACGACGATAATTATCACGAATGTCATAGGCAGCAGGAATGCGAGGTCTGCTCCCATGGTGGATGGGCTGAAGAGCACTTGCTCGTTCTGGCTAGTTGGTTGCGTCGTCGGTAGTGTGTCGACCGTGTGGTGTTTTTTTCCCGCTTGGCGGCTGCGGCTGACGGGTGGCTGCTTGGCTCTGTATTGGAGGCGGGTAGACGTATGGGTGGTAATGAGGGGTGGTGGGTGTAGACGGCTGGTAGACGGTAGAAAGATGGCGGTCAAGCTGCTGATCGCTGGATATATGCCATTGCGGAGTGGAGGCGGGGTGGAGGTCAAGTTGCAATTGTGGCTGTCGTCGTCATTGGCCCGTTGTGCGACCACGGTCGTGCGAATGGCTGGGCCTGATTGGCCGTGCTGCTATTCACAATGCGGGCACCACGTGATAGCCGGCATTGACGGAAAAAGTATTTGTCCTCGATGCATGAAATGATGGATGCGATTTACATAATGTCGGACGTCATATTTCCAGCTTTGAACTTCGTTTTTGAATATGTCTGACACATCGTTTCATGCGATTCCAGATAACCATGTGCGTATATATCAGTGTGATATCGTTGCATTAATGACAACCATGATTGTGAGCTCGGTCACTGCATGTGTCCCGTGGTTAACGGATTGAACGGCCTACAATTGAGTTCCGTATGGTCAAACTAGTCTAGGATTGTTGGTCATGATATATCGAGATATAGCTATCTAGATATCTATATTTGGCTGGTCAGTCTTCTTAAGACGCAAAATAGAGAAGACGCTTTTGGCCCACCAACGACCACATACACACCAATGATGTTAAATCTAATATGGATACCTATGTAATTGAATCAGTATCCAAATTTAGAGTATCTCGTATAGATACCTATGACTATTATAAGTATCCAGGTACATTTTGAATTGTGAGATGTAGTATTCCGCGAAATTGTAAAGAAACGGCGTCGGGAATTATATCCAAACTGCTGGTCGAGATCACAGATAGATCTTAAGTTCAGATCCAAGAAAAATGCCCCCAGTATAAATAACTAATGTAGTAAATTGTTGGATAGTCGAAGTTCCGCGAGGATTCTCTGTTCGAGGGAGTAAAACCAAGATCGATAGAATTGGTCCCGGACGTTAATTAATCCTAGGATCCTGGATCCATGGACAAATATACTCGAATTTCTCCGACATCGATGCATCTCGTGATAAACCTGGTACAGCCTAGTCAATAGGTTCGGAATTATAGAGTTTCGTAATATATAACGAGTACTCATAAACCTTTATAATGGCTGTGCACTGGCCGAAGTATATATGATAGGAAAAGGCTGGCACCCGGTACCCCACTAGGAGGCACGTTGCTGCCTGGTCGCCATAAATTTACACCTCACATGATATCTCAGAACTGCAGGATTGAATTCCAGCAGATCGACGGACAGATGTATGGGCTGCAGAAATATCACCCGCACACCATACGACAGTATATTATCTATATGATACGACTGGTATATACTACAATTCGTCCGCAAATGTATGCACGCACTATCCAAGCTCTAGCTCTGCACAGCTATATCAAATGTTGCTTGAGGAATGCGATCACCCAACGGGGAAGCCGGGCGCTTAAATAACGTTATACACGACTTCTGCTTCGTTGGAGCATGCACGGTCCCTTCGTCTATTCATCCGACGTTGGAGCGTGCAGATCGATATCCAGCCGTGCTGCGCGTCCGAACAGACGGGTCATGGGACTTGTGCCCACGGACGAAGTGGCATGCATGGTTGACTCTTTACGGATTTATGATATATTATTGACTTTGCCTTTGGAGTAGGTATATTGAATCTCACATATGGAGCAGCGATTTAACACCACTTTGGCTTCTTTATCACTCGAGCCAACGGTGAGTATTAAGTTTGAAATAGTGCGCATATGTTGGTGTATGCATATGCATGTCTTGGAGCAGAACTTTAGATGATTCCAGGAATATACACCACTGGACCGCCGCTGTGGCACTGGAACCGAGTGTACAGGTACCTACCTTGTGTCAAACCCCGGGTCATCCTATATCAGGTACATATATACTACCTTCGTCAATTGTCCGTTTGGGACGAACGGGCGAACCCGGTATCGAATGTCTGGTGTGCCTCTCACGCATGTGGCACGAGTGTCTCAATTTTAGGATTCGTGGTTATTTAACTGTGGGACGCGGACGGCGTGGATGCATGCATGCGGCCGTGCATAGTGGATGTTGGCTTGGGACGGCAACGACGTGAGCCCGGCGGCTGGAGCAAGCTTAGCTTTGCGATTGGCCAGCTCTCGATCATGGTGATGGATTTGGCTGACGTTTGGATTTATAGGATATCTACGTCATATGCGGCGCGCGGTGTGTGGCGTTTCGAAGGGTTGTTTATGGAGTTGTGCAGTAATATATAGTCATATATCTGGATTCAGGCGGACAGTCTACACGGATGGAAATGGTAAATTGGCCATGGGGCTATTGGAAGTAGGAAATGTAAATTAGAAAGTAGATGGCGGAGAGGTGAGATTAGACTCAGCTGCGGCTATTTCATCGGATCGAATACGCTACGCTTAGGCTCATGAGCTGGCGAAGTAATGCAATATCTGGTGTAACTGGTAAGCACTTGCAATTGCTTAGCTCGAGCGTATATTGCGGATCAGCACTGCAGCCTTGCTAGGCGGACCGAACCCGGCTGAGGCAGGATAGTTTGCAAGATATCGAAATAATCGAAATCCGATCCGTAATTTCGCATATGCAAGCGTGCATTGCCGGTCTGCGGAGTCAGGAATGGTGTTTTTTCTCTCTTTATGACAAAAAAAAAATCTATATCTGTTCTGAGTAGGCGAGTAGCTAGATGCCAAAGAGGGAATCTGATGAATACTCCACGGAATCCCTCCGAGGCTGGTTATGTGCGACTGTAGTATCTAGTATTAGTGGTAAGTGCTATTTTTACCGCTGAGGCTTTTGCGGCGCGGGCTATTTTGTCTCGCGGTTGTCCGCTGCCATGGCGAGGGAGGGAAGGAAGCTGCGGCCTTGTTCCCGGCGGGTGCATGTAAGTATCTATATTGGCGTAGTCGATGCAGAGAGAATGCGCTGGACGTGAAGAAGCCAGGTTTACTTTGTAAGTAAGGTTTCGACGTAATGCGACGTTCTGGAATCGACGACTGCAGTCGATTGCCTGGCCTGACTAGAATTGTCAGCGGAGGGCTGAAGAGAAAGGAGGGCTTGAATTCGGGAAGGAGCGAGGAAAAAAGCAAGTGGGATATCAAAGCCCCTTTTCCTGTGCTGAGTTTACTTTTCTAACATTTGGATGCAATGAGTGAACGGCGGGCGAACACTCGCTAGCTTGTTCGAGCGCGGTATCACGAGGTATATATTATATTTCTGCGTTTGCTCGCCAGCTTTTGCCTTTGGCCTTTGAAGCACTTTGTGCGTGTATGCAACGGTGGTGGTAATAAACTAACCCGAGAGCAATTTATCGCTGGTGACTGTAATATAACTGCGGGCTGTTTCTACGGGCGACTCAAAACGCTTTTAAAACTCGCAGGCAGGTCTGGACGAGACAGTGCCGTGTGGCATGGATGATGGTGGATCGATTGGGCGGTCTCCGCTAGCATGCAGGCTCCTGATTGGGAGAATTGGGAAACCACGGCGCTCCCTCACTATGGCTGTTGACCAGAAGGTTTGCTTGGAGTGCCAGACCAGTTCCTCGGCACTGCAGGCACAGTCAGGGCGCCCGGAAGGCAGGTAGGCAGGCAGGTGGGCGACGTGCCTGGATGATGATGATGAGTGAACTTAAGACCGGCCTGAGGTTTTGTTTGTTTGCCTGCTGGGATATCATACTGGGCCTGGGGAAATGACGGCGAGACGTACCGAAACGACGGCGATGGAGAGGTAGATTTCACGCTAGCGGTGCAACCGTAGTTTGCTGCATCCATTGCATCGATCGATTGGGAATACGCTGGATTTGGGTGGCCAGTGGTGATTACTTACGGTATGACGGCGGTTGGTTCCTTGTTGTCGGTACGTACCTGTCGGCTGGGCGGTTTGCGCTCAGGACTGCTGGATGGATTGGATGTCGATTGGATTCTTGCGTCCCCGCATGAGATTATCTGCAGACGCAGGAGCTGACTTTTTTGCTTGGCGGATGCAAGCGGCGTCCAAGCTGGCGGTTTTTTCTTGAGAACGTGCAGCTGGAGGTTGGGATGCCTGATACGTATGATGATATGATACCTGCAAAGATTCGAAGAAAGAAACAGCGGTCGAAACGAAACGGAATTAGCAGGAAACAAATGTTGAATGTGGGTTTTCCAATTAGCAGTATTTCGTAGAGTACGTGCACTAACACCATCGATTGAATCATGGTCTTGACAGGACAGTCGCAGTCGGCTGGCTCCAACAGACGTTACCACTCTCGTGCTACCGAGTGTTCTGAGAGTTTCCACGAATGCAATAGTGTAGAATCAAGCGGCATTTGAGAGACGGCCGGGCGGGATGCATTGCAGACGCAGGTGACCACCGTCGGGCGGCTTTTGGCTGTATGTATGCTATTCTCCCCATACGGCTAACTGCGGTACAAGGCTTCTGCGCGTGCATGCATAAAGGGACGGACGGAGGGAATTCTAGTAAAATGTGGAGTGTGAATGAAGTACAGACGGCAGCCAGCCCGCGCCGGAGCTCAATTGATCAATTCGAGTTACCTCGTTGGCAGGTTTGTATACACACAGTGCAGGATGGATGCATTGTAGGACCGTGCAGCAAGGGCTGGTTGCGAGAGGGTGTGAGAGTGAGAGTGAGAGTGAGTGATTGAATGAGAGAGGCATGGAAGAGAGTGGATCCAGGACCAAGGCTTGGGGTTAGTTTCTTGAATTGCAGGTTGGTTTGACGCGGGCTTGGAGAGACGAGACACGGTACGGCCCACGGCACAGCACAGCAGGAGAGACAGTGCAGCACAGCTGTACAGGTTTTTCTTGGTCGAGAGGTAAGGTCGGTGCTGTAGGCGCTGGGGCTGACTGCATTTGCAATGTTGGTCGATGCTGCTGCGCTGGTATAACCCACCTGACGAGTCTAGAAGCTCGCGGTAGAGTGAATGCTTCTTTGGGACAAGTCGTTCGATCGAGGCTATCTTTGGTGGAGGTGTGCTAGCTGGCCTATGGGGGAATTATTTCAATGCGGAAGGGAGCGACGTTCGAGTAACCTGCTATCGGATGCGCATGTGGGGAGGTTGGTGATCAAGTAATCAATGATATGATGATACTCATACGTCTTTCTTCCCTAAGTTTTTTTCTGACTGTTGATTCAATGAATGAATATGATACATACGTGCATACATGTGACTTCGAGTTCGGAGCTGAAGAGGCCGCCTTGGGGAAGCCCGGGTGCTGTTTCCAGATCGGTCCGGTGCATGCGATGCGGGTTTAATCGATTGCGGCGGATTAGACCAGACAGACGGTGCATAAGTAAGTATGAAATGCATGCAGACGGATACGGAGCTAGCTAGTGGTGAACACGAACGGTCCAATCGTAATAAAATATGTTCGGCCCGGTCAGGTTGTATTCCTTGGAGCTCGCTGGTCAAGCAGTTGACATATGATTTGATGTAAATATTTTATCTAGATGATGTATCTTACAACATCAGCATGGTATTTTCCCATCTCGTGTTCATTATCGATACGAGGGTAAAAACCTGATAATCAATGCATCGCAATGACCGAGTCAGACTCATGAGCTCACGACAGAATGTTTTCCTTGAATCCGTTCTTGAGCGCGCCCGCATGCAAGAGTCGGACCGCGTCTCCTGAACGGAAAC
The DNA here is from genome assembly GCA_036872635.1 of Orbilia brochopaga. Taxonomy (NCBI): domain Eukaryota; kingdom Fungi; phylum Ascomycota; class Orbiliomycetes; order Orbiliales; family Orbiliaceae; genus Orbilia; species Orbilia brochopaga. The sequence goes on along the minus strand of JAVHNQ010000011.1, from coordinate 660,137 downwards.
GAAACGGACAAACAAACGTGGGAGGGCATTAATTCACAATTCGGAGCGCGCCATGGTACCGCCAGCTGCGTTCATCAGTGCTGGCTGAAGCGAGCCACGGAGAAGGGATGGCTAGGGCGACTGCACTGAGAGTGTCATGTCTGCTGCAGCCCCATACCGGCTGCTCGTATAGTTCTGATCTGGCTAGCCAGTATCAGCAGGACCGGGCAGGCGGTTGTGCCGGTACTAATCAATACCAAGAAGTGTCGAGGTTGTGATAATACTGTCATAACACGAATGTTTAATATTGTCGTGTCTGGCGTGCATTGCACTGTATACGACGGACAGTCTAGTTGGGAATCAACTTATTAGCCACCGCTTGACATGACGTGCATGATATCAAGACGGATGGACGGACGGACGGACGTGCATTGTTATAGAATTGCTGGTATATAGGAGTTATACGTACTAGTAAACTCTCACTCTGTCGCCTGGCTGCTGTACGTCGAGTTACACTGCTGCAACTGCAATTTGGCGGCGGGCCAAGACGCCGTCGATTGGATGCTCCTGTTGCTGCTGCTTGCTGCGAAATATTATTAATTGGGAATATTAATATAGAGAGTACCGTCCGCTGACCCCGCTGTGTCGAATCGCCTCCCCTTTTGTTTTATTTTATTAATTGTGTGCTATTATATTCTCGAATTTGTTTTAATCTTTTTCTTTGATTTCGGTTGACAGGTTAGCCTGGCGAGGTATAGCAGCATTTTAATATATTCCGGGGGGGTTGACTCGGCCATTTCGTTCAAAAGGGTCGCCCTGCGCCGCTGCCGGCTAGTTAGCTGTCTCCTGAATTGAATTGAATTTGAATGAACGAAATCGAATCGCAGTTGCAATCGACTGAACTGCTCTTTCGAACACTCTGAATATATCTTCACGACGACGACTTTTTGCTCTCTAGGGATCCAGCTTGGTATATGTGCACGTACCTGTACATTGTCAGTGTCTGTGGAGAGCGAGCATCCTTCTAAAACGTTTACGACCGCCTGCATTGCGTCGACCGACGGCACTAAAGACGATTCGGCGCCCACGGCCCAGGCACGGCATTCGACTTACCTTCTTTGTCGACAAGGTGCGTCGATTCTTGCATTTTCTATCGCTCTGCTCGTGCCGCTGGAATACTTTATTCAGGTACGGAGTTCATATATTGTTTTGCTACCTGCTATCGATCATCATTGCTCTTCTTGGTTTTGCTGCATTTGCATTTCGAGTGTTCGTCAGGTCCGATTGATTCGATTCGATTCAGCGGCGTGGTATACTATCGTATGTTACGCCGAATTCCATCCATCCATTCGTCCCAGCTGCCTTTATCATACGTCCCGTCGCCGCTTTCCGTTGCTATTTCGAGGCTCTTCCTAGAATCATACCGTTGCTGCTGGCGCTGGGTAACGCTCCCACCACCTACCTTGCCCACAATCTGCACATTCAAGTCGTCATTTTGATACTTCCCACCATCACACCACCCTCATCACCACCACGACATCTAGCACCATTTCATCGTCAGATCTCTGTTATATATTTCTCTTATATACCGTACCTGTTATTGCCCCCGGCTCTGCATGCAATCGCCCGCCAAGTCGATGCCGCTCGCTCGAGCAAACGGAGTTGTCTAGTCGACCCCGATTTCCCGCCGCCAGCAGCCCATCCACATTTTACGAGCGCAAAGGCCGCCTGTCTGTCTGTCTGTCTCCTATTCCCACGTCGAGGGGTTTGCACCATCTCGTTTCGAAAAAAGGTTGCTCCACACTGTGCCCAGCTGGTCGGCTAGGTACAGGTACCTTTTCTATCGGTTCCTCCAATTTTAAACTCAAACGCCGCCGCCGCCGCCTCGTGGTGTCCGAGAGGAGTCGAGTCGAGACTTGTCTGCGGTTTGCTCGCTCTTCGGATGACCCAGGAAGGAAGGCCGAAAGCAAGCAAGCACAGACGACCGGACGGACGAACGAACGAAACGGACGAACCAGCGAACGACCGGTCAGATCTGACGGCAGCCTTGTTCTGACTCTCTGTCGCTTCGAGGTCGCTTTCTGCTTGCTTGCATGCATGCATCGCTTTTCAGTCAGTCGTACGGACAGTCATCGTCGTTTCTTCTGATCAGAGCTGGATCGATCCAATTATTATATCCCTCGCGTTCGGATTTCCTCCAAGGCGGCCCGCCCTCTTGTTTCGCTGTTGAGTGTGCCCTGGGACTTGGCCTGTTGGACCTGCTGCCCCAAGGTTCCCTCCCCCTGCGGCTGGAGAAAGAGAGGAAGCAAGAAAGAAAGAGAGAGTCAGAGTCAAAGCCTGAGAAACGAGCCACGACCGATCGAGCGGAGGTACCTTTGAGGACAGCCATTCTTGGTACGGCTCTATTTGTGGTGCAGACGAGTGCAACATTGGGCGTACCTGCAGCCCTCGGCGGCATTGGCTCGCTCCTCTTCAGAAGAGGAAGAAGAAGACCTTCGGCTGGATACTCGTCTAGTCTCTCGTCTGCTCCTTTCGGTGTTCGACTGGCCGGCGGCTATTGCAATACATCCATCGTCGGAGAGGAGGCCATCGCTCGCTGCTGTTGGCTGTTGTAGTTGCTTGCTGACTGATTTGACTGACTGACTGACTGACTGACTTACTGACGCTCTCCGCCGGCAGGCAGTCGCCCATCTCGCCCCGTCGCCCAGCAGCCATTACCACCGCAACAAACGACCTCTCATCACCACCACCACCATCATCTTCTCTCCACACTCTCCAACTCCGCCACTGACACCCGGTGCTCTCAGACCCGCTACTCTCACCCTCCTCCCTTTCATCAACCCTCATATTCCTTATTCGCCCTGTTTGTGCCTCGCCTCTGCATCCGGATTGCCCCTGCGACCAGCCGGCTGCTTCTCTTCTTCTCGGACTGCTTGTCCGTCATCATCCTTCCTGTTTCGTGCCGACTCTTGGACCTCATCTCCTTTTCCTCAACTGCTATTCCTCCAATCGCCATTCATCTGCATCTGATACCCAAACCATATCTCGCTCTTGCATATCTATCGTACTCTCCAGTTGCTGCTCCTCCTCCGTTCCGATCTCCCTCCGTCAGTCGATCGCCTCCCGTCTCCACGACAGTTTCAGGCCTTCTCGCAGCACGCAAAGCTTCTCGAAAGTCGAAATCGAATCGAATCCCGGTTGCGTTCAGCTTCATTGTTTGGAAAAACATCGCAAGCTTTCCGCCCGCCAGCGGATCTGATGGAGGACGTGGCGAGCTCATCCGGAGGCCATCCGTCACGACAAGAGGCTGCCTCGACGGCGACGACGACGTCGGTTGTTTCTAGCAATTCTTCATCAACCCCCCTCCCTCCGTTTCAGGTGTCGCCGAACCGCGACCCCCAATCACCACCCAACCACCGGAGGAGATACACCGGCTCTTCCATTCCCCTGCGACCCGAAGTCCCCCTCCCACCGGTCCTCTCGAATGGCTTTTCGACGTTATCTGCACCGTCGGTTATAGGGCCTGGAGGCTTCGATTCAGTGGACCGATTTCGATCGAATCTTGGGTACACGGCATACAGCAGTTCCGCTGGTGCGTCCGCGGGTCAACGTCAGGGACGCCCTGCAGGTCTTCGGCATTCCAGCCCCCACAACCACCAGCGGCGACAGTCCAGATCTTCAGACAGGGATGCTTTTCAGACCGACCCGAACGCTTATCCCTCTTCCGCCTGGAACACTAACTCAGCTCCATCCAGGTTGACAAATTCGGGTCTGGGCCCTCGTCACAGCATTGCGAATCTGCAACCGAATCCGAAACCCGAAACCATGCTGCCTGCTCACCCTCCTCATCCTCCTCCGCCCTCGTCTACTCGGCCGCAATATCGCAGCCAACGGTCGAGTCACTCCCTCTCGAATTCCATGCCTTCTACTCCTCGCCACCCGCGCACACGCCATGATGCTGCAAAATCTCGCTCTCCCTCTCCTCCTCCCTTCGCACTCGATTCTCCACGGTCAGCGACCTCTGATCCGAGCACACACACGGTTATGCGGACGAGATGTCAGTACGAAAGTGGCCTTGTTCTCCAACGGCGGCGAATACCGTACTCGATAGGGAGCGACCCGTTACCGGACGAGAAGCCACCCAAGGACTCGTTATCGAAAGAGGACGATGAGAAGCTGACGGCTGATATGGAAAAGCTGTACGCTGATCTGCTCCCCTCGGACGAGAGCAACGAACGGAGACGGAAATTTCTGGCCAAGCTGGAGAAACTGCTTAATGATGAGTGGCCTGGCCATGAAATCAAGGTCCATCCGTTCGGCTCGACAGAAAACAAGCTATGCTCCACGGACTCGGACGGTATATTGAATTCTCTCGGCAATCGCAATCGCATCAACAACAGTAGCTAATTCTGATTCGCACCATAGTTGATGTTTGCATCGTAACGACGTACAAAGATGTGGAAAATGTTTGCTTGCTGGCCAAGGTTCTCGGGAAACGTACGATATTCCGTCATATCTGAACGCTCAAGTTTCAACTCTAGCTAACTTTGGACGGAACTTTTCAGATAACATGGAGAGGATAATCTGTGTCCAGAATGCGAAGGTTCCAATCGTTCGGATATGGGATCCAGAGTATCAGGTACAATGTGACATGAATGTCAACAATACGCTGGCTCTGGAAAACACGAGAATGGTCAAGACCTACGTCGACATTGACCCTCGGGTCCGCCCACTGGCAATGATCATTAAACACTGGACGAAGCAGAGGATATTGAATGACGCGGGTGAGTTACGCCGATGCCTGGAATGCGCATGCATTTTTTACCGTTTTATTTGGATTCTTTGTGTGGAGAATATCTCTCGGCTAATAAGGGGTATCCATTCTTTGCTGTAGCTGGCGGCGGCACATTATCATCGTATACGTGGATATGCATGATGATCAACTTTCTTCAAACCCGAGAACCTCCCATCCTACCCTCACTACACCAGCGAGAACACAAGAAGCTACCACCTCAGAACGGCGTCGACGTATCCTTTGACGATGATATCGAAAAGCTACGTGGCTTTGGCGATGCGAATACTGAGAGCTTGGGGTCTTTACTATTCAATTTCTTTAAACGATATGGCTATGAGATCGACTTTGAGAAAAGTGTGGTTTCGGTCCGTATGGGGAAACTGATCTCGAAGGCTGAGAAGAAGTGGGACAATCTGTTTGGAAACCGGTTATGTGTCGAAGAACCCTTCAGCATAACGAGGAATCTGAGCAATGGAGCGGACGACAATGCTGTACGTGGAATTCACGAAGAATTCAGGCGGGCCTTCAGACTGTTGGCGGAGAGTCCTCCGAACATTGCTAGTTGGAGTGAGGAGTACATCTTCCCCAAGGACGAGCAGATCAGCGCATCCGACTTTGTCAAGCCGGCATCCCGGCCTGTACAGATGACTAGGAGTAATTCTGCGAACAAAGGGCGGTCAGGAGACAGCGGACGAGCGCGGAATCGGCAATTTGGAGGCTATGGCAGCAATCCACGAAATGCAACCTTCAACAGCCGTCGAGCGTCCAGCGGGTCGAATTATGCTCTTGCTGCTGGTTTACCGCAAATAACGACGCATCTCATGGCTACGCCGGGAGGGTATCAGTTTGTGCAAAATCCAGATGGAACCTTTTCGTATCCAGTGCTGGACGGGCTCCAGAAGCCTCTGCTGGATGTTCAACATGCTCAGAGACAGGCCACCCTCTCACGCCAGAACTTGCTGCGTACGTTTGCGCAGGCACATGATACCAACCAGCATGCGAATCCAAACACTGCTCAGGGACAGGCGCAGTTGGCGCAGGCTAGCAATCAACTGGAAGCTGCTGGCAAACAGCAGCAACAAGCGCAATACAATTTGCTTGCCGCTCAGAGCCAGCTGGGAGGCCTTCATGTCGGCTACCCTGCATATCTTCTCTATCCACCAATTCTCTATCTCCCAAGTGGCCTTGGTGGTAGCGAACACTACAGCATGGGCTTTCCACCAAGCTCGCCGATTCCCCAGAATAGCCTCGAGCAACGGCTAAACCGAACGAAGAATCTTCAGCCTGGCGGGCCTAGGTCACGATCGCAACCGGCACCGCATCTGGAGCCTGGTGGCCGGCAGATACCGACTGTTGTTGAATCCTCGGCGGATGCGCAGGACATGTTGGGTGGGAGTGAGAGCATTGCAACCGCATCTAGTACATCGGAGCAGCCACCGACACCTTGCGAACTGCAGTCGTCTGACGACACTTTTGGTGATTACTATGGCTACCTCTATCCGGAGTCCCATACAGCACCCGCCCATTCGCCGGACGTCTATATCAACCAGAAGGAATTCATGGACCCTCAGCGACGATTTTCGAAGGAGAAGATCACACCGCCTAGGTTTAGTGACCATCGGAGGCCGTCGCAGCCGCCTTCTCCGATAACGACGGCGAACCATTCCCGCTTTGTCCAGAACCCGGATGCGATATGGTCTTCCTCGGAAGGCGACGGAGAACGGTCGATATCTCAGGATTCTTATGATGAAGAGCCGAGACAGCGTGGACCTGTTATAGTCAATGGGTCCGCTAGCAGCGTCCCAGTCACTCCTCCTTTTGATACAGACGACTCTCCTCAGCTTAGTTTGCATGGGGACTCACCTCATGAGGATAGCCTGTATCATAGTCCCGCTGGCTTCTCCGATTCATATACCGCGTCAATGATGGATCATGGCCAACCACATCCCGGGTATACCCAGACTGCCATGCATGACGACGGGTCCAACATGCCAAAGACCGGATACGCCTTCAATCCTTATACCGCACAGCCGATGCATTTCCCTCCATTTCTCCAGTTCCCTCACTCCTACTCGGCGGCGCAGGCTTCGAACGTCGATCCTCACACTAGCCAGAAATTGAGGCATCGCCAGACAATGCAGCAGTACGGGCGACAATATGATGTCGAGCAAGCCATCTCAGCGACTAAGTATGCTAATCAGATGCAGCCCCATCTTGACCTCGCCACCCCGACCCACAACTTGAACCATCGAGATTCGAAGCCGTCGCAGCAGACGAAGGAGAAGCCTAGAAACCACCACCATAATTCTACCGACAACAACGATTCGAAACGCACGGTTATGACGCCGACGGGTAGCTGGAAATCCCAGTCGCCGACGAAGAGCGGGCCCGTTAAGACCCGCGGCATGCTTAAGCAGTCCGGCAGTGAAGCCGACAATTCTTCAGAGGATGGGAATGTCATCGCAAGACAGACCGGACACGCCAACTCTTCGAACAGGACGGGAGCAACAGCTGCAGCGTCGAGATACGTCGAAAAGATCAACGCAATCACCAAGACTGTCGGCACGGCAGATCATGCGTCGGGCGCACACGGTTCCAAGGCCGGTTCATCGTCTGCTTCCCATAAGCTGGAGGACAGCCCGATGCCGGCGAACCAGGGAGGTCAGAATCACCCTTCTAAGTCGAAGGGTGAGTGGAACAAGAACACCCACAAGCGCAAGAACAACAAGAAGAAGCGGGCGCCTGCTACTGAAATAGTAGGAGACGAGCGGAAAGGTGGTTGAACATGATTACGGTTGCATAACTCGCGGTGTATGAGTTTATGATCATGCTTCTAACGATTTGACGTGGATCTTACATCCGAAACACAACACGGTTCTTATCATCTCGATTTCCTTTTTTTTCTTTTAATTGCGTCTAGCATTCATTCATCATCAGCATCCCTTCTCAGCGGATTTCCGATCGAACTCATTATTTTATCATGCTCGGCCCGGCCTCTTTCTAACTACATGGCCGGCCTGCTTGCGACCTTCTCTTGGCAGTTGCGCGCGCGGCGACCGGCCTATCGATGTCAGTTATTTTCGACACCGAGAAAGGGCGGCCACAAGAGCGACGGAGCTTAAGTTCGCAGACGAAAGAACCGGAAGGCAATTACAATCACACGAAATCAGAAGGGACGGAATGCACTGAAGGTGGACTTATACGACTGCCGATAGGAACGGGCGCCGGACATCCAGCTAAGACGACGGTTCTGCGGTTGATTACTAGCTGTCGCTAGTGGTGTTTCCAGCATGATTCCAGATACAGGATGGAACGGACTATCGCACAGGCTTACTGGAGGTAGGGGAGGAAAGACGAATAGAGAGCATCCCCGTGGCGTCGTTATTGTATCAAGCAAGTTTTTTTTTACGAGGTGCAAGTGGCAACCTCTTTACTACCAACTTTTTTTTTTTCCCTTGCTTGTTACATTGTCAGTTCAGCATGTTGTACTTAGTCATTTTGATTCCACCGAGCATTCTGTGTCCCCCTTTACTAACTACTAACTACTAACGCTGTCGCACTAGCCCGACACGTTGCATCAGCCCCCCGTCGCATCACTTTATCAACCGCATATTCCCCATTGGTATTTTTTTGTTTTTTATTTGTCGGTTTCTGCCTACTTGTCGTTTATTCGTTTAAAAGGATAGCGAGTGTTTTGATATACTGTTTTTCGGTTGTAGTGGATGCATGCATTACTTTGAGCTTTTGCGCAGTTTCTCTTCATGTATATTGACTTGTGATTGACCTTTTTTTCCTTCCCTATCATTGTTAGCCTTGTGTAATATTTTTATTTTCCTTTTTGTGTTTATTAGGACGGTACGTGGTTGACGTATGCATGTGCGTGATGCAGCTGGTATATTATCTGGTATTGCTATTTGCTTGCTTTTCTGATTTGATTGCGAGATATGATATCCGAAAAGATGGTCGAAAGAAAAAACTTTTCTGGCGTTGGATCGTGGGTAACGTTGTTTGCATGATGGCTGAAGAACATGCATGAGACGGCGGACGGGGAAGAATGGCTCGATGAATCGGGGAGGTACCATGCAGCGCGGTGGAGGAGGACCCGGGGGGGATGGCGATAGTATGTATATCATTATATATATATACTACTGAGATCGATCGATTGTGGTGCTGCGGTGTGCTATGTATTGATATTATACTTTGTATACCCAAGTTGCTGGTCGCTGCTTGTTTCCTTGCCTGCCTGCCTGCCTGCCTGCCTGTCTTCTGTCCGCCATTATATTACCGCATGTACGATCGATCGATGACTGGTATGCTGGGTGCATTGCATTGCATTTTCTGCAGAATGCTGTCGGGGAGCGAGATAGCAAGATAGCGGGGACGTCTAGTAGTGGGTGGGTGTATGTATATATGCTGTATGTATCTATTATTACCATCTAGCATAGAATATGAATGATCAATGATGTATAATATATATCCGGCGTCTAATCCCGAGACTAACATGGTATTGAATATTATAGACAGATATAAGCAGCTGATAAATTGATGATATGGGGTGTATATATATATCAGGCGGCTGGCGGCAGCAGGAGCGGTGTACTAGAGCTCGCATCCTTGCCTTCCTCCCGCTTCAGCACGTTTTTGATGAGCTGTGAGCCTCGCTCCCGCTTCTGTGCTATCCGCGCCTTTAGGTCCTCGCATAGTTTGACGCTCTTCCTCACGATGGCCTGCGCTTTGGCGTCCCATCTGACCGAGAACTGGGCGATGGGGACCTTCTTCTTCCCGCTGAGTACCTTCATGAATACATCGTCGGGCTCTAGCTCGCGGTCGACAACGTGCTGCGCTACCCACCGCACACCCGCTGCATCCTGCAGCGCCACGTAAGCCTTCAACAAGATCGTTAGCGCGACGATGTCCAGCGGCGGTTTGGTGCCCCAGGGCGAGGCTGTGACGGCGCGGATTAGTTCGATGATCGTGTGGTGTTGCCGCCGGGAATGCAGTATTGATGCGGTGACCATGAGTGGGTGGTGCGGGTTGCGGAGGTTGTGCTTTTCGTAGAACCTGTATATTTCGAACAGCGTTTCCTTGGTCGGTGCGCCGGTGATGGTGAGGGTTGTGCGTGGATCCCGTTTGGACAGACGGTAGCTGTAGACGGCGGAGAGGAACTTCCAGGCGCGGGGGGAAAGCTCGGTGTGTAGCGCTAGGCCGTGGCGGGCGGAGAGGTCGAGCACACGGTCGATGGTGATGGCTCGGTACTGTGCGTGGTCGAGACTCGATGCTTCGGGTGTATTGGTGAGGGTGCGCGGTTGGGAAGGGAGCATGAAGAGGGCTTTGACGGCGAGGATGAGGATGTCGGTTGTTGGACGGATGGATTGGGAGAGGACGTGGTGGTAGAGGATGATGGTGTCTACTGGTCGGTTTTCCCGCAGACAGGCGGCCATGCGTGCGGCGATGGCGGAGACGGAGACGGTGTCGGCGTCTTTGCGGATGAGCTTTGTGGGGGCAGCTTTGGCAGATGCATGGTGGAGGATACTTTTGCGGAGTTCCCGATTCTCAGCAGTTGGTTGGAGGAGGGTCTTGTCTTCGTGGATGTCGTCGAGGAGGCGGCGGAGGGAGCTGGGGGAGCTGTGGCCGGAGTTTTCGAGGTATGTGGTGAGGGTCATTGCAGTGGAGGCGTCTGGTTTGATACCTGCGTTATGCATCTTGTCGAAGAAAGCTCGAATTTGGGCTTCTTGATCCTCTGGGGGGGTCTTGGAGATGGTGGCCCTCAGCATGATGTTCCAGGTTTGTGTCGTCCACGGTGCGCCGAGCGTCTCGGCTTGTTCGTGGAGTTCTTCTATCGACTTGTCTGGGGTTTCTGCGGTGATGTTGAGAATTTTGTTCATAGTCTCGCTCGATGGTTTGACGTGAGCCTCGCGGAAGAGCTCCAGAATAGATTGGACGTCGTCCCATCTTCCAGTCTCTGCTGCGGCAGATAATATGATGTTGTAAGTTTTGCTATCCGGTTTGTGGCCGGCGGCCTGCATCTTTAGGAACCATTGTGAGGCAAGGTCCATTCGCCGATTATTGATGTACCCTCGGATCATGATTGTGTAGTGGACTGCCTGTGATGTCGGCAACAACCCCTCTACAAAATTGAAAGTTTCCAAGAGAAGCTCTGAGTTGACTCCGATTTTGCATAGACCCTCGAGGAGAGTTTGGGTCAAGAGCACTCCGAACCCCTTGGCTGTATCTTTGGCCATCCGGACGAATGCTATAGCCGCATCGACTTTGCACCTTGCGAGGAGGCTCTTGAGCTGAAGGGCCATCGTTTCTTCGGTTGACCGCTTGTAGGTCTTGAATTTCTCCATAATGGTTCTAGCCAGCAGAACTCTTCCAGTTTTAAGATATGCTTCCACACACATATCGACGAGCCGCGGCGGCATCTGCGGGGTTGATGCGCTATTTATATTGAACAGTCGGATGACCTCGTGGTAGTTCCTTTTGCTCATTGCGCGCGTCATCGCTGCCGCGGTTTCATGGCTGAAGCTGGTGCGGCCGGCGGCTGGTCGCAGCTGGTTGGTGGTCAATCGACACTCGAGTTTTCGATTATCCGTCTCTATGATGGTCTGCGACGGTTGTTGTAACTCTGACAGTAGGTCCTTGTCCTTTATAGTCGCTGCTTCGCGACGTCCAATTTCTCCCAGGCGGTACTGCCAATTGTTCTTGTGGTTCTTCTGCTGGTGTAATTGACGCGGAGATGGGAGTGGACGGGTGAGGAGCGCCGATGGCTGCGATGGCTTGGGACTCGTATGGAGAGGACATGTCGTTGCCCTTATATCGGTAGATGGGGTTTGTTGTCTGGGAGGATCATGTTTGTGGCTGCTCGGCGGAGCGGATCCAACGACTGGCCTCCATCGCTTTGTTGCGATGATGCTTGTGTCCTCGTAGTCTAACCGTAGTTCAGGCTGCCTGCCCTGTAGAGCACCTTTGACGACTCGACCAACAGCCTTCTCCTCTCGCGCTGACATCCCGCAGATGTCTAGCTCCTCTCGCTCCTTGCGTCTGGCCTTCCGAGCTCCATTGCAGGTCTGGGGCGGCCATAATCCCACTCGCTGAAGCTCTTCCAATTCGTTTATATCGGCAGCGCTGGACGAGAGGGTCATGTACGGCCGGTTATCGAGGATGCCGCGTAGGTACCGGATGGCCCGCTGGGAGGGTGCCTTGAGGTTCGAGGCGTGCTCTCGGAGAGCGCGGGTTGTTTGGGTTTCCCGAGCCATTGCGGGATGATCCGGCCAGTGGGAGCCCTAGCCTGCTATCTGTGGATTGCATGCGAGTGGCCGTGGACACCAGGCAGTGTCGCGATCACGGCGTCCGGTGTCGTGAGAATCCGAGGTGGAGTTGCCTGGAGAGAAGTGACGTTGTCGAGGTTCGCTGGCGTGTGTTGATAGGCGGTTGTTGTCACGTGGTGTTGAAATCATATCAAACTGACGCGATGCCTCCAAGTCACTTTCTTTCCTTCTTCATCGCGTTTCCCACCAGGTAAGTGGTCCCGGATGTCTTCGTTCGTTTGAGTAGAGGTGCTAACGTTCTTGACTGTGATCATAGATGATTTCAGACTTCTTGATGGGGCCTGTTCTTCCATGACGATACAAAGAGAGCACATGACTCTGGCCCTCCTTTACATGAGGCGCCTTCGGAACGCTGGTGTCGCATCGGCTTCTGGCAAACCATAATGGGTGAACCATAGAACGGAAATCGTAGAAGACGGCCTCCTGATCGGAAAGATGCGTTTGGATGGACTCGCGTGTCCGGGTCGGCGGATGGAGTTGTATGGCTAGTGTGCAGATCGACTGGAGTGGATGGGTCGTGCGAGAGATCACTTGAAGGCTTCGATGACGAGAATCACAGCGAATGTCACAGACGCGCCGGCAGTTGAGAAGTATCTCGCTGCGCCAGTGCTTGCTGTCGCTGATGACTTACATTTCATAGTTTTCAATCGGATGAAGCTATTTCAAGGTACGGGCTTCAGACTCGGATTAACACCATACTTGAATGTACACATGGGACTAACAGTTTTTCCGCTACAGAGATCGAACGCGTCGACACTGTACCATCTGCGACGGTTATTCGCGCCTCGGCCGTCTATCTTTCAGCCGACTCGACTGCTTTATGGACCTAGTGATGACGATACAAAAGCCAAAGTTGACAATATCGAGTCCTTTTGTGGACGAGATGCGGCGAACCTGGGAGCATATCCTGTGCGTTCTGCCATGAGAACCATAAGAGAGCTAATCTGAAGGTCCGATGCCCTTTCGTCCCATATTTTCGATATCACGCTGCGACAATGAATGGTCTTTGCTGGTCTATTGTGGTTATCGTCGCAGACGCATGTTTTTGTCTTCCGTCCGCCTGTTCCATAGCGTCACTGTACCTCACCTTTCCCGATCTAGTTAACAATCTGCCGTCGGTCAGTTTCCTCTGATTCGTGCGGTGTGCCCCCCTTCCAGAAATCGACCCCTGGGGCTGCCAGATTGGGCGTCGGTTCGGCCTCGGTTGTTTTGGGGCACCGAAAGCGCCGAGATTTGTGTGGCCAGCCAGAATCGTCTCCATGTTTGAACTGTCTTTGCGTATCTAGCGCTGCCCGTACCGTGCATGAGAGGAAGAATGAAGGCAGAATGATGTCGTCGAAGCTCTATTCGCTGATGGCCGGCCCCCACTTTGGCAGGTTGGAAGTGAGAAGTGAGGGACATCTTTTTCGAAGCTTTGTAATTCGCAGACCCGGCCGAAAGGCCAAGGAAAGTCCCGTGCCCATTCCGTGGATTTCTAATATGAAGTCAATTCAAAATATGCAACTTTCCCTCCGTGCCTGCCTGGACTGTGTACATTTCATGCATCTATCCTGTTATTGTATTCTGCTGCTGACGACGCAGATATAATGGCCTATAACTCCGCCCGCCGACATTAATTACTAATCCGCAGAGCCTACTCGAGTAGGTACTGACGTCCTGGAGCCCTTATCTACGTCCCGTCTACCCGGATCGCTGGGACTCGCCGCGGACAATCGCAGATGAAACTGGAAAACAGCAGTAGCAGCCAGCCGTCCCGCCAGTGCACCGTTTGCGACCTGCTTCTCCCAGCGCCCCATATTGATCGATATAGAAAAACCTCAGCGGTATCTACGAGCTGGACTCGTTTACTCATTAAAGTTATCAGTCGGCTATATATCTCGACGTCTACGTCACATGCGAAGCATCCTGGCCGACATCGTCCGGATAGTTGCAGCTAAGCAGTTGCTGAAGCCTAGGCCGCCCGCTTAGGCTGCTAGGGTAGCAACTACGGCCACAACGCGTGTTGTTGTCGCCGCCGAGATCCAACAACAGGTCCCCAGCAGCAGCATGGAGCAAGAGGCCGACATCCTCGCCACTGAGGAGGCCGAAGCCGGCGTCGAACAGCAATTGCTGCGGGGGAGTCGCAATCGAGATGGACGGGGTGCTGAAGATGCATACGAAGGCCCTTCGCCGCATGCATATGACGGGGCTGCGGACGAGCTGCCTGCAAAGAAAGATAACACCTGGTCGGCGTGGCTGAACAGGCCGAGTGTATGTACCAAACAGCCTGACCGCCTCAAATATCTGCCTATCCATATTAAAATATATATATGGTCTCTACCACTGGGAACGCATGCTAACGGGAATACTGATAGATCGCGATCCTGCTGCCGCCGTTCTTACTGCTGGCGACGGCGATGGGAGCGTATGTGGCCCCTATGTGAAATTTATCACAGACACACCCGTGCACCCGTGCTTGTGCGACATCTCGCGGAACCCGGGTTTTGGAATTCTCTTGATCTTTGTTACCGTTACTAACATTCTGACTACGCCGCATGTGCTGGTTGTATGTGTGCTACAGTGCTGCAGTTCCACGAGTCAACCTGTACTTGACGTTGATCTGCCAGGACTACTATAAGGAGCGAGAGAGGAATCTCCCGTCGGGGTCGTTTACTCCCATCAAACTGGTCCTCGGTGCGGATAATCCGGAATGCGAAGTTCCAGAGGTACTGTCCATCGATTAGTCGCCGTTCATACCAGCCAAGATGCTCACAGATGTTGTAGATCGCGGCCAAGGCGGCCATGTTTACACTTTACATTAATGTGATCGTCGGCCTCTTGAGTAAGTTGGAGATTATTCATCTACCTAAATTGAGGGGTATGTAGTCTGCAAATTTGCTGATACGATTATGTTATAATTCCCAGGCGCGATATCATCGCCTCGCCTCGGTCAGCTGTCGGACAGATACGGCCGGCGACGGCTGATGATTCTGTCAAGCTGCGGTAGTCTCATCGCGGAGATCATGCTGATTTTCTGCGCCAGATTCCCCGATACGATAACGTACTGGTGGTTGCTGCTCGCTGAAGTCTTCGAAGGCGCCTTGGGCTCCTTCACGCTGGTGCTTGCATTGACGCATTCATACGCAACCGACTGCACGTCGTTTGCAAAACGCGCAGCTGCATTTTCATTTTTCCACGGCTGCCTGTTCACCGGCATCGCCATCGGTCCTGCGATTGGTGGGTACGTAATTGAAAAGACTGATAGTCTGATCAGTGTGTTCTACGCTGTCGTGGTTATCCATGTTTCCGTCTTGCTGTACTTTGGATTCATTCTGCCGGAATCACTGTCGAAAGCCAAGCAAATGCTGGCGAGAGACAAGTGGGCTGAAAAGCAGAGGAAACTGGCCGAGTCATCGGTGTCGAAGTGGCGGCTGGCGCTCCGGCATATGAATATCTTTGAACCCTTGAACATCCTCTGGCCGAAGTCTGGACATAACTTGGCGAAGCTGCGACTGAACATGATACTGATCGCCGCGATCGATTTCATCATGTTCGGCGTTGGATTCGGTGCCATGACTGTCGTTATCCTCTATTCTAAAGTAAGCATACCCCATCAATCCTAGTGTGGTATACATATATAGACCAAAAGATGAATGCTGACGTCGACGTCCGCTCTAGATTCAATTCCACTGGACGACACAATTCGCAGCATACTATACCAGCATAGTCAATTCAACCCGCGTCTTCGCCCTCTTCGTCATCCTAACCGTCATCACCCGCCTCTTCCGCAAGAAACCACCACCAGGAACACCAGCCGCCGGCTGCGACACGCTAGATACCTACCTCATCCGCGGAGCGCTCTCCATCGAAGTCCTCGGCTACAGCTTCTTCGTGCTCGCAAGAAGCACGCCGCTGTTCGTCGTCGGCGGCGTCGTACAGTCATTCGGAGGCATCGGCTCGCCGACGCTGCAGAGCGCGCTGACGAAACACTCGCCCGCGGATAAGACGGGACATTTGCTAGGTGTCATCGCGCTGTTGCATGCGCTGGCGAGGGTGATTGGACCCACGGCGTTCAATGGGATTTATTACAAGACGGCGGAGTCGTACCCGCAGGCGACGTTTACGGTCTTGGTTGGGCTGTTTATGTGTGCGTGGGTTGCTGCTTGGTTCATCACGCCGCATATTGCGGTTGAGGGTGCGGAGGAGGCGGTGGAGCGGGATGATGGAGAGTCGGCGGAGAGCCAGCCATTGGTTGCGCGGTCGTAGCGAAGGGATAGGAAGGGGGAAGTGATACCCGATATGTTAGTGTATACTGGTATAGAATGATAAACCGGCGGGGTTCATTTGCATTGCATATTGCATTGATGTGCTTTTGCCTGTGTATTGTATCGGCGGAAATTTGAGCTGGCGTACATGTAGGCTATATAACATATATGGCAGAGGCGTTCTTTGGTTAGCATGTACCGGAGAGGGGGGTGGTATAAATATCTAGATCTGCTGTATAGTAATGACTAAACAGCTATGCCACCGAGCATAGCTAGGAAGGCAAGCATGCTTAGTTTCCCCCAATTTACGGCTCATTGGTCTCGGCAAAGTGTCTAGCAGCCAAAAGTGACATTCAAATCTATCGTCGTCGTCAGCATCTTAGTTCCCTAACGGCAACTGGGCGGACAAGATATCGTCGTGCACGTCGTTGACCATGACAACTCGACTAGATGCGTGTCGCTGTTGCAAGATATTTTTCGCGGAGGCACTGGATGCGTCGCCTTGAGGGGTTTCTATTGAGTGGTAACTCGCAAGATGATATTGGCCACGGTTGCGGTATTGTTACTATAAAAGTGATCACAGCGCGGCTAATTAAGCGCTCGACTGAGCATTAATACCGAAGGCGTGGTAGACTATATGCCGTCCAGTCAGTGATATCGCGTTGGGTGTGCCATAGAGTTTTCGGTCTCGTGGGATGTATGTACTTATGCTTCGGGAACCATAGGCGTCTTTGAACGAGGTGAGAAACGTAGAATTCTAGAAGTGGTATATATTGTTTACTAGTCGCGTAATCAATCAAACTGTGCTTCAAATTCCATCCAGATATAAATTTACAAAAAATCAAGGACGCTAACCTTCCGAGAGCTTGACAAAAGATGAGTAAATCGCGAACCAAACCAGAAGAGTTCCTCTGAAGACATCACAAGCTTGGCATGCTTGTTTATATATCGCTACCTGCTTTGTGTTGAAACACAGACAAATACAACAAGCGGTATCACGACACCTTGACGGGCGGATGCGCAAGGCTATCGATTTGATTGCTTTCTCGAGCATTGATACTCTCTTCCCGGCGGTTGCCGCTTCCCCTGATCGGTCGGACCGTAATATCAACATGTGCCATACCTATGCTCATTCCGAGAATTCGAGAAGATTGTCCATTGTCACGCCAGGTCACGGCGCTGAAACTCACTGAAACCTGGCGCTGGTACCGAGCCCACGCATGAAACGATCCTTGCTCCAAACGCTTGCGCCTGTGAAACGTCAGGAACGTGAGGTTGATAGCGGCCAACCACCAGCGAAATCACGGGCTGCAAGGCCTAGGGGCGCGCGCGGATCGAAAGGTGCGGCCATCTCTTCACCCGTTTCACGGTCCTGGTGCTTGCGCGACCCTGCACGCGATCAAACGTCAAAATACGCATGGGTAGACGTCAACGTTCGAGATCGGATTTCTCTCTTCTGGATGCAGCTATTCGTACGAGAAGGGCGTGTCGTGTCGACCTGCTAGTGGCTCGTGGCAGTCTCCACGAAGCGCAAGGGGCACGGCCAAGCGGGTCTCAGAGCATTTTGAGATGCCGTTTCTGCTGGGTCCGATTTCAGGGAAAGGGGAAACGGCCATGGTACCTTGTAGCCAAGGCAATCTTTGACGAGTAACGTGCACCGCTTGATATACGCATCGTTACCAGCTGGGTATGTAGCTAATTAGCTAGGGACGCGGTTAATATCGCTGTGAAGTGGATTCTACATATGCTCATTCCATCGTCAGATCTGGGGATGGCAATGGTGTATATAAAGCTCAAACCTCCCCGTGAGAACTATTGCTTCCCTCTTTCTTCCTCACGATCAGGTTAATCGGTCACCGGCTACTTGCACTTTGCATTCTTCTAACCTCTGTGAGGTTTTTTCTTCGTTCATTCTCTATCCGTATTATTACCATTTACTTGGCTTCTGGACTGGTTCCATTCGATCATTCATTTGAACTTCATTCTTTCACAGTTATCGATATCGATCAATTGAACTTGCATTTCCACCAGAAAAAATCCCCCATACTCAGAAGAAATTTTGATCAAAGATGCATTCCAAGTTGTTCTCTTTGTTGGCTTTGAGCACCTCGGCTGCTGTCACTTCTGCACATCCATCACTTATCCGACGGGTAGTAACAGAGCTGAACCAAGCCGCTACTGAGGAAGCGCATCAGCGGGATGATACTGCTACTCGCGCGTTCTCCAGCGTTACCATTACCGTACGTATCTGTGTAACCTTCCAATTGTTTCATAGGAAGACTAAGCGCTAACTTTGGGATAGACTGGTAACGGCAAGTGCCTCTTCGTCGACGAATTGTCCGGTGACTTCAGAGCCAACCTGCTCCCAATCCAAGTCAAAGACTGCGATGGTAGCGCTGGAGAGAAGTGGGACGTCATCACTGCTGGCAAGCATAACGATCAGCCGGGTACCATGCTGATTGTTAGCGCTTTGGTACGTCGTATCTGCATATAACCTCGCCGTTTGAGGACATCTACTGACAACAGTAACAGACTCAAGGATGCTACAACTTCGACCCTCGACGTGCAGCTGGCGATCAAGTTAACATCTTCTCCTGCGGTGGCCGAGCAGACGGCGGAGGCGCCGTTACAAACTCGCAGCTATTCGATTTTCCCACCGTTACTGCTGGTCCATTGACCCTCGAGCCAAGAAACCAGCCGGGCACATGTCTCACGGCTGCTGGTGCCAGGCTCGACCAGGCACCCTGTAATGCCAATGATCCAAATCAGCTGTTCACATTTGGCGGTGCTGCTGCTGGCGGAGACACTGATGCCGACCCGGCTCCAGTCGACCCTGCCCCAGAAGACCCGGCTACAGAAGATCCTGCTACGGAGGATCCTGCTCTGGAAGACCCGAGCAACACTGCTGATATTCCGGAGCCAGTACAAACCGAGGCACCTATTGTCACTGCGGATCCTCTTCCTGTTATGAATGCGACTGCTACTCTGATAACACCAACTGACGGATTCGCTACAATTCCCGCACCCGATACCACCGATGTCGCTGACGTAGACCCCACTGCTACGGCTGATCCGGTCGTTACCGACGCACCAGACAACACTGACATTGAGGAGCCAATTGCTACTGCGACTGCTGCTCCTACTCGTGGTGCTGGTGTGGGGAATGGAGGGAATGGAGGTCGTCGGTGTCGCGGTGGACGACGTGGTGGACGACGTGGATGCCGGGCCCGCGGTCAAGCAGCCAGAGGGGGCAGAAGAGTGTCGCATCATTAAATCGTAGAAGCGCGGCGTTTTGGTGAGGTAACTTTTGGATACCAATGATTCTATATTGCTGGTGACGCAACGGATTCCTGAGGGATAATAAGCTTGGAGGATTTGCATTTCTTTTGTAGATACTCATTTCAATATACAAGCTCTTCGAAGAGACTATCAACGTTTCCTCGTAAGATACTGGACGGTGGCATCAACTGTTGACAGGAAATCGCATGTGATTGTAAAATATAAATATGCCATGCAATCTCCAAATCAAGTTTGAACCAGTAATGATTGTGCTGAATTCATAGAGGGGTCGCGATTATCTTACGAGACCGAAGCTGGTTACAAGTTGATTACCGAACAACTTAAGGATCGTGTCAACCCGGATTACCTTATATATCAATGCATTACCATAGCCCTGCAACCAGAACGGCTATACTAGCTTCTGACTGATGAATTAAGCTTTGCTCCCGTATAATCACTATTGGAAGGCTACAATACCCTGTTATAAGCAGAGTTAAACGGATATTATAAGATCTTAGTACGTATACGTTGATCTGGTAAAATTTGATCCAGATGAATCTATAGAAACCGATCGAACCACCATGAAACTAACAAAAAAACTGCTATGGATAGCCGAGCGGAAATGCGACAGTTGAGATATATCGAAAGTGACTGAGCACGGCTTTTGGGCTCATCATCTTGAGGTCGTTATATAAATATATATCCTAGCCACGGAAACCGCCGGTACGGTGTCAACACCTCTTGAACCCAGACTCCCGTCTGACACTCCGATATTTCTGGACAGTTGATTCTGCTAAACGTTATAAACCCTCAAGGCCCCTTTAATCCACGATATTCAAACGTTTCAACAATTTGATGCACAGTCATGCCTTATAGAAAGCTTAATTATTGAAACTTCGAAAAACTCAAATTGTACTCGAGCACTCAAGTGTCGTTACATATTTATATTAGATATATTGCCATTTCTGGAAATCAACATTTAATAGATATAACTCGCATCTTCCCTAGACTCTGCGCCCTTCCTGCCTTCTAATGCTGGGATTGTGAACGGAAATATGGGCGTCAAGGATGCCATAGAGCCAAGAGCTCATGTGAGCCCATGGGTTTAAGAGCTTAAAGCAAGGGCATTGGAGGTGAATCCAAACTTATAATTTGATATCGAGACATATTTGGCAGACAGACAGATCAAGTGAAGCGTAATCCAGGCCGCCTTGTGAACGGGGAGAGCGAGATCTCCTGATATAGGATAAATTGTCGTGTAAGACTCACATGTTTTATGATGTCGATATCATATTGCATGCTTGGACGACATATTGGTAATATACTGTGGATCCGGCCTTTAGGTTTTAATCTAGCGGGAACTGGCTTATATTTCACGGTGAGAACGCTCACTTTGGAGTCTTTTCTGCGGTTATATAATTATGAAGTTTGACAAAACCTTGCACATGCCGTTTATCGGGAGGTACAGAAAATCGTCGATTCATAAACACATCAGCCACAATGTTCATGGCGATGATCCTAATACCTTTACTGAGGCCATACACGTGGGGCGTAGTTCTGATTATATATCACTTTGATCATCTATATTGCTTGTTGTTGTTTTTGTGGTAAGGTGCAGTGGGCAAAGTATCGATCCACATCACCGAAAGAGTCGCATATCACCGCATACTGGCTAAACCACCGATGGGATCACCCAAAACTCTTTCCGAAGGAAGGGAGTTATTTAGGGAAATAGAGAATGATAATGACTAAATCCTCAAGCTATAAATACCTAATCTCCCACTCTGAGAATATATTCTTCAACTCAACATTTTCTACATCACTCTCTTACACGGCACCGGTAAAACCGAGCAGTACTAGTACCAAAGTCGCAAGAATTACCTCCGGTGCTCCTTAGATCTACAACAATCGACATTGCATATAAATCAAGGTTCCACATCAAGACTTACCAAAATTTGCAGCTATGTGTTCCAGTGTGCGTATTCCTACATCCGGCTGATCTATAATTATATCTATCGCTTAAGAACGAACCTATGCTAATTTTCAACGCTTCGTCCTTCAGACAGATATGGCTCAGACTATTACTGCAGGCTTAGAGCATCATTTGTCTCGCGGCAGCCTCAAGACCGAATATATGGTCTATACTACTTTCTACGATGTTTTCCACGAACACGAGAAGTTGCTAGACTTGCGTGCGAGTGAGGACATCACAACGATTTTTCAAGGCGAAGATATGGCCTTCAGGTTCGCATTCTGCTGTGATCACGGAGTGTCGGTTGGAAACCTCGTCAATACCCTGAGGAAGCTTCTCATTGCGGGAGTCTTCCACGAAGACTTGGAACTGGGTCCCACGGAACTATTTCGTCGTTTGTACCTGTCTGAAGTCCGGGGGAAGGGAAACCCGGAGGATGGGGACCCGCCAGCACAACATCGACCCTCGTGGATTTTAGGCTTGGAAGACAATACCAGCAAGATTTCGTTGGAGCCTTCGGAAGCCTCGACTTTTCCAGAGGAGTTGCTTGAGAAGTTAGCCCAGCTGAGCTGTTCTGATCCCCCCCGAACTACCGGGCCTCACGTTGAAGAAGAGACTCTGGATGTCGGAGCAAGCGAACCGACAATGGAGAAGCCCCAAGTAGCAGGTGAGTATGCACACCCGCATATCAATAGCGACCTGGGTTCTAACCATCATAATGACGAAGATGAAAACACCAAAGGGTCCACTGTTGGAGATGCCGGTATTCTGGCAGTTGATAGAGCAGCCCCAAACTTTCTCGAGGTGTATCTATCCGCCGACGACCAACGTTTCTTCCTTCAAGAAGCGCTGGTGGTCATTTGGGAAGCCACCTGTGATTACCTGATTAAATTCCCTCTTGATCAATACACTCTCAAGAAACTGCAGGCACGGACCTTGGAATTGAAATCGTGCGTCAACTTGATCGAGAAAGAATTCATCCGTGCGAGAGGTCCGGACCCGGATGGCGCCTGTCTCAGGGAGATACTATATCGTGCGGTCCTGCAACTAGAGAATATCGCAGTGACGGACGGACAGATACCTGCAAAGCAACTTCAGATATTGTTTGCAAAAGCGGTATCATTTTGCCACACGTTGAAGGATAAGAAAAGACAGCAGGGAATGAAGACGATCTTGCAATTGACGAAGCTATTCTCCATGGTGATGCTCAGCAGGAAGCTCCGGTTGCATAGAGAGTTAGCAGGCAAGCTGGACCCGATTGAGGACGCGCGGCAGAAATTGAAGGAGAAAGAGCAAGAAGCTGTGAAGGCGGCTCTTCAGGCAGATTCAAAGCTGAGGGAGTCCCGTTTGTGTGATTTTTACTAGGATCTCTATATCATAGGGTCCTTCAGACACTCTCCAGATGGGGATACGATATTATTGCTTATTGATCAGAGTTTCCCAAGTTGGGACGAATGCTTCCCATAGATACCCAGTTACCCAGTTTATTTGTCATGTAGGCCAGACGTCAGACGGCTGGCCATCCTGTTGATGTACGATAGATAGATATATAGAAACAATTACAATATCTAACATATAAGCAATTGATGTCGCTAGGCTCGATGCCAGATCTGAAGACCGTCTAGTGGGCTGGCCCCGAGACTACATGTCACATAAGTATTACTGTACTGGCTCTTTGAGACTATGCTGCCACATCGAGTATCTTTTAGCACTTGGAGACGTGTATTGGTCCGATCCAGGTGACACCCAGCGAGGATGCAACAATTCCTGTGTTGCCAACACATTGTCTGAGCCCGCGTCGTCGTTGTGTGGATGGCGAACTAAGCTGCCAGTGCACAAGGCTGCAACCAACGAGACCAGGCTGCAGCCTTATAAATTATAAGAGCCTTGAGAGCCCGAACATACATCAAAAGACATATCAAACTCTTATAACTTGTAGAACCCACTTAAGAAAAGTTACGATGCCTGACGTAGAGCCCAGGGACCGGACATCTCCACAGGAACAAGACCGCCACATCCTCCGCCTCCCGACAGAAATACAGATCGAAATCCTGTCCCACCTCGACGCCTGCGATCAGGTGAGCGCCGTGCAAACATGCACACTGTGGCATACGTTACTCCTCACTGAAAAATTACTGCTCGAATCTCGATACCGTCTCCACCTATACCGTGATGTACGCGAGGCCGAGGGCATCGCCGTGCACAGGCTCCTCAAAGCTCGCGATGGGGTTAAATTGCACTGCACCGTCCTCGACGGCGTCATCCAGCGATTCTTCTTCGTCACGGCAACAGACACAGATATCACGACGGAAGGACCGGACATAACAGATAGTCCACTGCTAGACGAGGCTATCGGCTCTCCGTACCCCGTCGTCGTAGCATTCGCGCCAAAAACACAAGATGACCATCTCTGGGTGTCGGACATGATGAAGCATGTCAGGGTGTGCCCACAAGGCGGCATAATTATCCACTTTCGCGAACCGGACAGGCCAAAGGTGCAGACGAACACTCGCTGGGCCCTTTTCGGGTATGGCGGCTGGAAGACGGCGACGATACGGCAGCTGGCGGAGGCGATTGTACGGTTTTTGGAGAAGGAAGAGTCGCACGGAGGTGGCACGATGCGTGAATTTGGTGGGACGGTTGTGAGGGGCCCGCCGTGGCGGGTGCAGCTGGGAATCGAGGCATTGGCGGAGTCGAATGGGGCGTGCGATGGACATTTTCGGCTTAATGCTGTGAGACTGTTGCAGAGGGATCTTGAAGAGGGCTGGCGGCGAGATATATGAGTGGTATCCTTTGCATGTATGGTTTGATACATATCGCGGGTCGTTCATATCGAGGTGGTGTGCATGCATGGTATGGGGCACTTGTTGGATATCGGATCTCCTAGTATATACAGTGGATGGGCTTGGCACATATATATCCATTACTGTCAGATGTCAAATTGGCCAGTTTGAAGGACTGGTTTTTAGAAGTCAACTAATCTGAATACATTACAGCCTGAGAGCTATATGAAATCCGATATTGATATCGTATTGGAACTAGCGGCCGCTTTCAGCCTTGTATTAGCTGTGTACCTAGATAAGATGAGGGTGCACGCTGACATCATCGGTGTTTATATTTCCCGACGGGGAACTGCGTTGCTAGCTACGAGAAGCGCCTTGGAAGCTTGGATATATATCTAGACGCAATGGTGCGACTGTGACGCCTTACGCCTGTGCTGTAATAAACTTGTGTAAGCGGCCTTGCAATTGCGGTCGGCAGTTGGGTTCATAAGCTAGCTGTCTTGGGTGTACTTTGGCGATTGCATGGTGGCTGTAAGTTCCAAGCCAGTCTCGGCGTCTCTGCTTATAAGTCTGGGCGATATGATTTACAAGACGGCGTACACCGACAGTTGGATATAAGAGGATAAGGCCTCGAGGATGTATAGAGATTCGCGGGTACGATTGTTTCCTGTATTATATTTATATTTACCCACCGATATACCGTAGACCATATTACTCTGATTACGACACTATAAAACACCTACCTCACCAGAATTGTCACAATGTCGTTATCCTCATTCATGAATAAGCTCGAGCAGAAGGTTACTGGTCACAGAGGCAGCAGTAACACGGAACCAGTACCTCAGAATGCGCATCACATCTATGCTCAAGACCAGGCCCAGCCATCGAATACTTACCATATGCATGGCAATCCCTCGGGCCCGAATGCATACTATGGAAACCCTCAAGCCCCGAATGCGTACTACGGGAACCCTCCTATGAATTCGTACTATGGACCACCTGCTCCCTCGAGTGCGTACTATGGACCACCTAATCCCTCGAATACCTACTATGGCGGGCCACCTCCACAACCGCCAGTTCAAAACACCTCTTATGGCTACCCTCCAGCTCACCCGACATCGGTACCAACATCTTCGAGAACCAGAACCTTCAATTTATCATCTTCCTCATCTGGTTCGAGCACAACCGCTAAAGATGCGGCTACAGATCAAATTGTTTATGTCGTCCGTTATCCATCCACATCTTCCTACTCCAACAAGACCGGAAAGCCGAAGTCCGGAATGGAGCAGGAGCTACATGCAGGGGGCAAAGACGGCCCGCTACTGGGCGGTGTCAAGCGCTCCGAGACAACCGGCAAAGTCAGCGTTCAGATTGGCGACAAGTTGCAGAAACTGAAGAACCAGAGCGGGAGTAAGTGTGGGTTCGTGGCACCCGACGGACGAAACTGCGAGTGGCGACCTGGCAAGGAGAAGGGCGCATATAAGCTAGTGGATGTCGCGAGCGGACAGGAACTGGGAAGCTTCGAGCCATACGAAGATATGGTCAGCTCGAGTAAGATCGGGACATTCGAGGTGCAAACGGCAGGCGGGGAGGAGTGGGTGCAGACGGCGTTCGTGACGCTGGCGGCGCTGATGGAGCGGAAGGCGGGTGAGACGGTTGCGAAGGAAGTCATCAAGGCTATTATCGGGATCTAGTAGATGTTCGTTAGTCAGCGTGTGTAAAGCTAAGAATCATGAAGTAGATAAGATGAGATTGATAATGAGGCTGCCTGCTGAGTCAGCAGGACGCGTGAACACGCCTTGCGGCCGCGATGAGGCGTTTGGTGTTGACGTTTGGGAAGCGAGGGGCAATCAAAGAAAGACTCACACCCCCATCGCCTACTGATTTCGCTTCCGGACTTCAGCGTACCATTTCCTGCAAATCCCTCGACCGGTACCTCATCGCCGGGCTTCCTCGTGCTTCTCGTGGCCTGCGCGTGGTAGCATACAGCTGCTTCTTTTAAGTCTATTCTTCCGCCTGTTTTGAGCTGAATCCAGGGAGCACTTTGGTGTACCTTACTGTTTACTCCTACGTCAGCTGTCGCGATCCTTCTCTTTCGCCGCGGGTGCTTTTCTCCACGTTTTGGGCAACGTCGACCATTTGAGCCCCTTCTAGGCACCCAGGAGCTGGAACAAAGAAAATCGATCCATCCCGCCGCAGCTACTTCAAAGAACGACGGACAAAGAAAGAAGCCTGCCGCAGCTAAGCTCTCAGCCTTCCGACAGCTCCCCGCGAAGGATCCGCTCGTCTTTGACCTCAAGAACGAACAATGGCACGCAAGGTTGTGCGGCCGTCCTACATGGGCGGACCGGCCACCATCGTCGATGAGGAAGACGAGGAAGACCTATACTACGATCCCAAGAACCCAGACCACGTTCTCTCCACGCCGGCATCACGTTCCCACGACCAGTCACCATCTGTCAATTCCTCGCCCGCATCGGCCACTAATTCCTTCTCCGACAAAGAAAACACCCCACAAGAGCCACGACGGCGCGGTAGCCACACATCCCCTCTCGTCAAGAGAGAAAGAAGCCTCATCAACCACTCGGCCCGGTCTACTCCCTACGCTATACCATCGAGCAACATGTCCGCCGCATTGAGAACATCGAAGGGATCGGCTGTCCCGAAGTCGCCTCTGTCGAAGGCATCCAAGGCTAGCGCTGCGAAGTCGCGAGGCTCCAGAGCTGCATCTAGAGTCGCGGAGACGCCTGCACCTGATGACCGGGACGACGAAGAGGACCCAGACACACCAAGCACAGCCTACGAGCAGGAGGAAGAACTCATGAATGACCGCGAGACATCGCCAGAAGCCACCCAACGGTCTCGGGTATCGGAAACCCCTGGCCCCTCACGACGATCCCGGCAACCTCTTCAATCGCAAGTTCCGTCGGCCACACAACCACCGAGTTCGACGCAGCGACCGGCGTCAACAGAGTTCTATGATCCTGATCAGTCTATGGCTGAGCGTCGGAGGGTCAAAGGGGCCTACAACGAGATTCAGCAGGAGTTGATAGGTATGGAATACCCCAAGGAGTTACTTCGATGTCCGCAAGTTGGTGCTAATTTATCACTTTCTGTTCAGATAACAAGGCGCAGTTCCTCAAAGCGGGCAACAGGGACCTCATCCACTACCTCGAGAAAACCAGCGAACTTTTCAACGACGTCAAGCAGACTTCAGATGCCGTTGTGGACGCCAGGATACAAGTCGACATTGGCAAACTTGCGGCCGAAAAGGCCAAGCGGGTCGGCAACAGCGCGACGAACACCGGTCTTGAAATCGACGAATTCATCGCTAAATGCATCCAATTCATGTCCAAATCGCGTCCCGGCGACACTTCCGACGGCCACGACTGGGCGTATCTGGGTTCGCAAGTTGCCACGCCCTCGCTCAAGCGCGCATGTCCATCAGACTTTATGTACGGTCCCATGGCGATACAGAAACGGCAGAGGCTGCTCAAAGAGCGCAAAAGGGTTGTCCGTCGCCGACCTGAGGAGTTCATCCGCCCGATAGATTTGGACGAGAAGCAGATCGCGAAAAACGAGAACAGCACGACGAAGAACGTCCTGATGGTCGAACGGGCGCTGGAGAACTACATCAGGCAGACGGGTGAGGAGCATATCAATTACTTTAGCTTTGTGATAAATCCGCACAGCTACAGCCAGACCATCGAGAATATGTTCTACCTTGCGTTCCTCGTACGCGATTGCCGTGTGGGTCTGTTTGAGGACGACGATGGGCTGCTTTGGCTTGCTTTGGCAGAATCGCCGTCACCGGAAGAAGCAGCAGCGCAGGGCTGCGTGCGCAAGCAGATCGTGATGCCGATGGAGAAGTATATCTGGCGGGAGCTCATCGACGCGTTCCAGATCAAGGATACGGTCATTCCGATGCGACAGCGAGAGGTGGAGGCGATCAACGCGAGTGGATGGTACTCCTAGATGCTCGATAGATCCGTTTTTGGTCTTGTACCATATCCTTTCCTATTCCTTCTTCCCTCTCTCCTTCACATCCTTTTCTTTTGAAAAAGTTTTCATCATCGTTACTTGGTGTTTCCGGGGGCGAACGGCTATACAGGTGGTTTTGAGGTTGGCGTTTTTGATACGACATGGTTGTCTGGGGCGGCCCTCTTTATACGTTTTACATTACACTTATTCTTGTACTTATATACTTTTTTATGCGGCCCCCAGGGGCGACTGCTTGTGCGAGGCTTTAGAAGCTTCTCATGTACTGTGCTAGGCCCACTGCTTGTGGGCCAGTATCTTACTGTCGGAACGAATTCGAAGCAATTCTACCATTATTGCATTGATAAGGAATCGCTAACGGACATGCCTGGAATGCATTGCATGCATTGTGATACGAGAGAGAGGAAAGCCAAGCTAGCTGGACTAGACCAGCCAACCGGATCAATTGAATTTGATCAGACCAGCCAGCGACTGGACTTTGTAGAGCTCTGGGGTTGTCGGCAGCCAATCAAACGGCCAACGTGGCGAAGCTTGCCAGCTGGAGTTGAAGTTAAAGCTAGTAAGTAAGTCAGTCAGTAGGTTTTGGAGCTTGCAATGTGCTGGTGCCGACAGTATACTAAGTGAGCCCTTGCATGTTTGACGCGGTGAGAGCAGCTCCGCATTCCGGGAGCTTCCAAGTATCGCTTTATAGGTGGGTACCGCGTAGATGGCCTGATAGAATATAATACGCAGTATTAAGGTAAAGACATTGCATTGCATCGGTGGAGCATCAAGTTTTGATAGCTCAGTAATACTCGTATCTGATATCGATACAGCTGCAGAATGGTATGATAGTGAGGCATGGTAGATGGGAATCTGCAGCGGGTAATTTGCTGGAATGTGCTTCTTTCTTCGAAATAGCTTCTCTTCTGGACTTTAATTTCTCCTCATCCGTCGCTTCTCGCTCGACGCCGGGACCACCTGCTCTGTGTGTATGGAGCAGCTATAGCAGATTACTTATTTTATACACTACATCTGATAAAATTAATTACGTCGGTTCCCCGCACCTTTCTCTGCGACATCGCCAGTATCTATATATACATTCCACCTAGTACTTACATATACGCCAATTGTGGTACTATTTTCCACGCCGTTGTTCACGTCGGCGGACTCTCGGTACAGCATTCTATTCGATCGCCAGGACTGCCTGCAAACGAGAAAGAAAGAAAGAAAGACGGCAGGCAGCTATTTCGGAGCTACGGTCGTGGAGAACCGGGTTGCAAGGCAAGGAAAAGGCGCCGCGGCGCGAAGGAGCGAGCGCCTTGCATGCCGGGTGGTTGCTGTAACGGAAGTAATGTACGTAAATGTATCTTGCAGCTCCTCAACATTAATTCAATTCGGTAGAGTATATTTCGCACTCAGGGATTGAGATTGTCTGCAGCTGGATACTGATCAGCTGGTTCATTTAGGGTTATTCGAGTTGAAGCGGTAGTGGTCTCCTGAACTTGGCCGCAGGTCGATTCGAATCACCGTCTTCTACACGTCTTTGTTCGAAGCTCTAGCTACATACCTATATACGTACACACTCGACTGCTACTTTTTTTGTCGACAGCCGACGCCGGCTCAATTGAAACTGTCTGTGGTCTCCCAGTCGAATACGAGGCCATTGCCGCGACATCTCGAGAGCGCGCTCATTCGCACAATTGGATCCCGGCAGCCCAGTATAGCAAGTCAGTAAGTACTCCTTTATCCATCAATCTGGTGAGTGCTCGCTCCCCTTCCCGGGGCACTAGCTGCTCCTCCTTCCTGGAAGCTGTTGAGATCCCCGAGCTAGTACGCTATCGTCCGGGTGACTGACCTTGCTACTACCAGCAGGTGCCAATATTGCAAGACGTGACGGCGCAGCAGCGATACAATAATAACAGTCACGGTAGCAGCTTACCCCCTTCTTCTCGTTTCTGTAAACGGGAAGCGCAGCAGCTGCAGCTCGTCTTATCCTTTTTTTTTTTTTTTTCTTTCTTCATTTCGTCTTTCCTTTTCGTTGAACTGGAATAGGCCAAATTCTCCCCTCGGGAAAGTTAAACGCAACGGTGCGCTGGCCCCTAGCAAACCTTCAGTTTTTTTCGCTCGCTAGCCACTATTATTTCCCCCCTCGCAACTCCAACAGCTTGCTGCTACGCCGACACCCTCGATACACCTGCTGATAATCGACGGATAGACGACTCGCAAATCACAGCCGCCAGCAGCTCAAACAGCCTCGGAAAACACCATACAATGAAACCTTCGTCGTCGACGATGGCCGCGGGCAGCGGGCCGCCGCCAATGGCTCGGAATGCAGCTGCTACCAAAGCTGGAGCTTCAGCTTCGGCTGCTGCGTCTCTACGCCCTGCAAACGGCGTGCCGAAGCGTCTTCGGGGGTTCAGGAGGCTAACTCCTCAGCCGGAGGAGGTGTACGAACCTCTGACATTGGCTTCTATCACGCAGTATATTCTCGACCGACAAATCAGTTAGTCTGCCCTTTCGTGTAACCTTTGTCGTTTCGCCCCAACACACGATATAATATAAAACCCTACTCGCGAGTGTGAGCGTGTGTGCTAATATTTTCCCACTCGGTATCAAAACAGGCTTATCCGCAACCCCAATCGCAATCTTGCTGACGCTGCACCTATGGGCTCCTGTCGGCTCGGACTTGCATCGATGGACCGCCAGCTTCTACGCGCCCAGCTACTACAATCCGCAAACAGGGATGTATGGCAAGGGGCCTGACGATGCGTATCTGATCGGTTCCTGGGTGGTCGTACTGACGCTTCTGCGCGCGTGTCTGACGGATTATGTTGCGAAACCGTGGGCGCGCTCGCAGGGGATGTCGAGGAAGGGGGCAATCCGATTTGCAGAGCAGGCGTGGAGTTTCGCGTACTACTTTATCTCGTTCGGCTTGGGAATTGTATGTGCACCATATACCCCTTATCGATTCGTATATCTGTTTTTCGATTGATAGTGCTACAGCTCTACTAGGGGGAACTGGGCTAATGTTGATGCTATATTGTAGAAACTATTCGTCGAGAGCAAGTACATGAACAACATGCGCGAGCTGTGGACGGACTGGCCGCTGCGCGAGATCGACGGCACATTCAAATACTACTACCTCGTCCAGTTCGCATGCTGGATCCAGCAGATCTTCGTCCTGAACATCGAGGAGCGCCGGAAAGACTACTACCAGATGTTTGCGCACCATGTCATCACGTGCATACTAGTCTACTGCAGCTACGTGTACCATATGACGCGGGTTGGACACGTCCTCATGTGCATCTTTGACCTCGGTGACATCCTCCTGCCGGTAGGCTGACCCAATGCTGTTTGTCTCGGTTTCATGATATAATTGTATTAACGGTGGGATATACATCTAGGCTGCCAAAATGCTCAA
The DNA here is from genome assembly GCA_036872635.1 of Orbilia brochopaga. Lineage (NCBI taxonomy): Eukaryota > Fungi > Ascomycota > Orbiliomycetes > Orbiliales > Orbiliaceae > Orbilia > Orbilia brochopaga. The sequence goes on along the minus strand of JAVHNQ010000011.1, from coordinate 628,352 downwards.
GTATCTCAAGTTCCAGACTTCGTGCGACGCCATGTTTGGTCTCTTTCTCCTCACCTGGGTTATGGGCCGCCACTACACTTTCATCGGCCTCATAATCTCAGCCTCGAAAGAGATCATGGAGATAATCCCATACGGCTGCTTCTCAACCGACATCCACTCGCACGTGCCCCTGAACGAAAGCTCGCCGTCCACATCCAGCATGTTCCTCGCACCGCAGCAGACCGTCTGCTTCAACCAGGAGATCAAATACGGCTTTCTCGCGCTGCTCTGGTCGCTACAGGGCCTGATGTGCATGTGGTTCTACTTCATTATGCGCGTCGCGATCAAGGTCATCACGGGGATGGGTGCGGAGGATAACCGAAGCGACGACGAGATGGACGAGGAGGTCGACGAAGTCGGTATCGAAGCTGAGGTTGGCGGGAACGGCGAGCTAAAGTTCACGCATGAGGCGTACGCTGAGGCTAGCGGGAGTGCTGCTGCGGGTCCGGCGGCGGGCAGGCGACGAAGAGAGCCGTTACGCGACGTGTTCATCACGGGAAAGCATGGCCAGTCGCAGTTTATGGCGGCGCAGAAGCTTGCGGAGAGTAAGATCGGGTGTGGTGGCGACGATCGTTGAATTTACTTACGTTTACAAGTATGCTTTGCAATGTTGTTCGCATATGCACGCATGCGCGCGTGCATTCTCCCTGCGTTTATTCTACCTTTTTCTTCTCAAAATTTTCGTCGTTGATGGGCAAGTGTAGCTGGCTGGTTGAATGTTCCGTCGTATGTGTGTTTTGTCTGCTTTTTTTTGTTTCTGAATTTACGAATAGTCGATTGGTCGTATTGAATGCATGCGCGGCATTGGTTACGAATTTTCTTTGCCTGGTAGCTAAGTACCTACAGATGCTGTTTCTATATACATTACTTTGCTTTCTTTCTTCTTTTCTTTCTTTCCTTCTTTCCTTCGTTCTTTCTTACTTATCATGGGTATGATATCCAGTGCTTTGCGTCGGGTTCGATACAGGCCAGCGAAGGAGCTAACTAGAGCGAATGCTGCGCTGTTCTGATACTGCATTGCTTCGATACCTTTTCGTCACCTTTTATTTCATCTTCCTTGCGTTCTGAAAGAACAACCTTGACGTTTTATGGTTGCACGAAGAGGTGCAGGGGTGAGCCTGAGAGCGGGGGTGGGGTCTAGAGAACCGTTGTACTAGACAGTCTGATACATAGAATAGAGCATGCAAATGATATACACATTTCACTGTTACGCTGCTGGAGTTCCTGGCTGTATACGCTGGTATCTATCGTCTGTAGAATTTGTTCCTAGCTAAATATAAAGTAGGTGCTCTTGGGTGATGGCTGGGATCACTGGTATGCTGAAAGGCAGGTGAATGAGTCCATGAAAATTCTTGACGGATAAATTATAAACGGCACAATCCCTTAGCGCATGATACTGTGCTTATATGTGTGGCGCTAACTGGCTTTGTCACACTTCATGGGGTCCTGTTTACGAAACCAACTGGTCCAAATTTCAACCTCCTCAGAGCAGGTATCAAGAATATATAGTGAAAAGTCCGAGTTCTAGGCTACTTTGATGAGTTTGGAGATTATGACCAGGAGCTCTTTGCCTCAGTTCTGGAGGCGTTAAAGATTGCGATCGCTGGCCAGTTGGGTTGAATCGGCTTCAATCTCGCCCATGTCGGAAGGTAGACGTATAGACACAGGAGGGACTCCGCGCATTCACGTATACCATCGCCCATTTGAGCATGCCGACGTCCAGACGCTCCCAAGATCTCAAGAGTCTTGGTAAAGGCCTGTTTTTCGATTCGAGCGTGGCGCAGACTACTGAAACAATAGACTCGGCAACTCATAGATTCAAAATTTTGTACCAGAGCGCCTGAAGTCTGGAGACGGGGCAGCAGTGCCACGGGACGGATTGAATAAGCTTCGGAGAGACCTGCACGAATTGAGCCCCCATGTAGTGGCGGGAGGAAGCCTTGTCTCAGTGCGAAAATTCTTTAGGCAAACTTGGAGAATTGCGGAACTGGTCTGGGCTACGGAATTTATTATATACGACTGCATTGATCTTGTGAACTAGTACTGCAGTATTGCAGTGCTAATTATCTAGAATATTTGGCCTACACTCGTTTATAGTTCACACAAGATCCATTATATATGAATGATATTTTTCCAGATTCGATTTGGCCTGCAGTTTTTGACAGTTCATTTTAATGCATGTACTTAAGAAACGGCACAACAAGAAGGTTGTTGCGGACCTCCTAGTGTGTGGGTTTGGAACATTCGGCCTGAGTCAGGCTCTAGCAGGTATGCGGAAATTCAGAAATCGATGTTTGACGAAAGAGGCAGCATCGATATCGTTTCAAAAAGATGTTGTAAATTTGGGGCTTTGAACCTTGAGATACAACGCAGAAAAAGTCGATGAACTGCCTTACAGTGGTCTCATTGGTACCAGACAACACAAAGTTTACACCTTGCAGCTTGAAAATGTTTCGAGCTCACATATGGGTTTAGCAGTACAGAAAATTACAAGATTCTGAGTTGAAGTTTTTGGGAAAGTGCGATAATAAACTGTCGAGCTCCGAATAACTTCTCGCCATCAGGTATCGATGCTCGAGATGTATATAAGCTGGACTGCTGGCCATTGTCAGTCTATTCTACAACCACCACAGTCTCTCCATCTATCTGAGAGCTCGAAATTCAGGAAACTCGTTCTTTACAGCCTCTATTGAAAAGCCTTACGCTTATCCATTCGTTATTCAACTATTCATCAATTTACAATATTTGATCAATTAATTCAATTGAATACCTTTCTTTTCGACAACTATCCCTCGATCGAGATATCTACCAGCTACATTCAAGCAATCCAAGGCCCCAATTGCCAACTTGCATTAAATATCACAGCACTTTCTCAGATATCTCTACATACCCGCACCAAAATGCAATTTTTCCAGCTCCTCACAATTGCTGCTGCAGCCATCACGGCGTCAGTCTCTGCTGTGCCAGTGCCGGTAGGCCCTGTGGCTGCAGGTGTAGCTGCCGTGGGCGTCGTTTGCGCATTTCAGAGCGAGCAGTGCCAGAAGGTTGGCGATGCAGTCATCTCGAAAGTCACCAACGATGCGGCTGATGCCAAGATACACATGACCGGTTTGAGTCCATTTTGAGCCTATCGAATACGAAGGTTTAGGCATCATGTTGTCTTGTGAATCGAGTGGTCGATCTAGGAAGTCTATGTCAGATGCCGCAATGCAGCGTCTGCCCGTGGAGGAGATTTCGTTTGTCAGGTCAGCGACTTCGAGGGTATGGACCAGTGGTAATCTCAGCACCGGTGGGGAGTTTAAAAGTTTATCAATTTTGCAAATTTGTATCTAAATTATGAATCTATCATATTATGAGCCTCATCTACAATGCAGGACTTCTAAATCCTGGCATTCTTGAGTTATAGCTAGGCCGTGCATTCTATATATAGATAGTATGTGTCTGTATAAAGGTGCCGACGCCTTGGCGCATCAGATATCTGATAATACTATAGTATGGAAGCACGAGATGTGACAGTCGTCTATCAATGTTCCATATATATAATTGACTGCGATTCTACATTTTGTGCTGTGACAACTAACTTCAGCGAGAAGAATGACTATATATACAACTGTGTTTGCAGATCGGTCTCGGACGGATTACGGTATGTAAAGCTGGATTTCGATCGGCGGTCTGGCTCACGAGACGTCTAGATAGAAGTTGGGAGCAAGTAGATAAAGAGCTCCCATACCGTATTTGCGTACGGCGCTCTCTCTACTTTATATTTCCAAAAAACCATTACTGATGCCTGCCTGGTACCATGGTACCATGTTGTTCTCGAGCGTGGGGGTCTGCATTGCGAGAGAACACAAGGAGGGCTTGTCTAGATGTTGCGTGTTGAATCGAGTAAAGATAACAGTACTGCTATTTTCCCGATGGGTGCTTGGATGAAATGACGATTCATTCTGCCTGGAATGCATTTTACTGAAATTGAGGCTCAAGCTTCCAGAAAGCCCGGTTCCGAGCTCCTGGTCACCGAAATGGTAAGGCACCGGGGACATTATGAGACTCGGATGATAGAGGAGAGGAAGCGAGGGTTCGAATCGAAACGTCAGGCCGTGATGGGACGGACCTTTACTCGATCCAGCAGCTCTGAGGCTAGACCACCTACGCCATTAAGAAAATTGTCAAGCGAGGACTTCTCGGCGACTTTGGAAATCGAAATCGAAACTACCATAGTGTCCAGGCTATCGAAAGATGGCAATTGACATGGGCATGCAGAATTTCAAACTTCTCCATGATGCATCGATGCCTGGACCCCCACAGCCACGTATGCATGCACATATTCCCTGATATCGCATTGGTCCCTTTCTCCTTTTACGCGTTTAATTTCCCGTTCTATGGATCTATCGTCGCCTCGAACGCGTATAAAAGGGTCGCTCTTTCGCATTCTTACCCTTAGCATCAAAGCATTCGAATATCACTCAATCCTAGAGACATTGGCTTGACGCCATAGAAATACCACTCATTCTTTAAATTTGTACCCGGACTGGTGCCATCCCACACTCTTTGAATATCTCCTATACTATCACTACAAGTCTACAATTAAGTTCAAGCCTATCAATTTCAGACCGATCAATAGAAACCCAGATACTCGACTGAATTCGATAAATACAGAGATATATCGATATTTGGGATTCGAAATGCGGTTCACAATTTTCCTCACCGTTGCCGCTGCGACAGCTGTCTACGCCGCTCCAATTCTGAACTTGCCACACCCTCAAGGAGGAAACACTGATGGATCTAACGGATTGATCACACGTGCAGTGGACTGCGATGATGATAACGCTGGATTCGAAGTGCCCAAGGGGCTACCCCGCCGACCAATCAAAGAGCCACCACTGCAGAAGCGGGAAGAATGCAAGAAGGCCAAAGGTACTCCAGCCAATAGTGTACCAGTGGAGGAAACCCGTCGTATTATCAAGGAGCCGCCTTTGTAATTTAACCTGGTGTTGCTGGAGGATATCATGTCACTTTTGGAGGATGTGTGAGTTATGAAGCTTGCGCATATATATATAAACGAGGAAAGATATTTGTACATATATATCGTCGATCGAAAACAGGCTGGAGATTGGTTCATGCGTCTGTCTGCAGAAATGCATGCATGAACCGGATTTGAATCTGGGTTATTGTAAATATTTCCCAATATATGCCAAGCGCACGGTATCTATGGAACATGTCGCAGAGACACCAATCGCAAAACTACTTGATACTACAACTAAGTTTAAATAAAATTATACGTCGAGGCCGTGGAAATCCTATTCTCAATTATCTCGATCCCGTGGTTATATGTCTTGTACCTGGCTATAGTTGTGCTCCTAGCCGGAATGTTCCGCAGCTACGGAGTCCTATAGGAGCGATAGAGCTTGCATTTTTGTCTCGCCGTCTAGTCCGCAGACCGACAAATCCGAGGAGCCGCAGGTACGCAAACTTCTTGTCTCCTTCACTAAAATTTTCTATACCCACCGGGAGCTCTGCGATACTCAGTTGAGGCACGTGCAGCGAGATCATAGAACGGTAATATGGCTCAGGGCAAACTGATGCGTGGCCGGTGGGGCCAGCTTCCGCGGTGTTCCGGGAGAGGGGACTCTGATAAGAGCCGGGAAAAGCGTACCGAGCAGGGACACATTCGCGCAACCTTACAAGATAGGGCTGAGTGTGGAGAATTACGTGAGTAGGGTGAGCTCGGATCCGGGCGGAACTTGGAGGAGCTGGCGAGGTTGGCGATATTATGTAAGGTACCGCTTAGTAAGACATATTTGCAACAAGGACTTGGTCGCGTTAGATGTGGGAGATGCGTTCGGTAGATCTGCTTTTTGTAGCTTCAAGTACCTCAATATCTAGATAGATATCTCGTAGAATTTTGGGTCGTTTAACCGGCTGGAGCTACACGTTTGAGCGTGCAGGTGGTCTCATCAACCGTGCAGGTCTGATCGATCGAGCAGATGATCCAACGTTACGTCACGCACTGAAACAACGAGCTCTAGAAGTTCTTATGCTGCATACGCGTACGTACGCGAAAATAATATGCCTCAGCACGTTTAAAGTATATTTCGTCTTTTACGTTGTTATCTGCGAATACCCACCATAATGGATAGTTGGTCTGCCTGAAGAGACTGTAAAGCCGAGCTGACGTGCTGACTAACAGTGCGTTGAAAAACATGACAGAGCATGACTAACGTAAATTTTACGGGGGGAATATAGGCAAATTCAAAGGATACTTAACGCATGGCCTTGAAATTCTATTCAATGGAATTGCGATTCCTCCTTAGTTTCATGTCTGTACATTTACATGTATCACAACGCCGAGCACGTGCACGTATACGGACTACCACAATACCTTTCTTGGACTTTCATTCCTGGCTGTCGGTTTTTGAGCATCATATATATATCGGTTAGAATGGCAATATTGCGGGACGATTCTACAAGTTTAAACGTTGATTCTTGCGGATTCGGCCGCGGGCAGGTCCCCGAATCTCTAGGAAATGGCAATATTGGCTTCCGGGGCAATGGCATATACAGATGCAATAACTAGCCTGCTTTGTCATCAACATCACTGAATGATAGCCAAAGCTGATATTAACCGGAAATTAAAGCTGTGCCTGAACTTACAAATGGTGACGACCTTCGGATCGCCGCATCTCGACCTGAGTAATGCATGAGATGGACACAACATAAAATTTGGGGAGCCATTTCAATATATACGTGAATTATTCTAGCGTTGTTTGCTATTTTAGGCACCGCACTGACCGGTTCAATCAAGAGGATTATATTAGAGAGCGGACGACTGCTGACATAAGTGAGCCTTTTGATTTTGATATAAAGACTGAGGCTTAGAATGTATATATCCCATCTGGTTATGGTTCTCGACGTAATACCTTCAATTAACTAATCATTTAACCAGATTTGAATCTTGACATGGGCGGGTCGATGAAGCGATGCGTCCGGTCACAATGAAAACGTTGATCATCAGTCTCATCTTGTACATTTATTTTACATTCCACCTGGTATCCGGGACTGTACCCCTTCAAGACGGCTTCGACGTAACGATGATACCAGCCGCTGGTGGCTGTACTCCGGATCAACTAGCTGAACTAATCGTTTGGTGGAGGGAAAGTGCAGATCTCGTCACCGATGGGCTGGATCAACTGCGATATTTTGGAAGACGAGCTAGTCTAGAGAGGGACCCCGATACCTATTACCGCCAGCGGACTTCAGTGTTGATGTCAACAGCTTATTTAAACGTCAGAGGCGTGGACCCTTTTGCTGGCGCCAACCCACCTGATGGTATTCGGCATGTCTATAGTGAGCCACAGGACCTAGATAAGTATATGGTTTTCGACGGTGCGTATAAAAACCCTGCATCGACCCAACGGCCGACCCAAGCTTGTCTTCAAAATCGATATATTTGTCGTATTCTTTCGTCCGTATTTAATATTTATTGACGTGCGTCGGTGTTTAGCGGTCCTGGGACGAATGAACAATTTTTTCCAAACTGGTCAGATCCCGTTGGAGGCAGGCGTCGGGAAACCAAAGCTATACTGCGGCGATGGATGGGCGCAAATAGACGATCCAGTGCGTGACAGACCGCGAAATCCCGACGGCACGCGCTGGACCCAGAATAAACCTGATGGTAGACCGGTCTTAATAAGAGATATTCCGGAGTTCCGTGCGCAGCTATGGGATGACGACGGTGCCCGGACCGACTTCTGGCCCGTATGGTATGTTAATGAGGGGCGATATCTTTTTATCCCACTCCCCAACGGACGCGAGTTGTGTATCGAGGATTCCACCTACGGCCTTACATGGTATTGGGATGGTATCGTTATTATGTGCCCGAAGGCATGGAATCCCGAGCCAGATGTAATGCCGAATGGAGGCGGATGGCCAAGGGGTGATCAAATAAAAATATTGTCAAACTTACAGGATTTCACAACAAGAAGCACGACATTACTACACGAGATCTTTCATTTGGTTACAGATTCAATAGCCCATACAGAAAATGAAGACTGTATGTATCGCCTACGCCCGAGTAATGTCGAATCGAGCATGACGTGGCTTGTATCCGTAAATCACAAAGTGTTGGATGGAACGGCTGCTCACTCATGGGGATGACCGAGAGGTGACCTGCTAACTTTTTTATTATCATAGATGGAGTCGTGGAGTGCTTAGAACGAGCTCGACATGAAGACGAAGCCATAAGCCCGACTCCCTCGGACCCGACCCCGGACCAAGAATCCGTCCTCTCGAACCCGGACAGTTTCGTTTACTTTTGCTTGGGAGCAACACTCTCGAGGTTGGCTCGAACGCGGGGAAACCCGGCACCCATATACGTCGAATGGGGTACTGGTCATGCAGAGGGTCCTCCCATTCCGCGCGGGGGTGCCTGATCGGCTTACCTTTCGTATTGCAGCTATTGTACTTGACGCCTTTCCCACAGTCTGTCGACTGTTATCAACCAGGAAGTCTGCATAGGAAACGTTGATAATCATTGTATATAAAATGTATTCATATTGCACATGATGTATTTATATAATTATATAGATTCTGGATACCAAGAAATATGAAATAGAGTAGGGTTTGAAATCGAATAGAATCATAATCTGATTGCGACCTAGCTCTCGCTATCCCCCAGCGTCATGTTTATCGATCTTATGACTTGTCCGAGTTGTGGGGTTGTTTTTGTTGCAAGTGACCAGAGGCGGTTAATGTCGTCGATGCCTCGCCTAAAGGCACCGTCAACGGCCGTCGTCTCGAGGCGCTTGATCTCCACAACGCTATGACATAGTACCAGTGCTATTGGCCATGAGCGGCGAACGACAGTTCGGACTGCCAAAGCTGCCGATAACCTCGGAGCTACTTGTAAGCAGATAGTAGGGTATATCTGGTCTCGCGGGTATATCCAAGATTCTGCACCTCTTCTTGCCCATTTGCCTCACGATACTCTAGCAGACTTGAACTTCCCCAGATCCCATCAATAGCAGACCTCAGGCCAATTGGCGACCCTATGCTTCTTCAATTGGCGCTTTAACTGATAATCAATCGTCATCGGCCGCCTTCGATCCCATTGGCAAAAGCATAGATCTCGAGTATCAAACCTCGAACAACAGCCATGTCTCTCCCACGTTTACTGTTAAAAGGCCGTCCGCTTCCCGCCCTCGCCAGACGGTGTCCCTTGATCAATTCTAGGATATCATTACCAATTCGTCAATTCAGCATGTCTACATCTGTATCAAGCCAAAAAATCGTCCCGCCGTCGACATCGCAAGCCCCGCCGAGCAATGCTGCTGGTGAAGCCGCGCGAGTAGACCCGGATATCACGCACCGTCATCCGGCTCGAGTACCGGAAGATGCGCCAGCGCAGGTCCACACGCAGCAGAAGCGGACTTTACCAATCTTCAGTTTCGAAGGCAAGACGTGCGTCGTAACAGGTGGTGCGAGAGGGTTCGTCAATCACCAAAATTCCCTGAGCTCAGGCAGACACTGCTAATACAGCATGTTCATAATACAGTCTCGGCTACGTCATGTCACAGGCCTTCGTCGAAAGCGGTGCTAACGTCGCAATCGTCGACCTGAACGGCGAAGAAGCCGCTTCGTCCGCGAAGATGCTGCAAAAAACCTTCGAATCGAACAATCCTGACGATCAGGCGCCCATTGTCACCGCGCACAAATGTGACGTTTCCTCGCCAGATTCAGTCCGTGCCTCCTTCGCTGATATCCTCAAAAAACATACGTCGGGCATCGACGTCCTCGTTACATCCGCTGGGTTCACGGAGAACTTCAAGGCCGAAGAGTACCCGCACGCTCGCATGCAGAAGCTATGGGGTGTAAATGTGGACGGATCATACCTCTGTGCGGTCGAAGTAGCAAAAGAGTGGATCAAGAATAAGAAAGGTAGCGGCAGCATTGTAATGATTGGGAGCATGAGCGCCGTTGCGGTGAATGTGCCGCAACCACAAGCTCCGTATAATGCGAGTAAAGCTGCGGTGAGGCAGTTGGCCGCCAGCCTCGCGGTCGAGTGGGCGCCGCACGGAATCAGAGTCAACTGCGTGAGTCCGGGGTATATGATGACTGCGTTGACGCAGAAGGTCGGTGCCAATGGATCGTCAGGGTATATGTGTAGCTTTGGACTTCGGTACTGATTCGGATATCAACAGATCATTGATGAACAGCCAGACTTGTACAATAGCTGGGTCTCCAAGATACCTGTCGGAAGGATGGGGAACCCTGTCGATCTGATGGGGACGGTAGTCTACCTGGCGAGCGACGCAAGCAAGTACACGACTGGTGAGCCGTTATACCCTCCCGCTGTTTGGGTTGACGTCTAGTGCTAACCAGCAAAATAACTGCAGGCGCCGATATCCGTGTCGACGGCGGCTACACCGTTATCTGAAGAAACCGAAAGCCAAGATTGGTAATTGAAGTCATGGTGAGATTTGGTATCATAATCCGTTCAAGAGGCTGGTGACGTTGAACAGTCTGACTGGTCAGTGTAGATGTATGTACAAGCTCGAGCTCGAGCATCTTGTATTTACGGTAGTAATAGTACAGATATAAATGACCCTTAACGCCGAATGTGAGAACTAGAAACCATACCGCGATCAGCATAAACTGCAGGTCGCTGGCCATAGCCAGGTTGAAGTCATTTGTGCGTACTTTTTTTGATCCGTGGAATACGGCCTCTTCACTCCTTCTTATCGGTCTCGTCTTCATTGCCACTGGTACCGGGCATGGGTGGTAATGCTGGCCGGCCGCCGTACAACTGCGGTACACTCTCTTGGTTGGCGTGAATCTCCTGCGCTGTTCCAATAGGCTGTATCCGAGTGCTAATTAGCATTCTTTGTCTTCGTCTATGCGAGTGAGTGGATGTGCGGAGGACTGACGTTATTCCCCTAGTACTCAGTGTCATTAGTGAGCATTCTTACACGTATTCTACCTTTGTATGTAGAAATGACGGCGACGCGCGAAGATAGGACTTACCCGAAACCGATACCGCATGTCGATGTTCCGCCTCCTATGATGCCCAGCAGAGTCATTAGCCATATCCACCTCCACTGCTACACGTGCCGATGAATGAAACCGGATATTGCTGAGAGGTCGGGTATGCTTGTACGCACTTGCACTGTCCGTATGCGTGCAGCAGCTGCTGGCATTGCGTCGGCAGGGACTCCTTCAGCGGCATGCGGATACAGTCGGCGGGCGAGTTGCCCTGAGCGATGCAGTCGGACGAGCGCAGGCACTCGACGACCGCGGCACCTGCGAGCCATGATATCCATGTATATTAGCATTCGCTCATGTCGATATATGCGATTTTGGTAGCATCGCAGGTCGGGATGGGTACGTACGGATCTCTTTGCAGGAGGACGGCATGTTTGGTGGGATGGCAAAGTCGGAATATACTTCGCTTCGCGATTAAACACTTCGCCCCTTCAACCACTTCAACCTCACCTCACCTCCACACGACCCATCACGACATCCCGACATCATGGCGACGACAACAATCGACACCGAAGCTCTCGCACTGCAAACATTATCCTCACTCTCCCAGCGTCTCGCCCGAATAGAACACTCCCTCGTCGGCACGCAGCTGCAAAACCCACAAAACACATCCACCCCGCTCTCCCTTCACGCCGCGAAAATCAACCACCGCGACCACTCGATCCGCGCGCGTCTATCCGCACTCGAAGCCGCCCTGACCCGTCTCGCAAACCACTCCCGCCCCGTCCACGACCTCCTAACGCTACACGCGTCATATCCCGAGATATTCGCAGACGTACTACCAGCATCACAGCCACCGCCCGCGGGAGGTCTCGCCGTCGCGGAAAAGGCCGCGGTCGTGCTAGCGGCTGCACCTGGCGCGCAGAGTGTTGCAAGTCAATTGGTGTCACTGCGGGATCTACCAGTGCCGGATGTAGATGTCAGCGTGCGGTTGATTGCGCTGCAGCCGCGTCTGGACCGACTGACGGTGATGCAGGAGATGCAGGGCCGAGAGATGGCTGAATTGCGGCGAAGGAGCGTCAAGGTGTTGGAGAGATGGTATGAGGTCGGTGTGGAGGGTGTGAATGGGTGTTTTGCAGAGTGGGATGAGAGAGTGGGCCGAGCGGAGAGGGCAGTCCGGAGGGCCGAGGTAGAGAAGGAAGAAGACCAAGCATGATGGTGGATACGATATACGCAGATGTCACGATTGAATCGCAGGCCTGATCCAGCGATGGGATGGAAAGCGTGGAAGCCGATCAGCATGGCAGACGAGGCAGAGCAGGCTATGGTCTACGCCTCCGAATCGAAGATATAGATCCACGCGAGGTCGATGCGACCCGAATTGATGTTAGGGTGGTTCAGGGATCGCGCTCATGATCCGCTGACATCCATGCGGCGACCCTGTGCGGCGATCCCGAGCTCAAAGACCAGGCTACACGGGTCATTCACTTGCTAGTCGGGATCACCCATCTGCTCGTATTCGTCGACACGCCTATTCACGAGCCCTCTCAAACATCAACACGATAGATACCCCATAGAACGATAATGATAACCACATACGCCAAATTTTACTCGTCCGATTAACTTCATTATCCAATGATAATATACATGTATGTTCAAGATGAACCGATATAATATTTTAGATATCATCGACCCGACCCGATGAACTGCCCCGCACCGCCAATTGTAAGCATAAACTCCGTGCTAATGAGCAGCAAGCAACTATGGTGCAGAAAGAATGAGAAAAGAAACTGAAAGTAAATATAAACACCGAATCGAAGAGAGCCATGCCGTCATAAACGCAACCTTTGCCCCACTCTAGTAGATATAGGGCAATTCCAACTTTTCTATCTCTCCAAAATGTATGTATGTATATACTCTGTGGTCGATCGAGATGCCCACCAAATGCATGTTGTCTATAATGCCCTCTCCGTCTATACCTCCCTCCACTTGATATCCAAATTAGGGCCCCGGACGCTAGTGTCCACCGTGGGCGCTGAAGAAGATGTTCATGGTCAGGCAGATCGCCATCACCACGAAGCCATATCCCATCAAACCTGCCGCACCCCTTCTCAGCCACCGCCTCAATTTCGCGCTCTCTTTTTCCGGCATACCGATTGCGACGGTGGTGTCGTCATCGTCATCGTCCGTCTCGTCGTCGTCACTGCCGTCACCGACGTGGTTGATCTTATTCGCACCGGGCCCTGGTCGCGAGATGCGCCAGTAGAACAGACCCGGTAGGATGAACGAGATGGATGTACTGCCTGTGGAGCCAACGTAGGCCAATACACGCTCGAGTGACGCAACGGTCATAGCGGTAACATAGGTTGAGACGATGAGGATCGTGGAGATTATGGCGAATCGTAGATCAGTCATCGGCTCTGCGGCTACGGCGGTGGCTGAAGGCGTGGTGAGAGATCGTGCGATGACGGGAAGCGACGGCGAGGAGGATGGTCGCCATTTGAGGATGTTGTGGATGGATGCGCGGCAAGGGTGGATTTGCAGCGGGTAGGAGAACATGACGAGGACGACGATGGCGGCGCGGCCGATCGTTGAGGCGATGGATTCTCGGTCTATAGACGTATACCAGTCAGCTTTTGTTCGTTCTGGAGGAGATTGGGGATCTGTGAGAACATACACATGGCGATGATATTGCCACCAACGTTATCGCCGAAAGAGAGGTAGCCAGTGATCGCGACGAGGATATAGATGCTGGCTGCAACGCCGATGGAGCAGAAGACGACACCGGTAGTCTGCTTACGCGAGTTATTCTGGATCTCGTTCAATATCGAGAACATCTATATCCATCAAGTTAGCCAGAGATCAGAGACACGAGATGTGAAGCGGTGAATAAACTTGCATTCTGGTGACAAGTGTACGCGAACACCATGATCGGAAAGCTCGAGAAGAATGTGACCGCCCCAGCCCACTGCAGATAGTGGACCTCTCCCCGTTCCTCCAGGGTATCACCACGCAGGAAATGCGATAGGACGATAATCACGAGATACCCGATCGATACCAGCGCCACGAACGACGTATACTTCAGCGAATCCAGTCGCCGGAGGAAAGACAGCGGAATCATAATCAACATGAATCCTGTGATCCAGAAGTGCCGGTCGACGAGATACCCAACTTCCGCCGCGTGCGGCCAAAGTCCTACCGCCACCTGCGGCATCAAGTCGCCGATGATGATAAGATAGCTTATCGCTACACCAAAGCATTTGATGGCGATAGCACCGTCAAAAACCACGGCGGCGGACGGGTATGTCAGCTGGCTGAGGGTGAAGAAGCTGGCGGTTCCACGGTCGACGTAACGGGCGCATCGGGTTTGGAGGTACAGGCCGAAACCTGCGGCGAGGCCGGAGAACACTATCATGAGAATGCCGAGAAGCATGCCCATGTGTGACATCGCCAGAGGCATCGCGAGGACACCAGCGCCGACAACTATGATTGCGTCATGTTAGTCCCTGTCGGTCGTGTTTGCTTAAAATATGGGTGTCTTCCGAATGTAACGTACTCGTGTTTAACAGGTTGACGACAGAGCTGGCGAAGGACGCCTCGCCCCGATAAGGGTTGCTTGTTGACTTTCGCCGTCGTGTCGGTCTGGTTGGATTCACGTCAGCCCTTCTGTCCACGCACGGGTCTCGACCGTTCAAACGTGGTTCTTCATACCGCCTGCTATTGCTCCGACTGCCGCCCATAGTGCTGCTCATCGTTGAGCCTCTGCTGACAGGTCGTGAACCCGCTTCTCCGGCTGGTATCGTCGCGTAGTTGACGGCCAGCGACATAGTGGCTGGTGGTTGGTGGTGGTGGTGATGGTGATGTCCTCGATGGCTAGGTTCCCTCTAGCCTGTTCCCTCGGTCTAACCGGTTCCCTCCGGCCTTCCACCACAGAAATTCTCTTAACCAAGACGTCTTGTCCGTCTTGTCGGATCCAGAGCGGTCGCTGGAGGGTGTAGATGTTGGGAAAACGGTCGGAGAAGCCGTGAGTCTTCGTTTCTACGTAGTTTTGCTCCGGTTCCGAACTTTAAAACGTGCCCGATCCGTCGTGTGGAGATCTGGTCGATGCAGGGCCCCAAAAATAGCACCCGTCGTCCCCGTACAACTGGAAGCCTTCAAGCTTTCTGGAACAAGACGGTAGGGAGGGAAGATGAGCGTAGAGAAGCCCGGAAGTCAGCAGAAATCGGTGGCAGCAGCTGGTAATGAGCGACAAGAAGGGATGGTGGTATGTCGGAGGACGTTGCAAGGTGGTCAGGGGCCCACTGCAGCACCAAAAACTGTGGTTGGCTCCTGCCGGCTTGCGTGCGCTGACGTGCGTATGCCAACTTCAGCTGTCACGAGCCGAAACTAGCGCTCTTGCCCCACGGGAGAAGTATTATCAAATCGAAGAGGTCGCGATCGAGAACAATGGCCGGAACGGTGAAGGTAGACGATGGGAATCTCGAAGTCTCGAATGATCTGAGATCTGGAAGTTCTGGACGAGAGTGCAGCCCAGAACCAGATATTTAATATCGATCACCCATGCGCCTGGCGCCAGCGTATTTAATTGTCCGCTCGGCCGGAGCTTGCCACAGCCACCGCTTGGCGTGAAGCCCTGCTTGCGCAAGCTCAAACGCTCGCGAACTAGTCGCCTTGCAATCAACTCCCTGACGGCCGCAGGAATGTAAAATTGGAATCGTCCCGTGGCGGGCGGAGGGGCAGACTTTATCACGTCCTTATCTCGCTGTAATCCGGCCAAGCAGCTAAGTTGTAACTATGTCGGCCATCGCCGTGCACGTGGTAGCTAAGAATTCAGGTTAACTCAAGTGTCGATATCTCAGTTGTCAGTTGGGTGTCATATCGTATATTGACGGATTCTATAGCCAGGGGCTGAGTCCGGGTCGGGGGTATAATTACTTAAGCTGTGACGAGCTGAGTGTATCAGCCAGGCAGACATATAGACGTCTGCGTATACATTCATTGGAGCCCTGTATAAACCTGGCATCAGTGTATATATACTGCTTTTACATCGAATTTTTACGTAGTAGTAATGATATCCAAGGCCTAAGTTGAATTGCATGCTTTAATACCAAGGTGCCTGCACGCGTTAAGACGCCTCCCGTAGGCGGATGCCTTCCGAGATCTGCTGTCCACGCATTCACAACCAATGTTACCACGTATCTTTCCCACCATCGCTCGCCTTGCAAATCAAGAGCGCATATAGTTTGATCTTAAAGCAGAGAGCTCTACTTCAAGTAGCAATTTGCAGTAGATATTGCATTGCTTTTCATAATTTCAACACTGCAAATTCATCGCCAAGCCATCGCCGCGTCACACCAAATTGGCAATATAACCACAACGGGCGAATCCACAAATTTTTTACACACAAAAACCTCGAAGCGAACGAAAGGGGGAAGACCACGGGTCAGCCAGCCGGTAGCAGAATCATGCCGAGAGCTTGGCCTTCAAGATGCCCTTCAGCGTCAGGGCATCGGCTGCGAACTTGCGGATGCCGTCGCTCAACTTCTCCGTAGCCATCTGGTCCTCGTTGAACGCGAAGCGGAACTCCGCCTCGTCGTCGATATAGCTCTTCTTCTCGATATTGAGTGCCGAGGCTGGATAGCAAGCACGTTAGCATAAATCTTTGAGCTTTAGCATTCATTTCATGCGGAGCTACGCTACTCACCACCTGCAGCGTCCAGCTTTTGTGGAACAGCAGCCTCGCTGTTATACAGCTCCTCGAGCAAGTTCGGGCTGATGGTAAGGTAATCACATCCAGCCAGCTCGGTAATCTCGCCGGTGTTACGGAAGCTGGCACCCATAACAATCGTCTTGTATCCGTGCTTCTTGTAGTAGTTGAAGATGTTACGTACACTCTCGACGCCAGGGTCCTCGGATGCGGAAAAGTCTCGTTTATGCGCTGCCTTGTGCCAATCCAGGATACGGCCGACGAAAGGCGAGATCAAGAATGCGCCGGCTTCCGCGGCAGCAATCGCCTGAGGCAAGCTGAACATGAGGGTCAGGTTGCAGTTGATCCCGTGCTTGGACTGCAGCTCACGGGCGGCTTGGATGCCCTCCCAGGTGCTCGCAATCTTGATCAGGATGCGGTCCTTCGAGATTCCGATAGACTCGTACAGCTCGATGATGTGCAGGGCCTTGTTGATCGAAGCTTGCTTGTCGAAGGAGAAGCGTGCGTCAACTTCCGTCGAGACCCGGCCGGGGACGATGTTGAGGATCTCCTTGCCAAACTCGACCAACAGACGGTCCAGCGAGGCGTCGACCTGCTCGTCGATGGTGGAGCCCTGGAAGCCGCTTTGTTAGTATCTACGACCACTACCACTGCTATCACCTCCCACACCCAACCCCCTCAGAGCGGTTACTCGTGGCAACTTACATGAGACTTGCCATACTCAAGGGCGGTATCGATCAGCTTGGCGTACTCGGGCTTCTTCGCGGCAGCTAGGATGAGCGAGGGGTTCGTCGTGGCATCCTGCGGCTTGTACTTGTGGATAGTGGCAAAGTCGCCTAGCATGAAGGTTCATCAGTATGAGATATCAGTCTCCAAATCACAACGAGGAGCTGCTGAGAGCATACCGGAGTCGCAAACAACGGTCTATAGCCAAATGTCAGCATGCGGTTCTACAGCGGCACCGCGGAGCAGTATGGTGGGGTTAGCTAGCTCGCGGGGTACGTACCGTGCCGGTGGCCTTGAGTTGATCAAGCGAGGAGACCATTGCGAAGGTATCGTTTCAGGATCGATTATCTAGCTTTCAATGCTCTGTAGTCAAGCAGAGGGGTAGCAGTTCAGCAATTGATGATGGTGAGATTGGATTCAGAAGAGTAGGTTTGGTAGCGGGGCTATTATTCTAATTTAGCTTCGGCGGCGAGCCGTGAGCTAACTGTATGATCTAATCAACCGGCACCCTTGTCATAGAGAACTCACACTCACCTTGCAAATTGTTTTCTTCGATCGAATTTTTCCGGTTATTCAACAGACTGACGCGGACCGATGGTTTGAATCCTACAATGATGGTAATTTGCCATGGCCACGGGAGTACAATCGGCTTTTATATACCATCGCACAATCAATTCTGCCGGCCGTTAACGATCCGGATAGAATTCCGTTGGGGCCCGGCCTCGTCGCGAGTGGGGGAACTCAAACGCCTACGGAACCAACATGGTAACAGACACTCGGCCGGCCTCGTTCTAGCGCACGTGCATATGTAAGCAGATAACTAAGCCATGAAGCCGTATCCAAGGCCCCGCGTCGTCGGCTTAATCACATTTCGTGATGGTTCGTCGATAGGGCGATTAGTAACGGTTTGGCGGATGATTACTTCAGCTGACAGATACTTGCCCGTTGACGTCATTTCGCCAACGCGTCGTCTCTGGACGTCAACACGGTGGGTAGGCCAGACCTCTTCAACTGTTGAAATGCCGCGGAGATGCACGTGGGCATGCTCCGGAATCGTGCTCTCAATTTTTACGAGACAATGTCGGGCGAGAAAATTTGTGTAGTCAACGTGTGCTTTGCAAGACAAGAAGCTTGGCTTTAATGAAACTAGACGATTGCCTAATTGCACGAGCAGATGCATATGCCGGTTCTCTATCGAGTTGACTATCGAGTTACCTCTGCACCAGCGTCTGCACCTTTTTCCTATACATTTCTAGATAGAAAAATCTTTCGTATTTTACAAATTTATCTGCCTGAAACTAAATCTCGGTTTTACGTGGTCTCATAAACTCTCATGTCTCTTATTTTTCCTTAATCCCAAACAGATATATCGTTCCCGAAAGACATGATTTTTGTTGCTTGCTTTGATTAATCGATTAAACTCTGAGAAATGCAAATCAATAAAGCCAGAGGACGGTCAACAGCGTGTGATAGTGATTTTTGATATTGATCGATCGTGAAGAGCCCAAAATTTAAAGATATATGCAATTATAGTTATTGCATTGGCATCTACGTAGTTAGTATACACGTATACATTTCAAGAATCACTCGCTCACTTGATTGAACACCACCATACTTTGTCACAGGATAATATATATACAACTCCGGCAATCATGAAACCGGACGCACCATGTACCGGAAAGTGTATTTCCCAAACTCTCCAAGATCGTAATCACTGCTTCCCAACTCCTGAAATCCAGCCTTCCGATAAAGTTGATTCCCAGCAGGGGATGCATGGCACCAACATGCAAGCTTTTCGGCATCGGCTCGGTCAACTCCCCATTTGACGAGCTGAGACCCTACCCCTTGGCACTGGTACTCAGGGCTTGTCACGAGCCCTTGGAGAACGAGGTATTTATTCTCCGCCATCGAGTCGAGTTCCCATTTCACCTGGTCGTTGCGCATCTGACGGCCCACCACACGAGCCGGCGTGTCTGGTGTTTTCGGCTTGGAGGGCGGTGGTGCATCTGTCGTGACTCCGGTCTCTGACGGCGGGGCTGTCCCATTAACGTTCCTCTCTTTGGTATCTTTCGCAACAGATGGGGCTTGTTTCTCGGCGTTGTCGACGGTCTTGGTCAACCAACACGCCCAGCCGATTATAGTCCCATCTTCATTAACCGCTTTGACCAACCAAACCGTTGGATCAGAGATCCAAGCGTTGATAGATCTCTCCATCAGGCTTTCATGTGCGCCTGATGGTTTGCCGTAGAGCATGAAGTTCGAGAATTGGTCGGCCTTGAATGCTTTCGAGTGGACTCGGACGAGCTCTGGAATGTCGCTTTCGACGATTTCCTGTAGAGAAATCCCCATTGTGCTGACCGGCTCTAATCGAGAGGAGTGATCTGCTTGATTGAATATATAGATACGGTGTTCAATGTGGATGGGTATGCACTGAGCGCGGAAGAGGATGAAAGAGGTAAAGAGAGACAAGATAAAAGAGTTCAGACGTCTCATTTAATATTTCTACCCCTGCTCGACCTACTCAAATTCATATTACTTCGCCGTTGGCAGCTTGTTCTACGAGGCAACTCAAATCGTATAAGTGGCGCTATTACGCTACTTGCTTCTACCTCGAAGGTTGCATGTTCATACCCTACGGTTATATTCAATCTCACTGATCAAGTACTGGTATCACCGAGTTATATTACATATATGATCCTCATTCTAAATAAAATAAAAGCCCGTCTCCGTAGACCTATCTATATCTCGGAGCCACAACCCTACGTTTCGATATTATCGTTCTCATAGAAAATCTGCCCAGATGCCAACATCTCCTTCCGCTTACCCGCTGCCCAATTCTTATAATCCGGCTCCTGCTTCTCCCAGTCTGTCACCACCCCATAATCCAAAACGAACTGGAAGTCCGCCCATCCCAGCGGATCACCAGTGATGACCTTGCTGGTATTAAAGCCAGTCCTGAACGGCCGGTCCTGAGCCCACTTCTGTATCGCGTCAAAGTCGCGACAGGTATGTGTAACGCTTGAAATCCCCTTGGCCTTTCCGTCTCGCGGGTCCCGCGCCCAGACGAAGGGAGAAATGTCCGAGTGACACATTATCGCCTGCCGGATCATATCCACGCAATGGTCGAGATGGCGCATATTAGTTTCATCTTCGTCGCCGCGCATGAGAGTGGTATTCCAGAGGGCCATGCGGATTGCATTCTATACAGTGATTCTTGTTAGTATATTCGCCACAAATTATTTGCAGGACAGAACGCTCAACTCACCAGGCAATGCAGTTGGTGGAAAACTGCTAGTGAGGTAATGTAATATTCGGGGTCATCGGGGATTGGGAGAGTTTTGTTATGCATAGGCGCAGCTTCCGCGGCGTTGATCCGAGTCAGACCGTGAATGAAAAGTGCAGTCCATGCATCGTTGCTTTTCTTCGCTGGAGGGCCTTGATAGATGGTTTTCCCGTAATTGAGGCCACTGTCGAATAGCCTAGTGGTATATTTGACGGCGCCTGCCGCCGGAGCTGTTCTTGGGTCAGTATTTTCTCTCTGAGATATCTTTATTGGACTTGGCTTACAGTATGTGAGCTGTGGATTCAGGATATTCGTGGCTTTCGCATTGAGGTATAGCATCACCGTGGTGAAACCAAAGAATAGTGTAAGAGTAACATGAAGGAATTGGATATAGTGTGAATATGATCGGTATGTCGTTTCAATGCCATGAAATGGCGAAATTTCTATTTGGGACTCGCATTTGTCCTGCTGTTCTTCTTTTTCGCTGAGGAGGACGCTTTCACTGTCGAAAGACTCCTCTGATTTTCGCTCAGGTATGAAGCTGTACACAAAGCGGCGAAAATAAACCATTCCGTAAATCAATCAAGAAAACGAACTTTAGCAGAAAAAAAGTAGCATCAAGGCATACGGGTATCTGGGGAATTCATGATACAGTAAAAAGGTAGATGTATCTTGGGGTGGGGTTGGATATACTATGAGCATGATCATATGACAAAGATGACCCCCCGGCTTAGTCCCCCATCTCTGCACGTAAAAGTCGTCAACAATATGCTCCGATCATCAGTTGATCCAGCTGCGCAGCCTGGGACGCTATACATTAGTTGCCCTGCCCCCCGCGGCCCTTGGCTTCGAGGCTCAGCCGGGCCAGGCCCTTGGTATTACATTGCGATACCGCTGGGATCTCATGCATCTGTTGACTTATCCTGAAGAATATTCGAATATCGCAGGGTTGGCACAAGGCCAAGGCAACGTTACCTGCACGATGGATACATAGTTCTTTCGGCCGAGGTATGTGGGATGGTCCATGTCCCACTTGCCTGTTCCGTGCAACGTCCTTTCAACAGCCGAACTACCCTTTTGAGTAAAGCATCCAGACGTCAAAATACCACATCATGGTATACCGGTATCACTAATCAATGAATATACACAAGGTTGTGATTGTATCCTAGACGTCTTACTTTTTTGCGTTTGTTCCATCTGAGTCTGGCTAAGCTTTCCTGGCACCGTGAACAGAGCTCATGGCGAATACGAGATCAGGCGACCTGCAGGTCCCAATTCCGAGACGCGATAGCAATGTATGAAGCATTTTAACAAATATGAGCTATATGAGATGGATAAGCACTATGGGCAATAGCACGACTAGGTAGGGGCTGCAATCCAGAATAATGAATGGTATAGTTCCACCTACCCAATTAGTTCTCTTACCTCGTATCGGCGTCGCGGCGTCGGCGCAAGCTTGGTTCCTGCAGTATAGCAAGTACTTACCTAGGTAGTTAGCAGATAGTTGAATCATTCAGTTCAGCCACCCTCATACAGAGCTATCTCATAGTACGTACTAGCCTCACCGACAGTCTTTTCCCATCCTCTTCGACAGGTTGTTTCCACACTCGACCGGTAAATACTATCAAACAACAACATGGCACCAAAGGGACAGCGTACCTCCTCTTGCCAATGGCTTTTTGGACTTTTCGTCGGCTTTATCATTGTTGTTACCGTCACTCTCGCCGTCTTCAGAGATCAAGTTGTATCGGCCATTAGAACCCTCGATGTAGTCCATCCCGTCTGCTCTCCCGCAGCGGCATCTCAATCGAGCTCGTCCCATGACCATGGGCATATGCATCACCACAAACATACCGAGAAGCAGCCAAATGTACCCACGATCTATGCAGACCTTAAAATTTTGGAGGAGCTTCCAAAGGCCAATGTTCTCTGGGTGAATAAGACTGCCGGTTCGAAACCCGAAGCATGGGGTATCTCTATGTTTCATGCTCTGCACTGCATCAAGATGTGGAAAGATTCGCTCTCTCCAGCTACTATGATGAATCAACATGTGCATAGCGAGAGCGAGTACGCTGAGCATGCGGAACACTGCATCAACTATCTTGTTCAGGTAAGAACTTTGATGTATGATTTCAATATATCAGTTTGTTGCTAACATATTTGCATAGTCCATCATGTGTGCGGGAGATGCGACAATTGAGCCAGCGGAGAACATTGTGGTTAATAACAAGCATGGAAGAAGAATCCATGGGATGGGATATACCCATCAGTGCAAAGATACAAGTTTTCTGTTCGAGATGAATGGTAAAGAGGTGGACCTCTGGGATTGGAAGCAAGGCGATACGTTGTATAGTGTATTCAAGTAGATTTCGAATTTCTTAGATGAGCAATGAATTTATTTTCCATCCTTTATTCCATGGATTGGATTCATTTGATCAAAAACATTCCATTAAGACGCGCGTGTACGAATAAAAATCTAATCTATAGCTATACTCAAAGACAATCTCCCGATTCTCCAGATCTACAACCGCCTTGTTCATCACGATGATCAACCCCATCCCATGAACCTGTGAACGTCCTCTCTAGTGCCCACTCACGAACCTGTGGAGAATTTCACTTTAGCTATAGAGGTAATGGCGAGTATAGAGGGGAATCATACCGCTTCAAAGTTACGGCACGTATGTACCACATTGGCATACGCGTGGACTGCCTGGGCTTCTTCGCTCCACTGAAACACATAGGGTGTGACATCCGAGAAACACTGAACAGATTGTCTTATGATATTGATGCAGTGATCAAGATGAATTATTCCATTCAAACCATGTGGTTTGTAGGTCTCCGGACGCTTGACCGTGAATGGGTTATATGTGCTATTCCATTGGTCATCGTAGAAATACCACAGGGACTGTCGTATTCGGTCCTATTATGATATGTCAGTTGTATGTCCCCAAGCTGGAATTGAAGAGCTATTTCTCCGCACCAGACAGTGTAAGTCATGGAAGACCGAAATCACAACAAGATAGTCATCGCTATCAGTAGTTGCAGCAATTGTTTTGTTAGGTAGCTGTGCTGCTTCGGCTTTGCTGATACGCGAGTTTCCTACTCGATAGAGTTGTTTCCAGCGTTGATTGATTTCAGAATCGGGGTAACCAGTGTAGGCGCTATTGTCGTGGAATGAGCTTTCAAATGTCTTGAGTTCATAATGAATAGCATCTTGTACAGGAGCTAGATGCAAGTTATGAATATCAGTTCCCGATAGTAACAATATCCTCCCTCCATGGGTGGGATACCGGCTCTTACAGTATATTAGCTGTGGAAAGTGAGATGAATGACTTGACTCTGGATGTCGGTGAGAGATGTAGAGAAGGCCGATAAGAAAGATATTCAGTATCACTGAGAGTCCAAATGAGAGTTCATAGGACGAGAATACTGCCAGTCGCTTCCACCAGCTTTGAGAAACAACATTGATATGTTCAGCTTGCCCATCTTCCTCTTCTCTAGGAACACGGGCATACTTTTGGCTAACGTTAACAGTGAACATTCTAACAGGTGGACGCTAGGGGAACGGTATGGCTTTGGAATTCTATGTTTGAACAGTGTGTGCTAGAGAAAAAAACCATTATGGACTCATGCGTATGCATATGCCAATTCGTAGCGCCCAGTCCCCGATTTCTCTGGAGAATGAAGTCTCGATCGACACAAAAGATCCACCATATGAATCTGCTGATGCGTAATCATGAATTCGAACCGCCTCGACTTGTAGTATTCCGTCCCGCAGCGCTATTGACTTTTTGCTCCTGGTCGCATTTCTCCTTACCACATACCCGAATAGTCGATGCTGGGGTGATACGTACGACATCCTTGCAACACAACGACATGCGGTGATAAGCCGACAACCCCCACATGACGTTGCACGTTGATGGCGAGTCAGTTTCTAGCCAAAAAGGGAGGGTGGACAAGTGGTAAGCATATGGTATTTGTCCTCGAAGACAATGCCATTTTGCTCATTTGCTTCTTTTTCACGAACAAGGATGGGTTACAAGCAACACAATGAAGCCCACAAATTAGACGTTGCAGGTTATCATAAGGTTTCATTGGCTTGAAACGGCGCGAACACTATGCATGCACAGATCTTCTGGGAATCCTCGGTCCATAATCAAAACCGGTTGAGCCTTGACTCTATATTGCGTTTTTAAGTTTACTAATCGTCCTGGGGCCGTGAGGCTCCGCCCAGTCACCGAGGTCTACACCTGCTGCATATATCTAGACATTCGAAGGCTGACATTTCACCTACGTAGGAGATACGAGCTGCGATGAGCAACTCCCGGATAGAATCCTGGAAGAATGTTCATCATGAACATCGAGTCTAACCGCTAGTCGAGCATGGGCACTCAAGAATATTCGTCGGGTGCAAGTCTTGTCTTGCGTAACATCGTGCCGTGCCCCTCTTCCAAAATGGAGAGGAAAAAATTTTCCAAAACTAGACTATCGTATTCGGAAGCCCTGAAACCCACATGTCTGCTGAACAGGCATATATAGCCTTGGTTATAAACTCTACGGTATACCGATTTCGCTGTCAGACCCAGTATAACGATTATTCTTTCGAGCTCATACCGTATGTTTCCTCTCCATTTCACTGTGTCGGTTATTTATCCTAACATAGGGCTTGTGTAATCAGAAGATGAAGGTTATCGCAAAGTTTGCTCTTCTTGCCCTTGCGGCAGGCGTTAGTGCCCTTCCTACACCTCACGGACCTCACGGCGACTCGGTTGCCCCCGTCCCTCGATCGAATGATGCCACCGATGCTGCCCTCTATGGACCCGTAGACTGGGATAAGAAGAAAAAGCGTGGTGACGACTCGACCGATGCTGCCCTCTACGGACCTGTTGATTGGGACAAGAAAAAACGTGGAGACGCTACCACTGACGGCGCCTTGTATGGACCCGTCGACTGGGATGACAGCAAAAAGAAGCGTGGGAATGATGCCACCGACGCCGCCCTCTACGGGCCAGTAGATTGGGACAAGAAGACGAAGCGTGGCGACGACTCAACCGATGCCGCTCTCTACGGACCCGTGGACTGGGATAAGAAGAAGCGCGGTGATGCCTCGACCGACGGTGCCTTGTATGGGCCCGTTGACTGGGACGACAGCAAGAGAAAACGTGGAAATGATGCCACCGATGCTGCTCTCTACGGACCTGTAGACTGGGATAAGAAGAAACGTGGCGACGACTCGACGGACGCCGCTCTTTATGGCCCTGTTGATTGGGACTAAACGGATGCAGGTGAGCCTTTCTTGCCAACATGCTCTTATATAATCTTATGATCAATCTAACTTCGATAGCATCAGAGCATGGGCGGCAGCTGAAAGAGAATCCGAGTGCTTCGACGCTGAGGACTTGAGGTTGATGATCCAGGTTATATTATGTGGCCAATTATTTGCAAACTTTGCCCGCAGAATTGCCGTCCCATATTACAAATTAAACTTCTAGATCTATCTGCAATTAATTCCCACACGCGAGACCAGTTGTAGCCGAAGTGAGGGGTAATGCCCCACAATGTATTTTCTGAATATCTGGGTTGTAGATTTCCGTCCTCTTACCGAGGGTCTTGTCCATCCTGGTTTATTACTAGTATACTATGATTTTGCAGTACTTGCATGAAGGTAGAATGTCGTCGACAACACGAAACCATGGTGAACGAACAATTCCTGCCAACATGCCAACCTATACAGAACTGGTCATAGTGTGACTCTATAACTTGGGGTTAAATGACATGACAGCCGATTTGTACTTTGCTATGTAGGGAGTGTAATCGGAAAGAGCATTTGCCTGCTGCTATGTCTAACCTCTCCAGATATTCCGCTGGGTAACCCCTACACGTATGATTTGATCCAACGCAATGTGCAGCCGAGATTTGGATCCATCTGGCTTGCAGTGAGAAATGTTGTCACAACTAGATTAGTTGGCAGCCAAAGATGCAATGATTTACAGGATTCGGGAATTTTTATCACCACCTTAGCTATTGCAAAAGTTGAGGTATACAATACTGATCTTCGCTCATGATACATGTGCAGAGGTTACAAAACATCTTCGCTGGCCCCTAGGATCTGTCCCTCGTGGAGTTCATTGATTCTTAGCTGTAATCGACCTTCCTGATTCTAGAGGAAAATTTTGTCTTGTCTGATGTTGGCCATTGGGTAAAGAGCGAGAGGAGCTTGGCCATCTTTTTAAATATCGAATAGAGCTTGCGCATGTGTCTGATCCTTTTGATAATAGAACTTACATTGATGAAGTACTTGTTCGGGAAAAAACACCGTGGGCTGCATTATTCAGTTCAATTCTCGAGATCAAGCATCCAACTCTATTTATTGGACAAGTTGACAAGTATAAATATGTATATCTTTTATTCTAGAGCGGCATGGCACTCGAAAAATCAATTTTGAGTTTTCGCTTCCAGCAGTTCGGATACGCTTATAAGGACGAATCTGGTGAAGCGAATGATAAAAGTTGATTATGAGGTAAATAGGATCCCGAGGTAGACTCCTTTGCGTCCAGCGTCTGGGTTACGAGACAAATCGACTCTATGGGAAAACCATAGCTGCTTTTGCAACTCGGACATACCATTGAACTAGGCTATCCCAGCATGCTAGCACTTGAACACCGAGCATAGATGGGATAGTGCTCTTGAAAGACGAAAAAATCAAGAATTCGCTAGATGATTCGATTCTCAATGTAAATTTCCTACTGAGATTTGAAAGTCGTAAACACTAGGTAGCTTACCACTGAGTGCCTTTGAGAGTGTGTACGCTTTCAAACCACACTTCGTTCGTGTAAAGACGGGCAATACCATCAACGAGATACTCGTGCGTATACTCCATGTGCTCTTACTGATACCATCTACTATTGCACTCAACGTATGAAGTCACCAAATTTGAGGTTTTTGTGTCATCTTGTCTATCTGGAGCATGAAGTTAGCAGCGCTAATATTGTTCGATAAGTCTTGAGACCATACAGCAGCGCGTCAAGCGCTAGATTGTAACCCAAGTAGATCTTTGGTATGTTTCATAAATGTGAAAGAAATTAGATTGAAGAAGTACTAGAGGTGTAAGACCGATTCCGAGGATTTATCAATGTGATAATTTCAAATTGATTGTTCAATTAGAGCTTCGAAGCTCCACTGCAATGTGATCTCCAACTCCAACGTCAACCGATAAAGACCCCGTGGGTTAAAATTTGCCCACATCATGATACTGCATTCATTAACCAACCGGTGCATTGCATAAATTCACCTAATAGCCCAGAGTCAGAACAATGAGCTAGGTAAGCTGAGGGCAAATACTCTTGTGATGCTAAGCATAGCTACATGAATACAGGTGAAGAATGCACTGTGAGGAAGGATGTGAACATTTTACAGATGATACGGGACCATAATATAATATTGTTTTTGCTCATGCATGGCCTCGCCAAAGTACTTACATACCTACCGGTTATGGAAGCTATCTATCGCATCATATAGCATGCATATATTTTCGAACCGGGATCGAGGTAACTAGGCAGGTGGATAATGCCTAGCGAGGCCTTAGCGAGATTTGAGTCGAGCTCGAAGCCGATATAGATTGCCATTTGTCCAGGGCCTAGTAAGCTTCGAGTGGTAGATGCCCTGTACCGCTCGCAACGGCGCGGATCGCTGCGTGCGACCATTCGACGCATGGCAAACTCTATCTTAAAATTGGATCCAGTCCATGTCTCTCTGGATCTCATCCCGAAAGTTTAAATGGATACCAGGTAGATATTATACTTGCATCATGGCATACAGGACACTGGTCAATGAGTAGGTTCTAGTACCGAGCAACTACGTGAGTAGTTATAAGTTCTCACTTACACGAGGCTGAGATCATATAGGTGTGGGAATTCAACTATGAATAACTACTTACTTAGCTAGCTATCAGTCTCAAGTATTTGACAAATGCATCTCAGGCGACTTGTACAATCTCACCTGCCTATTCTTTGGGTGTACATAGTTATACTTCTCTGCCTTACCAAAGACTACTGTTTACGATTGCTTAAGGTCATATTTCGCAAGTTGTACCCGGAACGCTCCTTCTAAATTGATATGAATCCATGTTATGTTGCATGATCGATCCCTATAACGACAGGCCTACAGGTAGTGAAAGAAATCTGCCTGGAAATCGACTTATCAATGCAAGTCAGATGCCTGAGAGAGTGTTAGTTTATTTGAATAAAGCCTGGTGACAGCTGTACAATCGCTTGCGGATGCTGATATACACTTTCTTAATGTCTCGCTCTTGCAGTGTACACGGTCCGGGCTGTATGTCTGCCTAACTACTGCACTTGGCTTGCGAGGTCAGTTACCTCACGATTGTTGTATATACATGCGCAAATACGGATATTTCTTATCGGGTATCATCGGTTGATGTCACCTTTCGAACTAAATCTGCTGATATGAGCCAGGAGCAATGCATGCCTTCGGACAGCACGCATATTCAAGGTATTCCTGATCAAGTATTTAAATAACTCTTTATATCCACTGCATCTCCTCCCATTATCGGGAATCCTGGATATGAAGTGGTCAATTGTGGATAATTTATCAGCGCAATAATCTCAGTTTTACTTTGTCAGGCCCTGTTCAACGCCCTGAGGATAATATCGCAAGCACATTCATCTCAACATGCTCTTCCAATTGTTCGTCCTCGTAGTTGCTCTTGTGGCTACTGGGCTCGGCGCTGCAATACCTGTCGTCGAGGAGATTGGGAGCAAAGGTACGTGTTCACATGTGTATTTCTTATCGGCTCGGCGTCGCACATATATTGTGCACTCTATCCTAGTGGGAAACACTACGTTGGAACAAATACGAATTCATGTAGTAGTAGAATCCCAATCACTGATACAGAACGCCTCACGTTGAATCAGATTCGAGCGTTTTTTCGAATAAGAAGACTCTCGAAAAAAGAGAATACACGATCTTCTGGGACATCTGGACCAACCAGAACGCTCCTCCATCTTATCCATCCGACACGGATGATGCTTGGGCCGAGGTCAAGCTTAAGTTTCCGATGAAGCTATTCGATACCGTCTCAAGTACCGCCTACATATCCATGAACGGGTTTCTTACTCTTGACAAACCAGCTGGCCCAAAGTTGCCGGGCAACAACCGGCCACTGCCAGTCAACCCTACCGATTGCGGCTCGTCTGCTACAGGCCTAGGGTGTATGCCCAAGACCATCGTGGCGCCAATGTGGCAAGATCTATGGATTGCAACCAGCTCCGATAACTTGCTCTTTGTTTCAATGCAATACCAATCTCCAAATAGCACCACGACCGCCGGTGCTAGTTACTCATTCCTGTGGAGAGTCTGCCGCAAAAATAGCTCTAAGACAGTCGCATCGGCGAATGTCGCACAATGCAACGACAATAAGAACGTATTCATCGTGATATTGTCCTACAAAGAGAATCAGCCTGGGATTTGGAACTTCAATTACATTGGAAACGATGCGGATAAGCTGCCTGCTACCGTGGGGGTTCAGTCGTTTCCAAACTGCTCACAACGCACTTATCCTCCGTCAGTTTCTATGCGATCCAGTCTGGTTTTTGATACTAATACAGACATGAGGTGCTAGCGCGCAGCTTGCAGTGAGAGAGAGCAATATACAAGACTGCCTGCTACGATATTTAACCACTTATATATGTGATTTATGGCACGTTGCACGCATGATATAAATTCGCCCTTGCTTGTAGTACAGCAATCCTGTAAATATATTGGTTCTTTGATATTCGCTGATATATTTTGTACGAAACTTAATTACATTTCGTGAATTTGAATATCGTTCAAAAGTTAACTGAACTTTCCGATGTACATGTACGTATATCAATGCGTCATACCACACTCGATTACCTTGCATGGTGAAAACGAGCTGCATGAAAGCTTTGAAGCTTGCCCGAATTCATCGAGGCTCGGAAGATGGCCCCCTGTAGTTCTTTTCTGATATATTCCCGCGCGCCTACTTCTCTTGCATATCGAGATTTGCACAAACTCTAGAGTTCTTACAATATTAACCAAGCTAGACTTGGGTTTATAAACTATCAGCCGATACTGCATTGCAAGATCGTAGCAATGAGTTCAGGCGATCACCTCCGAGGTTAACCTAGGCTGGACATATTCGGATATCCGAGCCAGCTTAAGGAGGGAGACCTTTTTGCCGGGTTGACACCGGTCAATATATGTGATTCTGGTGCGAAAATCTGATTAGAGAGTACCCAAATGAGCGACTAATCTTCAGTGATAGCGACGGTAAGTGATAGATAGTATTGCGGTGTCTTTAGCGACAGACACATTCGGTGCAAAATAGAAAGAAAATTGCGTGCTCTTGCTAGTGTAGTTGAAAACCACTAGACAGACAAAATTGTACTGTTAACGACATCCGCATGGCCATCATCGCCTTGGTATTTTGGCCTAAGAAGCCGCCGACCTTTTTTGGGGTAGGTATCTAGATATCTCTCATCTCAATGGGTAGATCTTGGTTGTCATAAATTCCACGGATCACTTAACCCCTCGAACATCGTATATGCTCGCTTAAACTCCATCATTTGGGAACATAGGCTGACGTTTACATCTTGAGAGATGATTCAGAGTTGAACTTCGTAGAGTTTGATTGGCCAACCACATTGCTACCGACCCGGCTTACTCAGGATCAAATTTGACCTCGGCCGACTCATTGCTTCCTCGCCTGAATTTTTGTTTAGCTTCCTCCGATATATATACATTTTCAGCTGCTGGAATCGATCCTTTCCTCTCAAGAACCCCTTGCGTAAACATCCTTCTATCACTTACGCCATGGTTGCTTGGTCTCTATATCCACTGCATGGACAATATTCCGTTCGGGCCACAGCGTACTTGCATGAGACAAACTTATAGTACCATTGTCCAGTCCGCAGTCCACCCGCATATACGTGGATTCGGCGGATAAATGTGCTTGCAGAAGGCCTTGCAAGGCGCAACGACGGAGGTGTTATCAGCTTGCACAAGCTAATCAGAGAACCAGGATCAAAGAATCCGTGCAATTCTGCTTAGGTCATCAGATATCGTTTTAATGTTATCGATTCGAGATGCGGCAGTAATGGAAGTGACAAAATACGCCACTATGACAGTGAAGGATCTGCCGAAAAGGCTATCATATATTCTCTTCACTAGATACTCGAGTGTTACCCGATATTCTGCAAGTATGGGTCGATGACGCGGCTACGTGGCCACACGATGGTTCCTTTCGATTCTGCAACATCCATGAACTGACTTAGAAGGATGGTAAACCCATCTAGCCTGAGAAAAAGGTCCTGAGTATCGTAATGTGGACGGCCGGTATATTTCATCGACTTGGCTTAGCTTGAGCGCGCATTTTCTGCGAACCTTTTTCGTGGATACCATGGCCGCATGATATCATCAGATGATAAACCGGCGACTGTCGACCACGGTTGGGCCTCTGTGCTTGCCGGGCGATGAGGACTTGGATTTCTTCTGCTGGAGCTGAAGTGAGGCCTCGGCTTCTGCTCTTTCTCTGTAAAGGCGCTTGAGTTGGAGTTCAAGCGATTGATGCCGACGGGAGAATTTGTACTCCTCATCTATACGGAAGTTAGCTCTCCTAGCTTCATCTAAATCCATCCCCTGCCGCACTGAGGCCTCGATTGCTGCTTCTTCTTCTTTGCGAAATAGCTCGACTTCGGCATCAAGCTCTTGCTGCTTCTTGAGGAGGAACTGCAGTCGCTCATTCGATTCTTTAGAATGTATGAAACTAAAATCCTCCTCAACATCCTCAACATCCTCAGTATCCTCCCAATCCTCTTCATCCTCCTCTGACAAATACGGCTCCGATGAGGCGTAGTCTACACTGCTCGACGGACGCGCGGGGGGGGTGTTGGGGCCAGGAGAGGAGAGTCTTGAGTATCCCGAGGTGGTAAATCGGAGGCACCGTCCCTTACAGGAGGAGCTTCGCTGGCTTGTTTGTCTGCGAGCGAGAGTTCGTCGCTGTCGATCAGCGACAAATAACTTGCAGGCACGATACCTCTCTTGCCATTGGCATTACGCGCGTCCCACCATTCTTCGAGGGTAGTGTCCACTTCAAGGATTTCTCCTTTCTGAAACGAGAGCTCTTTACTTCCTGGGACTGCAACATATGTCCATGTGGCTCGCGCGCGGTGTGGATACTCTTGGATCTCCCCGATCCCTTCTGAGGTTATGTCATCTCCGGAGTCAGCATGTCCTGGCTTTTGCTCGTGCATTGCCTCTTCATTGATGCGCTGCTGTGAAGTATTAACACCGTCGCCGTCAAGGAAGATGCTTCCAACCTCTTCTCCCGACTCCAGAAGTTGTTTCTGAAGCTCTCTTCTTTGACGCAGTAACTCTGCAAGTTCTAGATTATCGGAAGCTGAAAGGTCTTCATCCGTCTCGTCTTCGGAGTCCGTCACATATGTAACCTGAGCGACATATGCAGGCTTGACGCGCATGGCGTCTGACCTCCCGCTACCCCAGGTCGTACTACTAATACCGGAGCCCGCCTTAACACTCGAGTTACGAGACCAGGCACGTTCTCTTGAGCCCTCGTCATCCGCATACGCCTTCTGCGAAATTGCGTCATTCTCACCATCCTCATTGCTTTCGTCGTTGCTTCCCTCGTGCTCTTCACCACCATTTCTAGGAAGCGAAAACAGGGAAAACCTCTCCAGGTGCAGCGCAATGTGTTTCTGCATTGCGCTCGTAGTCTCCACTGTCACCAGGCATACTGGGCAGGACCTATCGGGAACATCCAAACTTGATTCACCGGCTTGCACGATAACCCCTAATGGTACAGAATCATCGGAGTCGAGATGTTCGTCCCGAATATGCACCTCATATTCCCGAGCGCTGTGGAATATCTGCGTAAGGTGCTCTGGACAGCGAAAAACTCGACGATGCATCGAGTTTTCATGCTGTGCCCATGCCTGACGCGAGTCGTAAAGCTGGTCTGGAGTCTTGCAGTCTTTGTACGTGCAAACATAAGGGCGAAGATCGTGAATTAGATGAGCTCTATAAGATGTCCATGATATATGTCAGCACCCGAACAGCATAAATCCAGATATACGACCGATAAGGACAGAGGTATTGACGAATCTCCTTACCGCCATGCATTTACTTCCGCAATAGCCTTTGGACATGTCGTGAAACAGCAATGACACTCAATGAATCTTTCCTTGTTTGGGTTTTTGGGCGGCGGAGGGAAATCCAACGCCTCGTTTCCAGGCTTCCAGTTGGACGGAGCATATACGGATACTGAAACAGTGGATCTGTCATCCAGAATGGGTAAATGCCGAGCAATGTTTAAACGCGTCGCGGTTGTCACTGATAAAGCCATTTCGCCATTGTTTCCGAGCGTTTCCTTCAGGGCAGGGATGACTGAAGCCAATTTCTCAGGGTTACACGCTGGCAGCTGCTGCGCAGATGCATCTAGCTCAGCTGCGTCTGCGTGCAAAACGAGCTTCTCTCGATGTCTCTTCCAGTATGCGAACTGCTGCCTTCGACGCACATTCGCGCGAGCTAGGCGGCGAATCAGGTATTCGTATCCATCTAGGAGCCGGGCTTCCCGAAGTTCCCTTTCATTCGTTGAAATGTCGAAAGCTACTTCATCTTTCACACGTTTTGGACAGCGTTCCGGATTCTCACTTTGCTCTTTCAATCTTCGATAGTCCAAGAATATGGAGCGGATATAGTCCAGATCGTAATCTTCGACGACCTCCAAAAGATCTTTGCCCGTTTGTGGGTCGATTTGCTGATACGCCAACATCTTCGCAGAAGGTACTCGATAGGATGGATGGCGGATCCATGATGAGAGCTTATACAAGCGATCTATTGGGTCCCTGATACCTTCCAGGAGCGATTCTACGTCGAGTTCCGCGTTTCCGTTCGATTCATCATCCCATCCGCCGTCGAAAGAGTCTTCGATTTCGGGGACGAGATCAATTGCTGAGTCCCCGGACGTATTATGCTCGGACGTTTCGGCATTCCCACCGCAGAATTCCAGCACTATAGAAGCACACGGTTCGTTAACGCATTCGCCCAAGCTACCAATGTTGCACAATTGACGAGAAATACGACAAAATGTTGTTGAGACGAGGCGAGCAAGACCTACCATCATGCAGCGACTCGTTCAACGAAGTCATGAAACCGTGGATCGTGCTCTTCACATTGTCGGCTTCCCTGACACGATAATCGAGAGAACCATGACCAGATACGAAAAGACCCAGATTTACCGCCCAAAGCCCAAACCGATCGGCTTCCGCAGCTAATTGGGGTCCAAATGAGCTATCGAGTTCCGTATTTTCGGCCGCAAGTATGCTGATTGTTTGGAAAAGTCTCTTCGTTTCCGCCCCGACGGCCTTCAGAGCCGTCAGCTCGGGAACTTCTTCGAGCATGTCTCGTTTTGCGTGCTGCACCGTCTAGCCGGCTAGCCATATAGATGTGGCTAGAAGTATACCAGCACTAGCTTTAGCGAACCAATGTTAACAAGTTTGTTGTTCGAGAGACTGCTGGGCAAAGATTTGGCCGCGCGTGAATATTTAATTTCGTGAACATCGATCGGATCGGATCATATATCCTGCTGGTGCAGTGAAGAAATTCGCCAGTTGACCCCTCCGGATTTAACCAATGAACGTTGCGAAGTATTGATCCTCTTTACCCCGCACCTTTTCTGGTGACGGATGCATTGGCACAAGGCTGAATTAATTGTTGAGACCGCCTAAAGATATGCATCGTCGTCAAACCCAAGCTGTCGCCTGTCCTCACGAAGCTTATCATCCAGCTACCAGCATATACGCATCGACCGGATTCAAATAACCCTATACCTCCAGCGCTTGATTCCACCCTAGTTGCGCCTCGCAGGTCATCCAATTCATTGTTCCCTGGCGAAGACGTGCGCCCCAGTAGCCGAATGGAAGTCGCAGGTGTTGTGCTGGGTGCTATCCCAATAATTATCAGCGCCGTCGAAGGATACAAAAAGACCAGTCGATTCACAAAACTAGCGATCAACAAGCGAGCATGCATCAGAAACCTAGCCAATTCTTTGTCCGGCCATCGCGTAATACTAGTCGAGGTCCTCTGGAAGCTGCATCGAGACAGCGGGGTCAAAACCGTCACCTACGCTGACCCGGAACTTCTCAACTGCCTCCAGGACAAAGCCGCCCAGCAGCACTTCCGTGACTATCTAGGCGAGGATACTTACGCAGCACTCATTGGCAAAATCGAACGAAGTTGCATGACTATAAAGACAATAGCAGAGTATATTGCGGCTCTCGTGTCCGGATTGGGGGTACGTTGTATAAATCTATAGATGTTTCCCGCTTGCAAATACGTGTGTTTGTTGCTAACTATTCCGGCGGCGGACGACAGGTGCCCACCGACGAACTGAAGAAGATTATCCAAGCGAATGAGGCCCAGAAACCGAGGCAGCTCGATCTGATGCGAAGATTAAAGATAGGATTCAAAGAGAGCGATATCCGTGCTGCAATCAAGGAACTGGATGAGTCCATCGATACTATCCGGGGCCTGACCGACATCGCATGCGAAAATCGCCAGCATGCGGTAGCCAATTCGCCCAAAGCGAAGAAGCTGGCTGGAACCCTGCATCGTGTTCGAAGGCTCGCAAGCAAGCTGCATATCGCTATTGGTCGCAGCTGGAAGGCGGGTTGCCACAGCAAACACGACACCAAGCTCTTTCTCGAAGATCACCTTGGTCCGACTGTTGACGATGCATTGAATATCGTCAGCAGAACTAGCCTTGCGTCGAGTGTAACTTTTCGACTGGTGTTCGAGGCAAAGGCACTTCCGAACCCTGCCGTCTGGCACGAAGCAATCGTGCAAGTTATGGACGATGATGATTCCGACGAAGACCCGGAAATAGTAGAATGTTCTCAGTCATGCGAGCCACGCCGCAAGGCGGCCTTCGCTATCCCCGAGATCATACCGCCTAAAAGCAACACAGAAAATATTACAATGATCGCAGACATTTGCGCTACCATGGCAGTAGTCAAATCCAGTGACCCAGGTGTCACCTTTGTCGTGGCGGAAAACAGACAGTTCGGATTCATTTCACGGGACGACTGTATTCCCTCGCCTTGTTATTTCTTCGGCAGCGAGACATCACTTCAAACGCTGCTCCTTTCGGACCCAGAGCCTGGTCGCCGTGGGCCCTTGATACCCTTGCGGATGCAGATGCTCCTCGCATTCCGACTTGCATCGAATCTTCTGCAGTTACTTCAGACGAATTGGATCCAAACGGCCTGGTCGAAGGATGCGATACATTTTCCGACCTCAGGTGC
The DNA here is from genome assembly GCA_036872635.1 of Orbilia brochopaga. NCBI lineage: Eukaryota > Fungi > Ascomycota > Orbiliomycetes > Orbiliales > Orbiliaceae > Orbilia > Orbilia brochopaga. The sequence goes on along the minus strand of JAVHNQ010000011.1, from coordinate 591,259 downwards.
GAAAAACAGACCCGATTTCAGTCGGCCGTTCGTCGCTATTCAGTTCGACGACCAGACTAACGGGGCTGCGGGGCCACCGGATGCCGTCGAGCTGAGAATTGCGATCTTGGAGCTCGGGATTTTACTTCTTGAAATCTGGCATCAGGAGGCATTTGAACATTGGTGCGAAAGGTCTCTTGAAATCCAATGCAAGCCGCCCAGTGCGGCGAATTTCAAACAACGATACTTTCTGGCCACAGCTTGGCTCGCGGATAAGAGTAACGAGCCGCTGGAATTTTATCGTACGGCAGTCTCTTACTGTATATCGGGAATAGACGACAAGTCTCGAGAAGCTGGGGGACTACACAGGGACAAGACTGGGCTATGGAGCGAGCTGTGCCAGAACGTCATCGAGCCACTATCGCAGAACTGCCGGCTTTGAGGTGACTGGTCGGCATAACCGTTACAAATGGGAATGATTTGCGGCTTTGGAAAATTCTGGTCTCGTAAACTAGACCGCACGGCAGGAAACTTCTATACCTCTAGGAAAAAATCCGGGCTAGGGCTGACGTGTGGTCAGGTTTAGGGGACCAGTCCAGGGGACAAATAAATTGTCAGCCGATCAGCCGAAGCTGTATTCTGAAGACCGCATGCAGAAGCGAACCAGGCACGCCAGAAGCATTCCAAATACGCCGGCGGGGTCGTTTATGAAATTCCTATGCATAAGCGCTACCGCAATGAATAATTCAAGGCGGTCTCTTGTTAGCTTTGCGAGCTGTCGTGCGAGACTAACTGCGCACTCGCGAATCGCTTTAACCGCAATCTTGCGTTGTCAATGCCAAAATACCACAAAACCGGACTCCAACGTGACGAGATGTATCACGTTTTTCCCGCCGGAGCCGAATCCACATCCAAGAAACTCGGCAGTCCAGCGCCGACGGAGAGCATGTTTCAAACTGGGCGGCGAAGCAGCCAATTGCCAGTTTGCGTGCGCGTTTCAGCACGCTAACGCTGCCCCTTGCAGACTGAGGCTGCCCTGTCCGGCCTGCATTTTACTGGGCGAGGCATGGCCGTCTTCTTCGTTCGGGTATTTTGATTCGCTAGGAAACGATCATCACTAGTTCCTGTGTCGACGCAAGGTACCCAGTGTCGTGGGCTGCAGACGCCTGGAGCCGCTGCAATTGGGTGCACAAACTTGTATCCCTATGTAAATATATGTTGGTAGGGTTCATTGTAGGGAATATTTTAGCTGAAGTTGGTTAGTTGGATGCCCGGCCGGCACTTGTATGTTAGTTAGTCTCGAGAACGAGGGACGATTACGACGATGTGACATGGCATACATGCGTTCATACGAGTGCACACCACCATGAACACAGATGGATGGAATGTATACACCGCGGGGCGTCGGAAGCTGGGCTGCAGATAATGTAGGAGGGGTGATCTTTGCACCAGCCAGGAACCTGGGTCTTACAAATTTGCGCCATCCGCCCGTGACTAGAGTCGACTAACGAGGCCTAAGGGTCTTTAGGACGCTGGAGTTCTCTCACGATGCTACACATCAGCCGTGTGTAATGTCAATCGCTGTAGTTTATGGATCGGCTGGAGGGAGGATGGTCGTGAAAACTGATTGAAACGGCCACGGCAGGATCTGGTCGCTTCCACAAAAGTGTTTTGTCGAGTTGCATCTGTGGAGAGGGCGCTTGTTCGGAGCTAAACATAGGCCGTTGACCACCGGCTACCAATGAAAAGGCTTGGGGTCAAGGATACGTCTTTGTCGACCAACCTGGAAAAAAACACCTGTGACAGGCGCGTGGTGGGGAAACTCGAGCTCGGTGCCTGGCCGAGAACGGGCAACATTGATCAATAAATGGATGAGCGTTGAGGCCCCACAAGACACGGTTCCTTCCAATAGCAGGCATAATATGTCGACGGCACAGTAATTTTGATGTTGTGGAATACAATCCATTGTTGTGTATATATAGGCATCTGTAGACGTCGTGGAGTTTTCTTCGCTTTCAAAATCTGGTGATAGTTAGTCACTTTGTTAGGCATCACCATCATCGTTATATCATCGGCGTTTCCTTTTTCGTTTCATAGACAATCTCCCAGCCTGCGACGGGCGTGTCAGGATTTTATATATATCCTGCCGTATATATATCAGGGTCGGTATATATATATCGAAAACAGGCCGGCTGTCAGGTACAGACCCGGCATAATATAACAGGTGCTACATTTTGAAACCCCGACGAGCAGGCCTTCCTCGAGAGCCCGTGCCACCCCTTTCGCGGGCTTTCTAATAACTTTGTAACAGTTAAATCTCGGCAGGCACCCAGGTCCGTCTTTAATCTTGCTGGCCTACCTTTTCGCTCTCTCTTTTTGCGCGCGCTCTCTGTTTGATTCTTTTCTCTTCTGTCCTGGTCCTGGAGCCGGATTTGAAACCTGTGGTCATCAGCCCGTTCAGCAGCACATATCCTCCATCAGCGAGAGAGTCTAAGCACCGGCGAGAACTGAGTTCTCGTGCAAGCTGAGTTGAAGCAACAGTCAGTCGACAAGCCATTTGGTATCGATCTCAAATCGTCTTTCCGGGGTTTCGATCGTACTGGACTCGATCGACCCGTTTTTCTCCAATCCGGCAGGGCCCTGTGTATCTTTCGTATTTTTTATACTTTCAGTCCCTTCGTTTTTCTTCCTGCTTTTGGCAAGCAGGGTCTGAAGGAGAGCGAAAAACCTGCCCCTTTCTGTCCGTCAGCACAGAGTAAGCGAGCGACAAGAGCACATTTTTTGACATTCTTTGGCCTGTTCGTCTTTGGGACACATCGCGTGAACAGCCAGAGCTCCCGATTCGAGCGCATAGACGGAGCGACGAGACGACTACGTAGACGCCTTCGACGCTTGGTCGCTGTCTCCGACGCCGTTTCTTTTTCGCCTTACCCGTGGTGGCGGTAGTTGTCGCAGCGTGGTGGTGCAGTGCAGTGGAGTGGAGTGGAGAGAGCTGAAGCGGCCTGGCGAACGGGGGCGCAGCCTTCCCAGCGATAAAACCAAAACCCCTTTCCGCAGCAGCGCCTTTCCACCGCGTTGTTATTTTGCACTCAACTTTGTCGTCCAAGCGAGCGAGCGATAATCACCACCGTTTCCATCGCAATCAAACTCCCATCGATTCTGCTCTCCCTCGACAGTCGAACCTTTCGCGCCTTCGAGCCCTCGCCGTGCCCTCTGTCGAGTCCCAGGAGGCCTTCTCGTGACAATCTTCCAAATGGTCAGCTACTATCCGCAGTCGACAGCCTACACGATGAACAACAACAAGCCGCGGTATTCGCGGTCCGTGTCCAAGTTCGACATCGGCAACATCGTCGGAGACCCCTTCTTCCTGACGACGATTGGCATCTCCTTTGTACGTGGCTCCTTTGTCCCGTCTATCCGGTCTGGTCGGCGGGTTCTGTGGGAACTAGCGATGCGCGACCGCTGAACGACTGGGTGGATGGATGAATAAATGGATGATGTTCACTTTTTGCTGACTTGGTATCCTTATCGATCTTACAGCTCGCCTGGGTGATAGCTTTCGTCACATCTGCGATATCGGACGCTACGGGCAGCTTCCCGAACTTTGCCTGGTGGGCAGTCGTATACGAACTCTTCTGCATCCTCGGAGTCACAGTGGTTGTCGCGTCAAATTCGATATACAACTACAATGTCGCCGTATGTCCTCCCCAGCCTGCCCACGGTCAAGCGATTCGCTACGTCTTCGGAGTCAGCTAACATCTGTCTGTACTATCTTAGATTGTTGGATACCTGGCGAGCGGGCTGGTTCTCACGAGCTCGTCGGCTAACACCCTACTTTATCAAAAGAGCGGCTCTGAGCAAGCTGCTGCCGCTGGACACATCCTCATGTCCATGATCTCTGTGCTGTGGATATTTTACTTCGGAACCTCCCCTAATGCTGTTACACACCACTACATCGATTCGTTCGCCCAGCGACAGCCCCCGACCGACTACACAGGCCAGCCTTCAACTATCTACGACCGAAGACCCGAAACGACGATCAGCAGCAACCCAGTGCCACAGATGTACACCTCCGCACAGCTCAGCGGCCTGGAAGCCACCTCGCCGCTGCCGATGGGTGGAAGCATTGCCGACCGTAATTCGCAGATCCCGAAATTTGGCCCTGCACCCGGCACCTCTGGAGGCGCCAGTGGCAGCATGGCCGCGAAGGAGGAGAACGGAGAGACAACAGAATATCCTTACCGCGCCCGTGCCATCTACGCATACACCGCCAATCCGGAAGACGCAAACGAAATCTCCTTCCAGAAAGACGAGATTCTCGAGGTGTCCGATGTCTCTGGAAGATGGTGGCAGACGCGCAAGACCAACGGCGAGACGGGTATCGCGCCTTCGAATTATCTGATCTTGCTGTGAGAGGATTCAGTATGCATAGAAGTCGCAAACTTGGATTTGGAAGAATTTTCGCACTTTATTTTTGCAGCGAGGGGATGTGGGTGGGGGAATATGCAATGAGTGACTGGTAGGGCTTCGACGACGCAGCCTGACCATGTGGATTTACAGAGCCTGACCTGTCGTAAGATTTCTGGCCTGGTTCGCGATTTCCTATCACTCCCATTCTTCTGACCTGCATCCCGTTCATCTGGTCGTTTTGATTTGGCACGAAGGATCCGAGGTTTGGTTTGCAAGCTTGACCTCGATGCCCCGGATCTTTCGCCGTACGGATTATGAACATAAAAGCATAACAGCATTGTAATATGCGATTGTCGCCTTGATCGCGGCTTCATCCTTCCCTTCTATCCCTTTCTCCGATCTCCTTTTCCTTTCTTATATTTTGGGCGGGGCATGCTTCATTTCCTTTGATCACCATTGTTACCTCGTACATAGTGTGCCTAGTTCTTCCGTATATACCCCCCTCAATCGTCTTACACCTCTTCTCCAGCGCATCTGATTGGACGTGGAGCGAGTTCATTGGACAACTATCGCCCCAATTTCACAATTCTTCTCACTCACCACACCCTCATCACCCACACCTATATCCATGCTCGATTTTTGATTCGTTCCCTTGGAATTCTATTCTTTAGGCGTTCATCGGTTTTACAAGCTTCTGCGTCTCTTCTTTTTAATTTCTCTGTGTACGTCTATCCTTGTGCTGTCATCGCATCTCATTTCTTTTGTGACTGTCGTCTCGGGTTTTCTTCCGCGTGCCTTCCTTACCGATCGGTTCTTTTATCTCCCGTTGCACTTCCCCAATGGAAAGGAAGCCGTGAAACTGTATGATATCAGAAATACAAGTGCGATGGCTGCGCTTTCACTACTGGGGAATTATTATTAACAGGATCCGGATTGGAGAAGTACGAAGTGCGAATGCGAATGCGGCGAGACGAGCGAGATGCATCAAACATGCGGTGGCAAGCCAGCTGGTCCGAGATAAGGCTGGCTGCCGACGTGCCATCCGCATTCGATAGCTCCACTCGACGGACTGTCCGTGTAGAACAATGTAGAACGATGTAGTACGTACGTATGCGGTCAGATTATATAAATGTGCTTCGCGGGGTTGAAAACCCGCCTCTGTGGCCATTCATCTTCACTGCAATCGCCGGACTTCTGGAGTTTTAACCTACTAATTTGCGCCAACAAATTTTCCCCACAGAGCCGCTTTGATGCCGAAAGACGTTGACACCGACTTCTACAACCTTCTTTTCTCCCCGTCGGACGCCGCCTACGCCACCACCCCCGCCGGCTCCCCCGCGCCTCACAAGTCGTCAAAATCGAAGACCAAGCACCGGGATCGAGCCATAGATCCCGAGGGCGCCATAGCTACCACCAAAGAGCGGAAGCACCACAAGTCGAAGCACAAATCCTCGTCTTCCAAGGACCTTACCAGGGACAAGGACGCGGAAAGCGACATATCCAAATCCAAATCGAAGAAGAAACATAAAAAGAAGAAATCCAAGTCGAAAGCCGAATCCACGCCGTCGTCTTCCGACAGCGAGTCGGGCGAGAACGACATGTCGTCACCATTCTCGATGGACTCCGTCTCCGCCTCGCTCTCAAACCTCGCGCAATCCCACCGCGCGCAACTTGCTGCTACAGCGCTTGTGTCTGGGATTGTCGTCGGTGGGACGATATTGGGCTATCAGAGCACAAAGCGCAAGGCTCGGGCGCAGATACTCAAAGATTCGATCTCGAATGTGTCAGAGAATGAAGATGGAAGCAATATGGAACGCAGCGTTGATGTATGTGCATCTCATCACCTTCTTCTCTTCTACCCTTTTCATTATCTACTCGAATATCTATTGATCAGGATGGCATGAAGCTAACTCTCCCTTCCGTCAGCTAAGCTATCGCACTGGCTCGCCCATTCAGTTAATACCCTACCCGCTCCACGAGACGCCCCTCCCGCATACTCCACCGCCGGCGGCACCACACAGCCCCGACAAATAACGGACGCGGAGTCCGTCGCCCTCGCGCAGAAAGCGCAGACGCTCGCTGCCCAGAAGAAACCCATACCCGAAGCGTTAATACTCGAGCAGCTGTCCCGTACACAATCGTTCCTAGGCCCAGCGGGGCTGCGCATTGTCCGTTCTTCGTTCGTTATAATCGTCGGTCTCGGCGGCGTGGGTAGCTGGTGCACGACAATGCTGGTGCGCAGTGGCATTGGCCGTGTGCGGCTTATTGATTTCGACCAGGTGACGCTGTCGTCGCTGAACCGGCATTCTGTCGCCACGTTGGAGGATGTGGGGACGCCGAAGGTGTTGGCGATGAAGAAACGGTTGGAGGCCGTGGCGCCATGGGTGGAGATTGAGACTTATATGGAGATGTGGACGGAGAAGGATGCGGCGAGGCTGCTGGACGGCGAGCCGGACTGGGTTATCGATGCGATTGACAATATTGATACAAAAGTTGATTTGCTGGCTTATTGTCACACACAAGGCATTTCAGTCATCAGCTCCATGGGTGCAGTACGTAGAAACATCACAGAGCAACCGGCATATTCTACACCTAGATTTGACTCTGACCTCTATATTCTCGGTATTATAGGGCTGCAAGTCCGACCCGACACGCATCTGCGTCGGTGACATCTCAGAAACAACCGAAGATCCACTATCCAAAGCCACACGACGAATGCTCCGCCAGCGCGGCATCGCAACCGGCATCCCAGTCGTCTACTCGACCGAGAAGCCCGGCCCTGGTAAAGCCCAACTCCTCCCCGTCCCCGACGACGAGCACGAAAAGGGCAACGTCAACGAACTCGGCGTCCTCGAGAACTTCCGCGTCCGCATTCTCCCCGTCCTCGGCACCATGCCCGCAACATTTGGCCTCGCCGCCGCCAACCACGTCCTCTGCAAACTGGCTGCCTACCCACTCGAGTACCTGCCCGGCAACACGCGCTTTCGGCCGCAATTCTACGGGCAGGTTGTCAACCTGCTGCTCGCCGTGGAAAGCAGGATTCGTAACAACATACCCGGGTTGAAGGTCCCCGTAAGTGAGGCAGACGCCGGGTACGTCATGGAAGAGGTATTCGCGAGCAGGAGCGTTGTCAGCGGGTTGACGAACCGTCTGCAATTGGTACGATGGTACCCATTGCTCGGTGGTAGATATGAAGATGGAAGTTCCGGCGCCGAAGCCCTAGCGAACGGCGGAGGCGTTACCAGCGAGAAGGAGAAGGAACAGAAGGCGAAAAAGAGGATGGAGAAGATTGGTGTCGGCGTTGATGGCGCGGTGTTCATGAAGCTGACGGATCTAGTCGTTATGACGAGGGAGGAGGTCAAAGTGCATGAAAAGCGGGTGTTGATAGGAGGAGAGGCGCCGGAGGTGGTGTGGGGGAAGGATGTGCAGGAGTTGGTGGAGAAGAAGTGGAGGGAGGAGCGGTCGTTTTCGCAGTGGCGGGATTGACTGAGTCTAGTTCGTTTATATGTACAATTTGTAGATATCTCTCGACTTTATGTTCTCTAGATATGAGTACTAATGTGCAAGTTACACGAGCTTCCACGAATAACCAACCAACCCAAAACACGAGATCGCCAGCGGCAAAACTTCATCTGTGGTCAGATTCTCGTCAGTGCGCATGCCCAAGTATTAACGCTGGGTAAGAATCAGGACGCAGCTAGGCGTTCGTAGTGCGTTACACAAACCCTGTGGCAATTCGATATCGGCGGGATGTTATCTCAGGAAGATTTTGGAGGTGATAAATTTTAAAAGCAGAACTGTTCGTCTAAAGGGTTGCTCGCCTGCAAATAGCTATATTCTAATTCTAACTAAAAGTTACCTGCTAGCGCTAGCATACGAACAAGATGGCCCCTAAATCAACGGCTTAATAAAGGATAGGAAAGTCCAGCGCCCAGGAGAGGCTCACGCGCACCTATGATTCGATGTCATCCTCACTACCTTCCTCGACCTCCTCATATGGGCTCACCTGCATATTCTCCGGTGGACGTAAAGATTCTGGGCTGCTGCTCTCAGCTGCCTGAGGGCTGCCCGATGCTTCAACCCCGAGAGTCTGAAGAATCCGACGAACTTCATGATGGCCTCTCTCTATCGCTAATGAAAGCGCCGTTTCCTTGAGTCTGTTTTGAATGTCCGGCTTCGCACCCATCTGATCTGCTAGCTCCTTGACGACATTCGCATACCCTTTCCGCGCGGCCAGATGCAGTGCAGTATTCCCGTCCGCGTTCTGAAGATTCATGGTTAGATGCCGATCCCGACTATGGCTCAACAGTACCTTCACGACCCCTAAGTGACCTCCATTAGCGGCATCATGCAGTGCCGTGGACCCCTCGCAATCTAATGCACTGATATCGGCGCCGTACTCGCGCAACTTCACAACAAGGTTGTGGTCGCCCCTTCCTGCCGCGATATGTAATGCAGTCATACCACTAGGCTTGAGTTTTGCATTCACATTGGCGCCCTTCTTTAGCAGTATCTCGCATAGCTTTTGACTGATTGACGCGGCGTCGTGCAAGGGGGTTGTATGACAAGTGCTGGTCTTGACATTCGGAGTCCCACCGGGTGCCGCGAGGAGCACCTCTAGAATGTCGTAGGCACCTATGCGGCATGCCTGATGCACTGGTGTAGAGTCATTGCTGAATGCAGAGCATGGCTTTCCTGGGTCGGCGCCATGTTCGAGTAACAGCTTCACCATGAGGATGTTGCGGCGGTTTATGGCGAGTGAAAGGGGAGTCGCATCGCCTCCGAGCATCTCGCCAAGGTACACTTCGTTCCTTTCTTTCTCAGATAGTGAACTAGAAGCTAAAATCCGGCTTTTGGTATCTGCATCCAAGTACCTGGAGGAACGTTTATCGCGTTAGTGAGATTCTGGGGGCTGTCTTGATTATAAGTCTTCATTCATTCATGAACTCGTACCAGCTGAATTGCTCGTGATATTTTTCGTAATCGGCTGCGTGTGCTTGGAAATCAGGATCGGCGGGAACAACAGTTCCTTTTTTCCTGGCTTTATAAGGATCGTCGTCATCGGTATCATCGGGACCATCCAGCAACCAGCTCGCGACTTGATAGAGTCCTGCATCCACCGCAATGCGGAGTAGCTGACCGAGAATGTACTCAGTCTCTGCCTGTTCTATTTTCTTTCCTTGCTTTAAATTTCTTCTCTTTTCTCGAGCTCGCCTGAGCTTAGAGCGGATACCTCCAAAGATTTCATGTTGCCGTTTTTCTTGTTCCCTATCGGCAGCTGCGATTCGAGAATTCCGGTACAGAGACATTAGCTTGACTGTATTCGTGGGATGTAGATAGTTTTGTATGTGCATATATCGAGTGGTTGGCTACTGGGTCACCAGACAATAATACCTATTCTTTTACCGATTTCTTCTTCGCCATCTTCGATGAGTTCATCCACAAAGCGCAAAATCGTTGTATAAGCGCGATTATCCTGACCAGTGAACTTGACAAGGGAGGAATGGTCGCCATCAGCATCTTGCTGTTCTTCAAGGTCGCCGATGCCCAGAACCGCTGACTCTTTGGAAACAACTATAATGTAGGGTCCGCTGCGGCTCCACTGGCCAGTTTCTGCATTCTGGAGTATTTTGTCTCCATCAGCGGTTTATAAATCCTTTATGGCCGTGCTCATATAGCTCTTTGGTTCAGTGGGGAAGCTCTACCTTGATAAGGCTTTTTGTTTTCAATGTTTCGTAGAATGTTATCACGCGAGTATTCGTATCACCGAGTAATCTTCGGAAGCCGATTGTATTAAGGTTGATGGTCTTGCCTTCATAACTGATGTTTTTCATGAGAGTGAGGCCATGGTCGTATTCCTCAGGCTCAGACTCGAGCTGTACGTCTACGTCGTCAAGATTTATTCCTGTCCAAGGCACACCGAAAGAGCATATTCCTAAAATTGAATGGAAGATCGATCCGAACTCCTTTTTCTCCCAAAATGCCAGTGTATATGCCTATCTCATGCGTAACTATGCCGTCAGAATCACGTACCATGGTACCAGCGCTGTTTATGATGTTCGGTGTTTCAGGCCGATACGGATTTTACCTGTGCTATGACGAGTCCTCCGTAACTGTGGCCTATGAGTAATAGAGGCCTTTCTCTTTCCTGTCAAGAATACAATGCTCACACTCTCAGCTGTGTTTGATGGACGAAAAAATGAACAGTGTATGTATTTAAAACAGTGATCAGGACAGGGTCAGTATGGTATCAGCGTACCTCATCCCCACTCCTAGCTTTGTTGAGTTCCCTGAGAAGCCCCCTGGCATAGTCGATAGTCCCGTGCACCGCGTTGTCCTTCGTTCTCGCATTGTAGCCATATGTCATCACACGACAGTAAGGCCCCACGTCTTCTTCATCTGGAAGAAAGTCCCGGAGCCACATGGTTCTCTCCTGGCCCTCCAGGGGTCCTGTCCATGACCCGAACGCATGAGCGTTAAGCCCAGTCAGGGCGACAACACTAGAAATGCCGGTGAATTTACGAACATTAGCATAGATGCGCTTGCCTCACTTAAATTAACCATAGAGGAGTCGATATTGATACCGAGGCCGAAGCTAAGGTTGTATACCAGCCACTTCATATCAATGATATATATGTAGTCTACGGAGTTGACTCACTCAATTGCAATCTGCTTCTCCGGAACATAGAGCTGAGTGAGCCCCCAGAAGTCCGAGTCTATCTTTATTGGAGTCCTAGAATTGCTGCTCGGAGGCTTTAGGAAGAATTTGCCTTCGGGATTGTCTTTACTAGGCTTAAAGCGCTCCGGCGGCCCCTTGTGGAATTGGAAGATCGCCATCTGCTTACTGGGCCTAACAGGGTCTGGCGTGAGGTCAAGTCTCTGAACTTCAACCCCATTACTTCGTTCTTCGTCGGTGATCTGATCTTGCACCAACTTCTCGAAATCGGTCTTCTTGATTTTACCACTTATATTTGTGGCCCGGAATGCTCCGCTCCGGTTCTTGTTGACGGTTCCAGCATCCTTTGGGGGTTTCGGGATAGGATCACTGAGTGGTTTGGAGCCCGACTTACTCGAGCTGCGGTTCCATATTCCGCCCATCTGGTATTTCTTTCGCCCAATTTAGAATACCGTCGAAAAATTCTGGGTAAAGCTCATGAGAGTTAACAACCTTCCCTGCTTGCAGATGAGATGTGAAATTCGAAGTCTTCTATGAAGGTTGTAATAAAAACAATCTATATTGAGAACGAATGACTGTATCAGGCCACGCGCACGACACAGTGATATATTCGATATGCAATCCGAATTATGTTATATTTCCAAATTCTAGTCGAGAGACCTGATATGTACTTTGAAAAGTTGCACTCCCATAGCCTGCGCGTATGCACAATGGCCGTTCAAGGGCCCTGCATCTTTCGATCCGGCGAGCTTTAATCCGTCCCACAAGTTGGCACTTGCTTCAGAGCCTAATTACTTTTGAGAAAATACGTCTGTCTTTGACATCCCCGGTGCATCTAGGTATACGACAAGGGCCTGAACGCGTCGAGCACTTGAAAATTTTACACGTATGCACTTAGATATCATGTGCTTCATGTACGATGAATTGTGATATGTAAGTGAATTTTCTTTTTGAAGAGGGCGTATCGACATACACCTGCACTGTATGCAGGATCATGCAAGGAATAATTACTATCCGCCGCCAGCTATCTTTCTCGAAGCACTTTAAGAACGATTCTGCAGGGCAATTACCCAGTCATCCTTGACAACAATTCTGTTTGACTCGGCCGGACCAACGCCACCGACATCATAGTGCTGAGAAAGGACGTGCGTCGAGAAAGAATTATTTGCCAGACAAGTGGGACAGCTATCCACGTCAGATATGCATGCGCATCATTGCATAGTGTTCTAATTGGAGTTTAATTTCTCGGCATCCTTAGCTCGTAGAATTGCTTTTTATTCCGAGTCGATTTCTCCTAAAGAAGCATTCTCAAAAGCCCCCGCTTCAGATACCCCTCTATCGCCGCGCCAGCGCATCTCGTTGTGCCTTTCTCAACAGGAAATAGTGGCACCGAGATAGATGTGCACAAGCGCAACAACAAAGCATAGACCCCCTGAACAATACGAAGTTATACCGAGTTACACACGTCAGCAACACATATGGTCAATGAGAAATGAGACGAGTTATACGGCTAACAGTAACGGCCCCTAGCTGTACCAAATGACCAGACGTCTATCGGGAGGTCCGGTTCTAATCGTCCGCATTGTGAAATTTATTTGGTTCGATAGTAACATAGGATGATATGCTTGTTGCAGTCACTATGAAGCTGCTGTCAATTATTTTCATAAATCTCTTTTGTCAAGAGTAATTCGCTTCTCATCGAAAGAGATATATCACTTATCTGCAGCCGAAATTTTTCTTAGCTATATACAAGGCTACTCTTCAATAATAACCACCTTGCAGTGTATGGGGTCATTCAATTTCCATATATACAACCAAGTCTTCCTGCGTACCCTCGTGAGTGCATTCGATCAGCTAGAACAGAATACATCGCCAGCATATATATCGCGAGGAAAATCTAACATTCTCAAAGCTGACTGAACGGCAATGGATTCGGAACCCGAAATCCCCGAAAAGGGAGACTCGCCTGAGGCCGTCATAACTCATCTCAGCGTCGTCCTAGGAGATGAGGACTTTATCAAGCTGACGGAAGATCATCTATCAGAGAACCAAGAGCTTCTTAAGCTGGTTGAGCTTCGCGACAAATACGGCGATGAGGAATATGTTAAAGCCATCAATATGGTGGCGGCAAAGGTATCAGATATGATCGTGAAGAAGATTGAAAAGTCGATTGCCGATGTAATCGATGAGGTCAACAAGGAGATGCAGAGTCCTAAGAACAGAGTGCGGAAAAGCAGACCTAAAGGTACCTATTAGACCGACATGAGATATTATAAAACATATCTGCCTATCCAAGCCCCTAAGGATCTGCCTTTGTATGACTTTTATAAAGGCTCTGACAATCTTCGATGATTCTAGCCAAGCAACCCGACCCCGATACGAAAAAAGCCAACCCTGAGCAAGAAATGCTTCCCGAACCAGAAGCTCTGGAGACTGAATACCAGAGCTATGCTGAGGATTTCATCCTTAAAAACTTCAACGGCCTTATAGATCCAAAGAGTGGAGATGTCAGAAAAACCATGAAAGAGGCAGCCCGAAAGGCGAGAGAAATTCTTGAAAAGTATGGCTTGCATCCCAGCAACATGAAGCACTTGACCAAGTTGGCCCTTTATGATTTTGTTATCTTATGCGGTAAGTATTAGTTTCTTTCGTTCTAACTGTTAACTTGTCCCGACATCGGATACATAGAGAAACCTGGCATCCAAACCATCTAGGGCTGGCATGTAGCTAATTCCTTGTTTTATTGTAGATGACAGCTCATCAATGAAATTTAACCTCGAGCACGAAGACCGCATAAGCCCGCTCAAAAAGACCCTGGGCACGGTTGCAGAGCTCGCAACGCTTATCGAGCCATCTGGGATATCAATTCGCTTTCTCAATTACAAAAAGGACAAGGAATGGGATAATTTGAAGAGTATGGAAGACATCAATCCACTACTGAAGAAAATCCCATGGGCAGGTGCTACAAAGCTAGGACAAGTACTGGATAGAAAAATTGTCCAGCCACTGGTGATTGATAAGGTCAAGGAAGGAAGATTCAAGAAGCCTTTAATCGTAATCATCATAACAGATGGGAAGGTAAGTCAACTCCTTTGAATTCAATTACAGTAGAGGCACATGCCCAACCCAACCTGTGACAAGCTATCAAAATTACCATCGCGGCAGGTGCCTTGTCCCATAAATTAGTTGTGTATTCGTTATCGCAGTTATCCCTTTTTTTGACATTGCCTGTAATCTGTATCCTGGTCCGCTAACGTTGAAATGTTCACATTTCTAGCCTGAGAAGGAACCCGCAGGAACTTTCAACAACACAATAATCAATTGCAAGAATTCAAAGGAAGTCCAGAGCTTCGGTGAAGCCGCAGTAGTTTTCATTCTCTCCAGAGTGGGCAGCAGCGCAGGTGCCGAGAAGTTTATGGCAGGTCTAAAAGAAAACGCAGAGGGGGATCTGAAAGATTGGGTATACTGCTCCATGAAAAGACTCGACGATGAATCAGCCATTATGAAGCGTGCGCAGATAGCCGCTGAAGCCCAAGGTGACAAGGAATATGCTAGAAAGGTCTGTCCGAACGCCCTCGTCCACTCCGAAGATATATGCTCGCCAGTTGTGATTCAACTATCACAGTGAAGATACGACTGCATGGTTGACTCGTGCTAACTCAATTAAATGTATATTGCAGTTGCTAAAAATCTTTATCGCGGCCCTCCAGCAGCAAACGCATGAATAGCTAACAAACTACTAAAGGAAAAAAAACATAGCTCTACGATAGGTTTACCACCGATACTCATACAACCTTTTAGACCAGTTCTTTGTATAATATATAGTCGATGATCTCTGGTTGAGTCACTATAACGTATCATGAGAAGTTTTCAACCTTCGGTGTCTTATTGCTGATCAAATTCGTAAATTTACTTTTTTTGAATCCTATCACGATACTATTTATATGGACACTACTTTCCAGTAATATATTATAAAATAATCTGCAATTTGCAATTTGGCCGCTGTTATCCAACTTGCCAAGTTAACTCATGAGGCCTAAAGTACTGTTTCATAATTACACGATCTCTATTGCGCTTCATCTCAACATGTATGCATATATGAATGCTGTGAGAATTCCAAGTACAAACTAATCGAAGAATTCGTGAGGATTCTAGCTGAGATCTCGATAACCCTTTTATCATGACAACGTGAATATCGCCAGCTTCAGGACTTGAGCTCTAGAATCAATTTTAATGAGGGCGAAATGACATATATAGAATAATGATGTGCAAAATACAGGGTAAGATTCCAGAAATGTATGGAGAACCCCCACCCGCGGATGTATGCTTCATCCAATGACAAGAGGTCTCCCAGACGAAATGGCATGCCAGATAAAGATAAAGAAAAGGCTCCGATAAATCAGTACCATGGTAAAACTTGCATATGCTGTGAGCATGGAATTTGACTAGGGTATTGAAACTTTAAACGTTAATTGAACGTCATTGTACAAATGAAAATTGTTGTAACAAACTACAAAGGAAATATGAAATTGATACCGCTGCAACACAGTGAGAGGGGATGATTGACTGAATGAATGATTGAAAAATTCAGATGACGACAAAGGAAATGTGAAGAATAAATGAGCGTCGTATTAGCCAAAGCTAGACGGACACATTTCGCAAGAATTTGACCGAGCAATATGCCATATGTGGTAGAGAGAGTGGTAACGCCATCCAAAAGTTGAGGTAAACTAGAATTGGTAACAGAGCAGATAGATAAGCGTGAGCCGTGTAGGAGAAACTTTGGCCTTCGCTCGATGATGTTGATCCGCCTGCTTTGCAGTTATGCTCGCTGAGCCACGACATAACTAACAAATAAGCATAAAGATGCAGATATGTGGATCCGGCTCCTTGTAAAGCTTGTGAGTGTATATTGAAGGACACTGAAAAGTTGAAAGTATACGATTGGGGTAGTTCCGTCGAAGGTGATGGAGGCTTGGAAGAGGAAGGCAGGGGGTCGGACAGGGCTGAGGGAAGGGAGAGTGAGTTTCCAGTTTCAATAAGACGTTGGAAGCCCTCTCGAATGGTAGACCATGCGACATTGTGGTATCTCCGGGACCGATCCAGGTTCATTTCGTGTAAGCAAGTTGAATAAGCATCTGTGAATTCATGAGGTATATGTATTGACCGCAAGGCTGCAATTTTCGATGCGACGCGCCTGCGCCAACCGTAGCATATGGTTGGCAAGTAGATAGACTGCCACACTTTGGAGAACTCATATGAAGAGAGGGAGGTTGCCAGACATCCAGAACGGTCGGATGCGTGTCTGCGGGTTTCGACGAAAGCCATGCTTAGAATAGAGCGGAGGGACGCAAATACACCCGGTAAGTGACGAGTATATGCAAATAAGCATTCGAGGCCAACCGAAAAAATCCGGCAGATTTCCTTCAGCATCATGCTTGTAGCTATCGCGAACGGGGCAAGGTCTTCCGGAATCAATGTAGGAACTGTTGCCAGGATACCAGGAGCCGCCAACAGAGGCTCCCAAATTTCCGTAAGTATTTTGTTAGAAAGAAGGAAACATTCTTTGACGTCATCCGGGAAAGCAGCTGGGAATGATAATATAAAGTCTAGAGTGTCCAAAGTAGGTCTCCAGGATTGTAGGAGGAGCTCATTGATAGCTGGTAAACAAGACTCGGTGTACTCCAAGCTCATGTTTGTCGTAGACGGCAAGGTACAGGCTAACGGAGGACCAAGATTCAAAGTTTGCGATTGATCGCGCATGATTGAGAACCCGGGGATAGCTTCAGTCGTTGGGAAGGCCCCTGGAATTCGGAGGGAGTACTTATGCTCAGTCGAGGACTGTGTGGCCGAATAAACCAGAAATCCGGCGTTCTTGTTCCCCTGCCTCGGGTCTCGGGGTGTGGTGTTAAATATTTCGAATATCTCATTGGCGCCATGTGCTTGGACTATGCCGTCAACATCCGAAATCTGATTTCGCAAAAGCGGATCTTTCAGGTTCGGTATACTTGGATCCCTTGGAATCGGCACGGAAAGATTTATATTCGTTGAAGCAACAGGATTTCGGATCTGATCTGGCGCTGACACTCTCTCAGGGGCGTCAGCGAATTGGTCGAGATGGGTCGATGCATCCGAACACCCATTGGAAGCAGATACTTTTAGTCTAGAGTCCACTTCAGATTTTGAGGATCTATTTGTGGTGTTGACGGGAACGTAATTTCGCAGTGTTGATAAAAGACATATCTGATCTATGTTGCTTTCAAAATCAGAATCCGAAGTTGCCGAGTTAGCTGGCGATCCTATGGGAGATTCGATTCGAGGGTGTGGGGGATGCACTGTTATTTCAATAGGTGGTACCACTTCTCCAGCCGTATTTCTCTCCTGAGATTCATCTTGTGATCCCAAGAGACTTTCGGGAGGTGGACAAGAGTCTTCCACAATCGAGCGTAAAAGCCCGATAGCTGGTTTTATCGAGTGACCAGACTCTAGTGCCAGCGGCTCTGTGCGTGTGACTCCGGTATCATTGCCGGAGGCATCTTCTAATGGCCTGTTCACGTCTCTATGGATCATCTTTGTTGTTGTTGCAAGTACTGTGACGTCCAGATTTCGATCTCTAGTATCGGATTCCTTATGGCAACTTAGTTCCACAGAATGCTGTACGAAATTTTTGGGGCATGAAGATGCCACCGCCATGGATACATCGTTGGTTTTATTCGTAGAGCTCTGTTGAATTGAATTTGTAGGTGTAGGTCTAGGACCTTTCACAGATATCGCGGAGTTCTCTGCAGGTTGGAGTAGGCAGGGAGGTGCAGAAGCCGGAGGTGGTACCGACAGGGGTGTCTCGTGTAACCTTGTTGTTGGCTCAGCTCTAGCGAGGTTTGTGTCAGGGCTTATTTCATTTACTGATTCTGTGTTGGGCTTAGTGGTTGGCTCCGATTCAGTAGGCTGTCCCATGGTCGGTTTCGTAACCGGGTCCGTGGATACCTCAGTCGAAGACTCGCTGAGCGGATCAGTACCAGGTTTTGTTAAAGGCGTTGCAGCCAGCTGGGTAGATAGCTGTGTTGCTTGCTCGATATATGGTTGGGGAATGGATTTGGAGGAGGGGTCAGAAGGCGAATCAGAAGGTTGTGCATTGAGTGGCTCTGAAGAATTTTCCGCAGAGGTTTCCGGGCATGAATCTGTACACGATTCATTCGGCTGTTCAGCAGGTGTTTCGGTAGTAGACCGGGCAGCTGGTATAATTCCAGGGTCCGAAGTAGAAGTTGCCATTGCCTCACCCCTTTCCAAACCATCAATTGATTTTTGAACAGTTTCTGTGACAGAATTTGTATTCGGGGACAATACGGCCGCAGTCTTATCGAAGTCTTGGTGACTCGATCCATTGGTATGCAAGACGGACACTCCGACATCCTCCTCTGCTTGAACGGCATTGTTTGAGTCCGTAGATCTTGAATTTGGCCGTTCGTTTTCTGCAATTGATGCATCGATCTCCAGGATTGGCGTTAGGGTAACTGACTTTTCGCCCCCTGCTGGCTCAGAAGCTTCAAGTTCCAGATGATCTCGCGGGTCAGATTGTTGATAAGCAGTTCGCATTTGATGTGGAACATCTGGCTCCCCTTTGAAGTCTCTGACGTTTGGAGTAGGCGGTGGTGTCTGGTTGGAAGGTGGGGGGAAACGTTCGAAAATGGGCCCCGTTTGGCTAGGCATAGCACCTATATCTGCGCGTGGAGTAGGCGGCGCTATTTCAAAGTTTCGCTTTTTAGCATCTGAAATTGGTAAAAGGTCTTCTGTATCGATTTTTAGTGGATTACTCCACTCCTGTGATATTGGTAGCTGAGTACCCTCCTCTCGAGTAGGATTTGTCTTAGGCTCGGACTCATAGCTAGCTTCAGCTGCGACATGCACTGGCGCCGTTCGTTCACCGACGTCGCCACTCAATGGTAACTCTTCCGGAATTTCGGACCAAGCGGGTACAGTTTCGTCGAAGCCCAAATCTTTGTTTCCTTCTTGTGAGGTGATTCCACCAGAGGCCTCAGAGGTCATCAGGGCCTCTTGATGAGATTTTATAATCTCGGAGGACGAAACAGGGGAAACCAAGTCCGAAGTCTCGTCCTCAGCTTCGGGAATTGAGATCCCAAGACCGTGAGACGATGACGGTCTGAAACCCTCAATGGAAGTCGGGATGGTGTCGCCCACAGTATCATCTGGCAGAACTAAATCTTCGCACTGTGGCGACTTTGCAATGCCTTCGTGAGATGATGAGCCAAGGTTTTCGAGGTCATGGCCCTTCGAGTGGAATTTGATGCCATCATCGATTTCAATGGTAGAAATAGAGTCAGCGGGTCTCAAAGATTCGGATCCTTCGCTGACTGTCTTCGAGGGAGAGTTTTCCAAATCGTTAGTATGCGAAGAGAAAACCTTTGCATTGTTTGTCCCCGTGGAGACTGCAACTTGAACATCATGAGGGTTGCGCGGGCTCGGAGGTGGCGTATCCTCAGAACATTTAGATGTTTCTGAGTTGTTCTGAGAACTCTCAGAGGCTTCCGTTGTCTCTTCAGATGGCTCCGAAGCGACTGCTGGCTCCGATGGATCGGCTGAAAAAGAATCCTCATTCAAACCAGGTAGCTTTTGAGTATTCTCCTCATACACTTTATGTAAATGTGAAATTTCTTCGCTGTGCTCCTGCTGGTCAGACATCAAGTTTCCGTCATTCTCCACCAGAAGACTGTCTTCTGACTCTTCGAGTTTCAGCTCAGCAGTTCGTTGAGAATTGCCACCAGATTCTTGAGATTCCAAGCTATCAGCTCCTGTTAAAGATGAATATATTTCATCATGATATGAAAACGCTGTATCGGATGGGAGAGTCTGTGTTTCAGTTGCAATATGAGTGACCTCAGCCGCTCGACTCTCAGGCTGTTGGCCTGGCTCGAGCTCAACAGTGGGAAGAGGTGAAATTGCTGGTACGGTTTCCTCATAGGAGAGGGATTTCGATATATCCTCATTTTCCGCAAGACTCGTTGGTACTGAGTCTCCTTCCAGAAAGATGGGAATTTCCGGCTGTGTTTTCTCAACCAGCGGAGTAGTCGGCGCCTTGCTCTCATGCTCCAGAACAGGCGTTTCCTTCATATCCACCAACCCGGAATTTTCACAACGCTCGTTTTCCTCACAACTACCTGTAGTAGGAAATTCGGGTGAACAATTTGGTTCTGCTTCCGGATCGGCCTGAGTCTCGATGACGATATTATCAACTTTCAGTTCAGTCTGAGGGCTTTCGATGTCGCCGGTATGAGCGCGGCCGTTCGTCTCTAAATCCAGCTCCCGGTCTGTTGAATTGGTGTGAGGTTCTTGGTCTGAAAGACCAGTAGGTAAGGTAACCCCGGCTAGTGCAGGTGATAATGGTGCTGAGGTACTCCCACCCTGCGAAAGTAGGGTGGAATCATCGGGTGCGCCGTCCACGTTTTCGTCGCACTGAAGTTCAGAATTGGTACTGGCCGAATCCTGTTTCAACTCTGATGGTTCTCTACCCTCCGCATCTGAGGAATCTGTGGTTTGCTCTTTGCTGGGCGAGATCGGAGTTTCCTCTTCAATGGGAGCTTGCTCTTCCTGTGAATCAGAATTTAGCTCTTGAATCTCGGGCGAAGGCTTTGCTTGAACATTGACAGATTCGGAAGCGTTGCCTGAGAGATCGAGAGGTCGTAAAGCGTCGATGGGACTTTCGGAGTTAGGCTGTGAAATTGGCATTACCGGTTCCACGTTCGAAACCGGCACCTCTTTGACAGCTGGGATGCTATCACCTCGTTCCCCCGCATATCCATCATCGTTAGGAGGTTTCTCGTTAGAAGCGATTGGATTGATATGGCTAATACTAGGCTCGCAGGACGGATGGCTTTGATTTTCAGTCGCATCAGGGGCTAGAGAGGTGGTGGCATCTTCGCCTTCAAGCTCTTCCGCTGAGCTAGCGCACTCATTTAATTTCAGTTGTGGGATTTGTACCACATCTGAAGGAGGATCGCGATCGAGTTCCTTTGTATCAAGAGACTGCTCTTGATCTGAATTAGCTGGAGCAATTTCCTGAGGAATGATCTGACCCAATGATGACTCGTCATTGCCTTCTGCGTTAGCAGGACCGTCCAGGAGGGCTGCAGCCTGCAAGTTCGCAGTAGATCCATCATTGGCCTCTAGCGGAGAAATGTTGCTCGCAGTCGTTTCGAGCGTTTTTTTGGTATATGGGGTATCTTCAAGTATCTTCTTTGCAGGCTCGACGATAGTTTGCTCAATTTGGGGATGCGTACGTAAGTCGTCCGATTTCAGAGAATCTTCAGTGCCAATCTTAGAAATAACTTCTGCGGAAGGTAGGACTGGAGATTCCAACAAGATTGGTTCCGTCGAGGCTGCTTGTGGCAGTTCAGCTTCAAATTCAATGGTGTCTAGTGAGTCTTCAAATCTTTCGTCATGCAGGTTTCCAAGGGTGACATTGTCAGTCCCAGAGTTGGTGTTCGGGGATTCATTTGTAGCGCTGTTGCTGTTGGGGTTAGACCCTGCGTTGATCTCTGAAGCGCTAGTCCTCGAATCTAGAGTACTCCTCGAAATACCAACATCTGACTCTGGAATGTCCTCTTTAGTGGCAATTGTTGACGCTGAAGTGATATTTGGAATGCTAATATTCGGTTCAAGACTACCCTCTAAAGCAGCAGCCTGCAGCTTCCCGGTTATCTCGATATCGCCAGTTTCTGGTTTTAAAATAGCTGCCGCGATATCATTCTTGAACTCGAGGTTGTTTGGTGGAATATACTGAACCTCACTCTCTGACTCCGGATTATTCAAGATCTTTAGACTGCCAGTCTCCGATACTAGAGTATTTGAGGTTGTCTGGTCGTGTAGTTGGCCGAGACCCTCGGCTTGATCCGAAGCGGGCTCTGGAATAACAAAAGTCGATGGATTATTGAGCGGCAATCGGTCAATTGGGCCTGAAGCGTTGGCTTGGTTGACGTTTCCACTCGAAGGAACAGCATCAGACGTGCGAGTAGTCTGGCTGTGGAAATATTTGCCCAATACCTCACTACCTAGATCATCCAAGTCATCCAAACGGTTGGAAAGAAGTTTCTCAGGAAGCAGAGCGGGAGAGATATTTCTGGCTAGTGCTACGGCCTGAGATTTTTCCCTAAGATTGACTCTGAGGCCTGGAGAAGCGTCACCTCTCTGGGGTGGAGATGCCGTCCAGCTCAAGAACCGTCCGAATGAAAAGGCAGACCCTGGTGATGGGGGCTGGGAGGCTACAACGTCTCGAGCCATGTCCCTCGGGCTCGATGGAACGGGGCTCGGTATTGGACTTGCTCCTGGGCTCTGTCGGAACATATTCGAAAACATGCCTCTGAGGCCGGCAGAGCTGTTGACTTCACCTTCTCCATGGCTCTCCAGGGAGTCAGCTAGCAGCTGCGCTTGTCTATTAACAGCCTTTGGGTCAGAGTCATCCAATTGACTGTTGACATCGCTAGAGCCATGGGCCCCAAATCTCTCGTTTACGCTTCCCTGATTTTGCAAAATTTGTGGACCTGGACTGGAGCGGCCTGGTTGAGTCTTAGTCCTAATTGAAGCATTGCCAGCATGCTTCAAACTTTGAACATCGCTCTTCCCGCTCAACCTTTGACTTTCTTCAGCGACCTCATAAGTTCTGGAATACCCATTTGTTAACACTGACAGAGAAAACTAGAGATAGCAGATATATCGATATATCACTGACCTTGAGTCGACGCCAGGCGCCACTGACCCATCCGGGTTGGTATTTCGAGCGGTACTGCCGCTTAGGTCCGTAGGATGGACTGCAACGTCGCCTGATTCGGAATCTGGGGATGCGTTTGAAAGCAAACTCGCAACGCTCCCAGATCGCGATCTATTGATACTGCGAACAGCCTCATCAACGTCATTTGGGAAATCAAATTCGATTGATTTAGCACATTCTTTCACTGCGGTCTTGAGGCGACCCTCAATGTTGATATCCCTAGACTTAGAGCCTTTAATTGGGAACTCATAGACATATTTTCCCTCTGGTGAGAGTTCGATATGCTTTGCCGCCAGCTTTGCTGGGAGCTGGGCCATTATAGCCCTGAGTAAATCTGCTTGAGCTAAAGCCCGAGCTTGGTCAAGTCGGTCCATGGCCATTTTGAAGGGAGATATAATATATAGATGCTTGGGACGAAATTGATGGAGGAAAACTTTTGGATATTTTCGAGATAGAGTTATTTGTGACCAATGGAGGGCATGGTACATAGTCTAATGGGAAATATTTGATTGTAAGATATGATTGAGGTTTGACAGACTGCGAGTATAGCTTAACATGTTGAATGTAAAAATGTTTGATGCTAACGCTGGTGAAAATTTCGTCCGATGCCTTGAGACTCAGCAAGATGGATTAGAGCCCTTCTTGATATCCTGAAGTTATATATATTTTTTATATCTCTATCAACAATTCATGGAGAGGTATGCCCGATTTAGTTACCGCGACGAAGCAAGGCCTTCTAACCAGCTAGGATAGGCCTAACCAGGAACGTTGTAGTCTGCCTCATCGATATCGGGTGCCTCGCAGGTTTATCCTTGTGAGTTCAGAATCCCCCCAAGCCCCGCCAGTAGGTCATGCATGCTCCTACGTATGTCTAGGATGGCGAAAAGCACTGTGCAGGGTTGCCTCGATATCGATACCAACTGGATAGCTTCAGGACAGCGCATATTGCATACGCAGCATTATGGCTGATTGTTCCGACCATTCAGACGTATAATTCTATGGATGTCTAATAAGAATTCATACTCACAGACATTACACGTCAGACGAGCCCATCATGATCAGATGTCAATAGTCAACTATTCCTGTTGCGGGGATTCAGACGAAGGAATCTTTCGTGAGCTTTGGGCACTTTTGGTGTCGTGCGTCTGCGAGCTGCAGGCGGCTGAGAAGCAACCTGGATACTCGTGATGGAAAAACCAGGCGAAGAATATGAGTCGCTATGGCTGAACCAATGATACTCCGGTAAACCGACCGTCGTACGGATAACTAGCCCAGCCAAACCGGCCAACCCACGGACGAGAGGGAATACTTGCCGCTTGAAATTGCTGCTGCTGCACAACCACACCAATACGGTTCTTAACTAAGGATTAAAATATATCATATTACCTGCAGAATGACATACGCCATTCAATTGTACTCCACAGCAAAGTTAAAGTGCAATGAGACAAGAGATCCAGGCTTACTGAAATCCTCGGAGTTTGGGTACGGCTGTTGACGTCTTTGCTTCCAGACGTGGGATGGATCTCCGCATTCCTGCAGAATCGATAGCACTTTCGGCATTAGTCTAGACAATAGCCTAGAGTTTGCCCAGGTTCAGCGTTTTCCAATTGGTCGAATGTATGCCACCAACGCGGGAGCTGGCCAGCGCACAAGGGCTAAGGTTGGCCAGCTTGTAAAGCTTCCAGAAAAATCCGCATGGGTGTCATCTGATCTATCCGCCTGTCGATAGAAGGACTGGTCTCCGCCATCGGTATTAACGAGAATATCTGGCAGCAAATTCCGCTAGCTTATCCAATCAGTATGCAGAGACCGTTGTGCACCGCACTATCGAGATGCAGGCTTCAAAAGTATCTCGACGTAGATATCGGCTTCTTAGGCGGCATGCATGTCTCGAGCAGCTTATCGTCTCAAATATAGGGTCCGTTGGCCAGCGTGATCGTACGACTACCAGAAATGCAACCAAAAGCTGCAGAACAAAAGAAAAGAAAGGCCATGATCATCTAGATGGCAGGCTAGCACAGCTCGAAGCGCCTCAAAGTCTCGTAAATGTATTTATAATTAATTCTGATAGAATTGGTGTGATTGGGCTGCATGCAATGGAAAGCAGGGAAAAACTTTAAGAATGGAATGATAACGTTAACTAGACCCGACTCCCGACTCCGATGGACCGAAACATCATGAACAACTCATCTACCTGCTTCGATTTCGCCTAAAATTGCAATTTTCCTAATTTGATCCCGACTCCACAATGTATGAGGGTGGCTTTCTCCAAGAAGCTTAATCTGCCCCTCCATTGCTTGCTGATGCAGCTGATTTGCCTCGGGCAGTTGGCCACACTCAGACAGCACAAGGCCCAAGTCATTCATGGCCCAAAGGGTGTCAGGATGGTCAAGCCCTAGTGCCCGTTGTCGACCTTCGAGACATCGGCGATGATATGCAATACTGTCAGCTAGCTCGCCCCTGTCTCTGTGACAACGCCCCATATCCGCAAGTGACCATAGCAAGTGGGGGTGCTCCTCTCCAAGCGACTTTCGTTGGATATCCGTAGCTTTCTGGTGGCACTCCAAAGCCTTTGCGGTTGAGCCTTTTTTGCGGTAGGCGCGGGCTAGTGTGTTCAACGTCCACGCAATCTGCAGGTCGTCTTCGGCTAGCTGTGCCTTGAGTGCCTCGTGTGCTCTTTCGTGCATTGTGATTGCGTCGTCATATCGCTTTAGGTGTCTGTATACTCTACCGAGCTCATTGATAGTCCATACTGTCTCCAAGTGCATTGGGCCGAGGTGGTTTTCCTGGATGTGGAGAGCTTTCTCGTGTGTTTGTGCGGAAAGCTTGACTCTGTGTTGCTGGTCGTATATAATTCCGAGACTGTTCAGCAGCCAAACAGTGGAGATGTGCTCTTTGCCAAACTCCTTTTGTTTCCTTGCGAGAGCTTCGGTCATCCAGCTTTCGCCTTCGTCGAGTCTTTGGCGGATCGTGTACTCTCGAGAAAGATCTCGAATCACCATGAGCTTCTCGAAATATGTAATCCGAGGTTTCCCGGATGCAGGAGCGTTGTTGTCGTTGGGGGTCGCAATGCGTTGGCCATTCTCTATATCTGAGGTGTCGATGTCGACAAGAATTCGACCAACATCTTGGATCCAATCGAGGCGGTTGTCTGTGCCAGCTACGTCTCTCAGGCTATCGTCCCATCCGTGAAGCTGTTTCTGCATTTTAATGAGATGTTGGAGAGGAAACCCTGAGGACTCTCTAAACAGCTGCCGCGAAATCCAAGTCAATCGTCTGGACTGGATGGACAGATAGTCATGCATTTTCCCTGAAAGCTGCTCGCTGTATGTAGCACGTATTATGTGCATGCCCCAGAATGTTTCAGCGTACTCCAGGAAAGGGTACTTCGCTTCTTCTTCTTCGATTGGAGATCTCGGGTTCAGCCGTAAGAGATAGTTGAGGCATACGAATGCAATTTCCGTCTGCGCCTCTGTCTCTTTAAATGCAAACCCCAGCCGTATTGCTTGCGATCGCTTGACTTTTGGATTCAGGAAGTATTCCATAACCGAAGCATGGGCAAACCTGAACTCATTGGTCTCTGCTGAGGTTTCAATGAGAGGGCTGCAAGCTTTGATTATGCTTGACTTATACTCGATGATCTTGCCTTCTTCCTCGTTTCCGTCCGTGCTGAGCATGCATACGAGCTCTCCCCACTTTAGAGGACGAGATGCCGCACACATGAGCATTATGACCCTCCTGGCTAGACTGTGCAGCTCTTCTGATGCCAGTTTAAGTAGGATAGAGTCATAAAACTCGTCAAGATCCTTGGGCATCTCGGAAATCTTTTTGACTATGTCCTCCAAGCTTGTCGCGCTTCTGAGGGACGGCATGATGTATTTTGCCCAGAGAAACATTCCGTCCGCTTTTTTGGAAAGCATATCCCGTACTTCAGGAGGTATTTCCACGTCTTCATCGTCCAGTTTAAGTTCCTCAAGTTGTTCTTTGAGATACCTGTCAATATCTTGGCTCGTATTTTTACCGTCGAGCTTGATGACCGGATATGAGGATAGTCGGGTGTTGATTGTCGGTATATCTCGGCTAAGGAGGACTATGCGGACGTTTGGTAAAGCCTTTGTATGCTGAAGCAGCAACTTTATCGTCTCTCCGGGTTCGGATAACTCATCTAAACCATCGATTACCAAGTAGAGTTTGTAGAACGATCGAGATAGCTCTTTGAAGAGCCTTTCCGGACCATCCGCGATGGTGAGAGTGCCTCTATCGTTTCCGGAAGATCGCTGGAAGCATTCGATGACACACGGTGGTACTTCTCGGAGCTGCACCAGTATCTGTTTCATAAGTCCTGCCAGGATCGCTTGGAAGTTTTGACCCTGATTCGATTTCGAACAGAAGAAGTAGGTCGTGCAGATTGATGTGCGGGGGTCCAGGTTCTTCAGGTATGTCTGTTGTTGCAAGTGGTCTATGATGGCTGTGCTCAGAACCGTCTTCCCAGATCCAGGACGTCCGACGACTCGTAAGATGCGTTTATCTGCAATTGAATCTAGCCATGACTTGAAAATGGCACTGTGTTCGTTGTTTTGTTCCAGAAGCCACTGGCCAGAGGATTCGATACGGTCTTGTGACACTCGACTAAAATCCTGCTGAGGATCGCTACTCGAAATCCATTTCATGATAGATCTTCGTTGGTCCAGGGCGGCAGACTGTATTTGAAAAAGATTAGTTAGACATGTATTACTTGTCGCAAGAATGTAGACTACAATTCTCACCTGTGCCTGTGATGAGATCTGGATATCCATGTGATAGCGAACTTGTTGGAGTTGATTCCGCCTCAGCTCTTCCACCCCCTCCCCCACTCTTCTCATTTCCGCTTGGATACTTCTGACTCCGGTTCCGACATCTCTCACTTCTGTGCCAATATTCCTGACGCCAGATCCAACGCCCTGGACATCCGCCTGGAGAGTCTGGACTCCGAGATCGATATTTCGGACACGCATTCCAACGGTCAGCTCGATGTATTGTGTAAGAATCTGTTTATGGCGCTCGAATCTGCTGATGGTTTCTCCGAAGTCTGCTTGAAATGTTTTCCAGAGGTTGTGGCAAAGCATGAGAGAACCTATATACATTTATATAAACAACTGTTCCATATCGCACGAGACGGTCAAGTCGCGTACGTCGTCGTCCGACGTATCCCAAAAAGGTGGCGCATGCTCGCAGGGGTAATCCACGTACGTCGTTTTTTGTAGACTCTGTAGGCTTGGTACAAGAACACCATGATATCATAATATACATCTGCAAGCGCCGTCCGGCTTGCCGGGATCAGGTCAAGGATTGACTCGTATTCCTTGTAAACGGGGAGCCCCTCCCCGATCTCGTGGAGCATTTTCATCAAATTTTCGAAATAATGGAAATGATACCAAGCCACCTAATATGTCGCACAAGGCGGATTAATTTAGCGGGTGATTATCAACGTGATATGCTGTACGCCATGTTTCGAACATCGATTCGAAGGAGTCAGAAACACGCAAACTTTGCCGATAGGCGTGATTTGTGCCTGAGCTCAGTCGCACGACAGGAACACGTGGTACTCACGATGTTGAGCTGACGGTAAATTGGCCAATTAATTGGGTGAGCATTAGATGGCTTACATTCAGTAGAATTTTCAAGGAACCCCATATGAGAGCTGCCGGGTATGGATTCGCTTGCACCATTGTGTCAAAGGCATCAGAGTGCCTTCGGAGGAACTTGACGATAGGATCGACGCTTTGGCCAATCTTGAATGTCGTGCTAGATCCTGTCTGTTTGCGCTCCAGGTGCTTGACCTCGGTCTCGAGATCCTTTAGGGTGGTGAACCTGGGCTTTTTGCGCTTCACATCAAGGAAATCTTTGAATCTAGAGCAAGCAGCTTCCATCGGGTCTATGAAACCGGGAGTTGATGTTGATGTCGTTTGGTGTGCTGCCATCGTTAATTATTTCCTCGAGTGAATGTGGCTTAGTCGGATAAGTTGGGGATTTGTCTCGTGAGCTCAGCGCTCGATCGACGAAGTCGGATTGATCCGATCGATATCACAAATTTGATGAATGTAATCGTGAGTGTTTTGGGAAATCGTGACTCGATTCTCAGTTGACCAAGGGTGCTCGGAGCTCAGGTCGGCTCCAAACTATATATTTGATATAGTCCTTCGTGTAATCGTCGTGGCTCATTCAGCTCCAATGCTCATGCTCATCGGTTCGCCTAGGTGGCTGCAGACGTCCTTCGCCTTTCTTGGTGGACTTCCTCTGGTTTCGGTGCGTATGCATCGGATATGCAATTGCGCTGTAGGCCATATCATGCAGGAAGCGAGATATATTAATATTGTTCCATCGGTGGATAGGTGGTTGCATAGCCACTTGGCTGTCGGTCAAGAACCATGTATCTATGTCCGTTTTTTTCGCCTTTGCTAACGCCTAGTTGCATTTGTGACGATACGGTCGCTTTCCACCGGTACAAAGGTTGACTTGCACTTTATTTCTGTCCGTCACCTGGCTTGGGCTGCGCGACCAACTTGCAGCGGCGCTGGACCATTAAGATGGCGCTGGACAACAGATCCTGCATGAAATTCGGCAGGGGAGAAAGTACCAAACACTTGCGCCCGCAGACAAAGGGTCCTACGCACTTCATTGCCGCTAGGTTGAATTTTCTGGCAAATGGCAAGGCGTATGTCCGGGAAACCTCTATCAGTTCTTAAAAATCGATGGAGCGTATAGTGAGACCGTGAAGTAAGATATCCTGATGTAGTTGTATACTACTCTCGAGGCCAGTTGTAGTCGGTAACTTTGCCTTTGGGCGGTGTTGCATTTTACCTGCGTTGCGTGACGGGAGTTACCAAAGCGGCTCAACATGGATGACCAATCTTGAAGATCGGTCGCCACCAGCTGCTTCACCCTCATCAACGTCCCTGCAAGGCATCATCACTTTCATCCCTCCATCTATCTGCATTGAACCTCGCCGACATACGATACCGTATTCGCAATCTTCGGAAGACACGATGGCGGATATCCCTGATGCCACCGTCGCTCCTACAGCAGAAGCTGCCGAACCTCCAGTAACCTTCTTCCGGCGTAAAGGCGGCCGCGCCAATCTTCGAAAACGAGCGCCGACTCCTCCTCCCGCGAACTCGGATTCAGACGACAGCGACTACTCATCGACCGACGAGACCGGCGCGAAGCTGCCATCGAAGCGCCGGAAGACGAAGCACGTCGTCTCCGCCTCCTCCTCCCTCAAGCCGTCCGATGTACCCTCCGAAACCCAGCTCACCAACCAACCGACATACACCGCCGACCGCTCCACAGCAATCAGTCAATCCGACGATGCCACCAAGCGATCCAATTGGCATAACGAGAACGAGGAAGAATACCTGATCCGCAAGCGGTCGAAACCCACAAACGCGGAAGAACCACCCGCAGAAGACGGCGTCTACCGGGGTCCCTCCGCCTACAAATCCTTCATCAAGAAGAACCCGGACTCGATACAGAACAAGGGCAAGATGGGGCCTGTGAAGGCTCCCACAAACGTCCGACAAGTCGTCACGGTAGACTTCGCACCCGACGTCTGCAAGGACTACAAACAGACCGGGTTCTGCGGCTTCGGCGACACCTGCAAGTTCCTACACGCCCGCGAAGATTACAAGCAGGGCTGGCAGCTGGATCGGGACTGGGAGGTCGGCAAGACGGGCAAGCCGAATGATAAAAAGAAGGCGGGGGACGATGAGGAGTCGGACGCTGAGCTCGCGAATATACCGTTTGCATGCGTCATTTGCAAGGGCGAATATAAGGTGCCGATAGTGACGAAGTGTGGGCATTACTTTTGTGAGAAGTGCGCATTGCAGAGATATCGGAAGAGTCCGAGCTGTGCGATTTGTGGGGCTGGGACGAATGGGATATTCAATACAGCGAAGAACTTGCAGAGAAAGCTAGACAGGAAGAGGGAGAGGCAGAAAGCACGAAAGGAGGCTGAGGGAGAGGATGGTGCCGACGACGAAGCCGTCGGTAGTTCCGGCATCACCATCGAAGAGTAGGTAGCCGCTTCGGAGGCAGTTATTCGGTCAGATGCGGAGACGCAGCCTGGAGAGAAACCTCTGGTGGCTGCAATGCCATTATCAAGACTGGGAACTTGATACCTAGTGCATTGATAAGTTGCGATCTACCTAGGTATTCAGCGCAGGACTATAGATGCTGAATAGGCTTGGAGACGCGAGTTGTCTCAAGGCTTACACGCGATGATACCACTTTGATCACTTGTACGATAGAGCTAGTTACAAGAACAAGATTTGTAAATTTAGAAAGCAGATGACGATATCATAATCTGGTCTCGCAAGCCAAACCGCATGTCAGTCATACTCCGAATGTGGCCATCCGTAGACATGCCTCACGTGCTAGCTACCAGCTGCAGACGCATCCAGCTCGAACCACGCGAACCTTAATCCGCGCAGGTACCACGCTGTCTTGGCAGATTAACCACCTGCGATCGATCGCGCTGCTGCATGTTAAACGTTTGTCGCAACCGACAAAGAACCAAGCTACGTTATCCCTATCGCCAACTTCGGGGTCTACATGGTACGTAGCTCACCCTATACCCGTCTGTCTATCCGTAGACGCTGGTGCTAACTGATACCCTTAGGAGCCCTTTACTTTTGCAACCTCGAAACAGCTGAAGCTTAACGTCTGCGTCCGAATGTGAGTACCGCCGCAGCTCGGATCGACTGCAACACGGCGGGCGAGCTAACTGGTATATGTGCTACAGACAGAACCTCGAAGGACAGAAGCCGGCGATACCTTATTCTCAGCTGTTGAAGAACCCGGAACTCAAGTTTGTCGGGTCGAACCTTAGGTGTGTTACTATACCGCTCTTATCTAGATGAATGAACAACTGGTGTTCACGGATTCTGATGCTGTTGTTACTGGCAGTCCTGTCTCGGACCTCTATATTTCGGCACAAGTCTACGGCGACAACAAGCCGCTCGGGGTACCGGTGCAAACCGCGTATAAGCCCTTCAAAACCTCCAGGACGTATGTGCCATTTCCCACGGTCGCCGATATACCCGCGGACCCGATACCGTATTGAAGACTAGGTGGGGTGATAGCTGGTCGCTGATGGTGCGCTGCTTGACAGATGGAAGGAGTGGTTGAGTCTGCCGGTGCGGTATTGTGATATACCCCGCTCGGCGCAGCTGGCGATCACGATATGGGATCTGGGCGGGCCGGATAAGGAGGTGCCGTATGGCGGGACGACGGTCAAGTTGTTCGATACGGATGGGTTAGTTGGACTATATCGACTGCAAGCTACTGGGAGGATCAAGCAGCTGATGGAGCTTTAGGACACTGAAGAAAGGTCGGCAGAAGCTGAAGATATGGCTGGATGTCGAGGCCGATGGGCGAACGGACACCGCCACGGACAGCACGGTCGAGAGCAACGATGAGATGGACCGTTTGGAGAAGGTATCCTTCACTCTTCCCACAACGATGGCCGTTCACGATGCTAACTGGCCGGGCTAGCAAATCAAAAAGCACGAGTCCGGAGAGATCCCACGCATAGAATGGCTCGACAACCTCGCCTTCCGCCAGATCGAACAGATCCAGAAGAAAACCATCAAACGCACCGCCGAACACTTCCTCTACATAGACTTCCCGCGGTTCGACTTCCCCGTCGTCTTCTGCGACTTCGAGTACCCCACCATCGCAGCGCTAGCCGAAGCCGCTGCCAGCGCCGCGGAAAACGGTATCGCGACGCCGACGGCTAGTAGCACCAGTCACGCGTCTGTTGGCACCGCGGCCGCGCAGACGGCGGTCACGGCGGGGAGTATACCCGGTGAGCCGATACCGGCGCCTGTCGACGGCGGGATGATACGGGTGTACGATCCTGAGGCGGCGAGGGAGAAGGATAATCCGGCGGAGTTGAAGCATATGAACTTGGTGCGGAGTCAGAGGAACGGACCGAGCGATCGAGATCTGAAGCCGAATGCTCGGATACGCGATCAGCTGAATGTGAGCTTATCACTCTTTCCAACGGGCGAGTAGACACGGTGAGCAAGTGCTGATAGACGATCACAGGATATTCTGAAATACCCGCCCACGCACGAACTGAACCCGGATGAGAAGAATCTGATATGGAAGTTCAGATACTACCTTACGAGGGACAAACGAGTAAGTTCACATTGCCACCTCAAGTTGTCACGGCGAGATAAGGCTGATGAAGTGTTATGTATGCTAGGCTCTCACAAAGTTTCTCAAGTCGGTGGTATGGGCGGATGCTCGCGAGGTTCGGCAGGTCTTGGAGCTGTTGCCGAAATGGGCGGAGGTGGACGTCGACGACGCCTTGGAGCTGCTCGGGCCAGCGTTTACAAACCATGCGGTTCGAACGTACGCCGTCGCTCGTCTCAAAAACGCGGATGATAACGTATGTCACCTTCAATACGTCCCTACGAAGTCTATACTGATGGAAGTCTCTAGGAACTGGTGCTGTATCTCCTGCAGCTGGTGCAGGCGCTCAAGTTCGAGCGGGTGCAGTCTGGCGATCACAGTTCGGAGTCGAGCCTGGCGCAATTTCTCGTGACTCGAGCGTCGGAGAATGAGACGCTGGGCTCGCTGCTGTACTGGTATCTCGCGGTGGAGATGGAGTTCAAGCGGCACAAGAGGCTCTACGAGCGGGTGGTATTCATGTTCATGTCCCAAATCGAAGCTGTGCGTGCATGAGACTGGTCTAGCAACCCCGCATTCAGAGAGAGTACTGATGGCAGGATATAATAGGCGACGGAGGCACCGGACCGACCGAAGCGGAGCATGTTGGCACGACAGGCACAGCTCAACAAGACATTCAACACGCTTGCGATAGAGATACGGGATATGAAAGTCAAGCGGGAGAAGAAGATCGAACACCTCAAGTCGTACATTTCGGATCCTGCGCATGGGTTGCTGCACTTTGACCCGCTGCCGCTGCCGCTGGACCCCAGTGTTGTGGCCGTTGGCATGATTCCAGGTAAAACACAAGCCACTCCGCATCCCACTATCATACGTGTTTTAGTCTGGTCAATTGCGAGACGAGACTGCCCTGCCCCGTATTTGTTTCGGTGGCTGACGAAACGGCGGCGATAGGTGAATCTAATGTGTTCAAGTCCACGCTGTCGCCTCTTATGATCACGTTCAAGACGGCGGACGGCGGCAAGTATCCGATCTTGTTCAAGAACGGGGACGACCTGCGACAGGACCAGCTTGTGATACAGACGTTCACGCTGATGGACCAGCTGCTGCAGAAGGAGAATCTGGATCTCAAGCTGTCGCCGTACCGCATTCTTGCGACCAGCCCGACGAGCGGGATGATACAGTTCGTCGCGAGCAAGTCTATCGCAGCGATCGTGAGGGAGTACAGAACCATTCTGGAGTTCCTGAAACACCACCACCCGGACCCGTCGACGCGGGAGGGCGTCAAGGCGGAAGTTATGGATAACTACGTGAAGAGCTGCGCGGGGTACTGCGTTATAACGTATATACTAGGCGTCGGCGACCGGCATCTGGACAACCTGCTGGTGACGCCTGACGGACACTTTTTCCACGCGGACTTTGGGTTCATACTGGGCCACGACCCGAAGATATTCGCGCCACAGATGAAGCTGTGTCGGGAGATGGTGGATGGGATGGGGGGTAGCGACAGCATGCACTTCAAGCTGTTCAAGTCGTACTGCTTCACGTCGTTCACGATCCTGCGGAAGAGCGCGAATTTGATACTGAACCTGTGGACGCTGATGGTGGATGCGGGGATCCCGGACGTGGAGCGGGAGCCGGACACGGCGGTGCTGAAGGTGCAGGAGAAGTTCTGGCTGGAGATTGGCGAGGAGGAGGCGATTGGACGGTTTGAGGTGCTGATTGGGGAGAGTTTGAACGCGCTGTTCCCGATCGTGATTGACCGGATGCACAACATCACGCAGTATTGGAAGTCGTAGCGGCCGGCCGCAGAGATGCGGAACATGAGGGAGCGGATGCGGAGAATTCGCAACGTTGGCGACGATAACTGCGGAATGGTCGCATTCTCGGAGGGAGTCCCGCAAACGTGGAGTGCATGCATACAATACGACCAGCCTCGTATACCAGCCAGCCAGCCGAAGCTCCATACGGCTGCATGCTGACCGGTAATTATTCTTACTCTATATATCATCTCGGCCGGACCCATGCGGACAGGCGAATTATTGGCATGACTTTCAGCACCAGAAATAATACGCCCGCTCGCTGTTCCGGCGCCGAAGCGAGGCGAAGGGAGCAAACACGCATTGCAGCCGGCCATGCGAACCAACTTGGTCCCTGTCACCATACGCACAATTGATGCTAGTCCGCTCTTCGTACATGTCATGGAACCAAGTTAGCCAATTGCAGTTTGCCGCCGGGCTGCGAATCCTGTTGGGCCTCACCGTTTCGTCCGTTCTGCGTGAGACTCTTACTCTTAGTTATAAACGGCTGCTCGCCCCGGTTGGCGGCGACGGGCTTCTCCCTTTTGAACACTTTTTGACCCGATCAATCGATCCGTCCGACGTTCGCACTCATCGCATGCACGACGAGCACGACGGCATGCGAGCGGCTGCATCTTTCACATGTCAGCGTTGCACCGTCGTCGCCTATTCCCACTAGCTACTACGCCCAAGCCTCTGCGTTGTCCGTTTACTACCACCAGTAGCACCGCAGTAGACTGTTAGCTACTACGACGGACCTCCGTCGCACAGCAGCTAGCTACGAAGACGACATCCACACACATACATATACACCACCCGACCCCGATACGATCAGACCAGACTCTGCTACTAGTAAACTACGGCGGGGAGCTCGTGCAGGCATCGACCAGTTGGCAGATAACCTCATTCCCGATTCTCGCTAGCTGCGGCCTCGTTCGACGGACGGAATTCGCCCACCCACGGCTACGAAAGCTTAAACCACTTCCACCCAGCAGAATCCGATAACTCATCACACGCATAATATCCATCGCCCATTCAGCGAGCACCCTGCAGACGTACGAGCTGCCCTGCTAGTTCTTTTTTCTCTTACAAATTTACGACGTGACTGCCGTTAGCGCCCTTCGCATACCTCTTACCCCGGACTCGGAGTGGAGCGTTTGCTTCTGGCTGGAGCTGCTAAGCCTGTAAGTGCCAATTAGCCCATCGAGCTGCAGCCGGACTCTGCTGCTCTTGCATCCAGCAGCTCTCAGCTGCCTGCTCGTCTGCTTGCATGTGTGCCATGCATGGCCTGCCTGCATGCCTGCTTGCTCGAGGTATGGTAGCTATCTGAGCTACCTGTTTTTCCTGCTGTGCATGCTTATAAAGACGGCAGGATGCCTCAGATGACCCAGTCCGTCCGCGATGTGTGTGCTGCACGTCGGTGTAGACGGTACGGTGGTTCGGTCACACGGCAGCCGAGCTGGCTCGTAAGCGGAAGGAAATACGATAAAAGACATCTGAGCTGACATAAATCATGTTCAACCCGCCAGTCTACTCGCTTCATCGTCGGCAGACCTCCCAGCAACCCTTCCAGCCGGGGCTTAAGCGAAACTACTGCTTCTCCGACCGCGCATCGGAGGCCGACGCCATGGCTCGGGTGCCGCTCGTCGGCCGCCTGTACTTTCGCGAGTACATTGCCCTCATCCTGTCCTTCGTCCTGCTGTCCCTCGAGTTTGTCATCCGGGTGATCACAATCTCGCTGCCGACGCCCGTCCTCAACTTCTTTTACGACCGTTCCCGCCGGATCTTCAAGATCCTCCCGTCGACGCAGAAGAGCCATGCGGATATCAAGTCGGCGCAGGCCAAGGTGAAGGAGATACGGGACGCCGATGGCTTCATCGAGATGTGCGCGATATGGGGGTATACGGCCGAGGAACACATCGTGCAGACCAAGGACGGGTATCTGCTCGGCCTGCACCGCATCCCGCGGGCTAAGGACGAGGAGAAGCCGAAGCGGGGCGAGGAAGGGCGGAAGAAGCGGGGCGTGGTCTATCTGCACCATGGCCTCATGATGAACAGCGAGGTGTGGGTGTGCAACCTGCAGCCGGAGAAGTGTCTGCCGTTCGTGCTAGCCGAGCAGGGCTACGACGTTTGGGTACGTATATTATCCCCTCTCACGGATCTTTAGATTGAGTGAGTGCTAATAATACGTCTAGCTGGGGAACAATCGCGGGAACAAGTACTCGAAGAAGAGCATCTACACAAACTCGCAGGACACCTCGTTCTGGAACTTCAGCATCGACGAATTCGCGCTGCACGACATCCCGGACTCCATTTCCTACATTCTACTGACGACAAAAGCGGAATCGATATCGTACGTCGGGTTCAGCCAGGGTACCGCGCAGGCATTCGCAGGTATGTCGCCGATACGTTAATCCGATATGACACTGCCCCTTGCGTCATGCAGGCGTCCCCGTTTAGCCGAGCTAACAGTCCCTGTCCCCTCCATTCAGCCTTAAGCATTCATCCGGACCTCAATGAAATCATCGACGTGTTTGTCGCGCTCGCGCCGGCAATGTCGCCGAAGGGACTGTACAATTCCGTTGTGGACGCGCTAGTCAAAGCCTCGCCGGACGTGATCTTCCTTTTCTTCGGGCGTCGTTCGCTGCTTTCGTCGACGATGTTCTGGCAAAGTATCTTGTATCCGCCGATTTTTGTCTCCGCGATCGATATGTCGCTCAAGTTCCTGTTCAACTGGACCGGCCGCAACATCAGCCTGCCGCAGAAGCTGGCGGCGTACGCGCACCTGTACAGTCTCACCAGCGTCAAGGCGCTCGTGCACTGGTTCCAGATCATCCGCAATAAGAGTTTTCAAATGTACGATGACGACCTGCAGTTGTCGATGGGGTGGGGGTACGGCCGCAGC
The DNA here is from genome assembly GCA_036872635.1 of Orbilia brochopaga. Taxonomy (NCBI): domain Eukaryota; kingdom Fungi; phylum Ascomycota; class Orbiliomycetes; order Orbiliales; family Orbiliaceae; genus Orbilia; species Orbilia brochopaga. The sequence goes on along the minus strand of JAVHNQ010000011.1, from coordinate 553,538 downwards.
TTTTACAAAGTCGCCAGATTCCCCACGCGGAACATCAGCGCGCCGGTGGTGCTTGTCTACGGCGGTAGCGATAGCCTTGTGGACATTGAGGTCATGCTGCGGGAGCTACCGCGACATACCGTTGCGAAGAAGATTCCGCATTACGAACACCTTGACTTTTTGTGGGGTGAGGAGAACGACCGCCTCGTTATCCCGCACGTGCTCGAAGCGCTGGAGGTGTATAGCCCCGCTGGTCAGAAGGCGCAAAGCGACGATGCTGAAGAGTCCACAGCCGTCGTGGGCACGGAGCCGCCGGGCTACAGCGAGGACGAGAAGAACGAGGAGCTGAAGAACGACACCAAAGACGACGATAAACCCACACCGTTGCCGTCACACACTGACGATGCGAAGGCGGCAGCTACAGCAGCCGATAAAGCGCCGTCGACGGCGCCATCGAGCGTGAATTCTACGGCGTCGATTATCTCAACGCCAATGTGGCCGGCATGGCTGGGGGGTCGCCGGCTGCGGCGGTCGCCGAGCGTGGCGTCGATGACGAGCGTGAGCAGCGGTAGCAGCGATGGCGGGAACGCGTCGAAGAAGCGCGGGGTGCTGTTCGGTCCGGATGGGGTGCGGATCGCGGCGGGGAAAGCGAGCAGTGCTGTGGTGACGGAGGTGTTGGGGGAGGGGGAGGAGCTGGTGGAGAAGCGGCGGAAGAAGCGGCGGGTCAAGTCGCAGTCCATGGGTTGATCTTGAGTGCTGTGTGGATTGATACTGAGTATGCATATATGCTGTGAGCGATTTATTGCAGGAGTTATGTTATCGGATTTGTATTGGATTTGGGTATATCCGCCTCTGCACTGGGTGGGGTTTTTTATTATTTTAATCTGGCTACCATGATGAGTTGGTATAGATTGTATTAATATGGCCATGGGGACGACAGTCATGATGGACGTCTTCTTGTATCTTTCTTATCATCTTTTCTGAGAATGAGAATGGCAGTGGAGGTGGGGGTGAAGAGCACTTGTGGTGGATGCTGAGTAGAGGTAGTGCGATATCGCAATAGATAGCACTGTATGATGTATAATGAAATTGTAATATAGAGTGTTCGAACGATCGATCTTGAGGATCTGACTTCAACTATAGTTCACCTATCTACTTATATACTAGTATATATATGTGCGACTATTAAATGCATGGTAGCTGCATCCAGCGTCGACACGCACTGCAGTGAGCTATATTGCAAGTCTCGTAAATTATAATTATAACCAGACTGCATGTCGGTACTGCGAGCGGCCGGATTATCTTTCTGGAAATATATAGAAGATATATGTATTCTCAGGAGGACACATTTCATGTATTTAGAGTGGACCCGGCCGGTATCGATCCACGGGTCGAACTTTGGGTATATATACGTATGCATGCATGTAGTATATAATCAGGAGGTACTTGTACCCACTCCCTCGTGGGATTACTGTGGGTAATTATAAATATACAGTAGATCTGGCGCATCTAGGTTCCACCGCCACCTGAGCTGGATTATATCAGACTGGGTAGTATTACTGTACGTATATATATATCGCATCTGGACTTTATAATATTTTCCAGTGGCATTCAACAATGCATCTTCGTTAGTCTTTGTTCTGTTTAAATCGATCGATGTATCACTCGATACTGGGTCAGAAATCAATAGCATACAATTGAATGAATAGTATATTGACGTCGACGATTATCACGTGTACAGTGCACTGCTAGTATATTACGCATGCATTTCTGGAGAATACGGGATTTTCATAACATTAATTTACGTACATGCACACAGTTTATACTGATATAATAAATTATATATTTGGACGTATTCGTCTAATTGGTTGGAATCGTGCCTGGCTCGCGATAACTACGGTTTAACTGGACAGAATACTATGATTCCGTCCATCTCGGCGGAATATTATAATCCTATCTAGGCCTAGATAGTATAGGTATATGTACGTAAGAAGTATTTATGCAGGATGGATGAAATATACCGGAAGTACTCGATACCGAGGATACGATATTATCGATAGTATACTACGCATGCGGCATTGACAGCTGCAGCGCGTTATGACGGCATCATATCAGAATCTTAATTAACGCACCAATTGACGGACGTCGACTTGCACCAATAACGGATGCATGTATGTTGTTAGCATGAATTCATGCACGCAGGTACCGTTTCATCGGCAGTCGGCGGCCGGAGCATATTAGTTGTATTTTATTTATAGTGGGATACTATATTACTAGTATACTAGATATCGTATGATGGAGTTTTGGAGTCGAAACCGGGATTTGGTGCATTGGCGCAGGGTGGTTTATGCTTCAGTATGCTTGACATGGCAGTATGGAGTATGGGATTTGCGAATGCGATTCACTGTATTGGCTGTTATATACTAGTACTAGTGTTGGCATGCGCGGTATTATACGACGGAAAGGGAGTATAGGATTTGTCGTGCATGTGTTATATCTTTCTTGGATATAATGCGATACCCCTGGTATACTACGTATACTTCAATTAGAAGCGGGCTTCTGATTGGAGATACTGCATGACAGAGGGGTAGATTCAGAATTCCGTCGAGGCGATGAACGGATGCACATTATCGGACTCGGGATAGGGGTATACAGTGTAGTAGTGAGTATGGATGTGGGCGCAGGGCGGTGATTTGAAATAGGATCCAGCGACCGCGATCGAGGCGGCCTATATATACAAAATATAAATACTATGAATACTACAACGTATAATGTAATGCGAAGCCACGGGTGCAGCCACAGACAGCTGGCGGCTCGCGTGGCTGACGGATGCGTTGCGATGTGATGCGTCGTGGCAGTCGCCAGCGAATTCACATGGAAACAACATCCGAAGAGCATTACTCACTCTACCTACTTAGTAACTATACTACTCCCCGATTCGCTGGCCTCTCGTGAAAAAGAAAGGGGAAAGAAAAAAATAAACAAGGGAGAAAAAAAAATCTGCAGGAGTGCTGCAGGTTTACAATTGTTTTCTGATCGCGACCGAGCGACGGATGGCTAGTCCACGCGTGCTGGCTGGCGGTGTGTATGTATTTGTGTGCCTGCCAGCGAAGAGAGCCAACCAGACCACGTTGTGCCAGCCAACCCCGGCCAGACACGACCCGGATCCATCTCCACGACGTAGCCGTGTATACAAGTATTCATATTATATTGCATACGTAGTGGCGGTTAAAAGTGTGTCTCGCACGCTGTAAACAAAACAGCATGCGCATCGTTTCGTGATGCAGCGATGCGTTCGGTACATACGGTACTTTGGATGCAGTGGTCGACTCAGGACACCGAGTGGAGTAATTATTACTGAGTGTCAAGAGCGGCATGTCAGGCAGGGTGACGGTGCGGCGGCTGTTCTCACTGACAGACAGACAGACAGATGTATACTTACCTCAGGTAGTGGGGAACGGTTTGAGTGTGGTGATAATAATGGTAGTCGCTAGCGTTAACGGAGCTTTTGTTTTTTATTTGTTTTTTGGTCTGGGTATTTTTTTGTGGAGGGGGGCGTCGGTCACGTACACATTGAGGGATAAGGTATGACTAGCATGCAGAAATACATACCTAGGTAAGTAGTAGCTGTGGATACAAGTATGGGAGTGTTATGAGGGGTGAGGTGTCTTTTGGCCGGGTGGAGTGCTGCAGTTTACATGTATTGTGCGGCGATGCAGTGTGTGATATCGAATAGTAGAATATAGTTATACATGGACAGACTTTTGGCCACCTGGGTGCATGATTTGATCGATGGAATGTATAGGTGTATCTACAGAAGTATACCATCGAATCGATATGGGTTTTGCATACGTACGTCGGGCGGGACTCCGCCGACTGGATTGAGTAGACATCTACATATTATATTAATATTGTGGGTTCTATCAGTATAGTATACTACTGGATGTGTCGATGTTGCAATCGTCTTATCTCTGGGTGGATATACATGTACCAGTACTCCACTATTCGGATTCGTATCTGTAGTGTACAGGTTGTCGCAACCGATGTACTCGCATGCATTCATTATCGCGTGGAATGCTGGTGGATTCGATTTGCATGTGGTACAGTTGATATTAATATAAGCACGACATGCAACTCCAACAGAACCAATATTAATTGATTGTGAAATTGACATTTGATTGATTGATAGACGGGTTATTAAAGTGTAGAGATGGTATAATATAATATGTCGGATCAGGGCGACGGTTCGGATTTGTGCCAGGCGGGGACGGACGGTGTTTGGAATGGTGTGTCGCTCGGCTGCGTTCAGAGAAAACCCGCGACGTCTGTCGGTGATAACTGCTATGGTAGTGCTCATTAGCATATTGCTAGCACACTCTTGGCTGGTTGTATAAGAACGGCACATCTGGACAGCTGTATCACTTATTTTTCAGTAGTATATATGGATTTATAATGACATGAATTGAAGAGCACAGCCTTGTTAAAAGCTCGTTGCCGTAGTATTACTTAAGTAGCAGGTATTACTAGTATAATTAGTGTAAGGCATCGAGCAGGGTACAAGAGTCGTCCAGTCGGTACATGCGGGATGGCCCTTGTAGCTGCATGCATGCATCCAACGTGGTCGTGATACGTACAGGTACTAGTAGTACATTGCTAGTATACTGGTACTAGTGCTGGTACTATACAGCTGTGGGTATATATAAGGTAATCGCCGGCCGTCGTTACTTTGGAACGGACCCGACGTACATAATCTACATACCTATACCACGTATATACATACATAATACTACGGCTTAATACGACATGGGGTTCTTCGGTTATTATTAATGTTGGTATAGCAGTCCTACTTGACACTGACGTCTGACAGGCCTTGATTGTACTGTCGAGAAGGAAGAAGCGCTGGGAGTCTCGCCTGCTGCTGCAACTGTGCTGCACTGCGCTACTATGCGAAGACGCTGCTGCTGCGACTGCTAGCTGCTAGCTGGCGCGAAGGTAAACACTGCACACTGCCGGTGAGTCGAAAGAATAAAACCTCCCTCCTCTCTGTACTATTATCTGTTGATTCTTTCTTCTGTTGTTCTGCTGTTCTGTTGTCCATCGATCGCGGTGGTGGTGTATACTGGTCCTTGATTCGAGCAGTCGGGCCTCTTCGATCCATCGCGCTGCATTGCACCGCATTTGCATTCTTCCCTTCGCATTCTCTCCTTCCTCCTTCTTTCTTTCTTATTCTCAACTTCAAGCACTTCCATCGCTCCCCGCCATCAGCCTCGCCCGAACGATCGATCTCGCCATTCTGGAGTGGCCCGTCGTCCGTACGCCCGAAGTTATCACGATATTAATCCCATACCATCTGATAGCACCGTCCTCATCAATACTACCATCAACTATCCCGGATATCCTCCTCCGCGACCGAATACTCCCACGCTAGTACCCGTTCACGTCACAGCAATCAGCCCACGTCAATAATATAATACAGACTACCGGTACCGTACAAAGTTAGATTGGAACCGTCCACTGCATACAGACGGACATACAGATTGCATTCCACATTCCTGTTGTCGTCCCGAATCGACAGTCGCCGCGAGAAGAAAGTGAGGAAGGAACAGAACGGGCCCCGGCTCTTAGCTGGCATATCCGGTAAGATTGCTGTGCGAGTTTAATTACGCCATGGCCCCGTCTTTTTATTTTTTATTTTTTTTAAACTCCCCGATCGAACAGTTCCAGCAGCCAGCAGCAGCCAGTGCTCCATCTGTTTTCTCTGCTGCCTGTGCTGCCTGTATTGCACCAAGCGGTGTAGTATAGTGTAGCAGTGTAGTATTGTACTGGGGCTAGTGGAGGCCCGAGAGTATATTGAGAGATACTCGATTCCTGTCCCCGCACACCATCGCCGAAAATCCCCCCTCACTTCTCCCTCCTCTTGGGCTAAGAGAGGAGAGCGACAAGGGAAGCAAAGTGCAATCAAAGGCAAGGGCAAGCCACGATCGTGGAGACGCATGCACGCCGTCGTCGACAGCAGGAGAAGAGAGAGAATCTGCGAAAGAGATAGATCTCTTCTCATTCGTCTGGCTCTGCTGGGCTCGTAATTCTCGTTCCTGACTATCCCTTTTCCTCTTTCTTGCTTCACCCGCGTTTCTGCCTCTCGCGACCCTTCTTCGTCTCTTCCCTCTACACTCCCTCATCCTCTTCTCTCATCCTCCTCTTCCTTCTCTCTCTTCCTCACCTTCTACATCCCCCGCTGCTGCTTCTTCTTTCTTCATCTTCTTCTTCAAGTCATTCATTTGCACTTCTTCGTTCTTCTTTTTTCACGTCGCTCCTTTGTGTCACGTCGTTGGTTCCTTTTCTTTCCCCGTCGTTCTGCCCCCGATTCTCGTTATTCCCGTTCTTCTTCTTCTTCTAGTACTTCTTCTTCTGCTTCTTCTCCTTTGTCCCTCTTCTTCGGTCCATCTGCACAGTCGCTCCTTCAGCCGCCGGCATTCCCTGCGTGGCTATTCTTATTATTTCCCGTCCTGTTACAGTTACATTTTATATTACTTTTATCTTTTTTTATTTTATTTTGCCGCCTAACCCGTCGACAGAAAGCAAGCAGCAGCAGCAGCAGCATCCGCCGACCTCTTCCTCCTCCCGTTCACGACTCCTCCTCCCTCCTGCCACGGATCCAAGACATCAAGACACGTGCGCGCGGACGCATCTTAAAGAGAAAAGGAAAGGCACCGCTACCGGCGATCGCAATAATCTCTTCCCAGGCGCAAGGAACGCCCGTCCCTCCCAATCCGCTCGTCCGCCGCCGCCGCCTCGTCCGTCGGAGAAAGGGACTCAAAGTCAATTCCAATCCAACGTTGATGACCAGCCGTTAATTGTCGCCCGTGTTGTTTACACTTCCTCCTTCACGTCCGCCTCACGAACCGAACCACCAAGTCGAGACGAGAAACAGCCAACTGCCTACGCCCAAAAATCGCGTCCAGAACAGCGGAGACATTCGCGAGATACACCAGAAAACGCGGTCGTGTCGCATTATTTTGGAAGGCAGAGTAATTTTTTTTTCTCCCTCTTCTCACAGCCTCCACCGCCCCCTTCGCAGAAATAATAACATTTCTCTGCTGCTGAGATTTTCCTCTCTTCCGCCGCCGTCCCTCGCTTCCCTCCATTCCTCTTTCGACACGACACGACTCTTGGAATCCCGGTGACGTTGAGCACCACCCTTCACCCCCTTCGCTCGTCATTCCACCACGTCGTACTAAAACACGACGACGGAGTCGAAGCCAGGCCCGCCCACCATGGCTTCCGGGGTGGATTCCGACAACCCCTTCATCACGCCGCGCCGGCCCCTCCCCCCCAGCGTCGCCGACCCGCCGCTGACCCGTTCGCAAGCCTCGCGCACCATCGCAAACCAGATCGAAGATGCCACAAGACATCTCGAGCTCGTCGGCGATGTCGGCGAAAAACTACGGGCGACTAAGCAGCGCCTCATGGACCGCCTGCGCGAAGTCGAGAGCGAGAACGGCGACGAGCTGTCGTCCGACCTGCGGCAACAGCTGGAAGACCTGCAGCGAGAATACGACGATGTAGGCCGAGAGAGCGCCAGAGCCTTCTCCGCCAGCGCATCGAAATCGGCCTACCTCTCCAGCGCTTACGATTCGCCCTCGTCGAAAGATATCAACCATTTAGGGGTATGCATGTCCCTTTCAAGAATGAACTTACTCACGTTGCACGATCCGGTGCGCACGCACGCCCCCCACGTGTTACAGAAAACTAACTTTCTACCGATAAACTTTTCTCGCAGATACCGGATTCCCCTGCCTTCAGCATATCCACAACGCCCAGCGGCAAGACCCCCACGTCGCGGAAACAGAGGAACCAGCCTAATCGGCTGCAAGACATCCAGTTCGCAACGGACATCGGCCACAACCTCATCGTCACCGTCCGCCAGCTGCAGAACCTCCTCAACGAGCGAGATGAGCGCATCAAGGCCATCGAGATGGAGAAATCCAAGCTCGAAGTCCAGACGGAGCAGCAGGAGAGCCGGTTAAAAATGCTCGACGAGTCCGAGCAGCGCTACAAAGAGGAAAACTGGAACTTGGAATTAAGCCTCCAAGACCTTCGCGCCGCCGCGAGCGCCTCCAAGGATGCGGAGACAAAGCTGGCCAGTCAAATCAACGCCATCACGACCGAGAAAGAGGCCCTCGTAAAGGAGATGTACGAGCTGAAGCAATCGCACGCGAAGGATGTGGAAGCCTCGAATTCCATCCACAAGGCCACCGAAATGGAGCTGGCGAGCATGAAGCGGAACGCGACCATCAACGACACCGAGCGAGCAGCCCTCAAGCGTAAGATCGATGAGCTCTCCTCGGAGCTTGAAGAAAGCCAGAAGGACCGCGCCCGTCTCCGGCACGAAGACTACCAAAGCGAGAACGCCTCCGAACTCGGCCCGCAAGACGTCAAGGAGGAAGACGACACGCCCGACAACTCGCCGCCTCCCTCCCCTAGCAAGGCTACCCCCCGCCACGCCATGCTCGAGACCGAAACCCTCAAGAGCTCCCTCCACCACGCCCACCGCGTCATCACCAGCTTGAAATCCACCATCCACCGCGAGAAGACCGAGAAGGCCGAACTGCGCCGCATGCTCCAAGATGCCCGCGACGACCTCGAGCAATCCCGCCTCGAGCGCGGCAGCCAGAACAGCGGCAGCGCCCGCCGCAAGAAGCTCGACGACGGCAAGTTCAAGAAACCCCTCCGACCACCGATCAAGATGGGCGACAACCGCAAGACCCGCACCGACGTCACAATGATCGATAACGACGACTGGGAAGACCACGAATCCGTCCGCGGTGACCTGGAGCCCGTCCCCGACAGCGACCGCTTCGAAACCGCCGCCGAGTCCTCCTCCTTCGAAACCGCCAACGAAGCCGAAGCCGAGACCACAGACTTCCAGACCGGCGCCGAATCCATGGCCGAATCCACCGGCGAAGACACCGAAACCGACACCCCCTACGCCTCCCGCAACGTCAACGGCGACGACGCCTTCCTCAAACCCATCGCCAAACCGTCCTTCGGCTCGCGCCCCGCCAGCGAGCGCGGCAGCATGCGTAGCAGCAGCGCCCGCAGCAGCCAACGCGGCAGCAACCGCGGCAGCATGCGCAGCCGCATCGAAGCCAACCAGAGCGACGAATCCGACGAAGACGCCTTCGGCACCATCAAGAGCATGTCGCAAGGCCAGCGTCTCAAGCTGCGCATCAACCGCGGTGCGCGCCGCGGCATCAGCGAGGGCGGCGTGTTCGCTGCCCGCGCGGGTGCCGACAGCGTCGACAGCACCCCCGAGTCCGCCATCCTCCCCAAGGACCGGTCGCTGTTCGCCGAGCTGGGCGGCGGTGCATCGAGCGTCGAGAACACGCCGCAGAGCGCCGTCACGCAAGCCAGCCGCAGCCTGTTCGCGGAGCTGGGCGAGATGAGTTCGGGCGCGAGTGACGACGAGCTCGTCGAGCCGCAGAGCGCGACTATGGAGCCTGTTAAGCGCGATCCGGTTGCGTACCGCGAGGCCGGCGTGATGACGGACCCCGTTGAGGATAAGGTTGTTACGGTGTTTGTCGAGAAGCCGATCGAGGTTATCGTCGAGAAGATCGTCGAAAAGGAAGTCCCCGTTGAGAAGATTGTTGAGGTGCCCGTCGAGAAGATTGTGGAGCGGGAGGTTGAGAAGATCGTCGAGAAGCGGGTCGAGGTGCCTGTTCCGGTTCCCGTGCCCGTGGAGAAGATCGTGGAGAAGATCGTCGAGGTGCCCGTTGAGAAGATTGTGGAGAAGGAAGTGCAGGTGCCCTTTGAGGTTATCAAGGAGGTGCCTGTTGAAGTTATCGTTGAGAAGATCGTTGAGAAGGAGGTACCCGTCGATAGGGAGGTGCCCGTTGAGGTTGAGAAGATTGTCGAGGTTATCAAGGAGGTGCCCGTTGAGGTTATCGTTGAGAAGATTGTGGAGAAGGAGGTGCCGGTGACTGTCGAGGTGCCCGTCGAGAAGATTGTCGAGAGGGAGGTTCCCGTCGAGGTCTTTGTTGAGAAGATTGTCGAGAAGGAGGTTCCTGTTGACAGGATTGTCGAGGTGGAGAAGATTGTCGAGGTGCCTGTTGAGAAGATTGTTGAGGTTGAGAAGATTGTCGAGAAGGCCGTCCCTGTCGAGGTTGAGAAGATCGTGGAGGTACCCGTCGAGGTTGAAAAGATCGTCGAAGTCGAGAAACTCGTCGAGGTGCCTGTCGAGAAGATTGTGGAAGTTCCCGTCGAGAAGATCGTTGAGGTGCCCGTCGAGGTCGAAAAGATCGTCGAAGTCCCCGTCGAGGTGGAGAAGGTCGTCGAGAAGATTGTCGAGGTCCCCGTTGAGAAGATTGTTGAAGTTCCCGTTGAAAAGATCGTGGAACGCGTCGTCGAGGTTGAGAAACCCGTCGAAGTCAACGGCCTTGGAATCGCGACCATCCGCAAGGGACCCGAGATCGCCACGGACGAAACCGCCACTTCCAGCCCCACATCCCACCAAGTCAATGGCAACATCCCGCTCCGCGAGATCTCGAACAACCAGGGTATCGGACACGAAGCCTACGCCGAGGGCCTGGAGAAGGAGAACATGGGCAAAGGCAAGCGCGTCATGCTTGAAACCAGACCTACCAGCAGCGAGAGCCTCAGCAAGACTGTCCGTCGGCCGAACAGTGCTACTAGCGTCAGGACCATGCAGAACGCCCCGCCTCTGCCTCTTAACGCCGACGAGAAGATTGCCGCCCACCGCAATACTACAGGCCAGATGGGCCCGCCACTGGCGCCTGCATCCGCCTCGCGGAACTTCAGACACACCGTGCCGACTCTTAGCCCCGTCTCGACTCGCACCGTGGACATGAACGGCCGCCCGCGAAACATGTCTGGCCGGTCTGTTGAAATCAACCGCAGCAACGTCTCATCGCCGGTGCCCACTCGACGGTCTAGTGTGTCCTCCTTCGCTTCCGATCTCGACGAACGCTTCCAGATGCAACGGAATCCCCTTCCCGGTATCGGCCGCGGAGGCGACCAGACCAACGACCCTCGCCTCATTCAAGCCATCACGCAGACGATGATTGGCGAGTACATGTGGAAATACACGCGCAACGTCGGCCGAAGCAGCCTCTCGAACAACCGCCACCGACGGTTCTTCTGGGTCCATCCGTACACGAAGACACTGTACTGGAGCGACCACGACCCGTCGACCTCTGCCGCCCAAGCCAATGCCAAGAGCGTCTCCATCGAGGGTCTCAAGGTCGTGACTGACGACAACCCCCTCCCGCCCGGCCTGCACAGGAAGAGCCTGATAGTATTCGCGCCGAACGGCAAGGTCATCAAATTCACCGCACCGACCGGACAGCGACACGAGACCTGGCTGAACGCTCTTTCTTATCTGATGGAGAAGAGTCTGCAGGGTATCGAAGACGACACTGAAGACCCGACCTCCTCCGTCACGCACGAGGACACCCGCGAATTCGACCCGATGTACTCTACCGCCGCTGTCCGCAACGCGCCCTCGCTCTCCTCGTACAACAGCCGCACCACGCAGGCGTCCGTCACGCCCACCAAGCAGATCATGCAGAAGCGACAGGTCTCCCAGGCCTCCGGACACACGATCCACACGCAGGGCTCCATGTCGCGGCTCAGCAACATCTTCCGGTCCAGCGTCCCATTTGGCAGCCTGCGAGGCAGCCGAAGCGCCAGCCGGGCGACCCTGCACTCTATCTACGATGCCAGCGAGGTCAACGATAGCGCCGAAGACCTACGACATGAGTACGAGAGACAAGACCGTGAGCGCGACAGGCTGGAGAACGTCCGCGAATGCTGTGATGGTAAGCACCTTCTCCCGTCGTCCGGAATTTAGATCAGATGCTCATATGTACAACAGGTGCCCACAATGTTGGTTCGCTTCCACGAAGAACCGTCGGCGGCCGCCGCAGTAGTCAAAGCTACCGCAACGGCGTCGTTCACAACCACACACACACCCACAGCATGAGCTCGCAGAACCAGCCGCAGCAGCCTTCACCAATCTCGCAATCCGCGCCCTCGCCCGAGGTGCCACGTTCCATGATCTCCTCGTAACGGCTGGCGCCGCCCGAGACAAAGACACCCTTCTGACCTTCGTTGTACATGTTACGTTTTCACTTTTTTCAGTTGTCCACTAGTGCATCCACTAACCTACTATTATCATTTACAATGTTTTTGATACTTTTGCAAAACACTACTGTCATGATCAAACCTTTCATTTCCTTTCTAGTCTCTACTTAGTTATCCCAGAAATTTCCTTTGTACACTAATCACTAACCACCACTACTAACCACATTAAAACCTGAACACAGCACGGCATTATCTGCGATTTGCGCTTGTTTTTTCGTTTCTATTTCCTTATGTTCATTTATTGGTTTATTGATTGTTGAGTGTTGTTCACATTAATCTATCGATTCGGGAGTTCATCGGGTAGAATGCAAATGGGAACTTGTGACCTTCCTCTTTGTTCGATTGTTCTTCACTTCTTCGCCGTCATATTTGATTTGATATTCTTACTTTTATTTCCTTTTGTTGATTATTTGGCTACTGCTTATTACTACGCACCCTCCACCATTGAACAATCTACATCACCATCCAATTCACACTTCGTGTATAAAGCTTAAGTTGCGGAAGGAAGATTCTTCTCTTGATATTTTTCGAATGTTTTTTGATATTGGTATTGCACTGCAGCGGACGTGGTTTGGCGGTGCGTGCATTCGCTGGTTGGAGAGAGAACGATATCATACAGATAACACAATATTATACCGGATTATGATTATATTCTATTATTATCTTGCCGTCCGTTTATCGTTTTGGTAGTTGATCATTGGTCAGACTGTTTCGTCGTGTGGGTATGCGTATACGTGTGGTTGGATTCTTATACACAGGCATGATATCTTACCCTATATATCGTTATATATAGCGTGTTCATGATGATGTGCGGATGGATGGATACACATATATGATAATGATGCATTAATGCATAGAATAGTTATAGGCTAGGCTGTAATGATTCTGAATATATATATATATCAATAGCGTAGATTATCGCAATATATCATGCATGCCATTTCTTTTGTCTTCACGAATTCGGGTTAGGTATAGGAGCAAGTAACATGTTATGTTTTTAATCGTCAGCCAGATCTGCAAAGCACGGCCCAAGCATTGTAGTGTATATAAGCTCGAGCTAGCTAGTCCATGTTAATTAATTGAGTCTGAGGCAGAAACGATACGATGCATGCAGCGTCCCGGAGACTCGATACGGTACAGCCATGCATGGATGCATACCCAGTAAGTCCTCAGGGGAGCACAATATTATATTAATACTTCTAATTAATGCCATCGAATTCCCATTCATGGCAACTAAGCCTCATAAATACACTGCAGATCGTCCCAACCACAAACAGCCCTACTATACATACACGACTCACGGTACGGTAATACGAACATCAAAGGGTATACACACACGCCAACTGACCAGCAAAACACACAAGCAGAAAGCACATCCATTCTCAAATGGGCACAATCTCATACCCCAGCATGACTTCTGTCGTCGTGCCTTCCCAGCCTCTGTTGCCCGCCATCGTAATCAGATACGTGCACGTCGGATCGACGTCTGAGCCACAGAGTCAGCTGCCATCATACAAATCACGTGAAAGCGGGGAGATATATGGAGTGGCAGGGCACTTACACACAGAGCTTAGGACACCGCCGTGGTGTCCTGGTACAATTAAGAAGGGGACGCGCGAGTGTTTTGCCGCCTCTTCATCCTTCAGGTCGTACAGTCGCAGATTATCAAACGACGCACTACGCAATCAGCATCTCATACACCATTTCAAGAATCAACCAACAGACAGAGAGAGAGAAGATGGGAAATACCAAACAAGGTGCCGTCCATTGGCCATCGGCGTGACGTGGCTAACCGGCCCGCTACCCCCGGGAAACTTCAACGTCCGCACTGAATTCTGGAAATCCCGGTGAATGCTATATTCCTCCACCGTGCCGTTCCGCCGCCCAACATAGACATAATTCCCGTCGACGCTCCAGCATGCACTCATGCTCCACGGCGGGATACCCTTCCCGGGCAACAGCCGCGTTATCGGCTTCTCCTGCCGCCGGTCGAATATCCGTACGATTCCGTCGATGGAAGCCGCCAAAAATATGTTTGAGGAGACGTCCGTGGAGCCGTCGATGGGATTGTGGGCACTCGGCGAGTGAACGGGTTCGCCAAGCGCGTCTCGGGTATCCGGTATATCCATGTTGGCGTCGCCGACTGTGTCTGAAGAAACGGTGTGGTCTGTAGTATTGCTAGTGCTGGTGTCTGCTGCTGCTGCCGCTGCTGCGGCGGCGGCGGCCGAGCTTGCGTTTTCATTGATTAGCTGTTGTTCTGCGGGCTGAGGGTGTGCGTCGCCCATGAGCACATCGTCGTCACCGTCAAGCGTCAGAGTGCTATTCTGCGCCGTGCGTCCATTCGAGAGCTCCGCGCCGAAGAGGTCGTCGTCGTCACCGCCGAAGAGAGAGTCGAAGCCGCCGGATGAAGCGGGAGAGCCGGGGGCGTCAACATCGGCTTCAGGGTCTAGTTTGGGGGATCTGTTGCTTGCGAAGCCGTTTGCAAGTCTAGATATAGAGTTTGCGGTGATGCAGTTCATGATCGGTTGCCGTTCAACGGGGATGGGGATGACGGATTGCGGCCGCCATTGGAACGCTGATAGCTGGCCGGCTTGCGGGTTATACGTTCGCACGACCTCTCCCTTGTTCAGATCCCAGTCCTGTATCGTATACGTGCATTAGTACCTATCCAAGATTTATGTTGGTTTAGTCGAGATCGTGAGCAAGACGAGAACTCACCAGAAGATCTTTGTCCCAGCTCCCGGATATCAATGATTTCTCGTCGGCGCCGAGTCCGAGAACCGATACGGCGGACTTATGTTTCCGCAGCACAGTTATGATCTTTCCCTCATCATGTCTTACAGACTGCAAGTTGATATTCCCACTCTAGAGCATCAAGGCCAGTTAGCTAGCAGCTCGCCGGTAAACCCAGAATGTATCTCTCACCTCCAGCCCGGAAAGCAGCCACAGCGCCTGACTGTGCGTCGCCAGCGAGTACACTGGCGATATCTTCATGTCGTCGTTCTCCGGAAACAGGCTATGCTTATCTTATCCCGCCGTCAGCGCTGCGGCCTTGTTATCCATCCGGCCCGTAATTGATCAGTGAGTGCACATACCCGGAATCTCCTCATTCTCCCAATACGACAGCAGCACGCCAGCCTAATTTGTCACCACCGCATCAGCACTATTCTACCATATCCTCTTCATTGTAGTTGCCGCTGTACACACCCTGGTAACAGAATCCACAAACGGGTGCTTCTGCGCGACCGTCAGCGGCACCTTGCCGTTGATACTCGCATACCAGTCAAACTTGCGAATATATCCGTCCTGCCCGCCCGTGAACACCCAGCGCATGCACGGCGTCGCGCAAAACGCGTGGATACTGGTACTCATCGGCGCCGCGACGTATGGTATTATATCGTAGGTTTTCGCCGTCAGCGCGCCCGGCCGCACACGGGGCCGCCATCGGGTGTCTGCTGCTGCTGCCGCCGCCGCCGCCGCCGCTGCCGCAGCAGCGGATTCGGACTCGCGTTCGCGCTGTAGCTGCTGTGATGCTGATGCCGGGTCCGCGTCGTCCGCGTTATCGTTGTCGTCGTCGTCCGCGTTATCGTCGTCGTCGTCGTTCTCGTTCTCGGCGTCGGATTCCTTGTCGTCGTTGTCGCTGCCGTCGTCGTTTTCGGCGTCGTCTTCCATTAGTGCGTCTTCAGGGTCGTTTTCCGGCGACGAGGGGCCGGAGCCTGGCGATGCGCATCGTATACGCGCATATAGTTAGCTAGGGTGGCACGATTGATATACTGTCGCGCGCGTAGATTGCGCCGGGGGATTGGGGGTTACGATACCTTTCCCGTCGTCGGACTGGTTGCCCGCGAAGGAGTCCATGGCCGGCAGCTAGCTGTACAATCGGAAGGCGGGATGCAGCTGGTGAAGAGGGCTGTGGGGTCCCGGTGCGAGTCCATTTCGTAGCAGCAAGGCCACGCGATTATATAAGCGGTTGCTCTCGTTCATGACCGCGTGTCGAAGGTTCAAGCTTAGCAACTCAAGAGAGTGTGGTATTTTAGATCTCGACATACGCAGGCGAGTCGTCTTGATCAATCTATTTTGCCTGGTGGCTTCCAAGTCGACTCCACAATTGAGATGTCGATTGAACATGCTAGTACACTATGAATATCGCCATCTGTATGTAGCCTCGAAGCCAGGTGCTGAAGGGGTAAGGCAACTGCATGCTAAACGTAAGAAACAACCCACCACATGCACATCTACGGTCCAAAATTCAGTCGGCCTAGTGTATTTTATGACAATTCCATTATCACACGCCTTATCCCCAAATTCACCATGCGAATGCCGCTAACCAACCGCTAGTGTACATGCATATGCTAATGATAACAAACACTTGCGTCCAGCGTCTGGTTTGCAAGACAAAACAGACAGGTCATGAGATAAAATAAAGAAGTATGACATATGATTTGGATTACGAGACAAATGCAGACCCTGCAAAGCAAAGTATTGGCATAACGTCTCCGTAGAACCGTGCATGCGCGCGAAGCTTCAAGAAGGACGAGAAGGGAAGCAATAAAGTAAAATATCCTCGCTGGGAGTAGTAGGGAAAAAAACACCAGTACGAACATTTCGTCCAGCGTCTAATCCGCGAGACAAAAGCAAGATAGGTCTCGCTGGAACCAGGCAAGATTTGGTCCGAAAACGAGATAAAGTACGATTAGGATAAGCAGAGGCCTCAAAGATCCCCAAGCAGATCAATCGAAGATGCAACAGATGAGGCCTCCTCAGAATGATCAGGGATCAAAACCTTGTTCATATCATACGAAACCACTCCATTTCCCGGCAACGTAGACGTCTTCGTAACCGGCTCAGTATCGAAAGAGATCAAAAGCGGTTCAGGTACCTGTGCCGCCGCCGACAGCTGAGAGGGTTGACTGCCGTTCGGTGAAGTCGAGCCACCGCCATCCCACACCGCATGTTTGTGAACGTGGTCCGGCTGCTTCGGCGTCCTCTTCGCCGGCAAAGCAGGAGGCTTGTTCTCCCCGCTACCCAGCTTTTCAGTCGCTATGGGCGTTAGATTCGTACCAGTCTTTTTGGTTGCGGTCGGGTTCAACATTGCAGGCATCATATCTGTGAGTTTGACGTCTGCAAGCCGTTCGGAGACCTTTTCTACTGGTGGTATCTCATTCGCGTAGGCTGGGAGTCTATCCATTTGTGCATTCGGGTACGCGTACGATGGGAGCTTATCCATCTGTGCGTTTTCGTATGTGTAGCCTGGCACCTTGGGTCTCCCTTGGGGGCAGCGCTCGCATTTGCACTTGTCGCGGCATTCCTTCCGGCAGCGGTGGCCGCACTCTAGGACTTTGCGACATATGTCGACGCAGGCAACTGCGGCGTGGTCGTAACTGTAGAAGAACCAGTTAGCGATATCCAGAGAGTAAGCGGGTAGTATAAAACGTACGGGTGGCAGCGGAGGGTGCACTGGTGACCGCATTCCAGGAGTTCGCCACACATGGCTTTGCATCCCCCGTTGAGCTCCACCCAATCGGAAACATCTGCGAACACTCGTTAGCCAACATCATGATAAACAGTACGTAGATGTGATGGAGGTGCGTACGCTCAATGTAAGTCATGCGCTTGTGTCGCTGGCAGGTGAGAGGGATGGTAGTGCTAATAGCCGTCGGTTTGCTATCGCAGTCGAGTTGTCAGTCATGAGTTTCTTAAAAAAGTGATAGAGGTAATGCCCACCGATTGTTCAGAATTTGCAAAATGTCCCACCAGAGGCCGCTAACTTGGGACAGCAACCCAGCATTCCCAAACATGTAGAAACCCCGCTTGGCACGCTGTAGTTCACTGGTATCAGTACCTTGCACGCACCAGACGAGGGGGGTCACTCATACCGAAAGCGCGACGCAGACACGATTTGGAATCTATTGTGAAAGTTAGCCTCGTGACTCCACTCACACCCCGGAGATATATACTCACGCTCAGAAATCCAATGGAGCCCGCCATATTGCTTCGACACAGCGAAAGGACGATAACTTCATTCTCTTCTCCCTGGTAGCTATCAACCGTAGCCACTCTGACCCGGTCGTCTCCCTGATTCAAGCGTGGATGGCGACGCAAAAGCTTATACAGCTCCCGCAACTGGCCCGTGTAAAACGTGAGAATAGTGATCTCCGGCTGCTTGATCCCATTCTCGACCAGATAATTGCAGAAATTGATCACCATCTGCGCTTCGTGAGAGTTCTTCTTCGACAACTCGTCCTGCTCCTCGGGGACCTGGTGGGCGTAAAAGTACATGTTCACGCCACCCATTCCCGGGATGGACGGCTTGTTAAGCACCTGGATGTCGTCGTCGAGCTCACTGTAGATTGGCATGAGGATCTGGCGGATCTCCGGCCTCATGCGACGTTGCTTCGTGAGCATCGTGTATTCAACGCCATTGTTAACAAGACGCTCAAACATCGAGATCGCAAGATGATACGGCGCCTGCTCGAGCTCGGAGACGTTGCAGTGTCCCTTCAATTGCTTGTGGTCACCGACGAGTATGAGTTGCTGGATGCTGGGATAGCATGCTGCGATGAGCGGTCCTTCGAGAGTCTCGGCAGCTTCTTCGATAAGGCAGATCTTGGGCTCTAGTGACGCCACTAAGCTTCGGTATTTGCTCACACCCGTCGTCGTCATTCCAATAAGTTTCGCGCGGCCGAGGAGATAGGCATCACGCTCCCATCTTGCAATCTTGAATTCCGCCACGAGCTCCGCATACTCCTTGTTGAGCTTTCGCAAGTCGTGTTGGATGGCAGCTATGAGCGCCTTTTCCAGTCGCATGTATATTCTCGGACGAAGGTGGGCGTGAATATCCCACACGTTGTCCATCTTCATGGCGTCGTCGAGTTCATCCTCGGCGATGCCAATTGGCGAATGCACCTCCTTAGAGCGCTTGAACTCGATCCAGAGTCCCCGCAGCTTCCCGTCAAAGTCTTCGTCAAATTCAGCTTCTCTGTCTTTCAGCTCCTCTACGCCGATATCTTCGTCTTCGTACTCGATGGCCAGGTCTTCCTTTTTGGGAATCGGCATGAGGTAACCACCCAGCCACTCAGGCATCGGAGCCATCGGCTTCTCCTGATGGCCGACTGAGAGTTTAACCCAGTTCTTCGAGATAGTGTGCCACGAGTCTCTCTGAGCCTCGGAAATCAGGCCGTAATGGTGGAGAGCATCCGGCGTGATGCAGCCCTCGCTCAGAAGCGCGAGCAGCTCCATCGCCTTGTTGTCCAGCCTCTTGAACGTGCGTTTGCATCTGCCAAAGCTAGAGCCTTGGATTTCAAACCACTCGGCCGTCCTGCGGATGTTGTACAGCGTACGTTCTTTGATTTTATCTTGGTCCTGTGTCCGACCGCCCAAGCGGACGACAGAGGGTTCAAAGTCGATGACATGTCGCAAGAGCTGGTCGAGCGCGTGGTTGGTCTGACAGGCAACGATGATTGGCGGGTCGCTGACCTTCTTGTTCTTGAGCATGGCTGATAGTGCCTTGACGCTGACAAAGGTCTTCCCGCATCCGGGTGGACCCTGTATGATGGCTAATTCCTTCGTCATGATTCTCTGAACGGCCTCCAGTTGCCTCTCATCCATGCTTGTGGTGACCGTCTTCTTTGTCGGGAAGTTCTGAATGATATTGACATCAGTCAGCTTTGAAGTGTCGGCGTGGTCATTGAAGCACGGCGTCATGTTGAGCCTCGGGTTGTCCTTAAGAAATCGAGGAGCTCGGACGCGTTTATCTTGGAGTGTGAGGATCTTGCTCAGAGGAAAGGCCTTATCCATTCTCTGCAGGGCCTTCAAGGTATGCTTGTATGCCTCAAAGTAGCTCCTGCGAGACTCGATCATGATCCATTTCTCAGTCGGATCGATATCTATTTCACCAGGCTGGAAGAGGAGGTCGACTTCGGGACCGTTGGCGAGCCCTGGGTCCACGCCAGCCAATGGCCGAGCAGCAACAGTCGCGACTCTGATGACAGAATTGAAGTTATCTGTCGTCAAAGCGACGATGGTGCCCGGACACAAACGCTTCGAGTGCTCCCAGCGAATCTTCTTCCTCGCCCGATTGGTCGAGAAGCTCATCTTGGTGCAGATTCCCATTGTGTGTGTCAAAGTGATGCCGATGACCCTGCAGTTCTCGTATATACAAAGGTCATGCGTATCGTCCATCGCAGGATCAGCTCTAAAGACGCCCACCATATCGCGAAGAGGGGAGAATGAATCTTCACGAAGCAGCTCGTAGTGAGCTTCGAGGTAGTCGTCCGTCGTGGTCCACGGCTGGGTGATCTCGTTTGCTGGAAGCTCCACTTCGTCGCTCATCAGCTCTTCCGTGCTGGGAACTTCTGGGCGGGCTCGCCAACCACTACCGTTGAGCATATCCGGGGTCGGTCGTTCGAGCTTCTCGACTAGCGTATTTCGCGGAAACGCGCTGAATTTATTCATTACGTTCCTCTCTGTTGGTCGTTTCGGTGCCAGAATTCTTTCGGACAGATGCGCGTTCATCTCGCCCGAGTCGTCATCGTCGATGATGGGGTGAGCCGGCTTGTAGGACGGCATGGACATGGACGCAATGTTGGAGGAGGAACTGGACCGGTTTTCTCGTTCTGGGTTTCCCTGAATGACAAGAGGAGGGCGGTCGTGGAATCTTGTGGTTCTCCCGCTACGACGTGCAGAGGTCCCACCGCGGCCTTTCTTGTTCTGCTCGTTCGCCCTCTGGATTTCTTGCAACTCACGGAGATCCTCAGGGTCGATCCCATACATGTCCTGTGGTTGGGGTTGTTGCGGACGGCGCGGCTGCTGCTGGTGTTGACCACCACCGCCACGGTAGTTGCCGCCCCGGTTTCGACCGTTTCCACCGCGACCTCGCCCACGACCGGATGGCCTGTTCCTATACATGAAAGGATCATTCCCGGACATGTTGGTGTGCGTACCGGCGAGGATCTTTATTGTTGTTTAGTTTGTCTTGGTGGAACGTGGAACGTGGTCGTCGGGCGTCGTGCGCGTGGCCAGTTGGTTCGAGGAAGTTCCAGCGTGGTGGGTTTCACGGCGGCTCGACCGCCAACGGTTTGGTGGCACCTACGGCGTTGGAGGGACACGCGTAGGGGAGAAGACGAGCAGGGGAGACCTGATGTTGTGAATGAGAGGAAGCCATTGTCAGCATTCAAATTCCAGCAGATGGGACAATTTAGGCACGTTGGAGGGGAGTGGAGAAGCGCGTGTTGGCGATGTTGTATAACGCCAAAAGCGGCTAGTTGCACAGGGACAAAGCATGCAGCTCGACAACCCGCTGAGCTGGAGATGGGACGAGGAGCAGGGAGGCAAGACGACGGCAGCCCAACGGGATCAACGTACCTGGATCGATTACGTAGGAGCAGAAGAGATGAATGGAGGCAGATGAGGAGATAGAGGAGGAGGAGGAGCTTCGACGGCAATGCAGAAGGGAGGAAGGACAATTGGAGCCGTTTCAGAGGATGCCCGTGCGGCGGATGGGTGTTGGAGGCTGTTTGCTTTAGTGAGAATGGCAGATGCTCTGTGGATGGTGATGAGGCTGGTGATGAAATTGTACCATTGTGAGGAGAAGAAGGAAGAAGGGAAGAGGAGGAGAAGGGCAGCCTGAGAGTCGACGACAATTATAGCTGCAGCCCGGCCGACGAGGGCTGTTTCCCCGGCGGAGCGTGCGACGATGAAGCTTCACCAGCAGCTGACAACAGCAGCTGGCCAGCGTGCAGCGCCGAAATTGAAAGAGTGCCTGAAATAATACGTGTGCAGCTGGCAGCTACAACACCACAATTGCAAACTGGGTATACGTATTTATATCACAGTACAGCTACATGACCATGCACGGAAATATCTAGATGCGAAAAATCAATATCTCCAAAGCGCTAATCAAGCTATCGCTCCTCCTTCAGCAACCTCCGCCCCTCTTCCGCAAGCTTAAACTTCTGGATCTTCCCGCTTGCCGTCTATATTTTACGCGAATGTAACGTACACACCAGTCAGCGATTCGGATCTCAATACCGAACTCTTGGATCACATTGGTGAAACGTTTAAAAATACGACAAGACGAAGATTGTATGCATTCGGAATGAATACGCACCTTTGGAAGCGCCCCACCCTCCAAGTCCTTGATCCAAAACACATGCTTCGGTATCATATGCCGCGGGAGCTTCTGTGCCACCCAGTCGCGCACTTCCGCTTTTGTGATAGTCATCCCCTCCGTCGGCTGCACGAAGGCAGCGACGCACTCGCCGTACCGCTCGTCAGGTAGACCGACGACGGATACTTCGGCGACGGCCGAATTTGCAAATAGCGCATTTTCAATTTCCAGCGGATCTAGCGTATATTTAGAAACTCGGTCAGCAATGGGATAAAAATACATCTGCAGTTGGCAGGCGGATATATTGATATCAAATGCAAGTGGGATGGTAGAATACTCACGAATATTCTCCCCGCCTCGGATTATCAGATCTTTGATACGCCCCGTAATCTTCACAAACCCCTCCGCATCCATCTCGGCTTCGTCGCCGGTAAACATCCACCGGGTGCCTTCATCATCATGTATCATCACCTCCGCTGTCCTCTCCGGGTCGCCCCAGTAGTACTTTTGCAACTAGATTGATATACACTCTGTCAGCTAATATATATATGCATAATACCACGATTCAATTCCGAGTATTATCCATCAAATATATAGAAGCTTCGAAGTAGTTATATATAGAGTTTGTGTACTCACACAGTATCCGGCCGTAGCGAGCTCGCCCTTCTCTCCGATAGGTAGTATCCGCGTCCGATCATGGACATCCACAATCTTGGCCCGCGTGTGCGGCAGCAGCCGGCCAACCGTACTCGTTCGCTTATCGATCGCTGCACAGCTGTCAGCCAGATGCAACAGGTAGATACCCGAATGCAGCATATAAGCGAAGCGGGATAGTTTAGATTAGACGGTACTCACGGTCATCGGGGAACGTCATAATGGAGACTGGCGAGGTTTCAGTCATGCCGTAACAGATCGCTATATGCCATGGTTATATTAGCTACTTATATATCCGATCGGGCAAGAGAAGGAAAACCATCAGTAGAGAGACACACTCATATCTACCAAGTTCAACTCCTTGTGTAACTTTCGCATCAACTCAATTGGTACCGTCGTCCCAGCCGCGATACCAGTTCTCAGTCGCTCGAACCCTTCGCGCTTGACCTTCCCGTGCTTAAGCAGCTCCAGACAGGCGATATACATCGTCGGCACGCCGTGCAGCCCCGTCGCCCGCTCAGCCTGTACCGCATGCAGGGCCTTCACAGGGTCGAACGCCTCGCTCGGGAAGACGATAGTCGAGCCATGCGTCATGCACGCCGAGTACCCGAGCACACAACCGAAGCTATCAACATCAGCACACGCCGAATCGCACAAACAGATCAGGGTGAGATTGATACTAACCAGTGGAACAACGGCGGCGGACAAACGACCACATCATCCTCCGTCAACCGCATCCGATCTCCAATAAACTTGCCATTATTCAAAATATTCACATGCGTCAGCGCCGCCGCTTTCGGCATCGCCGTCGTCCCGCTCGTGAACTGGATGTTGCAGATATCATGCGGATCAACCTTGACGTCTACCGCCTTCCCGCCAGCCGTCGCACCGTCCGCGAACACGTCTTCGTACGTCGTGAAATGCTCGAATGTCGACCGTGGGATACGCCCCGCGCTATTGTCGACCATGATTACATTCTTCAAAGTCTGCATCGTCACTCTACATTAGCACTTAACAACCCTATACGTATACATATAACAACTCTGCAGGGCTATAAGTAAAATTGTAGAGAGGTACCTAGGTGTATGGACTCACCGGCACAACGTGGCTCTGCACAGCCTCTCCCCTCCGTCGCTCCTCAAACCCGGGCACCAAAGCATCCAGCAACCCGACATTGCTTCTAGGCGGCTTAAACGGCAGATTCGTCTCTGCAGATATGACAAGCCACTCAGAACTCAAATGCCGCAGCGCAGCCATCACCTGCTCTGCTGTAAACGCCGGGTTCAACGGCACCAGTATCGCGCCGAGCTTGAACACCGCATAGTGAAGCACCGCGAATTCCGCACTGTTGCCCAAACAGGCGGTTACACGGGCGCCGGGCGTCACGCCGAGGCGTGCGAGGCCGTGTGCGAGCTGCGTGGATTGCGCATCGAGAGCGTCGAAGGTCAGCCGGATAGACTGGTCGGAGGAGACGACTCTACATACATATACACCGATCAATTAGCTGACGTCTCTATAACGTCCATGGACAGTACCGATGTGTAGGAGGACACTGGGGGTTTGTGATTGGGGGATACATTCTATATCGTAACAACATACGCAGTTCTATCGCCAAACTTGTTTGCAATCTTACGCAGATACCCATGGCACGTATCCTCCAGCAATGCCGGCTACATCCCACCCCCAATATCAACCGTCAGTCTCGTCGTTCAAAAACCGCGTTGTGCCTCCAAAATACAACAGACCAGAACCGACGAACCTCAAGCGGCCCAGCGTGCTTCGACATCGTCAACAGCGACCGAGCGTTCGTAGCGACAGAATTCATGATTATCATCCACCTCGAACTCAACGATGAAGAACGAGATAATAACGACGGTCGCAGCAGCGGACGACCGCGCAGCAGACGCGACGAGACTGATATCCTGCTGGCGAACATAGCTGCGAGATCGGACTCCTCTAGCTATTTCTAGCCTATGTCGTCGCCTGTAGTTTCCAATCCGAAAACGGTTAATTCGAGATCCGTCGGCGCGCGCGTATAATCGTCGAATATGTATGGATGAATTAGGATTTCGATCTGTTCCAGACTGTTGATATCAAGGAAAGATAGATGCAAATGTCGACATCGAATAGGACCGGTAGTATACTCCGACCGATCAGCTCATCGTCGTCTGCAGTTAGTCGCACGGCTTGTCGCCTTCCTCAACCAACAAAATCGAGGTCCGGCAGGCATTAATTGCAGCCTGCATGCCATCTCAGATCTGCCCCTCGATCTCACACGTACGCTCGGCACGCCTTCCCAGCTCCTCGATTCGGACGCCCGTCGCACAGTTTCCGCCTCGCTGCCACTTCGCAGCTTAAGTACCTGTTGAAAAGACGCAAGGGCAAGCGAGCCCGACTTGCCCCGCAATGGGTTGGTTGCCCTGCGATGAGTTCACATGCGTCGGACAAACTTGCATACCGCCGAGGTTCTCAACCAATCAGAAGTACCGTATCAGATTGCAGCTGCACCCGTCAGATAATACCTGCATCAACGTCACGATTGTGCATGGATCCGATGTATGGAGCGATTTGCAGATTACCTAGGAACATCTCGGAGGGTCTAAAAGTTATCTCGAGAATTCTTAGCTAAGTATGTATAACTTGATACTGATGACCATATATATGCAAGACTGACTGTACAGCTCAAACACTCCCAATTCAACGGCCTCACGTAGCTAGAATACCTGGTTAAATATTTAAATTAGAATAAGGATAGAATAGGTCAGTACAGTGTACAGTACAAACATCTCATCGCCCATATCGTATAATATCATAGCCGTCGTCATCCTCCCCACAAATTACACGTCATTAAAACAACAAAGCATGCATACATCATAATTGGTTAAATAGCCTCATCCGTACAAATCATAGTAGAAACCGCCACATCCCAGATGCGCCGCGCGTCCACAAAAGAAAGAAAAAATTTCATGAAAGTATTAAACCCCAGATCATCGTGCAGAGAAATAATATAAGTCAGCCGTCGCAAAAGCATGGGGAATCTTAACTGACAAGCCGTAACGTCAAACGAAAACATGAACAAGAAGGCAGTATCATTGATATCTCGTAAGATAATACAGTGTCGAGAACTTGCCCTTACCGCAGCCAGGGCCAATGAAGTCGAAGCCTGCGGCAGGGGAAGGATCAACCGCGACGCATATATCTATTAAGGATAAAGGTGGCGTCTAAAAGTCCTTGAAGAATTCTTCGTCTCGAGTGTGAAGCTTGGGTTGGTACGGCTCCAGATCCGGCGACGGCAGCGGGTACTCGTCAAAGTATCTCGTATCGCCCGGAAACGACAATTCTACCCCACACGCACAGTCAGCTTCCCACTATCATAAAAAATGGGGAGAGAACCCGAACTTACCTGGCACCAGCGGCCCATTCATCCGCTGCTCGCTCAACGCTTTCCAGTCAACACCGAAGAAAAACGGATGACCCTTCACATCTCGCGCCCCATTCACCAAGTTGCCCAGACGATTCGTCAGATCGGCCTCGCAGAGCCTGCTGATGAAGTCGCGTGTCGTCGCGTCTAGCGCTGCGGGGAACGATATTCGTCCCTGCACAATCTTCTCGTAGATTGCAAAGGGGCTGTTGTCGTAGAAGGGGGGGAAACCGCAGAGGAACTCGTAGGTGAGGATGCCGAGCGCCCACCAGTCGACGGCGGTGGTGTGGCCGCGCGACTGGATTACTTCTGGCGAGAGGTACTCAGGAGTGCCGCTGCACAGATACAGTAAGCCAAATGTCGCTCATCATGATGAGAGTAGATGGGGGAGCTCACCAGAGCGTATATGTTTCCTGCGACCCGATTTTCTTCGCGAAACCAAAGTCGACGAGCCTACAAATATCAATGTTAGTAAGCTTCTGCGCCAGTTGGGGTGCATTCGCTAGGTTCATCACATACTTCACATGTCCCCGCGCGTCAAGCAGGATGTTCTCGGGCTTCAGATCTCGATATACAATGCCGCGGTCGTGCAGAAACTCCAGTATCAGTGTCACAGACGCGATGTAAAACTGCGTCTGCGCATGGCTGAACCGTCGCATCTTGCGCAGGTACGTAAACACTTCACCACCAGGCGAGTACTCCAGCTACAACCAAAGTTAGCCGTGCCTGATACATGCATGCATGCGAGGGTTATGTTGTGTCCGAGCAGCGACATACCAGCATGTAGAGGTTTTCCATATCCGACCACGAGGCGTACAAGTCCACGATGAACGGCTGCGGCCGCGCCACACTCAGCAGCATCCGCTCGTTGAGCACATGCTCCACCTGCTTTAGTTTCACAACTGTCCACCCAAATTGCAACTTCATGTCAGCTGCCCATCAATTACATACGCAACCAGCGAGGACAGAGCGAGCACTCACCATCCTTCTTCTTCAACACCTTCAGCGCATAAAACTCCGTTCCAGAAGTGCGATGCTCCTTCCGCGGCCTGACCAGCCACACGCGCGCAAAAGTGCCCGTCCCCAGCGTCCGCAGCAGCTCGAATTGGCCCGCGTCCAGCGTCGGACACGCGTTCCGGACCTCCGTGCTGCTCTTGCTCGCGTTGATTATGGACGCAATCTTGTGCGGTGGCTCGGGCGGCTTTATCGCGGCGGTTGTGGTTGTTGTTGTCAGGTCCATCCTGTAGTGCCAGAGGGGTTAGCTTGTGGTTTTGCTTCTTAGTTTCGCTATCGCGCGTAGTCGTTCGTGGTGGACTCCTTTGTTTTTTCCTTGCCGCTCGCTAATACGGAAGGAAGGGAAGGAGAAGATGTGGACAGGAGCTTGGGTGCAGGTAAAAATTCAAGGAAATTCGCACACCAGCGTAATCAGGCTTCATGATAATTGCAAAAACCAAAAAGACAAGGACGAATCAAATGTCAAGTGATACACGGAGCTGACGACGATCAGGCGCTGTGTAACATGGAAAAAAGGGTGGATGAGGAACAAAAACCCACTTATTCCGCTCAAAATCCAGCGTCATCTCGATTTCCATGTCATCCTCGTCGAAGCACGTATCGGAGCTCGCGGCCGGCGAGTTATGCCCAGAGCCCGGGTCCGTGAGGTGGAGGTCGCGCAGCGGCGCGCTGCAGTTCGCGCTGACAGTCGGCGACAGTACAAGTGGACTGGATATGAAATTGGCGTATGCGCCGGGGTTGTTTAGCTTAGCATTAGGGTTCGTGGCGGTTGCTGTCATCCTGGGCGCGGCGGACCTGGGGATCTCGGGGTACGCGACGTTGCTTGCTGTCTGCGGTTTGTTTGGGCCAGGACTTGTCGACGATTGATTGGCAGCTGATTGCGAGTTCTGCGAGGCGAGCACGTGCGTGGATGCTACGGGGAGGAAGTTTGAGGGCGGCGGGAGCGGCGGCCTGGAGGCGGTGGTTGTGGTGGCAGAAGTCATATCGTAGTAGTAGGAGATGTTTGTATCGAGAGGATACGAGGTTGACGTCGAAGCTTCGGTCGAAGGGGATGGGCACGCGGGAAAGTTCGAGCGCGGAAAACAAGGCACAGCAACTCTGTCGACGGCGGCCACGCCTAGGCCTGGGGCCCACGCTCGGTGATAAAGCGACGAGCCTGAATGAAATGCTGTTCGATGAAACTTGCAGGCGACTGAACCGGTTCGGCCATATGGCTTGTCGCCGTCGCAATGGGTTCGTTTTAAGCTTGGAGGCACGGTGACGGCTGAGACATGCTACTGCATCCAATTCGAGGCAGAGTTGCTGTAGCGGGCGGCCTGATATACTTTGGGCCGTCCGATCGAAAGCTTAAGTCAAGTATGCTTGATCGAGCGTAAGGTTCGATGTCGATGTTTTCCCCCAGATTCTTCAACAAAATTTAATAATACCAGCGTCAGGAACTTGAAATCGGTATGAGAATTTTTTGGCGGCGCGGGCGAATCAGAGCTGGAGGAGGTTTAATGCTGCAGAGCTCACAACAGTGCTGTCGCCGCAGAGCGCACCCGATGAGGATATTGTCAGCTGGAGAACAGCACTCGGTAAGCACGACGTATACAGGTATGGATGGACGTACGTTCGCACAGGATGAGGTAAGAGTACTGGCGATGATATGATAAATGGGACGGTGAGATTGAAGCTGATTAACACGAGGCAGCAAGGTCAAGACAAAAGACCCGGCCAGGCTGCTGGATATTAATATTCCTCGGACAGCTTGACAATACATGCGGAATACGGCAGCACCTTGTAGCGTCCCGCTAGCCATGGTGAGCATCCAGCCAGGCGCAGGTACCTAGCAGGCCCGTTCTGTTAGTTACCAGCCTTTATTCGAGGTCACTGGGCCGCGGTGAGAGGGGCTAAATGCTCGCAGCCCCTGCCCTGCCCTGCCGTTTGTCTGCCTTTCCGTCCCGTGTGCGCGCCATCAGTTATGCAGGGCGTCAAATCAAAGACACGGCCGGATGAATTGCGCTGCACTGGCAGGCCCTCGGTGACAATACTATTATTAATTAATACGATCCGGCCGGCGCGATGTCGTTGGCTGCTGTCATGTTGTGAATGACGAACTTTAACAGTGGACGGTATATACTTCTTACAGACGTTAGCTGTGTCCCGGTAGTGTTCTTGCATTCGGATCCAGGGCTGCACATACGTACAAGCTGTCAGCCAAACCGGTTTCTTTGGCAGATTGCAACCTGATCTGATCGGATCTGTCG
The DNA here is from genome assembly GCA_036872635.1 of Orbilia brochopaga. NCBI lineage: Eukaryota > Fungi > Ascomycota > Orbiliomycetes > Orbiliales > Orbiliaceae > Orbilia > Orbilia brochopaga. The sequence continues at coordinate 523,951 of JAVHNQ010000011.1, read as the reverse complement.
CTTGCCACGGGCTCGAGTCCGCCGGGCGGAGGCTGATCACTGGCTACGGACGTACTGGACAGCTGACGATACGAGCCATCTGCCAGCCTGTGGAACCGACCTGTGGGCCGGACGCTACCGCTGCTGCAGCACAGACATCGCATGAAACAAGTACCGTACAGGCCGGTCGCTGCTTGGAACAGCGCTCGCTAACTCGAGCTCGAGAGCATGAATGTTCCGCCGTACCGGCTGGCGTGTGGGCATGTGAGGGGCCCCGGAGTCTCGAGTGAGGGCGGGCTGGCTCACATGCATATGCGTGGGCCGGCGTTTGTCAAAGTGGCTAGCTCCAACGTTAACGTGACTTGGCGGGCGGTTGGAGGAGGCTCGAGGTCCGAGTAAGGACTGCCGATGGGTGCTGAGTCGTGATTGATCAATCGGATTGCTGGTTGATTCTCCGCTTCGAACTGTGCATATGCATGGAGGTTGCGATGCTTTATCGGGGGAGAATTCGGCACCGCTGCTGTGAGCCGTGTTTTGTTGGGTGTTTACACACCTATAGCATGGTTGTGTATATAGACGGGGCTGGTAACATAATCCAGCGGTGTACATGATATACCCAGGTACCTACTAAGTTACTTCTTAGTTACCTCTGCGTATGTTTTTACTTGGGCGTAGAGCGGGTAATGATACTGAATAGATCTTAAAGTCACACTGCGTATCAAACTATCGCCAAACGGCGTTATATGCTTCCCGTAGTATACAATGTAAATGCACGCTTCTATCCCAACTGCGATGCCCCGTACTGACACAAACCAGGTAGCCCTACCCACTCCACCAATTGTAGCCTATGCCCGATGACCCCCACCGCCCACGGTTTTACCAAAATACACCCCATGTTTTCGTAAGAAGCCGCATTAACCACCTCCCCGAGTGTTCAAGATCAGAGCGATGATGAGACTGTAAGGCGCCGTTAGTCAGATATCTCTTTTGCTGAGGTAACCGGCGCCTGGACTTACCCATATAGACCCAAGACTTCCGCAAAAATCAGAATAAGGACCTAGATATACAGTCAGACACTTGTCCAAAGCCGAGCTGTGAATAACATATTTGCATACCATCCCGACGTAAACCCTGCTCTGTGACATATACGCCCTCACGCCCTGCACATCACCAGCGTTAGCACTTAAATGTTATCGGCCGACATGCAGAGACAAACGTACGGCATCTCCAACTGTGCCAATCGCATATCCCGCGGCCAATCCTGAAAAGCCCACACTCAATCCAGCACCCAAGTGCAGGAATCCCTGGAACAAACTGTAACTCTGGGTCGGGCCGAGGTCACCGGCGATCAGTACCGAAACGACGAGCGAGTACACGCCCAAGATACCGGACATGACGACGGGAATCAGCGACTTCATGATAAGTTCCGGGCGGAAGATACCGACACCGGAGATACCGATGCCGGACTTGGCTGTACCGAACGCTGCACCGGCGCCTGTTGCGTAGGGTAGGTGATTAGTATATATGTATGTATTGGCCATTGTAGACGGGAGTGGTATGGTGGGTGGGCTTACATCCGAATATCATCTATGAGTGGCCGGAGGATTGTTAGTTGTGAGGTCGACGGTGAATGTCAGGTGGCTTGTGGATTCACATACGGCGGAGGCTACACCGGCCTTGAAGCACACCCATATCGGTCAGCATTATCTATTATGAAGCAAAGCTATAATACCGTATAGGAGTAAAAGGATCGTACCATCCCGAAGAACGGGGCGAACGTCGGTGTAAGGGCGTTGTGGTCCGCCATGGCTTCTTCGTGCCCGCGGGTTCAATTAAATCTGCGGCTGGTATCCCCCTGTCGAGCCTCTGCTCCCCCGGATGACTTCGTAGATCCGGACGGGTATACGCCGTGACGGCTGCCGAATCGTAGATGAGATAAGCGTGATGGTATCGAGAGCCCTTACTTGTCGGAGGGCAGCGGTGGAGAGGTCGGGGCGAGATCGATCGATGTCTGGTCTGGTGGGTGAGGCCGTGGACTTCGAGTCGATGATGAAATGGGAGGCCGAACAGGCCGCGTTGACGGCGGAAGCTTGGCGTGCCAAGGCTGGCGTGAACAACACGCCGCAAAGCTCGGGGCACAAACGAACGTGGCTGTCCCTTCGGGTTTATGCTATCACGATACGGGGTGCTATAGTATACTAGTGCGTATAGACGGTCTACGGATCTGCTAGCTCTACTCGGTAGGTACTGCATCTTGCACAGCTTGCCGCGGGGATGTTGTCCGCAAGCCGGATATGGCATTCGGTCGTCTGGGCATGAATTTGGCTACATTGTTCTACGGCATCCAAACCCAGGCCAGGATTGCTGTCAGGAGGTCTGTGCATACATGTAGGAAGCAACATCGCTCCTTATATCCGGTTGCGCGTCCATTGAGGGGGAAAGGAGTCGTCAGCAGCGGTGATCGAGCTCCGGTAGGATGCCCGCTTGTAGCAGGTCGTCTGTATCCTACGGTATATCGTCCCGTCTGGCTATCGGCCTCCTAGCGTCCGATGGTGGCTTGCTAGGCGTCTGTACACCACGTATGCGTTTGCAAGTATTGTATGCACAAGCATCTGTAGTTTTTGTACACTTGTCGCAGATGCCGTCTCGGAAAATTTCGAAAACACGTATCGGTGCGAGAGGACGAGTGCGTCCACGGACTGCAATGTAACATGCGACAGGCATCGTCGCGGCCGCGATGCAGGTACAGTGGTTCCTGTCGACTCCATAAGGCGTCCGTCTATCGCATCACGACACCGTGCATGCGGTAGATCGATGCCCAGACGGCCGGCCAATCGGTACATCGGCGGCGGATAAGCATCCTTTCCAGCTGGCCATTGCTACGGCAAGCAAGGGGGACTTGAAACACGCGATGGCGTAGTGTCCGGCCGCCGGTCAGGTCAGCCTCGATGGCTGGCTGGATGGATGGCTGGTTGGCTGGCTGACTGGTTGGCCAAGATGTGGCGGGCCAAGCTCCCAGGTGCTAGCAGCCGGCTGCTGCTGGCGCTGGATGGATCGATGGGCAGGCGGGCCCGTCGGTGCTATTGCTGTTGCTGTTGCTGTTGCTCTCTGGGAGCTTCGTATATCGTTTCGTGTCGGCGTGCCGGCTTGTGCCATTGCCTGGCAGCAAGCAGCGGCCAGCTGGAGGCTGCCTGGGAGGTTTGCCCGTGGTTGTTTCGAGCGGCGCGACTGGCATCGGAATGAATGGAAGCTCGCCAGGAGTGCGCTTGCTTGGAGGAGAGCGAGCAAAAGCGAGGCCGTCACATCATCAACATCCTCCAAAAAAAGGTCGTTGTTGCTTTTCGCCCTGCCAGGAGAAACGGAGCCACAGAAACCGCATCACCATCGCCCTCAACCTCCATCACCACCCCCCGCTCGACACTCCGTCCGGCTCCTCAGTTCCAGCTATCATAGCCCTTATATATACACTCTCCTGCAGCCTCTCCTCGCTCGCGCCAGCCACAGCTCCTGCTTCTGCTTCCTGCTCGGCTTCAAGGTTCCGTATCGCGTTTCCCAGATAACACTCCCTGCCGATCGACCCTCCCGCAAGGAACCGCCTCCAAGCTCGCCCGCAGCAGCATCGTCGACGGATACAGGCTCACCGTTCGGCCTATTCCTATATACGCTTCGTACCTACCTTCTACCTATCACAAGGAGGCCTTGCTCCTCTGCCTCGAAAGTTAAAACAGTAAACAAACACCCACAGGTCGGCGCCTTTGGAACCCGACCTTCGATCTCTTCTCCCCCAGGGCCCACCCATTGCGTACTCATCGTCAACCGTCGCCTCTCTCGACTGTTGGCGAACCGTCCATCTCCTCCTGAGCCGGTAAGGGGAACCTCGGCCGTCGCTTCTCCGATCGCTACCTCGATACACGTATCCTGAGCTCGCGCCAAAAAGCCCGCCAGCTTCCTGTGACATAAGGGAGAGAGAGAGGCTGTGCCTGGCTTATTCCGAATAGCCGCCATCATTCCACCTCGATATTTCAACCCCCGTCGAACAATCGATGCGCCAAATCTGACCTGGGAACCTGGGGATCGATCACCTTTCGGCGCGAAAGCCCTTCTCTAACAGGCGTAGGTCCCTCCTCGCTTGCCCTTGGTGTCGCTTTCTTGATGCTTCGTTCCGCTGCTGCTTGCACCAGGGGCTTTCGGCATTTCTTACTCCTGTCTGACAATCTTCACCTTCGCGCTCTCTAGCAGGTCCAACATGGCGGAATCACATCACGGTCGCGCGTACAATACCGGCCCCTCGTCGTCGACGAGGGATGCCGCCTTCTCCAACATTTTCGGCGCTGATCCCCCGCCGGGAAGGTCGCAAACTATGAACTCTCAATCACCGATGCCTCCACCATCTCGATCTCAGACCATGGGCAACATGCAAAATCACGGGCAGAGCCGTGGGCCCGGGATGGGCAACGACGGATACGACTCCCACAAGCCCAATGGCTATCCACCCCCCGGACAGCATCATCCACGCCCTCAGAACGGCTATCCACCCCAGGGTATGCCGAATGGGAACTACGGTCGTCCGATCCAGCAGCCACCTCTTCACGGCCAGTACCAGGGGCCGCCTCCTTCTCAACAGTATCACCAGGGGCCACCCCCGCCGGACCGCCGACCTTACGCCCAAACGCAACGTATGCCACCACCGAGCTTCAATCGACCACCACCAAGCAGGTTCTACCCCCCGCAGGGCCCCGGCGGCTACCCTGGACCCGCCCTCAACAACGATCCGAATCGATCCCGATCTTTGGCCGGCTATGCTCCACCACCTAGCGCCTTCAATCAGGGCGGACAGGGACCTTACAGACCTACTCAGAACCAAATTGTCAATCCAATGGCCCGTCAAACTGCACAGGGACGACACATTCCGGAACGCGCCGACGAACGCTCGATGTCTATGACTTCTGCCATGTCCGACTCCAGGGACGCACCCAGAGCGCAGACCATGAGCGGGCGTGTAATCCCATTCCGACCCCGGGACACCAGCGAAGACCAATATAACGCCTCCCCTGTCTCCGAAGCTCGTGGGGCCTCGCATATGGAAGATCGATTTCAGTCGTCGCCCGTAGAACATCACCGATCATCCCAGGCCACGACGATCTCTCAACGTAGCAGCTCAGGCACGACGTTGGTCAATCGGGATTCGCAATTGTCTCAGGCTTCCCATCTTTCCCACAGCTCCGTAAACTCAAACTCGAGTATCAAGCCGCGAACGCCGAGCTATGCTAGTACTGCCTCTAGCGTCGCCGCCAGCCAATTGACCGACACGACAGCCGTCATCTCAAGAACGCAAACCTCGCAGTCACAGTCTTCCAGAGCTCAAACCATGTTGTCCCAGCAATCAATGATATTAACGACTTCGCGCCGATCCCCACTTGTCTACCCCGCGTTGCTCTCTCGAGTCGCTGACGTCTTTCGAGAACGGCTATCCATCGGCGATAGAATGAAGAACGAGCTAACGTATAAATCAGCCTTTACTGGAGCCGAAGCCGTCGACATGATTGCGTACATCATCAAGACTAGCGATCGAAATCTAGCCCTGTTGCTCGGCCGCGCGCTGGATGCGCAAAAGTTCTTTCACGATGTCACTTACGATCACCGGTTGCGAGATTCGGCGAACGAAGTCTACCAATTCCGAGAACGCCTGGTTGACGAAGACAAGTCGGATGTCAACGGCGTGTTCACGCTTCTCACCGAATGCTACTCTCCGACCTGCACTCGAGACCGGCTTTGCTATTCAATCGCGTGCCCGCGTCGACTTGAGCAGCAGGCTCGCCTCAACATGCAGCCTCTCCCTGGGCTTAAGCGAGAGTCTTCGAGATCCAGCTTGCACGACGGCGACGAGAAGGAGCAGAAACTCTGGATCCACAGCGTATCGAAGGAAGTCGCCGAAAGCGTGTCGGATTCCGAGAAGAAGCGCCAAGAAGTCATCTGCGAGGTGATCTACACGGAAAGAGATTTCGTCAAGGATCTGGAGTATCTCCGCGACTTCTGGATGAAGCCTCTGCGAACTGGAGGGCCAAATCTGCAGTCCCCTATTCCTGATTATAAGCGAGAAAAGTTTATTCGGACTGTGTTTTCGAACATCCTCGAGGTGCATAGTGTGAACTCGAGGCTGGCCGAAGCGCTGACGAGGCGACAGCAGAGCAACGAGGTCATACGCAACATCGGCGATATATTCCTGGAATACGTACCTCACTTCGACCCCTTCATCAAGTATGGCGCCAACCAACTCTATGGGAAATACGAATTCGAGAGGGAGAAGGCCAGCAATCCTCTGTTCGCACGATTTGTCGAGGAGACGGAGCGCATGAAGGAGTCGCGGAAGCTGGAACTCAATGGATACCTCACAAAACCGACTACCCGTCTGGCGAGGTACCCGCTGCTGTTGGAGGCGGTTCTCAAGAACACCGCGGACGACAATCCCGACAAACAAGATCTACCGAAGGCGATTGAGATGATCCGTGAATGCCTGAGCAAGGTTAATATCGAGTCCGGGCGGGCAGAGAACACTTTCAATCTTATTCAGCTAGACCAGCAACTCCAATTCGCTCCAGGCGAAAAGGTCGATCTGAAGCTCACGGAGGAAGGACGACAGCTGATCTTCAAGGGAAGTCTGAAGCGGAGTCCGACAGATGCTGGTACAGGCGACATTCAGGCATTCCTCTTCGACCATGCGATCCTCCTCGTCAAGATCAAGGTTATCAACAAGAGGGACCAGTACAAAGTCTACAAGAGGGTAAGATGATCCTCCATAATTACTAATGCAGAGTACTGGCTAACATCAACAGCCCATTCCACTGGAACTCCTTGTCATCAGCGAAATGGCGGAGGTCTTGCCCGAGGCGAAGGGCATCAAACGGCCGCCGTCTTCCCTGTTGGCGAAAACGGGCAACCAGCAAAAGACGGACACGAACACGAAAGGCGGGTTTCCAATTACCTTCCAACATCTGGGCAAGAGAGGCTATGTGCTCTCATTATTCGCTTCGACAGTTGTCGGCCGGAGAAAGTGGATGGAGCATATCGAGGCCCAGCAGACAGCGCTGAGGGAACGAAGCAACATCTTTACGAAGACAATCCTTAGTGACGATTTCTTCAACTTTAACTCCAACAAAGTCAACTGTCTTGTTCCTATGGGTATGATTTCCCCGTATCTGCGTGAGAATATCAAAGCGATGCTGACCTGTGTACAGATGGCGGAAGGAAATTGGTGTACGGCACCGATACGGGCATTTATGTTTCCGACAGGCGGCCCAACTCCACAGCTCAAGGCGTTCCGCGGAAGGTTATCGACATGGTGGGCGTCTCGCAGGTTGATGTTCTTGAAGAATACCAGATACTGCTGGTTCTTTCAGATAAGACCGCGTACTCCTTCCCGATCGAAACCATTACGGAACCTGGCGACAGCGCGATGGCCAGCAAGCGTCACAAGCGCATTCAAGGTCACGTTAATTTCTTCAAGACGGGTGTCTGTCTGGGTCGCGTCCTAGTATGCTGCGTTAAGAACTCCAGTATGAGCGCTACTGTGAAAGTCTACGAGCCAATGGACACCCTGGCGAAGGGTCGTAATAAGCCGGCGTTCCGGAAGCTTCTTGCGGGTGGCCAAGACGGACTTAAGTTGTTCAAGGTGGGCGATCCCTCAAGCTTCTCGTTACTTCTCAAACTCTGACTGACTGTTTCTTTAGGAATTTTACATCCCGTCTGAAGCGTCGTCCATACACTTCCTCAAGTCCAAGCTGTGTGTTGGCTGTGCTAAGGGCTTCGAGGTTGTCTCCTTGGAGACCCTTGATACCCAGACGCTCCTGGACCCCGCGGACACCTCGCTTGACTTTGTGCAGCGGCGCGAGAACGTCAAGCCGATTGCGATATACCGTCTTAACGGCGGAGAGTTTCTGCTTAACTACAGCGACTTTTCGTTTTTCGTCGATCGAAACGGGTGGCGAGCTCGACCAGACTGGCAGATCCAGTGGGAAGGGTCGCCGACCGCGTTTGCGCTGCAGCCACCCTACATTTTGGCGTTCGAGCCGAATTTCATTGAGATTCGAAACATGGAGAGCGGTGGCATGGTTACGATTATCACTGGCAAGAATCTACGCATGCTCCATGAGAGCTCGCGGGAGGTGAGTAACTCTTTCTCAAGACTTTCATTAGAACACTCGGTTAACGTGGATGGTAGATCCTATACGCCTACGAAGATGACGAAGGGGAGGATGTTATCGCCTCCTTGGACTTCTGGAAGCAGCAGCAACGCATTTAGGTTTATTGTCACCCCGCTATTGTTCTCAGAAAACGATAATCTCTGTCCCCGAAACGTCTCCATGCTATTTTCCCCTATCGCATCCTCTTGCACTTTCTCACCTCCCCACATAGGCCTTTGTCCCTCCTTGCCTTGTTTCCTTTTTTTTATCTTTCTCGGTATTTATATCCGAACAATGTATAATCTCCATATTCGACGACGCTAGACGAAAAGAAATGATGGTGGGTGGATTGCAAATTCGAATCATCAGACAGGTGAAGGTCATTGGTACTGAATACTATAACACTAATCATATTTCCCTTCCTACTTTTTGCCTTAGGTCTGTCTGCCTGTTTTAAGTGTGCATTGTTGCTGTGTTCTCGTTTATTTCTCTGTGGCGAATACCCGCTTTGTTCTCTGATGCACTTGTATTTGATGGCTCGACTTGCTGTTGCGATTATTCTTTTGGACGCGATTTTTTTTTATTGCGTGTCTCCGCCGGGCTGCGATCATAAACGATTGTACTGTTTTAACAATTTGTAGCGTCTGGCGTCTGCTTTTGTATCCTGATACGTAGGTACGTACGTTTTTGCCATGTGTGTTTCTTTCTTAAGATCTTGTCCTTTGTTTGCATGTAATGTTGTCGATTGAGGTTGGTTGATATGCTGGATGGATGGATGTCTACGGTTGTAGCTCTGTAGGATGTTTATCTGGTGCATGCATGCTTTGTTTGCAGTTGGTACTATATTCTAGTATACATAATTCTCCTGTCGCGACTGATGTCGTTTATTATATTATATCTAATATGGTTTGCGATGTGGTGCATATATCTTTTGGTAGTATATTCTAATAATATAGGCTTGTTCTTCTTCTTCCTGCTTAGACTTGAGAGATTGACCGATCGCTGCTGTATCGAAGTTTCTCGATGGCCTGTTTATGATGAGATGAATAGACTCTGTGCTGTTGCCGGTGCTAGTTGGCAGGAGTGATGATAGCTATGCGGAAGTTTGTAGCTGTAGTTGGTGCTGGGAAGGGGGTAGTGGAGGAGATAGAGGATATTATGCTTACAGATGTCGACACAGCTATACTGACGTTCACACACCACGCACCATCGCCATCGACACGACACCGACACCGACACCGACACGTCGACACGTCGACACCAGCATACAGCATAGCCTCTGAATATCCTCTTCGACCAGAAAAGCTCCTTATCATCCGTGGATACACTGATACTGTCCTTCCCGATCTCCTTCAGGCAATTGCCGCCGGGACCTCTGCTGGGCAGCGGCCACAGCTTCATGCCGAAGAGCCAGCAGAGTACCGACACGAAAATAAATAACCATGGCGACGATCAACCTCCCCGATGTCATCCTGTCCCCAGGCCTCGGTACCAATAAGACCTTCTACATCGATGCCCACACTATCGCTCTCATTGATCCCTACGCTTCTAAACCGGCCTCCCTCACATCCGCCACCCGGGGCATGAGCGTCGTCCAAGCCATCGCCCTCCTCCTCACAATGTCGCCTGGCGAATCCGTTGCCGTACACACTCGTCTCCTCCCTCACCGCACCATCATAACCTACGCACGCAACACCACTTCAACGCCTGTGCACGACCGCCACGCCGACCAACTTATGCGCTATCTCGCGAACGCAGGACAACTCAACGGCGGCAATGGATTACGGGACATGGAAACCCGCTATAGAGTTTACACGCACATCCTCGGAATGGTCGCCCGCGCCTGTCAACGGAAAGTCCTGAACCGCATGCGGAAACTCAAGGACGCGATGGTGAATGCCATCATCACAGCATCGAAATACAATGATGGCCCGGCACTCCCAGCAGACGGCGAGTGGCAGGACGCGCACTATGCCACGATATTCAGTCTGGACAAGCTGACTAACATCCAGTTCAATGACTTTGAAACCATACTCAGAGAGAAGACGGGGCACAAACCGGATGACCCAACGTGGTGCGTTGCGTCGTGGCTGACGGGCTTCGCGGGCCACATGCTCGTGTTCGATGTGAATAAGGTGCCGAAGAAGCGGGAGACCGACGCTTCTGACTGCAATGGCAAAGAGCAGAGTGGTAAAGCACAGGAAAGCAACCGGGAGAAGGAGTATTTTCAAGACATGTATGACCTTATTTCCGCTTGTGCAACGGTGGTGAAGGCGAAACATGCGGAGGTCGCGGTGGAAGACCGGGAGGTGTTCAGGCGGATGTGCAAGGTTGCAGAGTACGCCGTTGCTATGGGCAAGGTGCTTGAGGCGGTGGCTGGGCGGAAGACAGAATACGTTGTACGGGAGGTGAGTTGCTACAATCTATTCTATCCCACCTGATAGACACCGTTACACCTTTTGCATGATACACTTCTACCACATTGTAGCATATGTAGACGAAAGAATGTTCTGGATAGATGACTGATTGGGGTTGCTCTGAAGGTTTGCTCGCCGGACAACATCCACGGCTGGTTCCCGAAAGACGCCCACTGCATGCTAAGCTACTACTGCGACTCTATCGGCGTCCGCAAATGCACCGCCGACCAACTTTACGAGGCCTTCCGCCACCCGAACAACTTTCCCTCGGACCAAAAGCCTTACGGCATGTTCAACCAGATCTCTTTCTGCGTCCATCCAGAACTTACGCTGGCCGTCCACCTCGCCGCGCAGAACCAGCAGCTGCCCAATGGAAAGGCGAACATGCGAATAGGGATCTCTAAACGCTCGTGCTGGTTCTGCGAGCACTGGTTGATGGCACTCGGAGAGCTGCTGGATATCATCATACTGGTCAGCTGCGGGTACAGCGGGAAGAAAGTTGCAGGATGGCGGACCCCTCTTCCCGTTGAGGGCGTGCGCGGGATGGAAGACTTTCTGGAAATGGTGGACATGAAGCTATTTCGCAAGACTTCGATGAAGGTACGTGCGCTTCTGGGGCATGTGTGGGGAGAGGTGGATCGCGCGCGCATAGGGGAACAGCGGAAGGTGAAGAAGGTGGAGAGATCGCCGCTTAAGGGCTTGCCCCAGGGGATGGCGGTCGTGCTGGAGGATGCGAACGACGCGTTGGTTAAGTGGATTGATCAGAATAGCGAGCAGTGAAGATTTGAACATATTGTACATATATGTACATATAGTGAGTGGTGGCTGGCTTATGGCTGGTGCATGGTTAAAATATCGTTTGTGGCATTATTATTATTGCAATGGTGGTGGACTCTGTGTTTAGCGTTGCGATTGCATGTAGCGTTAAAAAAATTTAATGGATAAAGAATTCTCGTGTCACTCATCAAAGTCTACTTCTGCGATACGAGTAACTACATCGATTCCAGGCCCTCTTATGAGTAGTGAAACTTGTGGAACATGACTGAAGCCCTGCTAGAGGCATGAGACCCAACCTGTGTAACGCAGCCTGTCTATCTGCACGTAAAAGCGTGTTGTCAGAGTCAAAATGCAACACGGACTGCGTTTGGCGCGGCTGGCGCTAAGCGCGGCAAGACCGCATCCGAACTATCTACGACACGTCTCCGAATCATGAGCTCAATTGAAGAGTTCGCTGCCATCGATGAAAATACCCATCGAGAATGAAAAAGGGAGTTCAGTATGAGTGTTTCTTAGCGGGGGCATTTCCGTTTCTGACTCCTCGGTCGGGCCTGAAAACTATGTTTGCTATTTTCTTACTGCAGCTGGACCCTGGAAAAGTAACAGCCTTCTCAGGCAGGCTGGCCGATTGTGTCTACGGAACGCGTAACCAGTCGGTACCCACTATCGCATGAGCTCGCCACCGCAATATCTGTCATCGGTACTTCTATAGATAGTTGAGTCATGGGTGTTCTCGTCGTTTCGAAGTTCAGTGAAAAAGACAAATATCACGGTCGACATCCGGTCCTGGTTAGAGTGTCGGGAGCGTGAAAACGTGACACATGCGTGCATGCTGCTCCGGCCGTGTTGGTTGACCGGAATATCGGCATGTAAGCTCAATCAGGATCTAACGCTTATATCTATGTTATTTTATCTTAGCTAAGGGTAATATAGCTAGTGCGATAGGCTAACCATTGCGATATTTAGAATCCGAATAATATAACTTGAGAATCGCCGTATATATTCTGTACGTAAATTATATCGATGCTTTTATTTAATACATGATCATATGGACGGATCAATGTTGGAGCCGTCTGCTGTTTTCTTGCATATAGCCCGCCTCGATTTTTAATTGATTTCAAGTGAGGAGCCTAGAGTAGTCGCCGTTCGAGTGCATGCATCCTTCGCAGGATAATTTTATAATGGCCAGCAACCAGATATTCAGAAAAACGAAAAAAAAGGGAAACAAGAAAAAAAGGCCCGAAACAAGCAACTATGGCTGACAATCTATCCGTAACATTTGTTTTTTTACAGAATTGTTTTCCAGTGACCTTCCTGGCAGTACAACGAGTACTTGCTCGTTTCATCCTGACTGATCGACTCAGCAGAATGCAAGCGGGCATCCCAAGGCGAAAGTCATTCCATCCCAGTCAATTAATCAACCCAATCATACGCGAGTGCGGGATGGGACGGTCTCCGCCGGCAGACAGACGAGCGAACAATCTATCGTCATTCATGAGATAGCCAGGTGGATTCTAGCGTGTCCTCAATCGAGCTCATCGGGGATGTGACATGTGAGTCGATGGCATCTGCGCGTCTGGTTGGATATCGGTGCGGGCGACATTTGCATATGCATCGATGAATCTTAATTGATGGGCGCGTAATTAACCCATGTGGCATTATTACAGACGGACAGCTGCGTCGACCAATGTGTATGTACATACACGCGACGCCCGGTTGGTCGACGTCTACGGTTTTGTTGAGCGATAGACTGGTCTAGACGGACAGGCCGATCTCGAGTCATTGGATGTATTTGCCCTCGATGGACGGTTAGGAATGCTGAGTGGTATCCTAGGTGATGATCATTCGATCGTAAGGCTGCGTTTTAAAATACGGTGGGTTGGTGTGTGTGGAGCATGTTCAAGTCGCGCGAGAGTGTGCTGGAAGGCTGCGCGAAATGGCCCGAGTTGAATTTATACGAGCTCCGTAACTGAAAGCGAGTGCCACCAATAGCGGAGGTCGCCGCTGCTGCAGAACCTCCAAAAGCGCAGGGTGGCAGAAAAAAGAAGGGAGAAAGGCGACTAAGCATCGAGAAAACAATGTAAAGATACCAATCCTTCATAAGGTGCTTCTCTTTCGTGACATTGGCATGGATGATGTGTGATACTTTATTGATGAAACATCGGGGCCGCACATTCGACGTACATGTACATACGTGCCTTCGAACAGGCGCACAGATGGACGCCACATGCAGACGTAAGACGCCACAATATCATCTGCAAGGCACCGAAAGAACCCAGAAAGACTGGTGAGACTTACAGGATACATGCATGATACAATCGATCCTCGAGGATAGGCGTACCGAGGCCGTTACAGACCCGCTTTTTTTTTCGCCTCGGTATCCTCGTTTGCGGCTGTGCTCTGGAAGTCTTCGGGTAGGTGGAAGCACCAAGGTAGCTTGAGTTGGAGCTGTTTGTCTAGCAGTAGTCAAGTGGCTTATCTTGCGTTTCGCGGCCGATAGCTTGCACCGAAAAAATTGATTCTGAACCGAAACAGTTGCAATCCACGCGGCCGGCTCCAGATGTCTGATCTGGTGTGCGCCGGAGAATTCCTTGGGTTGAAGACGGCTGTCGTGCGTGCGGATGCTTAACGTCGACCGTGCATGCATGCATGCTGCACGATAATTTGGAATTGGGATGTACACGCTTGCAGCTTAGTTATCGGTGGCACAGGGCGTGTATGATATGTATGATATGATGTGATAACTATCGCATCGCGGCATGTCAGTTAGATTGCAGTCACCACGCATCGGTCGAAATGTTGAACAAGGTATAGGCAGGTGGAACGAGTTTGAGGATGATAGCTGCTAGCTCGGTGCTTTGTTTCGTTGTTAGGATCTGGAAAAGTGGGTCTGTGCATACAAATTTGCAAATTAGGAAGAGCAAACGGCCGTACGCTTGATTACAATCATCCCAATTGCGCTACCAGCGAGCTCAGCTAATTACCTAAGTAAGCAGCTAGATTCGTGATTTCAACTTTGGTGGGTGAAGGATCGATAAATTTGTTAAATTGCTGAACGCGACGACACGGGAATACTCCACATCTCGCCTCGACGACTAGGCTTCCTCGGATATATAGCAGGGCGGGCCTGTGGGAATGATCATGATCACATTGGCCGATTGGAGCTGAGGTCGCACTGCGTTGGGTGTATTTTTGGTGTTTGGCTAGCTCGGCAAACGTGCAGCGATGGGATGAGATGAGATGCAGCGTGAGTGCAATGCAATGCTTACGCGACGGGGCAGGATCTATAGCTATAGCTTGACGAATTTGATTTAACGAGAGTCGGAGGTTTTTTTTTTATTTTTTGTGGTTAAGTGTATATGAGCGAGCGACATGTAAAGTGTGCAAAGAAAATGGGTAAAGAAGGACATCTACAATTGCAAGAAATGAGACAAGAAGGCAAACGCGTGAAATCCAAAGAAACATTCGAAACTCCCACGAGGCAAGCAAATTTACGACCAAAAAAGAAAATGCAACAAATACAACTCCAAAAACGCCAGACGCCGAACAGCGAAGGGAAAGAGAGGTCCGCCTCGTCCACGAAGCTATAGCTAGCTATGCCAGAGTGGAGAAGCAGGATCTAGCAAATGCGTGTTGCTTTCTTTTCTCTCTCCCCCTTCTTTTTTCCTTTTTCCCTTTTTTTGTTTTATGTTTTTTTTTTCTCTCGTGATTTTGCACTCCGGTCCCTTTGTACAGCAAACGAATGCCGAGTAAGTCTTCGACTCTTGAACGCCTAGATCCCATGCATTGCCCCCGGATCGATGCCCACCTACCCTCTACCGTAGAACACCAGCATGATGGAAAAACAAAATGTAACATCAAGAAAACTCCAGCACGCAGGTAAGATACAAAGGGAAGAAATGTAGCGAACGAAAGCGTAAAGAATATAACGCCGTTTAGGTATGTCCTTGTGATTCCTATTGTATCCGACTTGCGCGATTATAATTTATTTGCCATAAAGGAAGGGAATTTTTGTTTTCCGCGCCGCCCATCGCTAAATGCAAATGACCAACCTGCGCCAATGTAATTTCAACCCCGAAAATGATGTAACGCCGTGAGTCTGCAGGTTTCCGTCTAGTCTCTCGACAACTTGTACGGTGAAGTATGTATCCGAATGGAAAGTAAGGAGAAAAAATGAAAGAGAAAGCATCGTGTGGAAAAAACGATGCGCGTCCACTGACCATGCGGATAGACGGTTGAATTACACCTTGGTGTCGATTGTTTGCGACCATTTCTTGCAGCTCTTGCAGGGGGTGTGGCCGTAGCAGCCCTCTCCTCGAGTTACGCAGGCGGGAAAACGGTCGATTGCGTATGGGGTCTTGCAGACGCAGCATGACCACCAGCTCTCTTTGACGGTCTGCGCGGCGCTGTCGCTGTCACCGCTCGATTGGTGCCGCCTTGCCTGCTGGCCATCGGACGGACCAGCTGTATCTTGCGTGGCGTATCCAACGGATGCGGAGTTGGAAGATCGGATGTTGGCATGGTAGGCAAAGGATGAGCCATAAGGGCTGGTAGGAACGGCAGCGTCTGGCTGACGACGGCCGTGGCCAGGGGCCTGGGCGTTGGAGGCAAAGTTTTGATAGTATGACATGATTGGGCTCGGTGTTCTAGAGTCTGGAACGAGAGTTACTGGCGGCGGTTTTCGTTCTAGTAGTCCAAGCTGCTTGAGTCTTGGATCGCAAGGTAGGTATATGCTTGAGGATTCTGGATCTGGGTGTGTGAAATCCGGATGTTCCGGCGAAATTTCAGGTTGATATGAAGCCGTGGTGATTCTCCTTGTGGGGAAGCTTGACGAAGGAGCTGGGGAAATTGAAGAAGAATTACGAGTTTGAAGTCGAGAAGTTGTGTTAAGATGGACGAGGATTGACAACGGAAGTAGGAACACCGGGGAGATAAAGTTGATATCAAAGTAGATAAAATGCTGGATGATAGTGATGAAGGGAAGAATATTGAGGGAGATTTTGCAAGATTTATAGAAAATCCAACCCCCCCATAGTTCAATGACGATAGTTAGCTTCCATCAAACCAGTGGCGGAATCCGGCGATTCGACACGGCCTGACATGGCTGTCAGGGAGGATCCCGGATCTATACATCGTTTTCGGGCCTGCTACAAGTCGCGGCAGCGCTGGATAGCATCACGCTGAGACACTAGGCCGCAGCAGAGCCAATCCTTTGAAATTCGAGCCTTGGCTTTGCGGACGATGATAGCGCTTGAATTCGTATGGCTGGCCGCGGATATTGGCCGATACGGCTGTACGGGTGCCCTGTGCCGTATTGATTAATTCAGGACGTCAGGCTTCTATTGGCGTGCAGCTGCTATTGAATTGTGATCATGATAGGCCCACTGAGGGTCCACAGACTAAGGATTCACGTGTGTTGGAAATTATCATTTATTCATAGCTGCAGGTGTTTTGTCATCACTGTAACTGCTAGCTGCTGCTGTAGACTCTGCTATGCATAATGCCGTCGGTACTTAGCTTTGGACTTTAGATTTTGACTCGCTGGAGACGCCGATACGTACGATTCATACGGACGTCGATGTGTATGCTCATCGAGGTATGTCGTACGTCTGCACTTATTTGCACAATTGTACAACCAACAGCCCATTCACGTGCAAATTTGAGATCTATGACGAAAACTGTGGCAGACTTCTGGAAACCAGGGGCCCGGATTGGGAATCATTGCTGGGCGGTGCGGGATGTACATTTGGGTATCTTTGTAAGTGGGAAATTGAACTTTCACATTGTCACCGTCAGCAGATACAATTGCGTCTGCTAACGACGTCCAACAACAACCCACAACAAGAAGCAACGCTGCGCAGATATCCCCACCAATCATTCACATCATGTTACCAAAAACGCATTTCTGTCGCCATCTCCGAGTGAGGTTTTTGTTCTTCCTGTAAGGTGTGTGTGGAGACGCAATTTTAAAAAGTCGACACCGAAGGGATAGAAGCATCGCCGTTGGGATTTCGCGAACGAGTGCGCCTGGTTCTCGACGCCGCCGTCATCCAGGCTTGATTCGTCACGAATCCTTCGACGCTCAAGGGTGGAGTACGAAACGGTCCAAAATCCAGTCTTTAGCAATAGGATATTTGAGCTAACGGTTCACGTGCGCCTGTAGATCTCTCATTTGCGTTCAGATGTGATAGTTTTCCGGGAAGCGATTTGGGAACTTGCGGTGTCTAGTCACTAGCCTCGCGCTGCAGAACCACCACCCAGAACTCGGTCCCCACCGGTGGCTCCGGCGTAGTGCGTCGTATCAAGTCGTGACTTCGCAGGGATACCCGGCGCGGAATTGCTATAGCTGGTGGGATCGAAGGGGTGAATCCTTGGGAAGAAGCTTAAGGAGGAAGAGAGCAGAAGACGTCGACGCTGAAGGCGCGGCCCAGGTTGTCCGTCTCGAAATCTCGAGCGTATAAGGATTGGGGTAAGGCATGCCTAGGCATGATACTGCTGACTGTGCATGCACATGCTATCTCGATCGCTCTGATCTCGAGATGACCGATAGAAACCGATTCCGAGCAGCTGGCAGCGGAGCCTTGAGCCGTGCGGTGGTTACATCAAGCTTCACACACCATCGCATCTGCGCAGAGCTCAGCTCAGCAGAGCCCAAGAAACTCCGCCATACCTCTGCGCGAGATGCTCGAGCTCGTGAGAGTGCATTATCCGCGGCAGCTACCTAGGTACGACATTCCCGCTCTGAAATGATGGAGATTCCGTGCGTAAATTCGCCGTTGCATTCCTGCCGGCTGCGCTGCCAGGCCATGCGGCATAACTGCCCTGCGGACTTCCTCGCGTTGGCAGCAGCCTCGGGAAGGTAAGAAATTACAGATGATTGCGTTGCTGTTTGCCCCGCTGGCAAACACAGCAACGCAGCAACACAATTCTTCCCAGAGCGGTTTGCTAGCGGACGCGTTGCCGGCGAGATCCGCAGGCTGTTCCTGGAAAGAGAAAAACGGTGCCTGGCTGCCCGAATTTACGTGCCCCTGCAATTTCGCATTTCCCTGTGTGATGTCAGCGTCCCTCTGCAGAATCTCCATCTGCGACGGCTGTCTCCCATGTGTATCCATCTCTGTCACGGCCAAGATGCATGTAAGTTCATCTCGACGACCCATTCCACTCCTCTCATTCGCTAGCCTGCTGACTGGTTCTTCACTCTAGGAATTCTCGCGGAGTCGCTCGTAGTCGGATGCCCTAGAATCTTTTAGCACCGCCTCTCCAATTTGCATCCACATGTACGCGCGATAAGGTCACCATCCCATCGCTCTGCGCCCCGAGAATCCACGGCAAAATAGATTTTTTTTCTCTTCCTCATCCTGCCTCCACCATCATGCTTCTGCTGCAGGACCGTATCGATATCCATTTGACCCATCTTATCCCGGAAAATCTACTGGCTCGTCGGATATCAACGCCTTGCGATCCTGCCGTCGAGGGCAGCGCCGAAACGGTCCATTTTCTGCAGACGTCGACGCCGAGATGTGCGACAGACGCCAGGCCAACATCTGGACGGCCCGCTTCATGCCCGTAGTCCTGACGGGGATGGCCGGCTATGCAACATACGTCTTTCTGGTTAGGCTGTGCAGTAAGTACCTGCCTGTGCGCCTTGAGTTTTTCTCTTCTGTCGCATTCACGCTGCAGGAACGCGGTTTCAGACTAACGAGCCATTGATGCAATGCCGCTGTTGGACAGTAAACTTTCTGCTTCATCCTCCAGCGACGGAAAGTCGTCCCCGCCAGCATGCGTCGTCCAAAATCCCCACCATCGTCACCAACTCGAGCCCCGCGCCTCGGACCGCCACAGCGATCGGGCTGATGGTTGGCTATCTGATATTTCTGCTCCTCATGGCCGCCGCATACTATCGAGTCGTGTTCACAATCATGTTCAATCCTGGCTACACCCCACTCGGACCAAGTGCGTATGGAACATCCGGGGAGGGCAAGGAAGCGTGGGTTCCTCCTGCGACTGGATCTACTGCTCGTGACGAGAAGGCATCGTCCCAGCCACAGGATTCTTCCGCGCATGGCATAACCCAACCTACGTCGCCCCAGGCCGCATCGCCTCAGGCCGGTCCGCAGGGTGCTACAAACTCACCTCTCAGTCCCAGAGGGGGATTTCAGGCCCTTTCGGCGCGTCCGGATGATCAGCCAAACCGGCCTCTTCGTCAACCTCTCACCCAGGTTTTCCTGCGAGATATTTTCCTGTGCGACGCTAATGGCGAAGTCAGGTGGTGCGCGCGCTGCGGGAATTACAAACCGGACAGAACACATCATTGCTCAGAGGTGGGGCGATGCGTGGAGAATTTCGACCATTTTTGTCCATGGGTTGGTGGTGTGGTTGGTCTCACGTCGTACAAGTTCTTCGTGCAGTTTGTCGGCTACGGTAGTCTGTATTGCGTCTACACAGTAATCTGTATGGCTGTCTTCTTTAAGGAAAAGGTCAGCCACTACGGGTTCACGCAGGAAGACGGCCATTGGGTCGCCGTAATCGCTATGTGAGTGCCACCATACTTCTGTCGTTCGGAAAGCCAGATGCCTTCAAATGCGCATACTGATTCGTTCTATGCAGGGGCGGATTCTTCGGCCTCTTTATCATCGGCATGTTCATCACAAGCTTGCAGATGCTGTACTGGGGCTCCTCTACCCTTGAGAACTTTGACCGCAAAACAAAACGATACTTTGTAGCCCGTCTCGATCCGAACCAAGACCTCGAGCCGACACGGCGTCGCAGAGCCTCGACTTCCGGAAACCAAAGTCGACAACCGCAAAGTAAACCATTTTGGCTAAAAAACGACGGCACGAGGGACGATGATTCTGGGTTCCAGCGACGCCTATTGCTCCCGTTGCCCTCGCCCCGTCGTGTAGTCTCTCCCGCTCGATCACCGATCGTTTCGCCGATGCTTTCCCCCACATCGCCTACAGCCTCCAAGGAAGGCCAGGAGGAGCCCATCGCCGCTCCAAGACGCTATTACAGAATTTACCTTACGCCAGCCGGCCTACACCCTTGGCGCGTGGGCTTCAAACGCAACTTCAAGCAAATCATGGGTCCCAGGCTGTGGGACTGGCTATTGCCTGTCTACCGGCCCTATCGACGGCCCACATCGCATGACAGCGATGAAGAAACCGCAGACGGCATGTGGAGTGCCAAGGAGCTATGGAAGCAGATGAAAGCCGACGGGTGGGCGGCTGGAGAACACGGTGCCGCGATGGCAAGAGAAGGAGGTGTGGCGCGGTGGTATGACTTTGGCGACGATTTTATAGATTTCCTGAATCACTGTGACGAGCAGATGGAGCAGTAGATGTGTTCTTTCTGCTTGTTTTGTGAGATTCTTACGCTACGCTATGTAATGTTTTACGCATTTCTTTTTATTAACTAATCATGTCACCCTCTGGGTGCATTTTACTCGGCGATTTGGTGGTAGCTTTTTTTTCCCTACATTCGTTTTGCGGTTGTTGGTGTTTAATTCTTAATCTTAGGGGTAGAGGATGTCGATGGTGGAATTGGGCGTGTAAGGCCTTTCGGCGAGATAATATCACTATGCACGTTGGCATTAGGTTAGGCCTCGTGTTACAGAACGGATATATCTAAATTATATCTATCGACAGTATTTTACGAATTAATCTTTCTTCCTCCCGAGCGCAGTAAGCTTTATTCATGGGATATGTTCCAACGAGACCCAGTGATTTAGATAATTATAACAGAGTGAGCTAACGTTTTCATGGAGGGCCAGACCTGTCTGTCCAGTATCAGCCTCGAAGCCAGGTCCAGTAGAACCGAAGGTCGTGCAGCTTGAGTGCGTAGAGAAACAAGGAAATACGAGCTAGGGTTCGTTCCCTACGTAATTGCTGGTATCTAGAAATGGTCAGATTAGTAATAATACTTTGCCATATTGAATACATATCCATACCCAGTCTTCGTATACTATGAGTTTTCAGACTATGGCTGTCAGTGTGTCTACTTGAAGCCAAAATATTTATCCAGGACCAGAGGCTAGCGGCATAGTCTGTGGAATTAATAGAGTTACCCTCATTCCTCTGCCCTGTTCTCTCTGTGAGATAGGGTTTCTCCCGTAAACCAAGCAATGATCACACCTTCGAAGCTGAAGAAATCGCAGTATCTATTTGGCACCGCGACGACGGGCATTCCTCTCCAGGTTATCCACGTGCGCCTCTCCTCCCAGGACTGGAGATAGTTTCGAGACTTCTCTTTCTATATGTCTCAGCTGATATCTCGAGATCAGATGCCTCTGGAGAAGTGCTCCTTGTTTCAGCAGTTGAGGCATTTGCATCGGTCATATTCAAATCGCTCTTTGATAGACTCGTCATAGGTTCATCCCAATATCTTGTTGCAAAGGTTCTCACGGCCGCGTAATCCGGCGCAATGTCTTTCTGAAGTCGTTTGAAAATACTCGGATATATATGGGGTCAAAACTTTCGCAAGGGCGTATATTTGCAACGGCATATGTCAAATGATCCATCGGTGGTCAGGTCGCGAAATAAGGCGTTAGCCTAAGCTCTAAGCCCTCTTCAATAATTCGGTATAATTCTGAGTTTCTAGTTACTCCTTCATGTGCCTAAAATTCGGAGAAACTTTAGTTTCTGCATAGTTTAATCTGAACTAGGTTGCTGGGCTGATATATTTATTGCCTTACCTTGAGACAGTGCAGTAATTCTCTGCCTTCCCAGAAATATTTCATCCAACCCAAGACTTCGTACCAGTGCAACATGTATCCTCCCAGGAACTGGGTTACCCGGTGGTCTTGCTCAAATTGCCAATCGCTGGCGATTACATGTGGAATCCAATTCCTGACGGCGTATGAAAGTGTTTCAGAGACATGTCGTCGCATGGGAAAGATATCTTGCATGTATCTTGCAGCGTCCATGAATTCCAAGATAACGTGCTCGAGATCCATGGATACATGGATATCTTGCTCGAGATCAGTTGACATAATATCTAGGCATTTCTCTGCTAAATACCTATGTACCAATAATCTGTCAATACGAAGAGATTCCTCCATGCACCGCTTTTTGTCGAGCAGGAAATCTCGGAGTGATGGATGTAATATCCGAATTGGCTCTCCGGAGGAGGCAGCATCAGGTATGTCTAGCAGGGATTGAACCGGTTGCAGAGTGTCTAAAACACTGTCCATATGTTCTTGGTGAAGCTCGGCAAATGCAGCCATCGAGAGGGTTTCGAAGGTTAGGATAATAGATCCTATTATTCTTCGAAAGCTTGAAGCCACATGATCTTTGTCTTGCTCTTCGCAGTCAGAAAAAACTGAAAGTCGTAGTATTTGGTTGTATATTCTGTCGAGTTCTGGGGTGGCGGTATGTCCGGGCCGTGTCCCAGCGAGAGCCATCTCGAGTCTTTTCCTTGGTTGAGCAATTTTGATGTATCGGCATAACGCTGCCGCATAAATAAAGAGCCCGTCTGCTGTAATCGCAAGTTTTGTTATGTTGTCATCGCCTGGCCAATCTGCAGGGAGATATTTAGCGTTTCGAATCTTGCTGAACTCGTGGCTCAAGAATCGAGATATATCAGCCTGGACAACGTGGCAGTCAATGTTATGAAGGACGACGTCAATATGTGCAGACGGAGATATCTCCTTGAAACTCAATTCGATCGGGGTCTCCGGTCGACTCGTAAGAAATGACCGGAGAACAACCGAGGGAAACTGTTGTCGCTGTAGACACCGGATAAGACGCTTCACATCTTCGTAGTTTTCGCATTCATCCACTGCATCTACAACAATAATTAACTGCGGTTTCGGATCAACAGAAGGTGTAAGTGCAGATAATGGCTCTGCTACCAGCTTCCGCCACTGATCGTCAACTGTTAAATCCGCGAGCTTCTGGGTCTTTGAAAGCTCGCCGATGGCATCGCTAATGCGCAGACGGTAATCGGGTAAAACCGCAGCTAGTTGGAAGGCGAGAGTCGTAAAGAATTTTCCCGCGCGAGCGCGATCACCGGCGCCGCGAGAGAAAAAGTAACTGGCTCCGAGTAGCTGTAAAGCTTTCAACCTTTCCGCAACACTCAGAGCTATTGTGGATTTGCCGGTCCCGGCCATGCCGACCAGCCAAAACATAGATTCGCCATTGTCGCTGGTTGCCCACGAAATTATTTCGTCAAGCAGATCGGCCCGAGTGCCTGGCAGGCACCTAGGGGCATCTTGAAGTGCGTAAGAGGTGTATGAAGCCCCCTCGACGAAAGGCAGGGCCTGCAAATTTTTATCCGTATTTGTATCCTATTGGAATTTCCGGCGCTACACGTTAGAGAACATCTATATACTATAGCACTACCTAAATGCCCTAAAGTAGGCTTCTAATTGCGAGGTATTTGGCTATCGATATATATCGCCTGGTACATTAGGCTTACCTCTGTGGCCCTTTGTTCCTCAGCGTAGTTGTTCGCTACTATCGTTGATAGTTTTTGGACGTCCTGTTGCAAGATTTGAGGCTTCTGGATCAACTGCTTGATGTCCGTTTCGATTCTCTTGACGCCTTTCTGAGTCTCGATGGACACAAGTCTAAGCCAGACACACAATAATCAGCCTAAACTTTTCGCCGATGGGACCTAGTATATATATATCTGACTTACATATTGCCTGTTTGAATAGAAAGTTGAATAGCGGACTTATGCCTCTCGAGGTCGCGCAAGAAACCGGTAACATCCTCTTTGTCAAGCGGCCGCTCCAGCGCACGGGGAATGCCCAGTTTCTGTAACACGCTCCGTCTGGTACTAGGTTCTATTCTTTTTTGAAGGCTACGGATTGTATCTTGACATATTGAAAGTGCATCCCGAAGGGTGATCCTATTCGGTAGTGTGTTTTCCGTGTACTTTTTTACCAAGTTCTCCGCATCGACGAGAACAGCCCTGAGACCCTTGATTTCGTCGTCAAGGCTCTTGATTTGAGATTCTGCACCTTTGGCATCTTTGACATATTTCCCTAGTACCGAAAGCACCGCAGATGTCAGCTGGACAATAGCTATGATGCTAGCCGTTGTACTAAGTGGATCTGCCATAGAATTCGAGCGTGAAAGTGTGTTGAGTCGAGTTAGATCGATACGCTATGTTCGACGAAGTTTCGCTTGCAGTAGTATATATGATGCGAGGGCCTAGAGGATAGAACAAGCCGGGAGGGGTAATTCAATTAATGCAAGCATGACATGTCTGCAATGTTTGCACCTCTTTTTTCGTGTATCTTCTCTCGTTGGAACCGTTGCCACGTATCGACTGGAGCCAGGTACGGTATCAACACAGAACGATGCGAGGCTGACAGCTAGGCTGGCAAGAAGCAACTTCTTTGTGACAGACTGCAAGGCGGTTTTGGGACATTCAAAGAGGGCTGAGGTCCTCAATTGAGCGCGAACCGGCACATAACGATAGGACTGGACAAATACGCGTTTATCATTTATCACCATGATCCCCGAGCATCCATGGACATGGCTCCATTCCGGCGATAATGCTGTTCCAGGATTCCGATTCCATCAATATATCGAAATCATCTTGCAAGAAGAAAACTTCATCATGAGTTTCCCTCGATAGCATTGCTGCAGAGCTTAGACAAGATGATGATACAGAGAGTTGCGAGCCTATCGCTAGGTCGTCTAAGCATAGATGTCTCTGTAAATCTGCAGCTATTGGCACATCTAAGTGGTGCAAGAAGGCTTGTTGCTGAGCCCCAGAGTCGTTGTTGTCAGGCTGTGGCAATATGCTTGCAGCGTCTCGATCTGTCAACGGACTCAAAATCGTTAGGGATTGCTGTTGGCGAGCCAGTTCCCTCGCTCTATGCTGCTGCGCGGCTTCCATTAATTGTAACAAGAGCCCATAGGCTGGTATATCTTGCGAGAGGCTAGAAAAGGACTTGAAAGCAGAAGTCCAGCCCCGCTCGCATCGCGAATCCCATGATCTTATGCAGAGTTGGCTAAAAACTGCTCCAAGCACTTTGAATGGCGGTGTTGGAGCTTCAGTATGCCACTGCCAGGGACGCCAACCGGGCTCCGTTCGCAAAGCATATGTGCAGTCGATTATTGATATCAAGCAGTCGAGCGCCTCGTCGCCGAAGCGTTGCTCGGCTGCTGAACGAGGCATCCCATCCCCTAAGAGAGCTGCCAGCTCCATCTTGGCGAATACTAGCAACGTTATTGTATGGATAAGGCAATCGAGCGAAGAATTCGGGTCGATATGCTTAATATAAGTATTAGTGATTCGCTTCCTTGCGCTCTCGCATAGCTCTAATGTCTCCTGTGTCCGTGAAGGCTGGGCTTTATCGACGGTAGATTCAGTTTGGCGACATAGCCGCCAAATTTCGCACCTGATCAGCGAGACTGTCATATCCGTTCTTCTTTCGCGGCTCTCCGGAATATCAGGTGCTTTCGGATCGATATCTGCATCGTCGACGTTCGAGGGAAGCTTAGTATCGAACATATTTTCAGTGATGAGAAATTTCGAGACCTTCGCCGCTCCAGCACGAGAGTCCAGAAGGCAAATTTGCCACCATAGTCTACGCCGCATCTCTGCTTCGAACGCTGTCAATTCTGGGAAATGCGAGCCGTCTTCGTGGAGATGAAGTCGAACAGCAACCCGTATCAGGGCACCAATCAGGGCCCAAGCCGAATCCTTTTCTCCGCTACTCAGGAGAGTATTTATGTATAAAGTGAGGGCTTGTACTGTGGTAGGGTCAGAAGTCGTTAACAAGCCGGCTCTCTCGAAAGATTGTTCTGTACCAAGCCGGTAGCGAACAACCAGCTCGTCTTTGCTTGTGTTAAAATTCGATTTCACCTATTATAATACCATAAGGAACGATCAGTAAGTAGCTTTGCTGTGTGCAGATCCATGTCATCAACGTACCTCCGCTTCATCAAGTATTGATATTGCTGCGAACGAAGTCGCAAATACAAGAGCCTCTGTGCCAGGTCCCACAGAGCTATAGTGACCTCTCAGCTCACGGATAAGCCTTGTCATAGATGGGACATGCAGCACCTTGATGAATGGGTCTATTTCGTCGACGAAGGTTTGCCAGAGAAACAACAGCTGGGGAGGGGTTGGATGCAAGAGATCATATTTTCCAGCAGCATCTGCTTGTCGAAGCAAGAAACGGTAGTAACTGATATGGCTTGGCTCATTGGATTGCGCGTTCGAATTCGCATGAAGGTTTGCTTCCCATTCGGTGGGCACTGGGCCCCGAACCGATTCGAAGATACGCTCAACCTGAAATATTAGGTATTAGCAAGCTGAGCTTTTATCCGTCATATCGATACTTTTGATGTAGTGGATGCCTGGTCTAGGCGAGCAAATACATACCTCGTCACAAAATACAGACCAAAAACGGTCCCCAACAATCAGGTCCCCGTCATTGTTCACAACCAATCTCGAATCTTCAAACGGCTCCGACGTGCCAGTGGCTCCTACCGAAGGAGTATCGGTCTGAGCTGCGTCACCCTCAATAGGCACATCTCCAGTTATCTCAGAGGTCTCGTTCGTCGCAGCCGCGTTCTCAACCTGTAACCCGAGTTCTGAGACCATAGCTTCCAAGTTTCTCAATCGGCTCAACAGCTCTTCGTGTTTGTGCGCAGCAGGCCGAGCTGCTCCGCCAGTGCGACTACGGCGAGGTAGCCGACCAGAAATGGGAAATACGCATTCCGCGTTATTCCTCGTGCAGTGAATGCAGGGATGTAGTCTGTCACACCGTATCTTTCGGCGACGGCAGTTTGTGCAGCTCCAGATCTTTAGCCCGTCGCTGCCATTATTGAGGCCTGAGATGACCAGCGGCGTCAGCCGCGATGTCATTATTGTTAGTATGGCCGTGCTTGCGCTCGTACTCGGTGCATTGTTAATGCTGCTTCAAAGGTGTCTGTCCGGCTTCGCGCAAACATGCTGGGCGAGGCCGCGAGGAGTATGACTAAGCCAACCCTCGGTCTCGGCCTCGGTGATACCGCGATGCTGATTGGCTAGCTGGTCGAGCTGTTTCCGTTTCGAGTATCGTGCTCCATTAGCGTATTCCACGAAGCTTCGAAGATATATAGCCTGGTAATACCATAGTGGAAATGTATATAAAGAGCCATGAGATGTATATACTACTTAAGGAAATTATAAAATGCGTCTATGATTATTGATTTCACCATCGATCTTGCCGTTTTTCTAATTTCTATTTTGCAAAGTCTAATATTCTAGAATTCTAGCTAGCTGTCACAACACCTACCGAAACCAATATTCGCAAGCACATCGACGTCGACTCAATAGCTGGTCCCGATGACAAAGACTGTGGTTATTGTTGGCGCCGGTTTTACCGGCCTCCCACTGGCGCACAAACTGTTGATATACACAGCGCCCAAAATCCAAGACGGCTTGAAGATAATCCTCATTTCACCCAACTCGCACTTCTACTGGAACCTCGCAGCAACCCGAGGCCTGGTGCCAGGTGCATTACCAGACGACAAACTCTTCTTCCCCATCCAACCAGCTTTCGCGAAGTATCCCGAGCAGAATTTCGAGTTCCTGCTCGGGAAGGCGACGAGAATAGACACGGAAAAGAACTCTGTTCAGGTCCTCTGTAATTCTGGAGCGAACCGGGATGTGTCGTACGATCACCTAGTTATTGCAACCGGATCTTCAGTCGCGGGCGGCTTGCCCTTCAAATCTCTTGGATCGCACGAGACCACACTCAGGTCTCTACATGCACTGCAAGACGAGATTAGAAATGCAAGAGAGATCGTTGTTGCCGGCGCTGGCCCTACCGGTATCGAGACGGCCGGGGAGCTGGCTGCTGCCTATGGCAACAAGAAGAAGGTTACCCTGTTGATAGCTGCCGATAGGGTTCTCCATTCATTCCAACCGCTTCAAACCGTCAGCCAACAGATTGAAGGCGACCTGAAGAAACTCGGAGTGAATTTGATACACAATGCCAAGGTACAGACCGCGGAGAAAACAGAGGGCGGCCAGACAGTCATAAAGTTGATGAATGGGAACACCATCACGGCAGACTGCTACATTCCACTCTTCGGCATCCAGCTCAACAATGCATGGATCACAGAATCCTTTCTCGATAGCTCCGGGAGCGTTACGCTGGATCGATACATGCGCGTTGAAGGAACGAGCAACATCTGGGGTATCGGGGACATTGGGAACCTCGAAGCAAAGCAAGTGGTCGCGTCTGATGCGCAGATCATCCATCTGGCTGGGGCGCTGGATCTCGTCTTGACTGGCAAAGCGGACAAGCTGAAAGAGCACAAACCGGCGGAAAGGAAGACGATATTCATTTCGTTGGGGAAACAGCACGGGACTGGTCAAATCGGATGGTGGAAAGTGTGGGGGTGGATGGTGGTATATATCAAAGGGCGGAATATTTTTACCGATATGGCGGCGAACTATGTTGCTGGAAAGCAACTAAGGCATGCTTCCATGTAGATGTCGGTGGAAGCAATCCCCGCGACAATACACAGCTCCAGACTCACAATTGCGCATTGCGGTCGATGGTAGACGGTCAGGACTAGCCAGTCACTCTGATTTGATATTGTTAGATGCTGCGGAAGCATTACAGAGGCCGATCATGGAACATAATTGATTCTTGATACGAATCTGCCCTTGATAAATGATATCATGTCTATACCTAGAGTTTTCAAAAGGAGTATCTATTTCGTCATATCTTTACCGGCCTGAGACTGACCAGCTAAGGGACCGCTTGGGTTCGTCTGCCATTTGGCAGGCTTCGAGTATCAGCTTGAGGAAATAGTACAAATTTCGCGAGAAAAGGATCTACACAGTACTCGTGCACGCGTAATACCAAAGATCAAATAAATTCTTCACTATACATATAGGTAATACACTCCTAGCCACAGTCTAGCTTTGAAACGGTATTCAATGCCCATCCACATTGAATTTGCGCATGTGTGTGAAATAGAATCAGCCGTATCATCGTCGGTTCCCTCAGATAAATGATTCCCTGGTGAGATTAACATCAAAATAGATGCATCCTATATATATATATATGCTACTCCATCAGAGAGTAGATCCT
Organism: Orbilia brochopaga; assembly: GCA_036872635.1. Taxonomy (NCBI): domain Eukaryota; kingdom Fungi; phylum Ascomycota; class Orbiliomycetes; order Orbiliales; family Orbiliaceae; genus Orbilia; species Orbilia brochopaga. The sequence continues at coordinate 494,546 of JAVHNQ010000011.1, read as the reverse complement.
CTCTGTTCGTGGCAAGAATTGGGATATTCACGTGTCAGAAAGATTTCTCCGGCCCGCGCTTGAGCCCCGCGATTCGTACGAGGTAGTCGCCATCGCGTATACCGGGCCGAGACATGCATGCAACCCTGACCGCGTAAGCCTGATATGTCATAACGTTATCGAGCTGCACCAAACGGCTGGGTGTCCTGGTGGCATTAAACTGGTTGATGCCGATGCCCTGAGGGTTCGGTCAATGCAATGAGACTAATGGGATCTTCGATCCCCCTCCAAGTCAACCGACAAGGATATTGGAGGAAGGGTTAAAACTGTGGATGCTCCAGAATGATGACAAAGAAATTAAACTAGGGGGGTCGGTCTTGGAGGACCAGGAAGCCGAAGTCTCGGTATCCGGAGAATCATAGCTCTGCATGCGCTTGGCCTCGCGAGGCTTTGCGGCGTTTATGTCAGCATCCTTACATGATTACAATGATATTCTTGGCTTGCTGGTCGCGTTGAAGTGAGTTCTTGTCTGAGCTTCCTGATCTAAGATCGCCAATATCAAAGACCGCGGAGTTAAGTCAATCGTCGCAGCAATTAACGCTCGTATCAAGGTCAATTTGGTTGTCTCTTTGGTCCAGACCGCAACGCTTCTGGGAGGGAAGCCTTCGATACAACCAACATATAAGATCTGCAGAGCAAGTGTCCCGGCTCGGGTTCGCTTCGATCCGGTGTCTGTCATTTTCTGCGCTTTGGTGCAAAGTATCGCCAAAACCGGTTTGAAATTAGCCAAGCGACTGAGGTCCGAGAGCTTTGACCTGGGCATCGCAAAATGTCTTAGAGGCTCGGACGTCCCAATTTGCCTCGCGAGGTTCATCGATTCAGCAAGGGTTGGCATTTTCCATCCAGCCTTGGCATGACCCACGCGTGAGTTTCTAAGGCTTTCTCGTCACGCTCAGCTGCAATATCCGAATCAATGCATGCGCACGCTAGAGATCGCTTGTCGTTGAAGCTGAGCTTCCTTGAATATCAAGTTACGTAATGTCGTGGGTGGCCGGTGGATGGTGCACGCAAGGTACGAGACTGTAAGCGTGCTAGCGACCTAGCGCCCTCAGTCGTTCTCTAGCGTTTAAACCTTTATAGCATCGGACATGTGCGCCCGTGTCGACGTGTCTCGCTAACACGTCTTTCCACGATTCCTAAACTGTGCTTAGAGCCTATTGTGGTAGCGGGCTAGGCGCTGGCCAGTTGGGTAACCCAAAGGGCACTGACAGGCTCGCTGTTGTGTCGTTGCGCGTTGCAATTGGGAGATATAGATCAAGACAAAAAGATAATAGACGCGACTACAAGTGCAAGCACAACTTTGTACACCAATCCAAATTTGAACCCAGTCCGAGTCGACCCTTGCATGCTGAGGCTGGAATACTACAATGATCTAACTATGAGAAATCTCCTCTTCAACGTATACTTTGAGGCAAGCTGATCCAGGTACTCCACAGTGGATTTGATGCATGCTGTAGGCCGACTCACATAATTGTCCGGATCACAACGTCGGATCCAAGTTCTTCAAAGCTTTAGTCAGTATTTGGTCAAAATTTTGGACCATGATAGCAGGTGGGGCTATATTAACACAATTCTTTGCACACAGTTGTACTAGGGTAGAGATGGCTCGCACCGATATGGTCTAGCAGTGCTTGGCTTCCTGATCGGTTGCATGCTCTCTGCGCAGCGCCCACATTGTTGTCGAAAGCAAGATCCGGATCCGAACCATGGTATCATATACGCCAGCGCAATTAGCTCTCAACCATCTAATTTCCGCTACTTAGTATGCAGGAGGTGCCAGATTATGCATGTATACGTAGCAATGGAAACGAAGTTTGTAAATCGAAGATCAGTATTGCTAAGATGGCACGATGACGAGCGGTACAGATGGCTAGATACAGTAAATGAAAGTCGTGACGTCGTTTTACAAAAATGAGCAGAAATGAGTACCAATAGAATCTGAAAAAAAAAAAAAAAAAATTTGAAACGATGACTCCTCGCCGCAGCGATTAAAAGGTGTTCCACCAATCAGCCAAAACCAAATCGGCTCCCTTCTCTGCAATCGCATAAACTGTTCCCTGAAGATGCGAGCTGATCTGTAACGGCATGATGCTGGCATCAATGACTCTCAGCTTCTTCACACCATAAACCCTCAGCTTGTGATCCACGACACCATCCGCTGCACCGTTGGTGCCGCCCATGCTGCAGCTGCCTATCGGATGCCAATCGGAGACTGTGGAGTCCGTGAGGTTTTCTAGCCATTCTTCAAAGGAAGATGGGCCGGTAGGTGGCTCTGCTGGTACTACTCTCTTGATAATGATGCTGCTAAGAGGCGAGGTCCTGGCAATTTCATCTGCGAACATTTGCCCTGCTGCCATGATGGCCTTGTCGATCTCACCGTTACCCTGATAGTATTTTGGATCAATTTCTGGGTGGACAGAAGAATCAGGTGTGCCTGCGGGTATGTGGATACTGCCGGTTGAGAAGGGGTATTGCAACATCTGGTACATGAGGCCATACTTGGGCACCTCCTGCTCAGGCGGAGGATCAGTAGGAATCGGGACGGGGAACAGTAGGTTGGGATCAAACACGAATTCCATATATCCCAGATCTTCATTTGCAGAGGTAAGTTTGGATTTGATGTTTAGTGTCCTGGCGTCCGTGCCTACAACCGATGCGGCAAGATCGGTGATATTTTCTGGGGTGAGGAAGTACCTGAGAGGTACGTATGTGAAATCGGTGGGAACAACTGTGAGAAGGCCGGTGTGTAAAGTGTCGTACTCAGTCTGGGCTGCTGCCAGCTGTACTGGATCTTTCAATGGGTCCTGATTGTCCACTGATGAGTCGATTTCGTAGGCAAGAACAGACACTACGCGTATACTGTAAGCCTTTGCTGACGGAAAGCTTCTCGCGCTAGGCGCGGGTCTAGGAAGGACGAGGTGAACTTACTGATACGATCTTGTACGTGCTCACCAACATTGGGATTGTTGACCTTTACAGTGACGCCTGCTGCAGCAAGAATCGTTGGGTTCCCAATACCGGAGAGCTCCAATATTTGGGGAGATTGGACGGTGCCGGCAGAAAGAATCACCTCATGCTTGGCACAAGCATCATAGTCGACTCCACCGTGGGTGAATTTAACTCCCTTGGCGACGTATTTGTGATTGACATAATCTATATTGATCTTTTTGACCATGGCATTGCACAGGACGTGGAGGTTTGGTCTACCAGCAAACGGCCTGTAGTAAGCCGAAGCAGAATAACTTCTGGTCCGGTTACTTGGGTCCACAGAGGTGAGGCCGGTCCACACTCCCCAGTTGGCACCCCCGAAGGTGTCCCTGCGTGGTACACCTAGGTTGTTGAGGGTGTCGTGCCAGTACTGGTGGGAGCCACCGTACTCGATGGAATAAGAGGTATCAATGGGTCCGCCGGTACCATGATCACCAGAAACGTAATCTAGCTTGAAGTTTGTAGCATCCGTAGGACTCGGAGCATGGAAATCTTCAGGCTTCTTGAAATATGGTCTAAGAACAGCGCAGCCGGTTTAGTATAATTTCATGCATGTGGTGGTGCTGTTCTTCAGAAGGGTCCTTACAGCATGCTGGTCCAATCCCAGCCGGGATTTCCAAGACTACTCCAGGCATCGTAGTCCTCCTGGTTTCCTCGCATCCAAACGAAAAAGTTGATCGCACTGCTGCCGCCTAACACCTTACCTCTCGACCAACTCAAAGGTCGATTGTTGAGTTCAGACTGCGGCGTTGTGGCAAAATTCCAGTCATAAGAAGTGCCCACAGCCTGTCCCACAAATCCGGGTGTGTAGATGATTGGATCATCTAGCCCGTCGGCACCAGCCTCGAGAACGCCCACTTTTATCCATGGTTTCGCGCTGAGGCGATTCGCAACAACGAGACCAGCGGTTCCACCGCCAATGATGATGTAGTCGAATTGGAGGTTCGCGAATGCTTGCCCTACAGTGGGCGGCGGCGGCGGTGATTGTGGCCGTGGCAGGGCGAGCACCCCTTGCTCTTTTCCCACGTTGAGGAAAAGAGCAAGGATTGACAGGTATATAGTGCTAATATACATTGGTGGTCGAGCAGGTTATGGCTCTGGAGGAATAAAGATGGGACGGCCGGCACAGAACCATGGTCCAAAGGACAGGGAAGAGTAGCTTAAATAGACCATCGCGAGGAAGCTCAACCAGCCAGCTGGGGAAAGCCCGCTCGGACCACGGGAAACGATGCCATGCCAGGCGTGACATTAAAGCTACTCATCGGAGAGAGAGGATTGCTAGATTGGTAAAGGTATATCAGGGGCTGATAAGCTATATCCACTTTGTGGACACCCGGCTGACAGCTGACGTGACAAAGAAAGCGAGCAAGAATGCTACTCTAGCATGGTGTTTTCTCCATCCATCCACCAGAACAATAGACGGCGCCTGATAGGACGCATCTAGCTACGCAGAACCAGGTAAAGAAACCCCGAAAAAATGATATCAGAAAATCCACACAGCGTTTGCGCTACGATGGACTGCGTCGACAATCTGCAACATTTACCGGTAAGCCGAGCCGTGAGGAATCGTTCCGCATGCAGCCAAAGCTGCGAAGCTTGCTCTTTCGGTACGAAGTAGTGCGTCTGATATTACTTAAGAAGTGCAGTGGCGGTTTGCCAAGCGATTTCGCTAATTGGCCAAGTTAGCGGTCTCTTGTTCCGTGCCTCTTGCAATTGAATGAAAAAAAAATTTTGTTTCACGCCGCTACTTGCTCAGCTGGCCCGAACCGAGACTATCCGCGAGGTGGAGTTCGCGTTCTTCACTGGATTGCTTTCGCTGCTGCTGCTGCTGACGAGTGGAAACAATGCAGATTGTACCCACCGACTAGTGCGCTTGTTGTGCAGCGTGGCTGTAAGGGAACAAGCGATTATCAGGGATGACAAACCGAAGCAGTGGGACTCTTTGCTCTCGATTTTATTGCGGTGACCAGCTGCGCCCCTGTCGACAGGCTCGAGGTAATCGTAGGTCCAGGGAACCGGGACCGCGGCAAAACACAGACATCATCACGGAAGGCCGGACTGACAAGCCTGTGTAAATTGCTGTAAGACGTTACGTGATTGTTGGAGTTATGCCCATGGTAGTGGAAACATGCGGTTTCAATAGCCGGCAATCAAAGGGATATCTGAAATGAGCACTTCTCTGCGGCTGCGCTGGTTTGTGGGGGCCCTGCAGTTTCCCCATGCACCATGCAGGCTCGTAACCACACCATGCAGCATGCATGATGCAAAGTGCGTGATGGTGTTGCCACATGCATGCTGGTCTTCCGCGGATCCGGGTCGAGAGCTGGTGCATGGCCAATGGCCAATGGACGACCGGCCGGACGGTTCGGATATGATTGCTGTGGGGCCTCTGCTCTGCCCTCAACATGCGAAAAGAGTTTACTCAGTGCGAAGTATTTTCGAACCAAGCTCCGCAAGCTGGGCCATCCCGTGATCCGCGAGTGGAGGGATTTGTTGCGCCGCGAATAAATAACGCGCAATTTCAACCGACGTGCTGAAATTAACCTTTGGAGCTACTTCTTAGTTGAGTAACTTACACGCTACGCCAAGCTGACTGGATAAATTCCCAAGAACAGGATCCATCGATCGTGGGCACCGCATTCGTGTCGCGGCTGATTAGCAATATCTACTCGTAAGCACCGAGGGGCATCGTCTAGCTCTATCACAGACTAACGCATCCTTGGGTAACCCCGTAAATCGATTCCCCATCTTCCACACCCAACTGTCGCCTTCGCTTTGCCGTTTGCAACGTGGAACGCGTGATTCTTGCATGGAATTCAGCTACTTCCCGACTCCGGTCCTGCAGCAATGCATGCATGCAGGTGGCCACATGAGAATGCGTCGGCAGGGCGGCCGAGTCGGCGTGTTCGCATTCTCAAGTTTTCGCTCCGTAGTAGTAGCTCTATGCCGAAGTCGCGCCCGAGCCGCGAGAATGCGCTACTGTTGCAACGGCAAGCCGGCTTTGGCATCGATGCGTCGCAACTTGCAAACTCTGCTGACGATGTCATGTCCCCACGCCTGCAATAACGCAGAGTTGCTATATCCTAGAGCAATCCTGTATCATCAGCTCACCTGAGAGAAGTACCACGTGGACCATGCGACGGGATACTTTATCTTTTGTCCTAATTAGTCGTCTTGGCGCTGCTCATTCCGAATGGTTCAGACAACGAAGCTCTATGTTTAAATTTGGCCTTTGTGTTAACATGTTTGTGTTGAGCGTCTGTTCTATGCACTGCGCCATGGAGACACATTTCGTATATGCTCGTATATATATTGATATAGTATGGTAGGGTGGGATGTTCGCGTGTAGCTGCACTCCTGAGGCGCCATACTGGCTCGGTCTCGTAACGTCAAGAAATAAAGCTGGCACCACATACGTAACGCTACTTGGGGTTTGTCTGGGGTATGTGCAGGTGTAGACGGACTGCATGCGCAAGTCCGAAACAAAGTCGGCAAGTCCGTCATATCTTGCCATTCTCATCAGGCACTTTGCCTCTCTTTCGCAGCACTGTGAACGCCACGTCTTGTGCATGCATCTGAGCTGATTGTGGGCCTGTGCATGTGAGCATGAAAACACAGAGAACGAAGTCGCGCCAAGCGGGTCTATAGGAATCAGCCCCAGATTGCTAATAACAATACGAAGTATAGGTACTTAGACGAGGTGAGACTCCTCTCAGAATATTCACGATATAAGGTTCTCAAGGTGTATCCTTAGTTTTGCGGCGTGGTTCTGCTATCCACCGTCTATATTTCCTCGAAATATAGAGACTTGAGCTGATTGCCTTGACTTCTTGCATAGTGTTGCATGTTGTCTATAGTCGGCCTTCGCCACTCGCCATTAGTCATAATAGCTGCCAGCGCTGAAATTACCCACCGGCTGTCGTGTCAGTCTATTAACGTTATGTCACGTAAATACCCTCCGGAGATACTTCGGCTGCTCTTGTGGTGGAGTCCCGGCAAATGACTTCGCCGAGAGTCGAGGAAGTTATCTCGCCCACGGTTTAATTAAAGATACTCAATGCGCCCACGATGTTTGATATTTGGAGGTAGTATATTCCTTATATCGCCAAATGTGCTGCCGTAGGGATACCCTGGCCGCCCGGTGGAATGAGTTGAACACAGAGACTTGGCACGGACAGCTGAGAGAAAACCAAAGTGCGGCGTTCTGCGACCAACGCTGCAAGGATTCCAATTCTGCAACTGCTCAAGTCTATGCAGACGTAGGCATCTAGCTTTCGGCAGGGAAGGACTCTGGCTCCTTCGAAATCAGGTTCCAACACCTTCGTGAGTTGTATTGTATGCATGGGAAGAACCGGCACTAAATATCTTGAAAGGAAACCTCTCGAGATCTCTGGCTTTAAATGGTACTTAGAAAGCAAAGCATTGCTATCATGCAGCACGAAATGCAACCCCAACTGGGATTCACCAATTTTCTAAAAATATTCCATATGCCCTCGGGCAATTAATTTCCTCCGCCATGTATGTGTGTCTGAAGACATATTGCCTAGTTTAGGCAGGTGCGCCTGTCGCGGCTCGAGTTTGTCGCATAAAAAGCGCTGTACGAGTCCAGATCCGACAGACGTCCATGCTGCTCGTCTCCGCGCACGCCACGAAGCCACAAACTGGAACCGAGCCCCCGGAACCGTTTCAAGATGCTCAAATCGGAAACTTTTAAGCTTCATTCGTGCAGTTCCGTCGGTTGGGGGATGTCACGCGTCAGCTTGAGCTCAATTTGAGCCGCAGCCGCAAAAGCCGTCGGTACACCGACCAGACATCCCGATCAGGATGAAACGCATTACCTTCTAGAATCGCGATTTCGCCTTGGCACCCGCACCTGCAGCTGCACAACTGGGTATAGGAAAGTTTGAAATTGCATATGCTAGCTAAATCCTGAATCGGAAACCGGTCTAGAAGAAGCATTGTAGATGGCTAGCATGTTGGAGGACGCACCGCCGGGGAAGACATTCGCATGAACTAGAGCTCCACGGAGGCGATGAGATCCAAGCTATAGCATAGCCTCTATAGGATCGAGCTGTGCTCATGCATGATCGCGATCGCAATGTCGCAGGCCTTTAGATCTATATGGCGGAAGCGGTGCTGTATACTTCCTACTGTCGTGAAATTCGTCTATATAAGCTTTGATTACACCCGTCATCAGAGCCTGTTCTCTCCCATCATCATCAGCATCAGCATCGATCGATCTTTCACTACTACTTCCTTCTACAGTCATTATCAAACTGCCTCTTGCAGCTCTATTCACTCTTTTTCGAATATCATCAATTGATCAAATTGAAACTTCATTCAAAATGCAATTCCTCACTCTCATCCTCGCTATCCCAGCTGTCCTGGCCGTTGCAGTCCCAGCTCCGGGCAACTACGGCGCCCCTCAGGGCTACCCCGCGCCTGCCGGTAACCCCTACAACCAGCCGGACCCTCGCCGTACGTATTCACATACCCCCGTAATAAAAAAAGATTTGGGTGGCATCAAATATACTAACTTGGCTCTTTGATCTTATAGGCCGCTGCATCCAGGAGTGGTTCGGAACTGCTCCCCTCTGCGAGGGCCAATGCCCCCAGGGCTGGCGCCTGATCCGCACCTCGACTATCGCCGGTGCCTGCGACCAGACCGACTACAACAAGATCGTCAGCTCCTGCAACGGTGTCTCTGCCAACGAGTGCATGAACGGAATCAAGGCTCTCTGCGAGCAGTGCTACTAGATAGCACGTACGTTGGAATTGAACAACTCCGCACATTCGCTGGTTCGAACTTCTTGAACTTTAGGATCTGACTCACCGGATCCTTGACAAGAGACTGGCTTCTGTTGTGCGAGTACAAGATGGCTGGCGCGCGGCTGGGCTCGACTTTACACACATTATGCTTTTTCCTCGTTCTTGTACACTACAATAGATGCGTATATATCAAGGGGGTTATATAACATTACTTTATCCTTCAATATCATGACGTTGCCAGCAGTAGATACATAAGCTTCAAATCGTACATATGACGTTCGGCAATCTCCTGAAGGGGCACGGATGTACGTGGTCTACAGCATACGATGGGCTGCGTATGGGCATGTAAGCTGACGCAGGGCGACAACTAGGCGCATATATGTTTTTTGTAAATGGATGCGTTAATATATGATCGCAGTACGTATCCAACATAAACACGGTACTAAGTATATATATGATAAATGTGGCCTGATATCTGAGCCTCCTCATATGAATACACATGGATAAACTGGTGGTATATATTTATAGTGAAAAATGTTATTAAATCACATCGGACATATATCTTGAACCCGATAATTTGGGCACCAATATGTAGCATATGATATAACCACAATTTAGTTGGAGTTCTGTCAAGAATAACGCTTGCAACTACGCCATTTATTGATAAATTGGCGATCAGGTTCGCTTTTGGAAAATGCCAGGTCGCTGATATGTATCATGGTGCACAATCCTCCCGTTTTCCGCCTGTTATGACCGTTCCAGCGATGGTATCAATAATGGCGCATGTCACTTTCTTCTTTGGCCCCGCCGCGTTTTGAGACGACCCGGAAGCTTGGATAAAGTTTGGAAGCGACTGGGCCCCAATTATACCTGGAGTATGATCTGGCATGTTAAAGTAATAAATGTAGAATTTGCCGGGATGACTCTTGAAAATGTTCATCTGAAATTCGTATCCTTGGTCGCCGCAGTCTGCGTGCTGAGCAGCGCTGGAAGCTTGACTGGCCTTACTGCACACGTCCCACCCGACGTGGTAATGGTGACCCACTTGTGGAGCGGTACTAGGATAGTGATATGTCAAGCGAACAGAGCGCGCCTTCTCAGATTTTTTGGGAAGATAGTAGTCCCCCCAGAATGGAAGGACACAGGTGCTGGGAAGACACCCTTTGCCATTACATTGGCTGGCGCCAACTGGAAGGGACGTTGCGGGTACCGATGGGCCGAGTCCTGTAGGGTCGTCTAGGCAGAAGATACCATTCATAGATATCCAGGCCGTTGTATTTGACTTGTCAAATATTTGAATTGGAAACTCTAATTCGACCTTTTGCCATGCATCGTCGGTTTCTTGAGGGTAACTCGAGGGATTGTTGAAGCCCGGTCCAGTGTTCCAGATGTAGAGAGCTTTGACGTGATCTCTCTTGTCGAGAGATGCTTTGTTGCTACCTTTAAATTGTCGTTCCATTTGGTATATGTCAGCCCTTTGTGGTATCATCTTGATAGATGTATAGATGAGACGAGATCGCGAGAGGCAGCAATCGACATGCTTAGACTTACCACTAGCCGGCAGTGCAGCACTGAGTACAGTCCCCAGAAATGCGGCTGCTACCGCAGCAATCATAAGAGTCATTTTGTAGAAGTGTCAAGCTTGCCCGGGTACTAATTGAAGCTGTAGAGACTCGATGGTTGAAGAAAGATATCGAAGGTTTCTAGGTAGAAATTGTGGAGGCTTCATACAAACTGAAGGACTAGGGCAATACATACAGGAAGATATAACAAATCGAGGGACAAGATCCAGCCGACCCCGCCGAGCTTGAAACTCTGTTGTTCCTCGAGTCCACAACAATGCATGGGCTCTCCAATTCTGATGCGGCTGGGGAAGGCCGTGTGGATCATATGCATATCGATCGGCTGATCCTGTGGGCCCCAGGACTTTAATTACTTCCTTCTGCCGTCAAGCTGTAATTTCGCGTTATTACCCTAAAGATAGAAATTAGATGTCTCGACGGGGCTGGGCCGCGGCTTCAACATCTTCACCTTCTATCGACTTCCAGTGACCAATGCTACCTTCCGCCCTACAGATCGAACTTCCTTACCACTTAGCTATGTGATGACACTGAGCCTGCCGTACGTGCTGCTTAGCCATCGCTGGGATCGTTTTTTTTGAATCGAGTACTTGAGTATGCTCAGATATATTTCGATTTTCAATCCATATATATCGCTACTTGGTTAAAGACTCCAGAATATTAATATCATGCACACACCTATAGTTATAGATACACATGGATTCAGGCATCCCCTTTGCCTGCTCGGCAGGGTCAATAGCTTCCCAACTGCTATATATAATATATTCGTTGAATACAATGCCCATGTCATGTTTCCTCCGTGACGAGATATGAGGTTCGTCTCGAATGATAGACGATGAATCCCAGTCCCGGTCGACAAGCGTCTTTTAACAGAATTGGTTGATCCTGGTTTATTTTATCTCATTCCTGTTTGCTTCAGGACCTTTGTCTCGGATTTGAGGTTACACATCGCTTCCCTAGCGTTTAGACGATAATGACTTACTCAGACCTTGCCTGCAAGGTCATAGAGTATATGCAAGTTGGCGTCGAAATTCCGTATCAGCTCTATCTTCTGTCACTTATTCCTCTGTCTGTAGCTTGCATGCACATCACTATATCAGGCTTGAGGTATGTGTATGATGGGGATGCCGCTTTTGCTGCGGAAGTAGACTCGGGATTATCGATTACGGTTCGCTATTTTCCTGCGGCACGTGCACGACCAGATGACAAGTTTGGGCGCCAAGAGTCACAACGTAAAGGCGAGCCTTTTACATTTGGGCGTGCACTGCTCAACTTTTGGCAGGTGTGTTGGGCTCTCAGGGGGCGCACAGCGTACGACAGATAGCGCCGAGAGTGTTAGGAAGGAAGCTTGGTCGTGCATGATGCTTTGGCGACAGTACTTCAGAGGGTGATCAGGTTAGATATGGGCTTCATTTACAAGGAGTTTGTGGCCGTCGGTGGCATCTTGTATCGAAGAGGGCAAAGCGGTTGTGGAGATGTTCGGTGGAAGGCCGCGGCCGGCCCATGTACTGTGGCCTGGGCTACGACTAGCTGAGGTTGATGTTCTGCAACACATAGGTTGCAAGATGCAACAGCATGATGATGTGGTGCGCAAGCCAACCAACTAGACAGCCCTTCCAGCCGCCGACCTCGAAAACTCTGAGAGACATCCACCGACGGACCAACTGAATACCAGCACCTCGATCCATATTCCGTCTTGAGCTAATGCCTCCACAGTCTGACCGCCTTGTCCTTTCCCCCGCTGCCCACCCGCATCCCGTCCGGGAAAACCGGTCGAGGCCCGCAGCGGTTGTGCTCGATTATCGACCCTGTCGAGATGTATGATTATCACGCTACTATATTATATTTCCATAAGTCTTCGTGAGTGGTATGTTTGGTTCGTAAATCGAGTCGCAATGTATAAAGTCCTGTAGGTTCATGTGTAGAGGTGTAAACGTGAAGGATGGAGTCCTGATCTCTGGTGGCTTTGATGTGGGGGACAGTGTATATATACGGAACTGGTCCTTGCGTCCAGTGTCTAGTTTACGAGACAAGAACTGGTCTCGAAAACCAGCTCCATCTCAATGTGTTAACAGAGAGTTTAAAACACAAGACCATATGGCTATGGAACTGCTTGATGCTGAGATCAGCCTTGGGTATTATGGAATGAATCACGAGCCTTGATGATGTTGCTTACGTGCTTGTATATATTGGAAATATCCTTTTGGTGATTTCTCAATGCTCAGCAGTAGCATAATCTTTTGCCTTCTTTCTGAATATCTCCCAAGTGTGTTGACAAAGTATACTGATATAGGGTGCTGTAGGCTTTGGATGTAGAGTTGACTTCTTAAGTATTGGTATCAAGCTCAGGGAAAAAATATAAAAAAACAGAAGCAATGTAAAACTCACACACCCATCATTTTCTATATTTGCGTTCCCACTAGGGCATGCTTCCCACCAGTCTCTAATTTTTTTTTGTTTTGTTGTGTGCATTCATAGATATACGCGCTCGTACACCACGCACCATGAGGGTCGTCAGGGTCGCCATTCTTGTCAGTCGCGTCTTATTCTCTCATACTTCCTCATCATCCACGAACTCTGTCCCTCGTGGCGCCAATTTCGTTCCAAGCCCTCATTCTCTTCCACGAGCCGTTAAACTGCATACTTCCCCCTCACAACTCGTCGAGATCTGTCATCTGTCATCCGTCATCCTCGAAGCCACTTCTTCCCAGCACTTGACCTGATTTCTGAAATCTACCGCATATTTGCCGAATCCGCCAATCTTCTCTCCTCCACCCTTCGGACTCCAGTATACCTCCATCTCTTCAAATTCGAAAACTTCTATCGGAAGGAACGACGAGCTAGTCCGGCCGTTTCTCTGCTATTGTCATCCCTTCGACTCTTCCACGACTGCGGATCCTGACACCATGGCCAATAAAACCATGACCGCTTCCGAGCTTGAATTGAAGACGACTCTGGAGCAAGCAGTGGCGCAACGGTTCAGGGCCTATAAACTTGTCTTCGTTGTCACATTTCATTTTGAAGGTGACCAGACTGGTGCGAGACAAGATGCGACATCGTTCATCGAAGCTGGCCGACGAACTTTCGGTCTGAGAAGCATCAACTTATTCAACCTGGAGATCCCCATAGGGACAAGAGCGGGTGACTTTTTTCAAAGTCACATTTATCCGCAGATTATCACGACAGTATCTTCCTGTGCTGGACGAAAGCTTCTGTTGATGCATTATGCTGGGCACGGCGTGGTCAATGCGGCTAACGAGCTGGCGCTCATCGAGGGAGCAGACCAGACAGACATCACCGGCGATCGAGAAATAGCGTGGGAAATGATACGTTCGTTGCTGCTGGGGCCGACGCACAGGGGCACTTCACTTGCCGAAACAGACGTAGCGTTTGTGCTTGATTGCTGTTACGCAGGTAGGGCGGCTAGGGGCGACCACTTATCGGATCGAACTGTCGAGATTATCGCAGCTACAAACTCTCATACATCAACCAATACTCGTCAGGAGCCGCCATCATTTACCCAAAGGGTGATCGCCGAAATTCAAAAAGCCAAGGACATGAACGAGCATTACAGCCTGGCACGAATCTTTGCTGCGCTTACGGCTCCAGCAAGAATATCGACAACTTTCCGCGCAGTTCCCACCTATCGCCGCCTCCTTGGCTCAACTCCAATCTTGCTGCCATTAGACAACAGCAGGCGGCTGCATCCAGCAACTGACCCGGAATCAACTATGCAATCATCAACTGTGCAACTTCCATCGCCATCTCTTGCCGCCTCTATTCACGCACCCAAGCAAGAGATGCACGCCATCGCGCTCATGGTCCATACTCGGACAAAGATTTCAGATGACACGACGAAGATGCTAATTCAGTGGCTCCTCAACCTCCCAACCACTTACGGGGTAGAGGTCAATTCTGTCCACGAATCAGCATCGGTTGTTGCCATGCTGACAGTGCCTTACCAGTACATGCATGTCATCTTCAACCTGAGGAGCTGGAGCCAGCTCGACGTTACTATTGTCCAAGATCATATATTCGGTGTGAATCTCCTCAACTCCTTCAAAGATGGCAGAAACATAGCTGTCGGGGCTCGGGAAACTACGGCTGAGAATGTGCGCGAAGGGCCGACAGAGTCGATCTAGCAGATCGCTGCGACTCCCCGAAACACAGAAGCTTATCCGGCCTCACATAGCACTGCAACCTTACAAGTTCCAGGTGCAGCTGGCTTACATTACACCAGAGATGAAAATACGAACTTCGATGAACATATTGTAACCGTCGGGAGCGAGGGACAGGCCGGAGCCCACCAATCAAAGGCTGAGGGGCCTGGAACGGAGGAATTCAATGTCGGGACGTCCATCTCCGCTGCTAGTGCTGGAGCAATGGGTGACGCTAGCGCCAGTGCGTACTCGCAGGCCAGCGGACGGATGAGCATTCGCCAAAAGGCGAAGAAGATCTTGAACGACTCCGGCAAGGCTATCAAAAGATCCACAATCTCCGGAATCATGAAAAGAGCGTAGTTGGGACACTGCCTCCTCGCGGCCGATTGCTGAAGCAGATATTGGGGCGGTGATTCGTTTGTCGAGACGTTACTCCCGAGTGAATCAGGTGCGCATGTCTGTTCTGGTACTTCTGGATCTGTATCCTCAAAGCATCCATTGAGGTTATATTGTGGCTCCATTCTAGTCTCGAAGCCAGGCTCCATTCCATGTATTTCTCTGTTTGGTTTTTGTATTTTGCGTTATCATTCCACAATAGAATATTCTACAGGACTGCAACTAAAAATTGTTCTCTTTTATTTTGTGCGTGAAATATAATATATTAATACTGAGATCACTTGATTTTCTGCTCTGATCTCGTAGTGAGCGCAATGGAGTGCTGACTGCAATTCACGTACCGAGCATACAACGAATACTAGCCGTCGCACTAAACAAGTATTCTGCTCATCCTGTTCCCCGTGCATGTACATGTACACACGTATTTATCTTATTAAACCATACACTGTCCTATAGTTTGCGAAGATCTGGAGACGCAAGATCCACGATGCGCCATATATTGTTGGAAAATTACCTCATGCTCGTGGTTTGAGCTATCCCTTTATCACTCGTTTTTTCTCGTAAATCAGGTTGCCTTACGGCCAGTACGGCGAAATCTCGGGTGGCGGTTCAAGGATGCTCATATACGTCGTGTATGCATCTGTACAGGTTCACACATTGCTTTATCGTGAATACTCAAGTACCGGAGTCGCTGTTCTGGCAGTTTCCTAAAGTAGTAGGCAGCTAGAAATAGCGCTCATGGCTAGTTTCGACGCACACTTCGGTTCTCGATTCGGCGAGTTTTGAACCATTTGCCATCGTCCGGAATTTATCGTCAGAAGTAGAGCATGGGTGGTCTCGCAAGCCAGACCGCACGCCGGCATGAGTTGTAGATCTAGCGCGAAAAAATTGCCAACGGCCCGAGCCGGAACCTTCGTCCATGCGAGCTGAACTCTATCGCCAAACTCAATCAGCTGAGGCAGAGACCCGTTACGCACGATCTGGTTTATAGGGCTAAGATGAATGGAATTTCATCCATCAATAACCCCATCACGCTGTATGCGACTCGACGAGAATAATTTCTACATTGACCCTCTGACCTTGGTAGTAGGCATGCGACTGAGGTCGTAGAAGGAAGACATACAACTTTGACTCAACATGACGGAAGGTGCAGGGACAGGTTGGTTTCATCCCACTATTCCAGATTAAGTATATCGACTCGACCTCTAGCTGGCTGTATCTGCGTATACTAGCTAGATGTTGTAGTAGTCATGACTAGCATGCCGGATTCACTAGATAGCCCGATTTACATACCTGTATACGTCCGTCCAGTCTAGGATCTCTGCCTGATTTCCTGACCTTGTACACGGCCTCCTATGTCCTTGATCCGGCTTTTTTTTTCGGCATATACATATATATGTGCACAATATACAATGCATATGTATGGCGTTAAAAAATGAAAGGATCTCCCTCAGATTGATACCCTCATACTACCTTCTGTCGATAAATGTAGAAGCTCTACATGATATCGACACGAAGTCCAGATAAATATATCCATGCAATCTCTGCAGAAGGCAACATCGCGATCTAGACACAGGGCAACTGTGAGCTAATTTGGGCCTACGGTTGGAATTCAACGACTCAATCCTGTTGCTGGAGGCAACTAGAGGATTTGTTGTATCGCAAGCCGGAATGACCGGAGTGGTTGTCTAGGTTCTTGAAAGGGTGCTGTAATTTGGGTCTGAAATGCTATGAACTGTTCAGAAAATTTCTCAGGTTTTTCTCCCTCATATGCTTTGGCAAGTTTAACTAGCTAGGTGATATCACAAACTCTGTAACCACTGCTCTTTGGGCAAGTGATCTTCCCATGGGCGTGTCGATGAACCGGGCCTAGTACACAGCTTCATATTGCAACTGACCCTCTAGTTATAAGCCTTTCTAGAAGATAATCCCACCCCGCCCTCGCATTTGCTTAGTCCGAGGAATGTTAAGTGATGGTGTCTACGTCGAACTGCGAAATCCCTATAATAATTAATGCGGGCACCAAATAATATATTACGGAAACACATTATGCACTGATATTTTCATTTGCCAAGCTGCTCACTGCACACCAACAATTGATCCACAATCATGTCGTTGACGCTTGTTCTAAAAGTTGCTTTAACGGCCGCTGCACTAGGTGCCGCGCTACCTACAAATCAAAGATCTACATTTAGCAATACGTATTCTGTCACTAGCCAGGCATCTGTTTTCGAGGAGATCTAGTCGAGAAATACATGAATTGTGCCCAAGGCTTACTCAGTATACTGGGTGTATTCAGATGTGGCATTGGCCAACGGTAGCCCTGAGCCAGGGACGTACTATGAGTTTCTTGATATCTTTGAAACCAGTGACGCGGCTCAACCGACCTCAGCAAACGGTCTCGACAATGCGTGGACACCAGTCGAGCTCCATTTTCCCTTCCAAATATACAACAAATCGTCCTCTAAAGCCTTTATTTCTATAAATGGGTATATCACTTTAGACGAGCCACCCACGAACAAGCTACCTGACGAGTTCAAGCCATTTCCTATCAGCCCTGCCGCCTGCTCGGTCTCCACTTCGAAGGACGGTTGCCCACCGGCGACCATGATGGCGCCTTTGTGGACACGGCTGGGACCTTTCGAGGGGTTCAACGCCGGTTGGACTTATGCCGCCCCGTCACCTTTGGAGACCCCGCATTTTGGACCATCCTATACATTTCGCTGGAACGTCTGCGATCTGAACGCCGTGGCGGCAAACGCAACGACCACATGTAATAACGAAATACGCTTATTGCAAATGACCTACTTTAAAGAGAGGCCTGGTGTTTGGCACATGGCGTATGCGTATGCTGGAAGCGCTGAGGGTGAAAATCCAAAGGCCACCGTTGGGGTCCAGTCTTTCCCGGATTTTCTCCAATGTTCTTATCCTCCATTGGTGGAAGTTAAAGATTATGGCCTCAAACAGTCTTGCTTGATATTCGACACAAATACGAACACCATATCTCTGGTGTCTGAGGAGGGCCAAAGTGTATTCAACTGTAACTGGGGTAGACCTTATTAGGAGCATCTGGCGTATTAGGTGGGTCAAAGGCTGTAGCTGATCTTTGTTGTATGTGGGGTCAATGTCCCGATGCTGTATATAACGTAGCGCCGTGGGTACTTAGATAAGATACTATGCATGCATACTCGTGGAAAGATTGTCTGATCGATCTAAAGCCTCATCTTTTTTATAAAACCAAATAGAGAACTTGATGAGAGTTTCGTTCAACTAGCTGAACTAACTGGATATGTTGTCGAGAGACTCGTCCAATGTCCTGGGGATATTGTCGAAAAAGGCATCTAAGCGGATTCGACATGTCTATAAAAAGGGGAGATAGTATATGCCGATAAATGGTAGATATCTGTCTCTTAAAACCAGACTGCCATATTTTTGACCTGCGAAGTGGGTCTGCCGTAAGCAGCTATATATATATGAGCGGGTTTACAGCTGTATCTAAAGATGTCATTGGCAGCAACATATCTTGGTTAACATTGCAATAAAGCACCGTATCGAGTAATAATTGGTGCACAATATCACGACAAAAGACACAAGCTTCCCTGCAAAACAGTCTTTTCAATAATCATATTAGCTTGACGAGATAAAGTCCAAGATGCAGGATAGTGAGCCTTCGCTTTCACTAATCGTTGTTCGGCAAATATTCTGTCTAAGGCATCGGGAATGTATCTATAGTTAATTCTCTCAGAGCACATTCATCGCAATAAGGGGACTGCAGGTGGGTACAATCTGCGCGGAACTTTTTTTTGTCGGTCACGAATGGTTCGTAATTATAAAATAGCTTCATAGAGAACTCAGAGGTACAAGCAGAGGGGTAAGAAACGTTGCGGCCGAGGGTTAGCTCCAGGACCTGCTCATCCAATGTATCAATGCCTTTCTGCCTGATGGTACGTGCTCCTGCTTCCATTATCTGCCGGAATGTTACGGTTGCCCAATCTTCGATTTCGTGATCACTCCAGTCGAGCCGGCACTGTATGCCGGCCAAAAACTCTATCCGTGGGTCGCGGAGACTACTCTTGACGACGAAATACTCCAAGGTCTTGTCTTGGGTGAGAATATGGTGTGTGGCCTCGGCCAAGGATCGCATGGCTTCAGCCTGGTCGATATCGTCCTTTCTTGATGGTGGACGAATATTCGTTGAAAATATGGGATGATCCAGGAATGTGAAATCCGTAACGCAGTGGCTTTGGTCAATGCGGTGGAACGCAAGCGCACTCTTCCAGTCGGGCGCTACGGTGATCGAACTCG
Organism: Orbilia brochopaga; assembly: GCA_036872635.1. Lineage (NCBI taxonomy): Eukaryota > Fungi > Ascomycota > Orbiliomycetes > Orbiliales > Orbiliaceae > Orbilia > Orbilia brochopaga. The sequence continues at coordinate 475,309 of JAVHNQ010000011.1, read as the reverse complement.
GCTCGATTATGGCCATCAAAAATGGCCATGATAGGTAGTAGTTTGTTATGACCCCATTCTGAATCGTGCAATGTAGAGTTGAAGTTAAGGGAGACAGGGTGAAGATCCGATGGATGCCGATGCCGTGTAATGTGGTGTATTTCCCCTTGACTTTGATAATATGGGGAAAGTAACAGTGTCTATTAGAACTAGAGCTTTGGAGGAGGAGCCCCAAGTGTTCGGATGCCCTCCCAGCGCGGTCTGTGTCCAAAATATCAAGATTGCCGAGGATTTGCTCTTGCAGTTCGTTGGCAAGTTTGGAGAAAGACATCTTCTAGAGTTGGCAGGTTCCACTGGTTGACGATGCGCGTATATGGTATTTCGAAAGCCTGGGTGCAAAAGCTAGGTAATCGCTACTCACAACAGGCGATGACGACTGTCTAGACTATTGATGGGAGAGCGCTTAGATAGTTTGCGAATTCATACCAATATAACAGGTAGGCCGGTCATGCTGTCCGGCTTCTACCTGGTCCTGAAAGCCGTATTCCTCGGTCCACTAATTGAGCGTATATGAGCGGGCTTTGAAGAAATATGGCTAGCTGGACGCATATATATATGTTAGGAGAACTCGCTATAATTTGCTCCTCTTGCGGTACTTTCTATTGGTTCATTGAATAGAACTTAGATTTATATATGGCTACGCCATACCCTGGCTCTTTGGTACCTGTAGCTAAGAAATTGCAAGGTTGTACCCGTAGTAGCTCCTAACCATGACCTATAGACACATTAATGCATTATCAGAATATTAATCGTTATATCAGACTAGATGGCGATGAGCGATGGGCACAGTGAAGAATGAGTGGAGTGGGCTTATGGTTATAAGAAGTGGTAATGGGAGCGCTCGAAGTGGGGCGTCATCATACATAGTTGCCTTTCATCCGTTCAGGGGCCTAGCTGAGAGTTACCTCACATTTAGGTGCCAGATGTTGTCCCGTATACAGAGCCAGCTCAACACAATCGTGCTTTCTTATCGGTGAATGAATTGAAAAGCTACGCAACCTGAATGCTGAGAACAGAGACATCATCGGTGTATTGTAGGTATCCCTCTTGCAGGGTCGTTATAATTCATGTTGTTTCATCTGTTCGACTCCTTGGGGAGCTTAGATTTTCTTCACATCTCGCGGCGATTCATTCGAAGGTATGTCAGGGCGAAGCCTAATCAAAGTCTGATCATCTGGACGCTAGGTATATGTAATGCACCTAGCGGAGTATGCGGTTAAAAGTGTGCAATATACTATTGTCTAACGCAAAGATATGATATTTAACAACCAAAAACCAAATAATTACTGATTATCTTCTACATACATGCTTCCAAGGCGATCAGAAAGGTATATACACGCATACGATCCGTGACGCGACAGGGAAGATTCGAGTAGACTATGGTCAAGAAAGCTAGATGCTAAAAGCACAAGTGTCCGGGTCCAAACGAGCATTCATCCAATGAAATGGAGTTTGGCGATAAATCTCACTGTTGCGGGTAGAACGACCCAATGACAGTATACAGATTTCGCGATCCTCAACAGTGTCATGACAAACGAAGAATATTTGAAGACTCCATGCATGGGACGAATCTGGGGGTCCAAGTTGCTCTCTAATGAGTTTGGCGTTGGCAGCTTCCACCACCTGTCTAGTGGTGGAAATGGCCTGGTCACCGGTGCACCATCTCCGGACCAAAGATAAAACTTCTGGGCTGCGTTTAAAAGCTTCACGCGACGTCCCATCATTGATACTGTTGGTGTCTTGCAGCTCAAGGATAGTCCCAGGAAGCGGCACCAATATTGGCTCGTCGAGCAATGGGGAATCCGTGATGCAGTGAGTGCTCTCGATCTCTGAGTTATCGGACGCTTCACAGAGATAGTAGTCTGTGACGATCGCTTCCTTCCAAGTACATCGTATTTTTCCCGCGCCGTAGTCGCTAAGTAAGCGATGAAGACCAAGGCATGAACCTGACTTTTGTCGGCTTCGGTCCCAGAGGTAGCGCGACTTGCGTACGGTCGGGTTCTTGAAGATGATGGTGGCCCAGTCCTGGCATACTCTGGAGGCACGGATCTGGTCGGTGATTGCGAGCATAGAGAAGATTTCGACGTAGATCTCCGGAGGCAGCTTGAAGGCGTGAGACAAATTGACAGTGTCAGTAGGCATGGCGATGGCCGTTGACGGTGAAGGGTCTGGATGACAGGGTCTAGTCAGCGACATAGTCTTCTATCTGCGCGGCTACTTTCGAAAGCTCTCTCACATAGACCAGGCTGCCTTGAAGCTTAAAGTTTATTTAGCACAATATATCGCAATAAGAATTATCGTTGACAAATTGCATAAGTGGTCAATATGGCAGGGGTATCTATAGAGCCACAGTTGAGTGGCTAGGTTTGAACTCGGGGGTCTTAAACTGGTGTATATCTGAGACGCTACATATCGACTAGAGTTCTGACCGCCGTAGATTGTATGCAATTGCAACTGATATGACGTCGCCGAATTCTATTAGCGGTACTTAAAAAATCACGCAAAAACACTCATTTGTAGCGTATTGTGTTGAATTAAACAGATATCTGCTGCATTCCTCTCGTAAAATAGATCGTGTTTCGGGATTTCTCTTCTGCTGCGTCCAGTATCATATCGGCGAATGTACGGAGCAGAGACGTCTAGACCAATTTCATCGCACACCTTTACATCGTGTCCTGGTCTTGCAGCCAAACTCTTCGAGTTTGTTGGAATGTGAGATCGCAACACACTCAGCCAGGCGATTCCAAGCCCAAGATGATGTCTATACGATTAGACAAAATAACATAAAAAAAACACGAAACCAAAAAAAGAAAAAAAAAATGCAACGTGCCAATATTCCATGAGAAAATTAAGAAATTCCATAGATCTGTGAGTCTACGGGGAACGGTCGCTGATTTGTCTTTGCAGATCAACATTCGCGATACTGAATTCATGAACCAGAACGAATATATCAATACCTAGCCTCAATGAGGCGCAAAGCTAACTGAAGGTCTAGAGTAGGACCGTGAGAGTGACTCCAACCTCGATGTCCATGCATGACGCATGCGAAGCATAAGCGTATTTACGTCCCTCCGGTGTTCGTGAGCGAAGCACCAGATCTACGACTATATCTGGATCTACAGAGAAGAGGTTTCTAATACAGCAGAGGTTTGGGCTGAAAAGAAAAACAAAAACTTCAGCGCGTGGCAAGTTTGGTGCGAAGTTAGCTTGAGAATCTACTATGAGAGACCTCGTCTTTCTTACCGCAGATGCAAAACTTTTCAGCGTTTGCTTGGTGATCATGCCGAAAACAATTAGCCTGTCACACCACACTAGCTGGTTTCGGCTTAGTTGCCGGCCATTTAATTACATGCAGGTAGATGTTGTATTCATACGGGATATATATGATCTGCTATTTCTCGGGTTCCTCCAGCTCCGTTTCCTGTCACTTGTATTGCGGCGCTACTAGATGCCTTCTACCTTTTCTCCGTTTTTCGTCGATAAGGCCCACTTTGATGATAATCCGTCATATTAACGAGAGGCTGGTGCTGCAACAGTGGATTTGACATGGCGCTGGTGACATTGGCGTGTGAACTGCCTCTTGGGGCCAGGGCTTTGTTGCTATACATGTACAACAGCAGCGCCTCTCAATAGCAGGGCGGACGTAGAGAAGCATTGCTGACAAGCGAGGGCGCGGAGCAACTGCCAGTCTGTTGGGTTGGCGGCTTGCGAGGGAAATGAGCTCACGTTGCGCCAATTTTCCCAATCAGGTGGGTTGGGCAGACCAAGATTCCCTCGCCGAGACCCGAAAAACTATAAAAGGAGGGCTCCCCCACACCCCTCTTTCCTCCTCATACTTACCTTGTGAGAAATCCGGAGGATCAAGAGTCTCTGGTTTTTGATGCTCGAGTCCGCATTGCACAGCGCGGTACTTTCGACATCACTAAATGTCTTCGGGCATTCAGCTCGCGTTATTTTTGCTGTCATCCTCTTGGATTCCATTCCAAGCACTTTTTTTCATCGGTTTCCAGGCGCTGTTTCTGCACTCCGAAGAAAATTCGTGATGAGGTATGAAGGTGGTGTAGATGTCTACCGTCTATCAACACTATCAACACATACCTCCCAAGCTTGTCAACTGGCCGGTATGTTTGCTCCCCCAAGGTGAGAGCCAATATATGCATATTACAATAGGGCACGCAGCGACGCACACCCCGACGAAAAGCGCTTATGCTTGGAGAAACATCAAGGCAAGCCGTTCCACGTTTGTCTTAGGACATGATTCTAAGCCCCCCATTTACCATGCATGCATAGAATCCCATCAAGGCGGTTATGGGGCCATACAAGTTATACGATCTGCCTCCTATTGGGGTTGAAGTTCCTATCGCATGGGAAATCGAAATTCAGAGCTCTTCAGAACTCTTCAGAACTTTTTGAATACATGTATGGAAATGGGAAGAACCCCCGCCATTTCACTGGCCAGATTATATCGAGTGGTATGCGCAATAAGATTGTGGTTAAGAATCGGAAGAGTGCTGTGGTTGAGGAACAAGAGAACCCGAAGCCCGAGTCTGAATTAAAAGATAAAGAAGGAGCTATTGCAGAGCTTTCCGATCAACATGATGGCGAGAAGTTTCCAATCACAAAGCTAGTGCACTGAAGAGAATAATGTATCAAATAGAGGATTTTTAGTCCCAGAGCCTCCTGAATTGACTCTGTCAGTTACAACGGCATCTATATACCAACTACATGTGTGGATCATGATGATCGCGCGATCGAGGCAATGGCACTGAGTCGCAGATTACCCATTGCTGGATTTTTCCCTGCAGATACTGCTTGCCTCAATTTGAATGCTTGCGTGTGGGAAGGTCGTGCAGTATGAGCTGGATTCTGAATAAGGAAGAAGACGATTTCACTGGTTATTAGTGTTTATATGCCTGTAGACCGGGAGTTGACGCACCTAGGATACAGTTGTGTTTACGTGATGTGCTTCTGTAGTATCATGTAGAGAGGCCTATATAAGTGTTTATGAGGTCACAGCTTTATATGTCCTGCTGTGTGTGTACATACCAGTAAACTCTCATATGCGGCGAGACTCAGCAGCTATACGGGTGAGGATATAAGTCATTACACAGTATAGGTTCAAGCTGAAGCTGCATGGTAATTATCGGCACGTTCACTTAGCTAGTATACGTACCTTTGAGACATTCATCCGCACTAATAGTAAATTGATGTTTATCCATCTAGCCGCTCCCCCAGTTCTTTGGCTGATGAAAGGAACAAATTCAAAATATTAAATATTAAAATAGGGCTTGCTTAAGAAGCAAGTACGTATGTTATCTAGTTAACTATTATTTGATTTATTTGATAGTAGAGTCTAGTAACAAAAACATAGAACAAATGAGTGCATATAGCCTGTAGGATCATCCCTGCCCATAGTCTCAAGTTTACATTCGAATTAATATATACAAAATAGATTGTGGCGAAGATTGACTCCGACATAGGCTACATTCTAAGTGTACTAATGGGCACGACGCGTTATAGGATCACTGAAGTATAGCTCACCTGGAGTTCCCGGTGGTAGGCTTTCAAGCTTGAAAGGCTCAGGTAGATTGTCGATATCAGCTCTTTTGAAAACTGCACACATAAGCATTTCCCGCAGCAACTGCCATAAATCACAATCCCTCACTTGATGGGGATCCATGAACCGATGCCAATATTGCCGTACCAAGTCTTCTTCCTCCTCAATTAGCCTGCGGAAGAGTTCGGACTTATGATGAAGTGCCTCCCATATTTTATGGACTTTATAGTCCTGGAATTCATCGTATGCTTCATCCAATCGCCAGGGTAATGTAGGACGAAAATGGACAAGTTGAGGTCTTAACTCGGGAGGTATGTCTTTCACTGCATAAAATAAACTCTCCAGAGCGAGAGACATTTCGTTGTTTGGTTTGTTGAGCTCTTTGAGAGTGATTGAAGCAAATGAACGTAAGATTGCTTGCCGACCATGATCTGTTACGCCAATATCTGCTTTCTCGAGCTCGCTTATGATGATTGATCCGACTTGAGCAGCAGGCGGAGTCTTGGAACAAGCCAGAGGGAGGTTTGGGTTGCTTTTGTGTGCGAACCCCCGCAGGTGGCTGCTTAGCTCTACCTGCGGACGATAGGTTAAGAGACCGAGTCGACTGATGACAGGACGAAAATGTTTGAGTGACTGAAAAGCCATGTTTGTTTGGTTGGCCAGCTGGTTGCTGGCTCAGCTCTGTTTTGAACCTGTTGCTGCTCTGATGGATCTGCTCAGCAGAAGTGTGGTCTGTCTGGTGTTAGATTCGACGAGTCCGTACTTTTGTTGGGATCTTTGTAAATTTATAAGGGACCTTTGCCAAAGTTTATTTTGAGCCGCGCAATCTACGAACGCCAAGGCTTGTTGTAGAATGTGCCGATCACGACGCAACTGATCGATCGACCAAGGGGAAAAACAGTATTTTGCAACTTTTTCAGGGCGAAAATGGTCTTAAGACTGCGTCAAGTCGGACTTCGTGGTGCAAGACGGCCCAGATGACACAGCGGAACTCACCATGGTAACCAATCTACTCCATTGTTTCATCGGAGCGCAGAGTCTTTTTCCAAATTTCTCTGGTCTTGCGTCTTCGTCCTCCGAAAGTTGAGATCGCCTACGTCTGTTCTTCCATTCGCCTCGACATCCCCAGAACCGCGGCTGAGAAGTCCATTTTCCCTGGGCTCCCAACTCTCTCCCAAAGATCTGACTATGGGCAAACTGGGGTCCGGTGTCGCCTTCGATACCAACCTTCTGGAAGCACTGTTACAGCCGAAGGATGTCAGCCCATGGCTTAAGAAGGCCATAAAAGCGACGAAAAAACGGGTCGTTTTCAATGACTGTATCCTGGAGTACTTGTTTAGCCCAGTGGCCATGGTTCTCACCGATTATCCATTGGTGAAGAAAAAGCTCAATAGTATGGGTTTCAAAGTTGGACCTGGCCGCTACAGCACAAGTCAAGCCACAAAGCTGGCTTCGGAAATTGCAGAGGAGAGATACCAGCGCCTACTCACAGAGCCTCCGTCAAAAAAGAAAACATATGAGCGAAGTAAGTTCGATTAATTCGTTCTTCCGAAAATATTTTATATCAGACTAGAGAACGTAACCCTTGTGCTTGATCTCAAATATTCCTGACACAATGGGACTATAGGGTTCGCAAAAATAACTCGAAGTAGCGGGCAGGACCTTCGAATCGCCTGCGAAGCATACACCAAAGGCTTCGCATTTCTTACGGCGGATGCCAAATTTGGAAACGACTTCTCCATAGAGCTAGAGAGTCGAAAGCTACCGACGCACGTAATCCCGATGTCGTGGTTGCGGCCCTCCAGAAAGTAAATTCGTAAGATAGTCCTCTGTTCCCTATGTTCGATCGGTGGGTTTTTATCCATGAGATGGGTAGGTTGCTCCTACCTGGGCCTCTGTGCTTGTTCCGGATTCGTCTGGTCAGGTGCCCCACCAGAAAGAGGTATTTTGTATGTAGCTTATTTCCGGATCTTTGATAGGCACGTCGATACCCTTCACTAGCCTCATCTCACAGTATTTTACGATATCTCTTTCTTCACTGCCATCCCTTCACTAGGGTCGGCTCACCTATCATTTCTGCTGTCCCTTTGCTGCGGCTCGGTACATGTCAGCGTGTTCTCACCCAACAAACTCAAATTACCTCGAAAAAACCCAATCACAACTTCGTCTTGGCCACAAAAATGATGGATCCACGCAGCGATCTTACAGTCTGCACTTCCTGTTGTCCCCAAAATTCAGCAATTGATCTTCCAGGGACCCTCTCTTCATAGGGACCCTCTATTCAACCAAACACGGCTCTCCAACGGATGGAAGGAAATTCATCATGTCTGATCACAATCTCAAATCTCCCCCATTCTCATATCGATATGACCCGGAATACGAGCGCAAGGACAGGCTTGTTCAGCGTGGAACAGTCGGCGGTGCTTTGTCGCGCCTGCTTCACGTACAGAACCCCCGGGCTGGTGATAGTTCTGAGCAGGTAAGAGGACTCAGGCCGTGATCCGAAGCAAGGCATCCATGCTGACTACTTCTCGCAGCCATCGGTACCGCCATTGCCATCTGTGGAGCAACCCCTATCCTTTCTAGATAGACGGAATGAAGGCACTGTATTCGGGGCAATCTGCTATGACCCGAATACCCATTACTTTAGAGAGTGCATCCCCATCCATGGCGACAGCTTCGTCATTCCGAACGATTATCCAGATCTAGAATATCTCAGCCAAGCCCCTTTTCAAGCAGCCTTCTTGGCCGCAGGAAGATTGTGGAATACACAGACCGAGAACGCAGAGTCCGGATTTTGGATGGAACCTGGGATTTTTGTATCGGCGCTACATTTCGCGGAATGGTCGAATCAATTACCCACGGAAAGTGAACTTTTAACTTTGACGAACGATACCTCCCTGAAATTCACAGTGTCCGTCGCTGATACAAGCATGGATGGGAACGAAGATCCGAACAAGATCACGGTGTTTCCAGATGACTACTTCATAAGTAGTGATATCGCTCTATTTGTTCCACAAAGCGCCTCGCAGACCCCACGGAACACTTTAAATCTCGATGTTATCTTAGAAGTACACGAGATTCAAGCTATGTCCGAAGAGCTCAAAGGCGCTCGAGCATTTGCAGTTGGCTATAACGGCACGCCCGACCATGAAATTGTTGACTGGGTTTATGAGTACCAAAATAGGCTTCCGGTCGTCCCGCGCCGCTTATCTGAGGTATGTGACCCTTTTATATTGTTGAACTCTAGCTAACATCAATATCAGCAAGAATTAACTCGGATTCTCCAGCCATATCGGAAGACTATATCTCATGGTAACATCGCCGAGCTGGACTTCACTACCAATGAGATAAAGGTAGATTGCACCATGTATAAAGGATATTCTGGTTCTTTGATAGGCGTGCAGAATCCGAGGGCAACCGACCAGTTGTTGGTCATCGGCATCGGTATGGACCATCTCTTTCTTGGGTGATATCAAGCGCTTGTAGACTAACAGGACGTAGTGTATGGGGGGGATAAGCAAGGGGCATACAACAAAGCCAATCTTTTCCCGACTGGGTTTAGAGACCGAATGAGGGCGCTGGGGGCTAGACTACCGGAATCGCAAAGGCTGAGGGCTCAATTGACGGCAACACGCGCTGCGGAGGCAGTAGGCGCTGCGACGTCCTCGGTGACGAATTGAAGCTGATGTTGGCATGTTCTCCTAGCTAGTTTGGTGTATTCCAGGGTTGTGACCCCGTAGTAGTACCAGTCTACTGGATTTCCTTTTCTTTCTTTCTTGGTACCTTCAGTTTTTTGTCCCTGGGCAAGGATAGGTGGTAGTTTTTGTATTACAAGGGCTAGCAAATTGTTATTGATAATATTTACAAAACACACGTACGGCAGGATGATGTATGTAGCTGTTCAAGGACTTTCTTATGTTCGCTTTGGTGAGGGGGATTGCGGATGATTTTTCCAACACTAGTCTCGAGCATCTCTATTTCGCGATTCCGTGTTAATAAATTTATACTGCTCAGAAATGCTCGGAGTCTACGATAATATTGAAAAGAATCACGATTCTTCCTCTGTATATACATCTACTACTAAATACGCAACCGCGCTCCGCCCTTCGTTCGATCGGGTAATTGCGTAATTTGTTTCGTGGCGGCAATGTGATATATCTTACCTGGTCGCCTTTTCAGTTGCGCGGTTTCTCTTTCATTTGTCGTAAACGCGTTGCTTCTGCGTACTGCTTACGCCTTAGTCTCGGTGCCAGACCCACCTGGTTACCAATGTGTTATAACGTCGCCTCGACCGGTCTCTCAAGCCAGACCGCACGTGCACGTCAGGCCTCGACGGCTTTTCGTGATATTGTATGCATACTTTTTTGTGTACGCACCGCTTTGCCAGGTATGCAACAATCGATCCCGTCATGGCCGCGAATCTAGCTAAGTACCAACCAGTAAAGAACAATATAAGCTGAGTGTACAGAGGAAGAAAAACTTAATAGTATATATACGCAAGGCAGCTGCAGCTGCCTGGCGGTCTACGTGCAGGTGGGCGTATTATGAGCCCTCCGCCCCTCGTACAGTCCTGCATCCAGGTATCTCCGCCAATCATTTCGCCAACAGCTTCTCATCGAACTCCTCTATGCGCACGGGCAGCGCATTGTCCATGCTCAACAGACTGTTCTCTCCTTGCCTACCGGTGTGGTACGCCAGAAACTCTTCTCCCTCGAATGCTGTCTCCTTATCGACCTGAGCTCCACGCCCACCTCAGCAGCAATCGCCAGCACTTTTCTCACGTCTGCACAACGCCTGTCCTGCGACTTGGCAACAGAGACAAGCCACGCCAGCCACCAACCAGGAAAATTATACTCATGCAGAAAACCCACATGTGTTGCCCGCAGTATCGGAATGAATCTCCGGAGCAGAAGCAGATTGGTGTACACGGGATCAGGTATCGTGATAAAGTCCATCCCAGCGCTGAAAACTGCAGCAGGAATAATGCCAGTTTCGATAGCCCGTCGAGCGATGGCGATGACAGAACGCTGCATTTCGCGGCGGGTGTTAAGCGTGTACACGAGCTCCGCCTCCTTGGCTTGGGTGAGGTTGTTGTAGATGATGTAGCTCTCGCAGACGGAATGGAGCCTGTACTCCGGCTGTGCGAGACAGTTGGCGGTATAGCTGTTAAAGATCTCTCGGATTGCGCAAAATGTTGGGTTATCGGATCGAGATGTGTACCCCAGCAGGCGGCCGGTCGCTCGAGTCGCCCGTGATGCCCGTGATGCCCATCTCACTGGTGCTGTCACCCACTGCGGACTCGCCAGCCTTGTGAAAAAGCTCTGCTCGGTTGGCAAGCTGCTATCAGGAACAGGTCTGAGTGTATATGCTGGCTCCGAACCCTATGAATAGCAACTCGCGATCCAAAGTCAGCCATTCTGTCGCCTTGTCATCCGCGCGTCTGCACAAAGGTAGGTGCTAATGCGCCATTCAATGCTAACGTTTGACGCGTGGCTTACTTACATTAGGGTAAGGAATTGGCGGAGCCAGAGTGTTTCTCCGCACATCGTCGAGATAGACCAATGTTTCGCCGCTTGCTAGAATGGCATTGACGACAGCCGCATCGAAACACCCGCTTCGGTCTTTGCTAGATACCGAGCGATGGCCGAAAGCGAGCTGGTTCGCCTGGCTGGCTGCATGGGAGATAACTCGACCATGCGTCGTATTCGACATTGAAGACATCCACACGCCAGAGCCGCAAGCGCACTTGATGATGTTCACCACGACTTTCGATGCCAACCTATCAAGATATGGTAAGAGGTTATCGAAGAAGAGCTTCTGGGCTACCCGCGGGTTACACCCCAGCTGTACAGCTCCATCGTCGTGCCCGTGGCAACACAAGACGATCGTAATCGGAGTCGTCACTGAGTCGCGGTGGACCTCTCGCTTGAGGAAGGCCAGAACTGTTGCTTTCAGCTGGGCCTCTGGGATGACCTGATAGAACTGGTGGTCTGGTATCGCTGCATCCTCTCGCGTCCAAACTTTCCTCCAGCCGAATAATAATGGGCCGTTGTCCAAGAATGCTGTGATATCGAAGGACGTTATGGCTTCAACCTCGGCGGTATTGTCGTCTCTGAACCGGGAGGACCCTGCAAAGTTGCAGGCCATTGAATAGTCGTCCGTTCCGCCTCCGAAAACAATAAGAAATCGTCCTCCCCTGGTGCCGACGGATGGCTCATCTGAAGACAACGCGTTGCTTGCCATGATTCGTCGTTCAGAATGTGTCGGCAGCTTGGAAAGTGATTGTTGAGACCAGTTCCTAAGCACCCGGCCGATGCGAAGTTGAGAGTGTCTAGGTAGATGATGACTTTATTGATCAATTGACTCATTGGGACATTTGCAAGTATGGACATCGTAATATGCTCGATTATTGAAATCCAGCGTAAATCCGATCACCTTCGAATCGCCGCGTACGGACTATCACACACGAAATGCTGCCAGAATCTACTTCTAGTTAGACTGGCAAGGGTAGACGCTCACACTGTATTGGATATCACCAGAGGCGACCAACACCTGGAGCATAGGGAACCTGATAGATTAATTTTTGATAATGCTGTTGATGCTTTTTATATCCACTTGGGAAACTCTATATAGAGATCCTCAGTAGGAGTAACTTAATATAATCGGCAAAAGATCTCTCAAGCCCAAAGCACAACCAGCAGAATCATCACAGCTTTACAGGGTGTGTTGGGAAAATTATGAAGAACAGTCGTGAATTGACAGAGACACTATTATCAATTCAGTTATAATCCGATCGAACTGGACCTAATATTTTTCTATCTGATACTGCTGAAATTTTTACTTGATTCTACTAGTACAGTACTTTACCTAATTAAATTGATTATGAAGCGCGCCTCGGCGATGGACGATCCGCTAAAAACGATTTGACTGATACTCTGTATGTACCGAAAAAGGATATTTCGTGGAAATTACGCATCTGCTCATTGCAAGACTTGGTAGACCCATATGCCATTCATACTTCACTCACTACGCTCTGTTGAGATTGTGTTTATATGTTATACAGCTTGAATTTTTCTAAAAATACATGGGCTATATAAGAAAGGATATTTTTAATGTTACAGATGCCACTTTGTGACTAAAACAAAGGAAAGGAAACTTCGAAAACTTCGATACAAAATGGACATGGCAATTTGCAGCAGCCACGTCTCAGCCGCGCCGCGCACAATCACCTCTTGAATAGATCTCATCCGCAGTCGAAACTCGAAGTAACAATAGTGTACAATCGCAGCAACCAAGCACCGGTTGAAGCGTCGCCATGGTCTTTGTTGCCGGATATAAGTTTAAAGGATGATCGAAGGATGTAGTAGTACGATTCGATTCGATCCAAGCTCCAGAAGACCAGCTGTAGCCGCGAATTTAGCAGCTGCAGCCGCAGGCCTTGTTGTCGGGCTTGCAGCCCTGGCCGCAAGCAGCGTTGCTGTCGGCGCAAGAGCCGGCGTCACGGCACTGGATCCAGTCACCGTAACCGCTGTTGGTGGCAGTCCAGCACCACTGGCCGTTGGGGCCGCAGTTTCTCCAGCAGTAGCCCTTGGTGCAGCCGGAAGAGGCACCGAACCAGCAGGCGTTGGTAGCACGGCCGGACAAGGCCTTGACAACAGATCGGGCATCGAGAGCACCGCCGTTCTGGGCGGCCTGGAGCTCCTCAGCGGTGGCGGGGGTGAGGAGAGCGGTGTTGACGGCGCGGTCACGGCCCAAGGGGTGGCCGTCGCACTTGCGGACGGCGCTGGGGTCGACACCGGCGGGGAGGTTGTCGGTGTTCAAGACGCCGAGGGAACCGCACTCGGCAGCGACGGTGGAGGCAGCCAAAGCACCAGAGAACTGGGCGATGAGGAGGAGTGCGGCGGCGGTGAACTGCATTTTGATTGTTTTGAAGAAAGATTGGTTTTCTTGAGAAAGAAGTAGATGGTGGATTGGTTGTTTGGATTGAGGAGCTGTTAACTTGCTTATTGATGAACTGTTGAGTGGATGATGATCTGAATGAGAACGAGAAACGGGGAGACTCCTTCGCCTTATATAGACTTTTCTCGACGTTCAATTGATATGATCTGAAGTCTGCAAGTTAGCTATGTTGCTGATACGAGTTTCGGTTTTGCCGGTATGGTCAATATCGATGATCGCAATATCGATGGCTGCAGGCTGCCCCGTATTCGAATTCGATAGAAGCATTTCCACCTGACTTGCGATCGCCTCTTGCCTAACACGACACATCCTGTAAGCCCTAAGTAAACTCTGGAAGCCATCGACAGTCTGCCTGCCCGAATCTCGACTGTCTCAGCCTGTCATGCCTGCGGCTCCCGGAGATCATTCGTCGCAGCACTGTGTAACAATAGCATATAGCGTCCGCCAAGCTCAACTTCCAAGAATATTACCAAGCCGGTACGAGCTTCCCCCGTTGCGTCTTGCCCGGATGAGGTTCAGCCTACGTGGGCCTTTCAGGGCGTCTGCAGCTAACCTGCATGCGGGCCGGGCACCCGATCTTGGAAAATCCGATTCACAAGCTGCCGATACGAGGTTTCCCCAGATTTTGATAGAACTAGGTCTGCACGACCTGCATATATACGAAAATAGGCCACGGCCTTCTTGAAACAGGAAGCTTTGGCATGGGCTGGCTATAACGGTGACTAATGAAACTATCCCAACGGGAGGAGAACTAAAAGTCTGGTTCCTAATAGGGAAGACTGCGGACGGTACCTCGTATGAATCCGGTTACGTTGTGCTCCGTAGACTTCACTACTGGGCCTATATTGCCTTTGTCTATTCTTTCCTCAAAAAGATATTTATCCTTGCTATTGATTTTACCGTATACAGTTCATTACGTATGGAAATACGTACCTGGTCGGCGATGCTAACATTCGTGGCACAGCTTGCGTTTGCCAGGTAGTAATGAATATGATTGACTAGGAGATTGTAGAACTACGGTCGATACGAGGTATCTGCTACAGGCACTATGAGCGGTACGAGCACAAGGGTTCAGAATTCGCCTTCAATGCCAAACATTATTCATGCAGAAATCTAACTAAATTCGCGTTGGGGATTTCGCCAAGCGTCTTATTTCGGGTCACCGCGGAGTTGCAGATGCAGTTGAGATACGAGGATGGTCGACGAGGAAATTTCTGTATTCTCGCAGTAACTAGTGACAATTCCCTCAGAGTTTGCTTCTGGCCTGACCGAAGGCATGCCGTTAAGAATGCGCCGCCCGGAAAGTTCCGTCGGCCAAAAAGGGAGTTGGGTGGCGTTTACACATGTGCTGTGGGCGTCTTTGTCTGTGTTGGGTATGTTGGACGCGGCGGGTTCAAGAGCGCAGTAATACACGATGGACAGCCAGTCAAAATACCCGACAAGAGCTGCTGTGGTGGCGGCTACTTTGAAAGTCTCTCCTGCCATGTCATTGCGCAGGGCATGCAAAGCTTGAAGGTGGTCAACAATAGCAGTGACCACGCTGACAATTTACGGGCCTGAGGTTTCACAGGCCGGCATCGGCTAGGTTAATTACGTTAAGCGCCTGGAATTGGTTGGTGTGTGATAAATTTGGTAATTTGGCTTTCACAACTGCCGTGTTTGTAGCACCCTTGAGGAAGTATTTTGACTTTCCCATCCCGATCCACATGGAAATTCGGCAGTCAATATCAGAGCCATTGCCGCTGTGGACGTGTTTACAGCCTTGCACATCTAATGGCAGTACTCTTAGAGCGGATTTTATACCAGAGCTATTATATATCGCCTCTACGTAATGCCGTGCGTAAGCATAGCCTTCCTGTCCCGATATCTATAGATATAGTGCATGCTTTGCAATCAAACTCGTCAGCGAGCCTCGAACCAACATAAGCACACTAGAGATACTTGGCTCAAAGCAAACGTAACCCCAGATTTTTCAGGTGACAGTTTGTTGGCGCCAGGATCTAGATCTAACATTACAGGGCGAATTCACTTTCCCATCTTAGATATTGCGCGTCGGTCGTACAAGCAAGTGGCAAACTCGCCTATCTTCGCCGAACGGAGCTTCCGAAAAGGAATGTCGGGCCGGCGGCGTTCCCGCCAGATGAGGGGTACCTGCCTGTTAAGGAATCCATAAGCCCACCTCCGCAAAATGCCAACTTAACGCCCAGCTGTCACTGTACTCTGATGCACATACATGTACAAACGACCGTCTAAACATGTGTCGCGTGAGCTGGTGGGAGTCACTTTGCCAAGTCGTACTATTAAAAGGGTTCATGATATGGTAAGTGGCTCGAACGCCCCAAGGTATGCGCGTATAGCCCTGGCCTCCGCTGTTAAATTTACCTAATCGACTAGGATCCGAATTGACAAGCTTAACTCATTTCCTTATTTGGCGAGAGTTCACTCTTCATCCGGCGGCTCCGCCGTAGCAATCATGTAATAGATTCGCAATATTATCGTAGTACCAGTATGATGTGTCTACTTCTAGCTCGCGTCAGCTTACCCTGTTAAACGAAAACTGACCGCTTCTCATCGCTAGGATTATGGCAGAGAGCTAGTCTAGAGTACGTTCCGACGACCTATTGACCGCGCGGTTTGGACAAGGGTCGACATTATCTGACCGCCCATCTTCATATCAGCCGCGGTACTTCGAGGTACTGTCAACGGCATTGCATTGTTTCACGCCCGTCGGAGTTCTCCCTCGGAAAACTAACCTGGTAACAAGTTTGGCTACCAGGCCGGATGTCCAGCCTGGCCTCGTAAACTGTATCCATATTTGCGGTCCTCTTTACCAGGACAATTCAGATCGTATTCTGAGTTCCTTCCAACTTCTTTAAAAAATTTTCTTTCCCGATGTCTCAAAGAGCGATTTTCCAAATTCCTAGGGATGGTCGATGACCTGTGGAGGCTCGTTGTTGAGGGATATTCCGGCAGTTGATCTATCGAAAAGCGTATCAAAACAATTATGTTTCCGCTGAGATGATGCGGGCATCGTAGTCGACTCTTGCTCGTAGGTTATCTTCAATTATAATATTACTGTATCTTATCTTCTGAATATTGCTGATGAACCTCGTGCTTTACAGGACAAATCGCGTCGATACATGTATACAATGATCGCAAAGACCAAATACATGCTCTGAAATCACAGACTGTATGTAGTAGCACTCTGAATGCACCCGTTGGGACATTAATTTATCGAAATTCACAAAAAAAAAAAAAAAAAAAAAAAAAAGAGAAAGAGAGAGAGACGCAGGATCGATATAACCCAGGAAATACGAACAACCAGCGAGGGACCATAAGACCTACTTCAAGTGTCTGATTTACGAGTCAACCAAGACCTCATTACAGACAACCATCGATCTACCAAGAGTAGGCCTCCACCTCGAGTTCAAACTCCGTTTTGCCACGCTTACCAGCTGAGACAACAGCAACCCTGACGTCGTCACAGAGACTCCCCGGCCCGGACACGACGACTCCAACTTTCTCCCATCCTGCATCTGCCTCATCATCTATCAGCTGCCTGATATCCAACCTTCTTCCGATCCTAACGTCCTTATCCCTGATGCTATCAAGTGCGGGTTGCAGATCATCGACGAGGCACCTTGCGGACTCTTTAACACTCCATGCGAGCTTTACGTTCCAGTGGTTGTTGACGAAGGGTAGCAGTCCGGTGACGCCGATACCACCGCTGATCAATAAAAGTCTATCGCAGCGAAGAACTTCTGTTGTGGAATTATTCGGATACGGGCCCTCGATGAACGTCAGGAGACTATCGTTCGCGCCAAGCAGCTTGGTTGCTCCTGTCGACTTCTTCACGTATATTGTCAGACCGACAGTTGCGCGATGGATTCTTTGGGAAACCCTTTGGACTTGAGACTTGAATGCTTCGTTCTTTTCCACATCTGACCCGGATGAAGACCGCGGCTCTTCAACTCGTTCGATAGAATCTTGGCTCCCGGATACTCCGTCGCTGTTTGATACGCAAGGTTGCAACAAGGCAGTCGAGAGGACCGAAAACGGATGGTTCTCCCATGGCCTAAGGGGGTGCAGCGTCGGGAAATACGTATACACATGCTTCCCTGGCTCGGAGCCCCACCGCACCCCAGCAATATCGATACGGACATAGTCTCCACCGAGCTCCGTGACCTTCGCACGCCGCGGGCCGGCGACGACAACGCGAGCGACACGTATCAACCGGTCGAAAAACCAAACGGCGATAATACAGTAGATCCAAGTCTGGTATCCGCCAAGCCACTTGTATAAATCATAGGCATGGTACCAGAAGCCCACAATCACAATGACAGAGAATACGATATGCGTGAGCAGAAAAACCTCGTATGCAAAACTGCGTACGAAGAGCTGACTGCCAAAGGTGAGGATGACGACAGCGACGGTAGCAACGATTCCCCAGATCCAGTATGGTTTCACCACCTCCATATCGTACATGCCTTCCTTCTTGTAGATGTAGACGGCGAGGACGGAGTGCAGTAGTGACTGCAGGGCGAAGATCCGTGCCACCCAGCGGTGCAGGATGATGAACGTTGAATGCGACCAGTTGGTCGTCCAGAGTAGGAAGTTGTTTCGACCGGCGAAGAGAAAGACGAGCGGCGCGAGAATATACCCGAATACACCGGTGCGGTACATTACGTAGGAGAGGATCTCGTAGTACCTGTTCGCATACCAGGCGCTCGGTTGCCGAGATTCGTAGCCGATGCATGTGAAGATGATGTTGAGGATGAGGAATAATACAACGTAGAGGGTTTGGCCGATTGTTGGAGCGTTGCCGATGAGGTAAGGGAGTGGGCGGACTTGATAGGAGCCGATAGTGCTCGGCCAGACGAGGTAGGGCTTGAGTCTTTTGAAGGCCTTCGACAGGTACGGCGCATATCCAAGGAGCGTCAGGACTATAGGTAGACCGAATCCGGTGACTAGCATCGCGATTCTATATAATGGATAGCAGAAATAGTCAGAATTATCAACATTAAGCACATGTTTGGCTGAGACGTAGTATTCGTATGAGATTGTGCTCATGCATCTATACTAACCCGTAAGCATTCTCCACCGTAGTTTCCCGCTGAATCATAGTCAGGACGTTCCATTGTTTGAGATAAACATCCGGCGAGACTATAGACGTCGCATTGAGGTCCATGTCGCTAGCTGCAAGCTGGACAGTCACCGGCTCAACAACTTTCGCGAGAGCCTCAGCGTACGACCATTTCGGCGGTACAATCTTGACGCCCGCCGTCGTTTGGCCAGTAGCTTGAGTCTCCCAGAAAAATTCAAACTTGGAATTGGACACATGATATGGCGCACACTTCGTGTGCATGCACCATGCGAGACTGGTCAGGTACGGTGTATTGGTGGCCCAGCATGCTGAGGTCGTCGACATGGTCATCATGCCGACGGTATCGCCCATGCTTGAGCAGTCCAGCATGAGCGACGTGAGACTCCGTAAGCAGGCCATGGCGCAGAAGGGATCGTAAGGATTCGCCGGAAAGCCGTTCAACTGGCCCTGACCTGTGACAGATGCCACCAGCATCGACGTCGCCCATGCCAACAAGGGAGTTCTCTGACTCCAGCCCATAGTGGATGATATTGTCGATATTGCCTGCTGGAGAAATTTATCCAGGAGAATAGGGCCTCGCAGAGCAACCTAGAGGTATGTGTATATTGGCGCAAGACTCGACTTGACTCCGCCGAACTCCATGGCTAGCTGTAAGGAAGTTGATACCTATGGTACCCTTATATAAAACAGGACATCTGATTTCATCTCCACCATCCATTGCGCTTCAAATCCCATGAGAGCTGATATCCGAGCACTGCTGAGATAGCCTCGCACCGTCATTCTCAAGGTTCATACTTGTGAGACTATTATGGAAGCCATAGGAACAAATTAATTGGTAATGGATAATGCTGTTCTGGATCTATCAGCTGGTGGAGTCCCGACGTGATGGAGCTCGGTAGAATTGCGTTGGTCATGTTGGCGCCCCACAGCGCGCTTTTGAGAAGGTTTTACTTCCTGTTCGGGTATAGTCACACAACGTGGGGCCGTTCAGCAAGCCCGAGCTCCAAGCATTTCAATGTGTAGCACCATGTTTTCAATGCATTGTACTACCTCAAGATAAGCATGCCGTGGCTTCTGCTCATTAGAATTTTTAGTCCTGTCCCAGACTCTGGTCGACCTTTGCCTATGCGCATATGGGACGTACTGCGCAGCCAGTGGCGTGACATATGGTTGCTATTGCTAGATAATGTGGGGAAAAGCTTGTACAGTTGTGTGTTTTCTGTCTTCTATATTGGATTTATCACGCGACGTTCATAATGCCAAGAGTGATAAGTGGGGGTTCTAAGAAGTGAGGGGTGTCGATATATGTGAGTATAACAGCTTCGGGGTTTCAGGTACGTACGCGTAGCAAATCTACATATCCCGGAGCAAGGAGGGCTGTATGTTTTTTGGATTCTGACAGTTGGTTTCTCGCATTCTTTCTTAGAATATCGATTCTCCAGTAGCCGTTTCGATACTAACTATACATGTACACTTCAATTCGCCCATGCTGTTTTGGAGCTCCGTCCCGAATCCCTTCGACCACATTGGCTCAAGTAAGATATCTAGATGCTACAGGTACCATGCACACGTGTACACATATACAGTAATATACCGCCAGACTGAGAGACCTTAAGATGAAGCGAGATTCACGATTAATGCATTGCAAATATATGCTTCAATTTTCAAGCCCGAGTTACGTTACGCTAGCGCTCTGCCGTTGATGTATTTTGCGGGATACGCCAAAAGTTGTGAATTGCAAATATGCGAATACGCTATACACTTAGTATGCGCGGCACTCTTTCATGCAACGACTTGGTCTCTTATAGTGCATCATCTGACTGTCCGTATTTTATAGCTATAGTACGTTTCATACCTTTATGATGGCACGAATCTTATAGCCCCGGGTTAGTTTTACCTTGAGCTATATTGAGGCCCTAATGACGTTGGAACTGGCGCGTGCGGCTTGATACCATAGAGTGTTGCAGTGTTGGGGCAAACTATACGGAGCGAACTGCGACAACACATTTGGGCTGTGAATGTTTGCTCAGCTCGCGACGTCCAATCGTAGGCTTTCACGCCTGGACTAATACACTTTAAACAATACAACGGTGCAACAACATTACTGCCATCATCGGTTCTTCTGCCCCTGGGCCCTCCGATATCCCAAACCTCCCGCCTCTGACAGCGAGATGGCAGACCCAAGCCGCGCCCTGCTGGCAGCCAGGCACAAAGCCCATAATGTCATTTTCGTAGTGCCCTCCGCGTCAGCGCCGCCGTCGGAAGTCGTTATCGGGGGAATCTTCCAACCCGACACCGCGCAGATCACGTACGCCAGGATAATCGAGGATATCAGAATCGTCTATCCGGACACTACGTATGCTATCAAGCACTCTGAAGAGTCACTGGAGCTAGCGTTCTACGAGACAGATGCTAAGGGGCACGTAACTATCTTTCACGAAAACGAAATCTATGACACCTATCCCAAGGTTCCGAAGGGCGAAACAACCAGACGGATCGGCGTCATCCTACATCGGAAGGCAGAGTGCACGCAGATTGGCTCGCAAAGAAAGTCAAGATTAAAGAGACAGCCATCAGCACGATGGACGATCCAAGCTCATATTGCAGGTAACTTCACCATTTCTACCTGTCGAATACGATCTTACGACTGATCTGCTGACTTATGTCTGGGTTTCCGTGACAAAAGCTGGATGCGCACAAATGTTTAGCTGCAGCTTCAACCTATTCTTAATGGGATATTTCCCTCTTGATCTTAATCTTAGTAATGAGGCTATCAGTACGGCTTCCAGTCCTATTTATATCAACCAAGATAGTGGGCCGCCCACCCCAACTGCATCTACCAAAAAGAGGAAGCTTGCAACACCAAAGTCCTTCCATGCGATCGCAAGCCCCGACTCCATAGTGAGAGGAGATGCACAATCGGAAAACTTTGAGTCCAAGGTCAAAGCAACCTACAATATATGCGCCCTGTCTGGCGACGAGAGCCAATTCGGTGAGCTGCACTGCGGGCCTGGTTTCGAGGCCGCTCAAATCGTTCCCAGAAAGTTCTGGTTCGCCTACCCGCTAGCTCCTGCCGCATCGGGCCCAGGGCTCACAGGCAGCGATGCGCCACCTCTGAGTTCGTATTCCATCGAGCTTCTCAGGAACCAGTACTTCCGAATATGGCAATCTGCAAACGGCTTGCTCCTTCGGGCGGACTTGCGTGCGGCATTTGATGCTCGCTTGATCGCGATTCATCCAGTGAGTGTCTTCCACTATCAATTTAGGTGCCATGTCTCTGAAACTTAGTGTGGCAGGTCGATCTACGAATCCGCGTATTTGCACCCATGAAAGCATATCTTGGCTTGCACGGAATGAAGGCACACATCCCAAAGGATGCAGATATCGATCGGAAGGCATTGAGATGGCACTGGCGGCAGTCCGTAATCGAGAACTTTGCTGCACACCCTTTCACCAACAAGCAGGCACCGCGAACATCCTGTTATAGGAAGCTACTAGACAAGCTACAGGCTCTTACGACTGATTCAGTCCCGGTCGCTCCGTTTGAAGGTAATGTTAACTTCCTCTAGCGAACGGAGGGTCTTGCTAATATCGTTTGACTAGTGATTTCAAACTCGATTAGAAGCATTGATATCAATGTGGTTTTGGATCGAGAACGCGAAAGAGAATATAGGCAGGGTGTGGACTTGAATGAAGTTTCCGCGCGTCTATTGTCATTTGTTGAGACTTCTCCCTTGTCTTAATTGTATTTGTTGGGTGGTATAAACACATCCTGTATCATGTGAGGGAGCTGTGATGTACGCCATGGAGTCCAGGGTGAAATTCTAGCTCTGGAGCCTGGAGGTGGGGCTTTCTGTATTTATGGCAAAACTCAGAATAAATAGGTCACCCAGGTACTCAATCGATCTAGTAATTAATACCGGGCGTAGTCTCGTAAACCGGTTCCGTTCCAGTTGGTCGAGACTTGTGTCCGCCGAGAAAGTTTGGCTTGCGAGATTGGTTGAGCGTAGTTGCCAGCTTAGCTGGAAAATTGCTCACGAGGAACAACGTTTAGTTAGAAATGCATACGTTTTGAAGTCCCCAATTGTTATCTTCTGTGACAGTTATTGTGATGATCTTGATGAATGAGAGTAGGACTCCGAACTCTCATCGTTTTATTGATCAATCGAGCAAGGACACATGGTCAAGCTGATACACGCAAGCTATATAATCTGGCTAATTGGTACTTGAATCTTCAATCAGAATATATATATTGGTTTTGTTTGATGAGTCGAGCTAACTACCTGACTAGCTAACTACCTGACTATATAGCTATACTCAGAAATGAATATTCGACAACTGAATGACACGTATGCAAGCAAATACAGACAAGCAGAAAGTACACCCAATCCGCAGCTTATCGTTTTGTCTTTTTTTTCCTTGTTCACTCTGACAACCGCTACCTAGGTAAATCCACATCCCATTTTCTCTACCCAACTCTCTACATTCATCATTCCCAATACTCTAAGATCGCTTTGGAGCAAGATGCGGCTACCACAGCCGCATAATCCTGCCACCGTTTATTCTTATGGCTATCCGCATAGTCACAGACACTTTTGACCATGATACAAGGCAGATAGTCCCAGAGGCCGGCAGCTTCCATGTCGAAGGCGATAACGCCTGTCTGTCTCGCAATATCATCGCGCCTTGCAGCAGATCTCAGAAGCGTGTCGCCAGACGCAACTGCCCCGAAATGGATGTCCGGTCGCTGTTTGCGCTTGCTATGGCGTATCATTCCGTTTGAGCTACACTTCACTTCTTCACATGAAGCGTGTAATGCTGCGTCACATATATATCGATTGTTTTGGCATTCTCGAGTAGGGCAATCCGCCGAGCGCTGGTGAAGATGCCAATAGTCCGATCGGTAGAGCGTGTCGTGAAGCCCATTTGTCATTGCAGGGCCTGACTCCGCAAGAAAGTCTGCCAGGTAGTCTGACGTGTGTTCCTCGAGACTATTCTTCCCTGCCTGGATCCTTCTGATCAATTGTTGAATCATGGGGTCATGTCTGCCTGGATTGCCGTCCGAGTTGTCCGCTCTCGCGAGGTGGGATCTGCTTCCGTAGTCGTATTCGACCACTTGCGTCCCGATCACGATATCGCCTAGCCTGATGTCGGTAGATCCTCCGGGTACCCCGCCGCAAATCCCAACAAGGAGAGCCAGCTTGATGTTTCCGAAACTTGCCCCCAAGCCTGCTGCAGTCCCCGCAGCCGCTGCCTTCCCTATCTTGGGCATATGCACTAACACAACATTATGGTGACCAATCCTACCCGCCCTGTACGCATTTCGGTCTCCAGGCACCCCCTCTAGTACTCCGGTGAATTCCGATCTACCGTCCCCGTGATGTCCATCAAGAAGAGCAGCAACTGCACGCACTTCGAGTGGCAAGGCGCATATGATGGCTATCTCAAAACTGTCACGACTAGGAGGCATCCTGGTAATTTGAATCTAGACCTGGACGGCCAAGCAAAAATTTAGATATCAAGTCCGTCATGTGAGAGACACCGCCCAAAAACAGATGATGTACGTACTTGAAATTGGCGAAAATTACTTCGTAAAATATTCTATTTCTCTGGGTCTAAATTATGCCTCTAGATCAGAAGTATATAGATGATAGAATATAAATATAGATATATACGGTAGCGCCAGTCCCGACTGGCGAGGGCGGTGGTATCTGTATATAGTAAAAATTGAAAAGGTCTGTAAAATAGAGAATATTGGAATGCTTGTTTCATCCGATGAATTGTCTTGTCTAGATTGCTAAGTCACGAAGGCAAGTTCACCAGTTTATATACCCAAGGACAATCTTCTGTGCCATACATGTTCCTTGCTATCGTAAGAACAGGATTGTTTGCGTCTATCGCAGTGGATCCCAAATCGGCTTGCACTTCGCAAGTTTGCGCAAGGTTATTCATGTCCTGTCTCGTCTGCTGGAGTACCAGTGCTTTGGGCCAGTGAAGCGAGGCACGCTTGCCTTGCCATTGGCGGTCAGATTCACAAGAAACGCCATCTCCACTTCCATTTTGGAATTTTCGCGCGCGGTTGCATAAATTTAGGGGATTTGAACCAGGGTCGTCCTCTGCGGCTACGCGGCACAATTCTTCAGCGACTCTCTTAGCGAGCTACACGTTGATTTAGATTTCGCGGGTGCCGGATATCGGGATAACAGT
The DNA here is from genome assembly GCA_036872635.1 of Orbilia brochopaga. Taxonomy (NCBI): domain Eukaryota; kingdom Fungi; phylum Ascomycota; class Orbiliomycetes; order Orbiliales; family Orbiliaceae; genus Orbilia; species Orbilia brochopaga. Next base: position 450,440 of record JAVHNQ010000011.1, on the reverse strand, counting down.
TCCGAAATTACGATTTGAGACCGTGTAACGGTTAGCCGTTACTAAAGCTATCTAGTTGGAATCAGCGCGTGTATGCGCATGCGCAAAGCGCTTTAAATCATACAATATCCCATACCGCTCTACGATAAATCAGATATACATTATATATTATGGCTAAGCTATAACTTTCGGAACCTATATCTATATAGTAAACAATCGTTCGCCAAGTTGACCTTTAAGTCAAGCGTTGTAGGATCGTAGACCGCACGTGCAGGCGAGAGAGAGAGTTTTCGGCATATTAATCGCGTCAACTGGATAGCTGAAAATACTTGTAAGCAGCAAGGGTTGATGTCTGTGCACCAAATTTGCGAAGTCTCGCGAAAGTGGCCAGCCAATGACCGGAAGAGCTTATGCGGCACAGCGTCAATTAGAAAACATGACCGGCCAAACCTGCACGCATGACGTCCGCGCCACCGTACCCCATCTCCTGAAACAGCTCGCTGGAGCATTGGCGATAGCTACTAGGTTAATCTCGGTCCGGAAGAGGTGGATGCTGCTGGGGAAAAATCAGCCACCATTGACTATAAAGGTAGCCAGGAGGCACAGTTGTTTGAATGCTCATCTCTCTGCAAGAGCAATCAGATAATAATAGACCAAACTCTAATAGGTTCAACCTATGGAAACTTGGACTTGGGCAAAGATGAATTATGCTCTGCTCGCGCCAGACAGGCTACCCGAATCCAGTGATTTCGGTCAGCGCTTAAGATGTAGTAGTGATGAGCCGATTGGATTAGTGCTAGCGCAAAGCCATCTCTACCAGATGTTCGCGGTAGCACCATGGTAGCGGGACGGGCGGGAGTACATACAACACATACGGGATTGCTGCATTGCATTGGGTTTGCTGGGTGCGAGCTTTTGATAGCGGAATCGTTCCAGATTTGGATCGGCAAATCAGCAAATAATGGAGTGTGGGTCTCCGTGTTGCTTGGTCACGGAATTATCATATGCGTGACGATACACTCCGATATTACGATTTTACATACAGCTTCTCTTTAGGTAGGCCCTGTGGTGTCTGGAAATTGAAATTGATTTTGGAATTCAAGGACCTATCAAGTGGCACGGGTCCTACCCGCCAAATGGTACAGCCATCGCAGACAATGATCAGATGATAGACAGCGTGCTCGGCAGTAATTCACGCAGAACTAAGAATTCAATAGCGTCTTTGTGCGTCAGTTATATTTATACTCACGCTTCCTTAACTAGGTCTATATCTGGGTGCATGTCTAAAAAAAATATGTCTGAGATTCGAATATTCGTTCGTGATGTCCTTGGGAGAGTGCTGTTTGCTCTTCGAATCCATACAGTATCATGACTTATCTGAACAAAGGTCCATCGCCCACTTGCGATTTATCATATGGCATATTTGCAAGCAGATATATGATTAAAGGTCGCGATAGACCACTTTTACTACAAATAAGAGTGTAAAACGTGGATGAATTCAGTTCGAGAGACATGAGAAAATAATATGTAAGGAGAGCTAGAGTAAGGACTGCATTGCGGTAAATTTTTTGGAAGTCTGAAGAACGTACGAAACAGTCTGTATTCGAAAGATACTCCTCCGGAGATCAATGTCCCTTTTAAATAAAGAGCTTGTAGGCTGACTCTGCTGCCTTTTCCTTAGTAGCCTCTGGAATCTCATTAAGGACAGAATCCCGAAGCTCAAATTCCTGCAGGCGAAGCTCTATGCACGCCACCGTAAAATATTAGTTTCATCAGCTGGAGGAAATATCAAAGCACGAGACTAATAGATTACCTGCATGAAGGCCTGTAGAGTAGACTGGAGCTAGCTGTAACTTGGCACACTCGGCCCACGCTGCGATTCGTAGCGAGTAGAGCTATTCACGTTTATCAGCTTTAGCACTGATTTGACTCGGATTTTGAGATGCTACGGACAAACCTTTGCATGACCCCCGACGACATCGGGAAACCTGATAACACCGACGTTTGCGACCTCTGATGAGGTATGGTCATGGAAGTTTTGACCAATAATCGCACCCTCAATTCTGTCTATAAAGTCAAAGGCTGTGGAGCCCGTCATCGCAACAACATCAGCGACAACGCTGGAATCGAATTTGATTGACTCCAAGATGTCTGCATCTCCAACGAAATTGTGGAGCCATGCATTGACTTCTCGGATGACGTTTTGGTCTGGTTCCTTTTTAAGCTGAAAATAACTATCTCCGGATTTCTTGAAAATGTCATGTTTGCTGGTCATGTCACCGACTGGTTGCAGGATTGAGTTTTGGAGCAACAGAGATTGGGCTTTCGAAAAGGACTTCTCCCCTTCTGGAATTGAAGAAATGGTTTTATTCACAATCCCGATCAAAATCTTCGTATTTTGGTCAAGTCTGTCAATGGATTCTCTATCCGTAATTGAGCCATAGGCCGGCGCCAATGGAATGAGAATACAATAAGGTGATGTCTTTTCGGGAGTAATTGCTTTGACAATATCACCAAAAATTGATGGCATCTTAGTTTCGCTTGCCATTTTCTCGGTATTTGGCAATGGAGCTGTCTGCCCAGTTGGCTTTCTAGTATTATGAATGGCGGCTTTCTTGGCGAGAGAAGTGGAAGTAAGCGTTGGACCCGGCTTTGAGACAGGCTTTGAGACAGGTGTTGGATTCGTGAGTTGCTAAATAGGTGGCATAAAAAGAAAGTTAGAGAGTATAAACCTTCTGACCCCTTCTTTGATTTTCAATGATGGATAATAAGAGATTAGAGTTGGACTTACCGTCGGTTTATTGCGTGATCTGATGATGTCACTAGCAGAGGGCAGTTTGAAGGCTGAAGACATGTGTATAGAGCGGTGGCAACGTAGAACCGAGATTTGATAATGATCTTAAGACAATGACTCGATGTATGCAATGACTGTTACTTTAATTGACATGGTGGGACTCAAGGGGATACCAAGCAGATATATATACTATTCTGGCAGCACTAAAAGAATAAGAAGTTCCATGCACCGAAGACTTGAGTGATTAATCGATTGAGAGGCCCTTGATCTCTTGTCTCATACTAGTATTGCCTTGTACCCAGCTAGTGCTGGATTTCGAGCTCCTGTGCCTTGAAAGCCTTCAACTGCAATTTAGGCTGAGTCCTAAGCGCTGTTGGCCGATAACTGTCCTAGCCAACTTGACCCCTCTGAGATAATAATATCATGATATGGACCTAGCTTACACCCAGACTTACAGGTGTCAATGCGGATATCGGCATCAAGGTGGTAAATAGAATACGGTACTGTGTGCATTGTACTGTTCAGTTGCTATACGCGCCGTCGTTTTACCGAAGACATGTATTGGCCTGTCGTGTTGAGGAGTAGCTGAACGGAAAAATGGCGCTCACGAGCAGATCCGAATAATTATTCGTTACTTAGTTATTCGAATGCGGTCAAGGCCCATAAATCTATAGACACTTCGGCACCTGAAAACGGGCCGCTGGGCGCTTCGGAAGTAAAATCTTCCCGCTTTCATTCCTGTGGCACACAGGTTTCTTATACCGGAGTTCAGCTGTTCCGCACCGCGCGGTCGACTAAGTAGTCTTGGAGCAAGGGCACTAACAAAAATATCCAACGCCCAACACATATCTAATCGTACGGTTGAGAGACTCGACTCGAGCGACTCCGAGCCCGCGTGCGACCTTTAGGCGTCATGCTACCTGCAGATTTACGACATGGTAATACTCACTATTTTATAAGCCAAGTCATTAATACTCGTGAAGAATATCACACATAGGCGTATGTAGTGAGTTGCATTTCTTCATATCCTTGCGCGCACAAGACTTATGTGTAGATATCTCAGCAGATCAGCTATTCCTTAATATTTCAATGAACACCGGGCCCGGACGAGCCATTTGCTTGCCCTTTGTGCGTAAGTCTATATTCCAAAGTTACAGGGCCTTCGCTCCTGCTCGAGCATTATACATATTCCAAAGATGCATCCAGACTTAAGAGCCACTGACTTGCCGCCATATTCTTGAAACAATTTCTGGATGCGAGATCGACTATAGATAATCATAACGCCATCTACCTCTGAATGCGTCCGACCATCAATACGAACATCAGAAGTAACTCAGATTCATGATTTCAAATATCAAATATTTGCCCTCATGGATCCTTTCACTCGTGAAATCATGTTGATGTCACAAGTTATTGGCCGTGGTGAGGCATGCAGACCTACATTTACCGCATCCGGGCGTGAGAGTTCAGCTTGGCACGGCATACATCTCCACTAGTTAGAATTTACACGGCGTATTCGTCTAGTTGTTGAATTATCGTCAGCAGGGCTTCTTACTTTCAAGCTGCGTCAGCTACGCCTGCACGAGCGGGATTTCGACGCGAATCTGAAAGCGGGAGTTAAGAGGGAAATTGACGACGAAGACGGCAGTCGTGCTAAGCACGGCGGCTACAACCAGCATGCATAAATGGCGTGATTAACTTCAAGTTAGTCAGCGGACCAAAGGTACACTTCAGAGGGTATTGACTTGTACCACGCCGGATGCTGTCTTCGAATCGAACCAGACTGCCCTGCTAAAGGTGGTCAATTGGACGCGCTTTCGCCTTTGACCCAGCTTAGTACGGAGTTTTAGCGAACTGGCAGCTGGCCCCAGCGCATCATCTCTTTGTATTGGAAAGCACATTCAAAGTTTAACCTGGTGTTAATTGCAAACGCCTGTGGTTGTAATTATTCCTCAGTCTTCTATTAGTGTAGTTTCCCATGAGTACGCCTGTTTTCCAGACCCCTCACTCTGAGGATCTCAGTCATATTATCGATCCTCTGAAGAGTGTATTGTATCTGGGACTAAACGACAGTCTATAAATACTCAGCGATTTCACCTGTACATTTTGCTTTGATCTACACCTCATTATCATCTTCCCGAGTGAGCAGAGTACCACTTTGGTATCATCCACTGAATCTCTACTTTCGAGTCTCAACTAAATTTGGGGTTCATTTACCTTGAATACAAGCCCAGGATGGCTGCTACTCTCAACGCCAAAAAAATCTTCGGCGACGTGGTTTCCAAGGGAGTGGGAAATTTGATGATAGATTATACCAAAGACCCTGCAAAATTGGTTGGAATTCTTAATGATATATCTAAGAACTCTACACTTAGGGCAAGTCTACTTTTTCACGTTCTAATACTACATTTGCTATAATCTCGACCATCTGAAGGAAACTAATAGAGAGTCAATAGACAACAAGCACCGAGAATAGCATCAATATTGCGTTAGCTCCAAGCTTCGGTAAGTTGAGAGAAGACGTCAAGAAGCTTGATGATGCCCTGGTTGGAATTGTAGCCATCTCCACGAAGGAGATCGAAAAGCTGGCACCAATTGATCGAACTTTTGAGAAAATGCGGTCGATCCTTCTCCAGAACCCAGCTATTGAAGCCTGGGTCGACGAGACTGGGAACACAGGGGATTACCACGCCACCGATGCTTTGATCAAATCCTCGACCAATGACTTCAAGTTCGATGGAAGCCCGGACTCGGCGATCGTTGAAGAGGTACACGTTTCCGATGCATCCAACGCAAAAAAATTACTTTGGCAAAGGCTAATAAATATTCTATTATAATATTATAATTCCAGGCTTTAACCTTCATGAGCAAACTCATTAAAGACCCTGACGTTGTGGACAGCCTTAAGTTCGACAAGAAAGCTATGGCAAATATCGTCGCCCAGAGTGGTGCAACCGTTCGAAATTTCGAGACTTTTTTCTCGGCAAGCGAGTACGAAGAAAAAAACGTTCTTGAGGTGGGAGTTCTTCGCTATCCAGACTTGGATAACCCATTTGTCAAGCTCTACCGCGTAAAATTCAGCGCGGTCAGGGATTGCAAACGAATCATCTGGCACGAGACCAACAAGAACTATTTAAAAGGAGGTAAGTGATAGTATGAGAAAGCAGGGAGAAATTATGCGTGGGAGCGAATTAAGAGGCTAATGTCGCGGCAAAATAATACAGAGGTCGACATCCAAAAATTCAAACCTCGCGATAGTACGTGGGCCAATGTCACCAAGGACTTGCGACAAAAGGCAGTGGCATCTGTAATTGCTATGCTTGACGATCTGTGATCGATTGTCAGGTCGCGAGTTCTGAATATTGGATTGCTAAATTGATATTTCTGTTTTTGTTTGTCACCACCATCCTTCGCAACGGCGTGATTAGCCTTCAAATGGCTGATAACAAGCGTTCTAAGAAGGGATAAACACAGTCTCTAAGTTTTGTTATATGTAATCATGCAATATATAGTCTCTGACTGAATCGACCTGCTATGCTGGCTATGGGCGCGGGCCTTGCAAGGAGACACTTCTATATAGTTATTCTTCTCACCTTCTATCACAATTATATGAGGAACTATGATCTGTAAATGTCTGTATCCATTGAAACGAGAATACTGGGAATTTTACACCCAATTTATTCTATAGCGTTCGATTGCACCTAGGCTGGCAACGAGTCAGGTAGCACACCTGCGCACATGCCACCCGCAAGGTTGGAAAGCCTTCTCGCAGTGTGAGTAGCGCGTTGTGAGTGGTAGTGCGAACAGAAGCTCATCTTGTTCTGGCGGAAGTAAATCTTGCCGTGTACCTTCGTATAAGAGATGCCGACAAGTAAGTACGAATTATCTGCGTTATCAACAAATTAAAAGTCTTCAAGGACCGCCCGCGCTTGAGATACGTATTTGCTTGGTTATCGAACGTGCTTCTTTCTATTACAAAACATTCCACATGAAAAGAAAACGAAAAGCAAAAGACCCAATGTGCTCTCATAACTCCTCGAGACTAAAGGAAACGGGAGTGGAATGCTATCGCATTCGACTACCCTTCAAAAGCGTAAATTATAGGCAGAAAAAAGAAGAGAAAGAGTTTGCAAACTCGGTGGCTACTAACTAGTAGATCCAATCGGCATTGTGGGAGGCTTCAACCAGGAGTTTGGAACAACATGCGTCGCCATCTTGCGTTCGTCCAGCTCTGGCGCGAAAGAGCAAGCAAAGTTGTTATCGGCCGTCAGGAACGCGAAGCCTTTGCAAAATGCTTCGCTGGCTAAATCGACATCTACTTTGCTTGAAGTGATGACCTTTCGCCACTCTACAAGGTTGTTAGTAACGGAAAAAGCCTCGCTATTCTTTGGAAAATAATGTTCGGATTGACTCAAAGAATATTTCATGAGGATAAAGCGCTTACCTTTCCTTGTAGCTTCTAGCGGATCCTGTAGAGTCTTAGACCTTAATTTTTTCGCTAAGATGGAATCGTACCTGGCCTGAAGAATCTCGCTCGCGATCCTACCAGCCCGGTCTGTTGTGAGAGGCCCTGGAAGTACTTTGATGCCCATCTTCCTCAGTTTCTTCGTGACCTCGTCGTAGTCTGCTGCTCTCATTGCAACTGGGCTTGAAAAATATTCGGTCAGACTTTGTCTGATTACGGCTTTTTCAAGACATCCGTCCAGCATCTTTGCTAACCAGGCACTGATTCCTGGAGGCTCTAGTAGTGGAGCCAGTAAGTTGGTATCGAGAACAACTCTGCCCAACTTGCCTCGAGCTAGGTCGTACTCGCTGGTAGATGCTCCTAGCGAGTACGGCGGTGGCAAGAGGACTTTCGAAGCCCCCATTGTTTTGGAAGAAAGCATCCTTCCTCCAAAGCTAGGGATAACGCTTCTGCGAAGTATCCGGACTGGACGAAAAACGTTGGAATAGAAGAGTGTCATATTTGCTATGAACATGTACTAGATGGTCAGCTTTCATCGTCGCACGTTCGAACGTTCCGGTCTTAGAAATATCATGTAGCTGCGGAGTACAAACACGGCACCCCGAGAGATCGGGTAAAGCTATCATGGAAGTATGTATGCTCACATATTGGTATATATAATTGATTGGCTGCTCTCGTCACTGTCAATTGTCCTAGTCGAAGGTATGGCGCGGCGGTGCTATCCAGACAGCTTTCACGCCCGGGATTACAATTACGTATCTCTACAGCCCCGACAATATTTTCCATGGTTACACCGTCATTAATTTGAAGCTACAAGATTATCAATGCTCTTCAATCACGTTGTCGATCACGATATCGCTGTACAATTGATAAGGGCCATGCGCATAACGAAGATATATTGTCGATCTGATACGTTACTGGTTCATAGAATCTTAACAGCCCTATGGTAGGCTTATATCTATCACGAGTGTATTCAGCCTTTGAACCTGTGATAGCTTAGCGGCGGCTTAGACACGTCAGGATATTTTTGTCTCTTCTGTAAACCCAATCCTAGCATCTCGAGCAATGACTCTGGGCGGACTGGCCTGCAATGGCTTATTTTTCAAAAACGTGTTGTGCCTATTGCGTTGTGATCGATTTGTGATGGAACATTCCGACAATCAGCGACACTGGTAGTCAATTTAACTTTCTGCAGCTTGCCTCTGAAAAATTTCTTACTGACAACTACCATACTCACTCCGCTAGCCAGTCTACAAGCACGTGTGACAAGTCACAGAACCGGAATTTCACTTGGCCAGTCGCCCTGGAAGCAAACATGACGCTCCGATCACTCGCAAATATTAATCTGATCGCCAGCCGGCTGACGGTCATGGTTTCGGCGCCTACAGCCGCGTATAAGCTGGGAACGGCGCGGAAGTTCGCGCGAACACTTACTTCGGATGGCTCCCCGAGCCCATCAGGGCTCTCAGTCGGGTCTATCATCATCAGCGAATTCAAGAAAGCCGACATCGGCGTCACGAAGCCCGGTCAGAATATGATCCTCAGTGCGTATGCCTCACTGCACTCAAGCGATCTTGGGAGGCCCGAGCTTCCGCGGATTCTATCAGAGATGTACAAGGAGTGTGATGGACCCGGTAACCCAGAGAATCTAATGTGTGTTCTCGACCGGTCTGAATGCCCATGGCGACTACAGGAGGCATTCTGGGAAAGTATGGATTACAAGGTGCATAAGATGTGGGAAGCGCTTTATCCCCGATCAGAGCTTTTCCGAAGGATGATAAATGAGGAGGAGGACTATGTACGGAACAGTCAGTTTCATGATCTCGTAGACGTTCGAGATGTTACCCTATGGCATTGGCTCGAGAGCATGGTTATCGATGGGGTCTTTGAATGGGCTGATGTTGACAAGCTGCCCGAACCCTTCAAGCTTAAAGATCTAATCGACTGTAATCATTAGCTGGCTGCGATCTCAAAGGCGGTGCTGGGATATATTATGGCTTCATGGCATTCGGACACGTCATCGACTTTATCAAGTCCTAGATGGATTCTGGGCCGTGTAGCTTTCTGCCAAGATCTTCTATCGTTGGTAAGAGATACACGCTGATGTATGCAATCTGATAGACTGAATAGTTTCTACGTCGGCTTCCCTATCTGTCATATACTCTCGAGATCTCGTAATTTGTGGTATGGTCTGCTCGTTATCAGACCCGACCCTACATATCAAGACCGGCAGTTTCATCTCCAATCACCGCTCAAAAGCCTGGGCTCTAGGACACACGCCGTAAATCAACTAACGTCATGACCTTTTCGGGTTTCGAGGCCAGGCTTTTTCCATGATGGCGTGCACAATCTGCGTGCATGCGCATACAAATATGGAGAAGGGTAACAGTCTTACTCATTTAGTCTGGACTCTGGAGTATACGTAGCCCATCTCAGAAGTTGGCACAACATCGTACATACAGTTCACAGGTATCAAACGCTCCTGGCCGCAATTGAAGGTAAATGAAATCAGCCCCGAAATAAAGCATTGTGGGGAGAATTATCACATCCTACAGCCAAGGGCTTAGGTTGTACCTCTATCAATTAAATTACCCTGCAAGACTGGCTATACCCTGAGAGATGTGTCATTTTAGAAACCTTTCCTTTCTGGGGAAAAGTTATGATGACATGTACAGTAATTGTATCGGAGGAGTGAATTTCATTGAGCGCGCAAAGTCTCTACACGCTCGCTGTATCTCTGCTGCTGATTACGTAGAGCACGCGCAGGCGCTGCAATCCTCAACAATATCACTGTGTTTCGACGCTCAAATGCTCGTATTATTTGGTTGCCCAACGCGGGCAGCATGGTCTTAGCTACGAGACCAGTCTTAGCCAATTTGTGCAGAATATTTGTATTTGATTGTAACTTCTTGCAATTGATTGTGCTATAGAGGCCTGGTCCTAGATGACTACGCCATCTTCTTGCAACGGGATTACCGACGTGGGCCCTGAAAATGAGCCAGAGAGCAGGTTTCTGCAGTGTGGCACAGCCTGCGATTCCCTGCAAATTCGCCAAAAGTGCACGTTTGCATCTCGGATGGAAATCTCCGGGCAGGCTTATAAGTACACATAAGTACCCATGGAGGAACGCTGTTCCTCAGCGTCCGGATTAATCATAACACGATTGGGTTTCTTTGACAATCATCCCGAGTCTACCCGATCCCCCTATCTTGAACGTTATCCCGAAGAAGTTGGTGGCAACCTAGGACCTTTTTTTTCTGAAAAATATGTACTAGAAATTTTAGGACCGGAATGTCGATTCTGATGTTTACGGCCGTCGGGTTTTCGTACGTTGTGTGGGCAGCTGTTGTATCGAATAGCCTCTTCCATCGAGTGTGGAGTTTTGCGTTGCTCTGTTCCATAGTCTCGGCTAACGTGCTGTTAACCTCACCGATCTCTACCACGACAATCCCGCTGGCCGTATTCGCCATTCTTAGCGTTTGGCTCAGTTTTGCCCTATCCCCTATTCCAGGTATCTGGGAAAGTCTGGCCGAAGCGCCCGAGCCCTCTGAATGGGACCATAAAATAATTGAGGTGATCAACCCAGAGCCAGAAATTGGCACCCAGGATGGACCACTTCAAAGCAATATATTGGCCGAGTATGCGTCATGCTCATTAGAAAATACGCCCATCCTACTTCTGACCGTGGTTTGTTAACACTACTGCTAGTATTGTGGCTGTTCATGATCTTGGGACGAACCCCAGAACAACATGGCAATCTCCAAAAGCATCAAAGCAAGATGGCGAGGAAAGCCCCAGCAGCAAGCCAATGTGGCTTCGCGACTTTCTACCGAGAGAAAAGGGTCTCAATGCCCGTGTCATAATCTTCAATCACAATAGTGCGTGGGAAACACATGCTCTAAACAAGTCTCTCCATGATCATGGGGGCGATTTGCTCTTCGCTCTGCGTAGAGTACGCCAGACGGACGAGGTTAGAACTCGCTCTCTTGCAAAAGTGCTATGAGTATTCGCCCCTTACATGATACATTTAGGAGAAACAACGCCCCATTGTTTTTATAGGCCATGGTTTTGGTGGCTTGATTATAAAGCAAGTAAGTCATCTGCTTATCCCGAATATTGTGACAAGTTGGGGTTAACTATCTGTTGAACTAGGCCTTGGTGAGCACTGGCGAGGATACCACGGACGAATTTTGTAGCAACATCCGTCAGCAAGCCCAAGGGTTCGTTTTTCTGGGTACTCCTCACCGAGGAACCTCGTTTAGTTTAAGATGGAAGCTAGTCTCCCTATTTGGCTTCTGGAGAGGATCAAGCACTAGTCTTCTTGAAGTTGTCGAGCCTGGGTCCAGCATCAACCAACTCCTACATGACAGTTTTATGTCGTTCTTGAGAGGGTACAGACGACTGGATCGAACTCTCTGTGTGTTCGAATCTATGAAGGAATCGTTTTACGGTTTTCCACTCACACACGTAAGCAGTATATTTCTCTTAGAGTCCGCACGTCTTCGGTGATCCGAGCCAGACTCAGCTTACGCTTCGTAAATCGGCGTAGGTTGTGGACAAAGATTCAGCCATCATAGATGGTTCACGGCGAGTAGGATTCGAGACGCAGCACCATGGAATTCAGAGATTCCTCTCTCAGTATGACGAAAATTACCAGCACATTCTATTCTGGATTAGAAAGTGGATACAGGAGAGTAACCAGGATTCCCTGTGTGAGATTACGGATTCTCATACTCGAACGGAACGTACACATGGACTCTATATAACGGTAAATACGGAAGAGTCTCTAGGCGCGAAGGCGCATGCTCAACAGGGTAAGATCTCAAGGCCTAATGATCTTGTCAACTGAGACCCAAGTAATACTAACTGATGGGTAGCATGTTTGCAGTCAATGGCATTCGTGAAAATGGACCAGCGAGAAAACAGCCTGAGGGAAGATCAAGCACATGAGAACATGCGCCTTGTTATGATACAGCAATAGTAGTCACATTTACTCATTACCGTCTGAGTGGGCTGCATTTTTGATGGAGGTCATAAGCAGCCGAGACGACATCAACCGCTGTGAACTGTGCCTGAAACATCAAGGTAGTTCATTCAAAACTAGAGGGCTCTAACCTTCCAAAGCTCCAACATCTCGTTCTCAGTTTTGTGTCCCCCATCAACTAGTCTCTTAATTGCAGGAATCCTAAGGAGGGCATCGAGGCAGTCACTACCCTTCTCCCATGGCCATGACCTTCTATACGATTCTTTTCTGAGCTCCAGCCGTGATAGACGCGTCAGCATCCTTTCTTTCGTGTCCTGACCCTTTACCAATCTATCCACAGCACCGTCAAAATCATACATGGGCCCAGTTTGATATCTTGGCATGATTAAATGCTCAAGACGCGGTAAGAACGCTATCAGCGACATCGCTAAGCCTTGCATGAGCGCATTCTCGTAGCCAATGCGCTCTGAGAAATCTGGGATCGACATCCAGTAGGTACCATCATTTAAAGCTTCCAGTTCGTACTCTGTGAATCTTTTGTATTCGTCACGGTCGAGACCGACACTGCGAAAGACGGCAGCAGCGTAATCATCCATAGAATCTGTATCCCATACAATATCGAGCTTCAGCTCCGGATTGTCGTCTAGGAATGTCTCTCGCGGCGCAAACGGGTCTGCGATATCATCGCAATAGTGTAACGGGCAACAGATGGCCATTGTTCGGACCATATCGCGGATAGCGGGGTTCTCGATAAGGGTTCGCAGAAGTCGGATCATGCATGTTGGATAGTCGAGGACGACAACACTGTAGAAATGGGGCCGAACAAGGGCTGACAGGTGTTTGCAGGTGCAACTGAGAGATCGGAGGTCTCCAATATGCTCGCTCCTACGCCACTCCTCGCGATTGGCGAACTTAGCCTCATGAATAAAGTCTGGGACAAGTTGGCTGATTATATCGTTGAGGATCTCATTCGGCAGAGAAAGTAGAGGAGACATTGTCGTATGATATGCCGACGTTAAGGCTCGTCTCTGGATGAGCTGGATCCTTGGAAATCCTTGCATCCAGGGCTCGATTGTTGGGGAACAAACACAAGGTGCTGGAGCTGAATGAAATTTATAAAACTGACTGTCGGTACAAATTGTCGCCCTAACGCCGTGAATGCCTCAGGGGATCGGTCTCATATACCATGTTCTCGAAGTTAAAATGGCCTCACTGCCATGCGGTCTGGTTTACGAGACCAGCTTCAACCCAAGTTTCACGTTTCCATGCATAGTTGAAGCAGCGTCTCTGAGTCTCTCTGCGCGCTGAGCGGGGTGACGCACTGAAGCGCTCCCAGAAGCCAAGCTTAATCCTTGATCTAAGAATATCAATATTTGCTCCGCTTGCTATCAATCCTTGTACCCCGTCATATAAATAAATTAAACGCGAATCACGATATTTAATTGTCCACTAAATACACGCAGCAGTAGGTGATAACAGACAGTCCGTATTTTGTCAGTTGTTGAGTCACTTTCTAATTAAAAATTAAAAATCCGAAGTATTGGACAGACCGAGATGAAAGCGAAAGCGAATCGAATCTTGTGGGAGGGTACAGTGGTTGCTGACAGCGTGCTCGAGAGATCTGATTGGTCATTTTTCCATACGCCTGCATAAACACACCTCTATGCATTGTTGAGCTCCTGCCACGCAGCGGCGCAGCCCGCTCCATGCAGCGCTGCAGTAGTAATTGAGAGAAGCTGCAGAGCCTTGTGGTCGGCCTCGGATAGTGACGTGGTGGTACTCAGAGCACAGCCGGGCGGCCGTTCTGCAGCCCCATTCCGTCGAGACCGTTTCAATCCATTCGAATATCTCCTCAAGAATTGAGTAACAGGTTCACTAGGTGATACTGCCATTTCCTCCAGCCCTAAAATACGACCCAGACTCAGATTTCAATAGTTTCGACTACCGCATCGCATGCATCGTCCTTCATAATTCAAAGGGATATGTAGATGCGCCAACTCAATTTAGTTGATACCCGCGACACTTTCAGGTAGACGACATAATTAGATGCCTTTAGGAACTCTCAGGTTATTGTCGTCAAAAGCAAGAGCGATAATATAAATTATGAGCACAGTCACCTTCGCCAAGTGGTGCGAGAAAAGCTTATAAAACGACGTCGGAGCGCTCACCATGGATCCTCTCAGTACCACAGCAAGTGTTATTGCAATCCTACAGCTTACTACAACGGTAGCCAACTACCTAAATGGCGTCAAAAACGCTTCAAAGGACCAAAAGCGATGTGCTATAGAAACATCTAATCTATTCGCCCTCTTAACCAGTCTGAAGTATCGCCTCGAGGAAGCGACGTCAACGGACCCTTGGTACGACAGGGTCCGCACTCTCACAGAGGAGAATGGACCCCTTAGCCAATACAAACTTGCGCTAGAGCAAATAGTAGCTAAAGCTATACCAAAAGACGGGCCCGGAAAAGTCGTCGCTGCTTTGAAATGGCCATTCAACAAGGCGGAAGTCACTGAGATCTTCGCCGCTATTGAGCGGTTAAAATCTTTGATCAACATCGCTCTGGAAATGGATCATTTGTAAGATATTTGATTCATGAATTCAATCTAATCGAGAGCTATACTAACTCATAATCCTCCCGTAGCAAACTATCAGAGGCTATCAAAAATGACACCTGTCAAATTCCCGGCGCAGTCCGAGATATTGAGACGTTACGACGCAGACAAGACGACGACAAACGTAGAACCATTGCCGATTGGATATCTACAGTTGATTTTGACAAGCAGCAGACGGACTTTTCGCTTCAGAGGCAAGAGGGTACGGGCGGATGGTTCCTTCAATCTCCAGAATTTGCCCATTGGCTCAGCGGCACAAATACCTTTCTATTCTGTCACGGCATCCCCGGTGCCGGTAAAACCATGATTTCGTCGCTCGTCATAGATCATCTGCGGGAAAACACACGTCATAAACAGGCTGCGATAACGTACTTATACTGCAACTATAAGAAATACAAAGAACAAAGTGCTATCGACTTGCTCTCAGCGCTCTTGAAACAATTCGTTCAGGGGCTGTCTGCGATTCCGGACTCCGTACGGACGCTATACGAAAAACACGGGCAGACAAGGTCGCGGTCCTCAATTGACGAGATAGTTGCGACAATACAAAGTGCTGCCAACTGTTATAGCGAAACCTTCATTATCGTTGATGCATTGGACGAATGCCCAGACGAGCACCGCAACCCTCTCATAGCGACACTCAAGAGGCTTCGGGCGCCCAGCGTCAAGCTAATGATTACAACACGGCCTACCATAACAATTCAAGAATTCGCAGATCCATCCTTGAGTTCTCCGGATATTATTAGCCTAGAGATTAAAGCTCACAGAGAAGATATAGACCGCTTTGTCGAGGGTCAATTACACCGCCTAGCAGGCTGTGTCTCCCGTAACGCAGCCTTGAAGCAGCTTGTTACCTCCACAATCAACGATGTCTCTGATGGAATGTAAGTAGCAAATGGTCTATATCTGACTAGCTTTCAAATCAAAAAAATATTCACATCATCGTGTGTAACCAGGTTCATCCTCGCTCATCTCCTGGTCGAGTCGCTCGTTGGCGAGACCACCCCGAAAGCCATCAGATCGATACTAAACTCGTTGCCGAAGTTCAAAGGAACAAATGCACTTTCACGGGCATATGAGGGTGCAATTGAAAGAATAAAATCCAATGCCCCGGGCCATAGACGCCTTGCAGAGCAAGCTTTGATCTGGATCGTTTGGGCGAGAGAGCCATTGAGTGTGAAGGCATTGCAGCATGCTCTAGCTACGGAAGTTGGCGAGTGTGAAATCGACGAAGAAAACATTACAGAGATATCTGACATTACGTCTGCATGTGCTGGATTGGTCGCCGTTGATGATCAGAGTGATGTTGTTCGGCTAGTCCATTACACCGCGCACGAATACTTTTCGGATATCCAGACGTGGAATTCCATATTCCCGACACCGCACGCACGGACCGCACATGAGGATATTGCACAAGTTTGCCTCACCTACCTATCGTTCAACGCTTTCGCAACAGGCTCTTGTATCAGTAATTCTACCCATTACAGTTACTTCTATGACCTAGCTCTAGACCTCAGACCACGATTAACCCGGTATCCCCTTTACGAATATGCAGCCCGAAACTGGGGCCATCACGCACGTATGGTGCACAATTGCTCAACCTACAAGGAAGTTGGAGACCTGATTTTGAACTTTTTGAAATGTGAAGCAAAGGTATCTGCGTCCATGGACGTATTGCTGAATTCATTATATTCCAAGAATAGAGATGTTTATGGTTATAGTGCCCCTAAACCAGACAATCCTCATATAACAGCGATGCATCTGGCGGCATACTTCGGTCTCCAGGACTCCATGGCGGCTTTGATCAAGACTGGAGCCGACCCGGTCCCTCGAGATAGTTGGGGTCGCAGCCCGCTTTTTTACGCAGCATGGAGTGGACATATCACGGTTGTTGAAGAAGGCTTAGCTGCTAATAGCATCCACCCAGATTCTGTGGACTGTCGAGGGGTCTCATTACTATCCTATGCGGCGATGGCTGGCCATAAGGATGTAGTGAAATTGCTTCTCGCAAGTCACGATATCGATTGCAGTCTCAGTTCAGACTATGGGCGAACACCGCTATCATATGCTATCGAGGGGGGGCACGAAGCAGTAATCCAGCTACTACTCGCTAAAGACGGCATCGACCCGAGTGGTACTGGGTCAGCCTCAAAGAGAACACCGTTAATGTACGCGGCGAGAGATGGCAATGAAGCAATAGTTAAACTTCTGCTTGCAGACAATCGTGTGAAAATTAACTCCAAGGACAAGTACGGGAGAACCCCACTTTCGTATGCCAGCGAGAATAATGTAGCAGTAGTTGAGCTGCTGCTCAAGAGGGATGGAGTTGATCCGGACACGAAGGACAACGACGGTTGTACGCCACTATCTATTGCGGCAAAGATGGGGAATGAGGCTGTGGTGAAATTCCTGCTTTCCATCAAAGGCGTTGATCCGGATTCAAAAGATCGAAACGGACGGACACCATTATCATACGCAGCAGAGAGAGGTTATGTTGAGGTCGCTAAATTGCTGCTCACCAAGGACGAAGTTAACCCAGACTCTATGGACGGGAATGGTCTCACGCCGCTGTCATGGGCCTCAAAATCGGGCTCCTCGAGATGGGATTCTAAGGAATATGGAGCCTTCATCAGTTTGCTACTTGCGCATAGTAGCGTTAATCCAGACTCAAAAGACTTCGAAGGCCGGACGCCACTATCCCATGCAGCGGAGCATGGGTGGAATGAGCGTGTGCAGCTGCTCCTCGCAGAGAACCTTGTGGATCCAAACTCCGAAGATGCCAAGGGTCGGACACCTTTGTGGTATGTGGCAAACCAGGAGTTTGAAGTTGAAACTGTTTGGTACTTGCTTGCGGGCGGCCGTGTCATTTTGAACACAAGAGATGCTACTGGGCGAACACCCTTATCACACGCAGCGGAGAACCATTGCAATATAACAGCAGAGCGTTTACTAGCTGACGACCGTATTGATGCGGATTCTCGGGATGATACTGGTAGAACACCGCTATCCTATGCGGCGGAGGAGGGAAATAGTGAGATAGTGAAACTCCTACTTGCGTCAAAATCCGTCGATCTTAACTCCAAGGATGATAAAGGCCGAACACCACTATCGTATGCAGCTGGCAGGGGGAGTCTAGAGACTATAGAGTACTTACTCGCAGATGACCGTCTTAGCCCAGACTCAGGAGATCTTAAAGGTCGGACGCCACTTTCTTATGCAGCAGAGAATAGGGAAACCAGGGTGATCAAACGACTGTTACGAGAGGAATCCATCGATCCGAACTCTAAAGATATCAACGGTTGGACGCCGCTGTTATACGCTGTGGAGAGGGAGATGATTAAGGCTGCTTTCCTGTTGCTTTCACATGACCGCATCAGCCCATATTCTCCATTTACAAACGACCAGACCCTATCGGTATGGGCCGCCGAAAATTGGTATCAAAAGATCGTAGGATCGATTCACGAGTGGTACCGATTGCCGACAGATTGGATAAAGATGGACTTGGAGCGCCTAAGCGGATCTTGGTACTGGAAAAGCCCGCATGCAGGCCTCGCGCAGGCACTTTTTAGGGGGGAGCTGCCTACCTGTTTTGAGCACCGCGAACGTTTCTGTAAACCACGCCGGTTTGAGATAAAATTCGAGGCAATTCTGCCGGCTCCGTCCGGAAACTGGTGCGAGATAATGGTGAGGCTATTTCTGGCACAGGAGGCTGATAGGCTCTTCCGTCTAACTCGGTATGGGGAGATTCAATGGCAGGATGTGATGGAGGTACTACTCAGGAATGGTGATATCGATCTGAATTTCAGAGATGCCTTTGGCTGGAGCCTATTCTGGTGCGTCGCAAGGATGGGATCTGAGAAGGCTGTACGATTTCTCCTCGCGAGAGGGGCCGACCCAGAGTCCAGGGACAACGATGGCCAAACAGCACTCTCGTGTGCTGCAGTCAACGGGAACGACAAAATTGTAGAGTTGCTGCTCACAAGAGACGATGTTCATCCAGATCGCCAAGATAACGCCGGTAGAACCCCTCTCATGATGGCCGCTTCTCGAGGGCACGTAAAGGTGGTGGATCTGTTGCTTGCGGACAACCGCGTCGATCCGAACTGGCAGGCCGCGGAATGCAATAATCGGACAGCACTGTCAATAGCAGTAGAAAGGGGGTATGCGGCGATAGTAAACCGATTGCTTGCAGACGACCGCGTCCATCCCGACCTTCAGACTCACAATAACTGGACACCACTGATGTTTGCAGCATCCGGAGGGAATTATGCCGTAGCGAAGCTGCTGCTTGGAGACGATCGCGTTGACCCAAACTCAGGATATCCTGGAAACCAGCTGACACCGCTGGCTCTGGCTTCGTCAAAAGGGCACCGCGAAGTGGTCAAGCTGTTGCTCAAGAAGGATGGCATCAAACCCAATCCTAGGAACGAGCGCAACGAGACACCGCTCCAGGCTGCACCAGAGAATGGCGCTGACACCGTAGCAGCCTTGTTGCTCGCTAAGAATCGCGTGGGTCTGGATTTTACAGATGACGAAGATGAGTGGACGCCATTATTCATGGCAGCGAGGCATGGACACGACGATGTGGTAAAAATACTACTAGCAGCTGCGCATGAGAATGGCATCAGCTTAAACCAGAGAGACAAACATAATAGGACACCACTCTGGGTTGCAGCATACTACGGCCACCTGGAAGTCGCAAAACTGCTACTCACAGTAAGCCATGCCGACTTGGACTTGAGAGATGACAAGAAGGGTTGGACGCCCCTCCTAGCAGCAGTAAGAAGAAGGCATTATGATGTAGAAAGACTGCTACTAGCGCCCGCCAAAAGCGACTCATTTACCCCTCGGCTATCGGTTGGTCGGAATACTGATTTTAGATATACCAGGTATTCGAGTGACGACGAGTCGTCAGCAAGTATGTAGCTTGATCGCGTCGGCGCCGGACGAGCAATCTTTTTCTTAATCAATCTCATTGTATTGGTACCGTATATATACAAAACGTATGGCCGCACGACGGTATACACAAGAGATGAGAATCTTGACGATCAAAGGAGGATAGTATCGGATACTTTAGGTTGAAATGTCTACACACCACCTAAATTACCAACAGGTCTGATCACCTTGTTTATACATGCATATAGCTGTGTGAACCGCGTAATATGGCGCTAAATCAGGTCTCACAACCCGTGGCGTCTGGAGTCGAACAAGGTTATAAGCATGAATATATTGCAACTAGAAGGCCAGATCTCAAGAAACTTCTCATACGAGACATGTAATAGGCAACGGGGCAACACAGACAATGTTGCATTTTGCTACGCAACACTAGGGTGTTCCGACTAATCTTGGGCTTGTCTCGTAAACCAGCTTCGCTGTGCCCAGGATCGGCGGTCTGGTTCACGAGACAAGGCCAAGACGCCGTGTTCTGACCATGCATTGCATCCTTGACGGGAAAATTTGTCCACCAGTCACCAGAAAATTAGCGTATAACGCAAGGTTCCGGCTTCTCTGGATTCAATTCATCCAGCATGAAAGAGAAACAAGATTAATGCGCAGCTGCTCTGCATGCCCGCCCTACAGTAAGAATCCTACCGTAATCATAGAATACATATAATCAATCTAAAGTAGTGTACACCCTTTGTCACAATGTAATAAGGAGCTGGACATGGACAGCAGTAGGATCCGGAGTCGGCTTCCACAAACTTGAAAGCTAGTCGAGTCCACCCGCCATCACTCACATTACACATCAAACATTATTTTATTACTGAGCTCTATTCCCGAGGCTCAATTATGTTGTAACGGATTGACTAAAAGCAGAGGCCCGGAAAAGCTTGAGTTTCTTCATATCCCCAATCTCTAATACAAAGGAATGACACACCAAACAAGACCAATCACAAACTCCACCAACAAAGACGACATGAACAACAAACTCAATCGCCAGCCCACGATACCCAACAATCCTCAAACAGAAATGATCGATTCATACAACATATCAGCACAATACTCCCAAGCACAATCCTGCAAGAAAAAAAACAGTGCGCTTCCCCATAAAATACTCTATTGCGGAGTAAACAGACTCGCAAGCCGCGCAAGCTGCTGCAAATTCCAGCCTTCTGGTAGCCCGGCTCCTGGTTGGCTATTCTGGTTCCCATTCCCGGCATTGTTACCACTAGAGCTCTGATTTTCTTCCGGGAAGTCACAGTCAGGATTCTCGCTACTAGGAAGAAGGAAGTTTGCCTCGCCCTGAGATACAGATTCAGGCCCCGCGGATGTCATTCCGGCTGCTTGTTGCGGTGCGTGAGCGACGTCGGGGTTACTCCGTTGGAAAGCATCCAAGCTAGAGTATCCAGGGGGGATCAGCATGGGAGGCAGTGATTCGGCGGGAGGCGACAGCGGCTCGATCTCTGAGGGACGATAGTCCGACGTATGGCTCGATACCCCATCACGTGGGACAGCTTGATCCGGGATTTCCAACCCGCCGAGCGACAGAGGAGAGGGGCTGCCAAGCGGCAGTAGTACCGGAGTGATTTTGGGTGCAGAATTGATCCCATCAGATGGTGGGATATCTCCTCCCGATGTTTGCGAGGTGTCTATATATACACATCGTGTTAGTTCGCTCGGACCAGTTTTGGGATCCACATGGCGTATATACCTTTCTTCGAGCCCTCATCGCTAGCTTTGACGTCAGTCTTGCCCGTCCCCGCTTTGGCTTTCCTGCTGGTAGATTGCTTTCCAGCATTTGCCTTCATATTCTGAGGACTGATGTTCCGGGCGGTAGCTGCAATCCGGAAGCCTTCTGGCGACACTGCATGCTCCATGAGCCGCTGAATATCGCGGCCGTTCATAATCACCACGTCTCCATGGTGCAATCGTAGTTCTAGGCAGACACGTTTGCTAGGGTGATTCGGAACCCCAGCATCCGTTGTTGAGCATGGATTTGATGGGCGTAGTAGAGCCCTATCTTCATCGTTGCTACCGCCTCCTTTAACTTTGCTGCAGTACTTGCCCTTGATGCGGAATTGCATAAGAGCGGGTGATCCCAACGAGATGGAAGAGACGCAAGGTCCAAGGTCCTCTTCGCCATCATCATGGAACTTTTCAACGTCTTAGCCACGTTTGCCCTGATATCTCATAGCGGGAACAGCACACGCTCTGAGGGGATTAATGACAACTCACATCCATCTTCTGCTCTTCAAAGTAGGCCACATTCAGCACCTCATTCATCGGCAGAGCATCCGGAATCATATCGCTGACATCCTTCTGTAGTATTTTGAGAGCTTGCTGGACGACAAACGGAGAATCCTCGAAAGACAGACTGTCGACTTCAACGATATACTTATACGGTGCCCCCTGCCAGACGTCAGTGCCATAGCGATATCTCGCGAGAGCAGAAGCACTTACAGAGTTGAAGGAGAACTGTTGAGTAAGAAGCCTTCCCGCGCCTGCAACAGAACTAGTCAGTCTCTAAAGGCTCATCATAGCTGAATCTAGGGAATCCGCGTCACCTACACATGTGCCTCTTCAGCTCGTGGCGCTTGAAGGGTATATCAACGTCCTGGTACTTATCAAACAGCCAGTCCGACCCACGAGGCAGTGCATTCCAATTCTTATGCGCCAAGATGTGAATGACCTGACCGCACTGGTAGACGTCGTACGTGATAGCCCTCCTACCATCTGGCAGGACGACAGATGCCGCTTTGATCGAGGCATCAACCGTATTATCCGGTATAGGAGGGCCCGTAAAGTCCGGCCTGTGAGGGTCTGAGAGATCGGCTGGGACGAAACGAGATCGTTCGGGAGTACATGCCCAATTGCAGTTGGTACACTTCCAGCCTTTCCAGAGTTCACGGCTATTGAGTTTTCCGCACTTCTGACACCAGACTCCTTTCCAGAATCTTCTCTTGATATCGCTGCCGTTCTTCACAGAGGCTGCGTCCTCCGCTGGTAGAGTCGGGGCTATTGATGCAGGAGGCTGAAGCGCAGCGACAGGCCAAAAAGTTTTCCCGTGAAGAAAAGATTTACGATAGACGAAACGCTCGGGCCCTCTTCCGGAATCCCCTTGTGATACCTGGATTTGAGGTTAGTACACCTGGGATTCGTCGATGTCCAGAAGTATCAGAGTTAAACTTACGATCCAGAAAGCAGCGCAGTCTTGGTTCAGGCACATCGGCTCGTCCTCGTATATCAATGGGCTCTCTTTATTGCACGCCAGGCATTTGTGATACTCGATGGACATGGTCGTATCGATCCCTGGGGTATCTGCAGCAGCCCACCAACCCTTCTGCGTGCTGTCAAGCTTCTCCAGTCGGAATTTACAACGAACTTTCCCCGACAAACTATCCTTCTCAGGCCAACAGTGCGTGACCTTGAACCAGTCCATGACCGAGTATCGATGGTCCAATTTCGCCGGCGCCGTCGGACAATTTTCGCCAATGATGGCTACAACAGGGACCATCTGGTTGCAGTTATTGCGGAGGCTAGCGATGATGCCTTTATCCCAGTCATGATCTTTGACGAGGCGGCGTTCGCCTCCCACATCCTCACTACTGCCACCGGCATGGGAGATGACGATGCTGGCATCCATGTAGTCGCGCTCAGAGGCATGGCCATCGATAAGGCATCCTCTAGTGAGACCCTTATTGGCGTAGCATCCGCTTTGATATGAACGGAATGAAGGGAGGCCCTCACAAAGTTCCTGCCGGGTCTGTGACACGGTTAGAGATCAACGAACCCCGACTCTCCTGTCCTGGTTAAGGGAATGCACTACTCACATCACACCAGATATCCGGTTTTCCAATGGCTGGCGGCTTCTCTACTGTTGGTTTTGATGGAACAGCCTTAGCTAAAGTGCTCCTTCGCGGCTTCGCCACTGGCTTCTCGACAGGATGCTTGCGCTTCTGAGATTGCGGTGTCAGAATGGCTGTCGGCGCGATTAGCCTGCTATCCGGTACTACAGCTACGGGAGTCTGGGGACCAATACCTGGTGGTGGAATTTCAGCAGACGAATCTTGCTTTTGCTTCTTAGTTTGCCTCTTCGATCGAGGCGTTGGTGTGACCGGCTCGACGGGGATCACGTCGGCTTCCAGAGACTCGTCATCCGATCCAGCCTTCCTCTTTGCAGCACGATTCTGTCGTAGAGATTCGGGGGTCGGGAGATATGGCTGAGCGATGTCACTCGAAGCGACATCGGCATCCTTTGTGGCCTTCACAGCCCCTTGATTCTTTTGCGACTTTGATGGCACTCGCTTTGTTCGCGCTGGTTTCGGGGTTCTGGGGACAGAAAGCAGAGCATGATTAGCACCAGCGACTTGATCCCGATAAGAGTCCACCGGCTGGCCTACTTCAATTCGACAGCCGGAGGCTCCGAATCCAGCTCCATGGGGTCCGTATTCGCAATCTGCTCGACCATCTGCGAGGTCTTTGATGTCTGTTGCCGAGGAGAAACAACGGTCTTACCGCCTCGACCTTTCTTCGTCGTGGTAGCTGGGTCTACAAACGAATTGTCCCCGCCTGCTGCTCGACTCGAGTGAGTACTTACGCACCCCATTCGCAACCTCTTGATAGGACATTTCTCACCTTCTGTAGCAAGTTTAGCAGTCTGTCTTCTCGTCAGCCGACGATTCTCAGATGGTCCGATTCCTGGAGACGCAAGCTCCCCGGGGCTCATGGGAGGGGCCATCTCGTTGAAATTTGGAGCCGGTAAGGCAAGTCTGTTGGTGTTTTCTAGACGAGTCGTATGCGAAAGTGGTGACTCCACAGCCGTTGGGCCAGCGATGTTACTATCGACAGAGCTTGGAGCAGGAGGAGTCTCAAGAGCGGCTCTTTTGAATCTTCGCAAGGAGCGTGTGGGAACCCGATCAGTTGTCATGAACGTTCCAATATCCTTTGGGACACTGGGGGTGGGGAGTCGATTGCAGGTCGGTGAATTTTTGGAGGAGGAAAGCAAGTCGGAGTGGAAGGGCGGTGGCCTTTTTAACGGCGGGCCCCAGCGCAATTATGCAAAATTACTGCGCAGTTGAGTTGATTCGCCGTGTCGAGTCCGATCCGCTGACGATATTTACCCTCCGAGGCCGTTTGAGCGTCTACGAACACGGACCATCAAACCCGCGTGTGGCTATCTTTCCACGACTTGACACCAAAGCTAAGCCCTCACCATCGCAACGAGGTTGCCCGGAATCAGCAAAATCACGAAATTTAATGGTCGCGGATTCGAGGCAATGCATCCTCTCGTGAAAGCTAGATGTTTATACCGCCAGACCAACCCACCACGTCTACAATCGCGATCGCATCAACGACGACGACCCTCGAAATGGCATATACAGCCGCGCAGAGCTCGACGGGATGAACACAACCAATCGAACCAGTCGGTGCAGTACTTAGGGCTGAATTATGTGGCCGTGCGATAGGCGTGCCAAAAGTTTGCGTATGAGTCCGAGTTGTGTCGTTCGTGGCCGATGCGCTTCGCCATGGGGCCGAAGCGCGTTTTTCCTCAGCTGGGTAGGGATAAATAGGCTGATTCCAACCGCATTCATAAATAAGATCGTTAAAGTTTTCTATCACTTTTAACGAGTAACCTTAACGATAGGTATTTCAGCTTGAGCTACTAGCTAAGCTATAGGCCGCCATCAATGGCCACAGATTCTAGTAAGCTTAGTGCGGAGTATGCTGCGCTAGGATTAGGAATGTTACACAGAGCAAGTACCTGTTCCGTCAATTAACGTCGACAACGTGATTCGAGAACACGCAAAACCGCGCCAATCGACCATAGCACACTAAACACCACTGCAAAACGACGCGACAGTCGGCAGTGGCAACCGAGTCGTCAATCCTCGAGGGCAAGTTGCGGCGCAATATCATTAACAGGGAACTTGAAATCGGTCGCCACCACTTGAGGATCTCGACGAGGACTGGAGCGGCAATTGGGAAAATGAATTTCAGGGACAAGTGCGCAATCATCAGTCTCGAGTTCGATTCGACACACCTTAATTTGACGAGCTTGCGAATTACAGTGGAACAACACTAGAAGCTTCAGTTTCAGACGACAGCAGCTCTTCACAGATATCTCGACTGCTTTTTTTTTCAAACGCTGGCAACGTCCATGTCCTGCGCTGTCAGAGGGATGGGTTTTGTGGGCTAAATTTTCATAATAGATACGTAATCGGTACCGCGGTGAAGCAGTGCTTAGGTAATACCGTATTTGCCTATCTTTGGAGGCCCACTCGAAAGCAAATGGCGGTGCTGCGGCTGGGTATCTAGACTGGTGCCACGCACACATGCATGTATTTTTTTTTTAAAAAAAAACCTCATGTTAAGAAAACCGGGGGACAACAATATTTGGAACCATCTGTAAACACTTCTATAGAGAGAGGTCATGCTACTTTTAGCTCGGAGGTTGCCGCTGCTATTGTTTGCGAGTGCAACGGTTCTGTGGTTTAGTGTATTCCCCTGGCGGCCTCAACACTCCAAGTTTCCGTGTTGTAACTACCACATGTGTGTGAATAGGCGACCAAATTAAACCCACTTGCCGAGCCCACCCTGAGAACCCATCCACCTTTCGAGTACCTTCTCGAGTATGCCACAGCCCATATGCAATATCGATTTCCTAAAGAGCGCCGCCAAGTCACGACTGGTTGTCGCGAAGGAAAGGCACATACATCCACCTTGCAGGTCGGTTAAGCAGGAAACCTTATGCTGCTGCTCCAGGCCGCCGCCCGTGCAGTGTGCAGCCTGCATAATTCTCCCATGACCCAACGATGACGACAGGGTCTTCGCAGATGATCAAGATTCGAGCGGTGAATGGCTACCTCCTGCCTACATGCTCCGTAAGTGGAACACGGAACTGCTAAATTTGACACCCGCCGAAAAAGATGATTTGTCCACTTGCTAATGGTTGTACCGTCTGCCGATACCGCGCCCAAGGACAAGCAGGAGACAGACGTGGCTTTGAAGGCAGATGAATGAATATTTTGAGTCGCTGCCCTATATATCGTCACGCTGCAGCTCCCGTCGGCTGAACTGCCTGTCCTAAAGTCTGATACATGTTTAGAATATGGCATGGAAACCGGGGACCCGTTCGATTCCCACGGATGGAATCTGCGAAGGGCGGGCTTCGGTACATCGCGGCCAAAATCTTGATTTGCTTTGCGAGGATGCTGCCCTGCAAGATGACGCAGTTGCATCCACAAGCGATTCTCTAGGCTCTGGCCCAAAGGCATCCCGAAGCTTCCAGCCACGATATGCATGTACGCACTTTGAGCGCAGACCGAGAGCTAGCACAGTCGAGTTCGCGATCCGCCTGTTGAGTATCATACGATCCTTAGGTACGGCGGCGACACAGATCCTAGCTGACCCGCGAAATCCAATTCTATGTGAAGCGCTAACCTCGCCGATGTAACGAGATAGCTATCACCTGGTAACACGTTCCTGCTACGAGCCTATCGCCACAATCTGCCCAAACACAGAAGGGGACCCAAACGGGCGACAAAAAGACCCGCCGCCGTGTGATTCGATCAACTTCGACGGGCTTGGTCAGCGTTGAAGGGAGGATGTCGCACGCAAGAAATTCCCAGCGTGCACTAAAGACTTTGCGGCGTCTTTTCCAAATACCCGGTCGGGCCTGGTGGAGGTGAGCCCGCCAATGAGAAACGGGGATGGCGGTTGGAGCCCAGTCATCCCCTCTTCAACGGAATACGTCATACGACCTCATCACCCTCCTCAGACGCAGGCTGATGCAAGAAGCAAGAAAAGGCACTGGGCAAGGTACCTTTTGCACCGGCGAGGCGTGAGGAGGTACCTTTTTACGAAAGAATTTTCATTCTCTCGATCAGTGATTTTGATCATGGGAAGCTAGGAAGCGATAATGCGACTGACACCACCCTGGAGCTCGAGTTAATCCTGGGTCTGTCTCTTCCTCGGAGGGGAAGACAACGGCAGATATAAAGTGCAATGCCGCTCCTCCGATGCTGGCTGCTTTAATTCAGATTCTCCTCTGCACCAAATCTCTGTCAGCCCATATTCCGGTAAGGTCCATCTGTCGCTTCGACTTGGTCTTGGGATTCGAATCAGTTGTCGACTGTCCTGTTCATCATAACCTGTGGCACAACAACGCCCCGAAGGTAAGTCGATACAGCCTACTTAGCCGCACACGCCTGTTTCAATCTAGAAGTTGCTTTTATCCCGCATATGCACCTATGAATCCGTCACTATCGCTCCGGCTATAGTGTGGCTCCCCCATCCCCGCCTGATGTGTCATTTTCCAGCTGCCTGTGCCACGCTGAAGAGTTTGCTGGCGCGCTGTGCCTATAAATCTAGCGCCTGTCTGGCGCCCCGAGCTTTTTCGTTCCTCTCAAGGATTTAACAATTAACCATCTCTATCATTCATCCTTGAAATATCCAGATACCATACCATACCGCACCGGATCTGTTGAGGATATCTAAAGTTTTACTTTCACCCACTTGTTCAAAATGCCAAATCGCCACGAACACTACCGCACCCGGCGGGGAAACGTTGACGTCGAAGTCGACCACCGGGACCGCGAATACTCTGGACCCGGATACTACGAACAGGACCACGAGTACCGAGAAGTTGATACCTACAATCCCCGCGCCGAGCGAGGCGGTGAGCTCACTCGATTCTGCGAGCGCGAGAACCGGTCCTCAGGCGCACTGGTCCCCGTCCGCCAGGAGAAAATCATCGAGCGGGATCTCTACGAAGTCCCACCAGAGCCCGAACCAATCATCCCCATCCGCGAGATCGAGATCGATCCCACCATCAAGGTGACGGAGCATGAGCACGAGCATGTCCACCACCACAATCACATCCACATCGACCATGCGGCCATCCACATCGTCGCTGAACCACCCCCGCCTCCACCACAACGCTGTGAGATCGCCGAGCGCGAAACCCTAGTGCAGGTCCGCGAGCGACGATACGGCGGCAAGTGGAATGCCACCGGCCGATTGAGTCTCAACCGGGACCATCACATCGACCACCACATCGACCATCACATCGACCATCACATCGACCACCATCACCACGGCCATGACGAGGAGCACTCCCGCAGCAGAAGCCACAGCCGCGATCGTGAGGTCAAGCGGACCATCGGCTACGGTCGCTACCGAGAACGAAGCGAGAGTGAGCACCGCTACTCGTCGCCACGAAACTCTTCCGGCGCTCTCGTCCCCGCCTCTCCTCGCGGCTCCGGCTTCTTCAAAGACCTCAAAGCCGAGCAGGAAGGCTGGACCGTCGTCGACGTCCCCGGCACCGGCCGACGAATCACTCTCGAAGGCGGCGCCGAGGTCTCCTGGGGATCCAGCTTTGGCAACAGAGGCGGTGTCCGCCGCTCCAGCAAGCACCCGGAACGGACAGCTAAAGGCGAACTCTGGACGGAGATCACCAAGGACCTGGTCTGCGCGGAAGCCCTGGAGGAGTTCGGATACAACTTTGAGGAGACCGACAACTTCTGCTACGTCTTCGACTACCTGCACCGGGACCAGGTGCAGGACCTAGTCGAGCTCACCAAGGACATTCGTCGTGGTAAGTCTCAACTTCGTCGCCCGCGCAGCTACATTAGCCGGCTCAAAGACCTTTTTGTCGGCTGAGTCGAGCGAAATGCACGCATGCATGTGTGCGTACCATACGTGAGTAAAAATGAAAGATCAACACGGACTGACAAATGTTCTTTCTGTGATGTCTTTGCAGAGCGTGTTCGCGAGATCGAGAACAGTGCACGGCAAGAACGGTCCCAGAGCCGCCCACGCAGCAGTGGATTCTTCGAGCGTGACAAGTACTCCGAGAAGCGTGACTATACACCCTACGGCGAACGTGACCGCATCAGAGATAAACGTGAGGCCGTCTACTATTAGACTGTAGACTGTCCGGGAGGGGGGGGGGGGGGGGGTTACTTAGAAGCCTCGGCGCTGGCCGGGCCCGGGGCGGATGGGATGTTAACGACGCTTTTCACAGACTAATTATCCTCTTCCTTTCTTTCCTTCATTTCGGTTCCGCCATGCTGCTTCTGCATATTTCATGTACCTGATGACCGTCCTGTGTTTGTTATCTTCCACAATCTTAATGAATTACGATGGGATATACCAAGTTGGACGATGTTGATTCTGAGTTTATTCCTGTATCATCTCTTTTCACGATATATACATATATACTCTTTGGCGATGCCACCACTCTTCCCTCTCCTTTTTCTTTACGGCCTATAATGCTCATATCGGATCGATGTTGTTAAACCCTTGATGTTGTTAATGTCGTTGAAGGCGCTGTCGTTCATGTTCATGTTCTTCTTGATGTAACGAATTTCATTATTTCCTTATAGAATGAAAAGTAGTATCCATGAAAACGAACCTCCGAGTAGACCTGGATCTATAGAAAGCATCACCAATTGTAAACTGGATCCCAGATCGAAGCACATAAGACAAACCCCCTTCGCAAATTAATCCGCCGCAGCAGTCGACTCCAGAGCGCGTCTCCGTGGCGTTCTGTCAGCAGATGCCGACTGACTATGGCTCATCCTTTCGCATGATATCCCTCCGCCGCCCTATCTATATTGCCCAGGCCCTCCGCCTCCACGATGGCTACCGATGGGCAACAAACCAACTGAGGAGCTCACGTGCGTGAAGCTGGTCATTCAGGTACACAGTCCAGCCGGCGGGGCGGGTCATGCTTACCAGGCGTGTTGCCGGCTCGCCTGAGCTGCCCGTCCCAAGAAAACACGTTAGCCTTTACCCACTGAGTATTAAGCAACTTGACGAAACGACGACACCACGCACGGCAGCTGGGCCACGTTACGTACACACGACCACCGCCAACCTCACCCGCTCGTCGATTCGGCCCCCGGCACGTAGAAGGTCGACACCTGATTGCACGGCGGTACTTTGCTTGTTTTCTTGGTAATTGAGTGGGCTGGACGATTGGAGAGACTCGAGATGGCCCGGTTACGGCTGTGGAGCGTGGTGACGGCGCTGCTTGCGGGCTTCGTCTCGGTGTCGCGGGGGCTTTCGTTGACGGGGCCGCGGACGCTGCTGGTGGTCGAGGAGGAGACGAAGGAGCTGTTTAAGACGCTGATGAGTGATCTTGAAGGTATGCTTGCTCTTTCTCCGGTCAATTGAGTTTCGGAGCCAATTGGAACCCCCCGCGCGCGTCGAAAGTGCGATATGCGTATCCCGTGACATCATGCTGATATGGTGATGGATTACAGCCCGGGGCTTCCAGCTGGACATTCGTTCTGCAAAGTCTGAGTCCCTGAACCTCTTCCAGCACGAAGAACGCGCCTACGATAACATCGTCATCCTCCCCTCCAAGCTCAAAGGCCTCGGCCCGAACCTGCAGTCCAGCAGCTTCCTCAAGCATGCTTCCGCCGGCGGCAACCTGCTGGTTCTCCTCCCATCGGATCCAGACGGGAGCGTACCCTCCGCGATATCTGAGCTCGCGGGGCAAGTCGACGTGATCCTGCCACCGAAGGGATTCACCGTCGTCAGCCACTTTGATAAGGCCGATCCCGTCGATGCCGAGCACACGACGCTGCTGCTCGACCTCCCCACGTTCCCGGACCACACGAAAAACTACTTTGCCAGCGGCGATGACTCAAGCGCAAAGATCATCTATAAAGGCGCAGGTCTCGCCGTCGGCAACTCGCCGCTCGTCCAGCCGATCCTGACGGCCCCGCGGTTCGCGTACAGCTACGACGCGAAGGAAGCGTCCGGCTACGCGGACGACGAGAGCGTCTTCTCCGCCGGCCAGCAGCTTACCCTCGTGGCTGGTGTGCAGACGCGGAATAACGCACGGATCACGTTCGTCAGCGGCGGCGATATCTTCGCCGACGCAAGCTTTACCAAGATCGCAAAGACGAACAAGATGTCTGCGAACCGCGCGTTCGCAAAGGACGTGACAGCGTGGACGTTCAAGGAGACCGGCGTGCTGAACGTCGATGTCGTCGAGCATTGGGGCGTTGAGTTCGGACCGAACATCATCAACGGCAACGTATACAGAATCAAGAGCGACGTGGTACGTGCATATACACCCCACCTACCTGCCTGCCTACCTCCCATTCCTACCATCAACAATGACGACCACGATGCTAACTGATGTGTCAATTGATGGCAGACATTCTCCATTGCGCTCTCCGAATACTCATACGACCACTTCACACCATACACCGTCCCGGAAAACGACGCCCTCCAGCTCGAATTCACAATGCTAGATCCCTACTACCGCATCCCTCTAACCCCAGCAACCACAAAGCTCGGCCTGCAAGGCACCTACAAGAACTCAACAGTCTACACCACCACCTTCCGCACACCGGACCAGCACGGCGTGTTCACCTTCGCCGTGAACTACAAGCGTCCCTTCCTGAGCAACGTCCACGAAAAGCGGGCGGTGACCGTCCGCCACTTCGCGCATAACGAGTGGACGAGGAGCTGGGGCATCAGTGGCAGCTGGCCGTGGATTGGCGGGGTGTGGGTTGTTGTTGCGGGCTGGATTGCGTTTGTGGGAGTGTGGTTGTGGAGTAAGCCTGTTGTTCCTGTGGCGGGAGGAAAAAAGAAGCAGTAGTGCCGTCTCTCTGTATTAGCGTAGATAGAGGCGTGGGGAGGGGTGCGATGGGGGAGGTGGGATGAGATGCGCGGATAGCATGTACGTTGCAGAGCTAGTTACGTTTCGTGGTATATAAAAGTAATGTCTGAACTTTAGACACATGAGATCAGTGTACATATTATGATGTTATATATTATAATATTACAAATGTGCATATAGAACTCAGTGGATTGCAGGCCTGCGCTGTACATATATGCATTGGGTCGCCGGGAGAATCGAGTATATATGCGGCTAGCTGTACAGGCCTCGCAACTGGATATATCATAATACCTCGCATTTAGGCGTGTCGACTGGATTGTCTCGTTGATATTGTATATGCGCAATCAGGCCACCAGCCCCATGGCCCATGCATGGGAATCCAGGGCCGTCGACCAGGTCAGTCATTCTTCATTCAAGAACAAACGCGTTCAGCCACGTTAACTTGCAATGTCGGTCGGTAGGGAGCTTGGGCTAGAAGCGATACACGTAGCATGAGCATGGTCAGGGGTCAATGGACGACAAAGAATTAATATAATATCAATGCTATTATAGTAGCGTTATACCCGGGCCTGTAAATGTATGAGAACAAGAGTGCGCTTATAATCGATCACATATTTCGACACGTATAAAATGGTGCATGCGCACATCGAACGGCATCCATGTCTATGGAATTCCAAGAGATACGTAGAGGATGAATTTTGCAGATTAGTCATTCAATAAATCGAATTGCATAGCTAATTCGCCGCCGCCGATGCAGTCTTTGGATAAATGATATATATCGTAATACTAAAAGTACAGTGCAGTACAAATTCAACGCTTGCTCGCTCGCATGCTCGCTCGCTGACCGACTAGCAGATGTCCCAAGAATATAAATCCAATCGCTAAATGCGCATATATGTATTCGAAGTAGATATGCAAAAGAAAACTCTGTGAAGAAATATTTGAAAGCAGGTCAATTAGTCGCGGAGAGTATAGCTATAGGAAACAGTCGTTACAGGATGTGAGGTTATCGGTAGGAATGGTCCATTTGGGTATCAAGTTCCAAAGTAGTTAGTATAGGTCAGTCGGTCGTTATCGATTCCTGATACCCCTCTTCAATCTCGTTAGTCGTCCGGTTGCCCGGTAGGTGTTGGTCTTTCATTCGTGTCGGTCGTTCGTTCGTTCTCTAGGTTCATGTTTTTGTGATGTTTTTCGTGACTCGTAATCCCAGTGGCAAAGTAAATAGTGTAGAAAGGAGGTAAAGGAGAGACAGGTATGGTGACGAGGACCATACGTTTGAAAGAATGGGGAAAAGTCAGGTGCCCGAAAACTCCGCAGCGGAAAGGGAGGAAAGAAAACTCCGCAGAAGCCCGCCCATGATCAGTCGTGGAGAAAAATTCGTTAAAAATACAGAGACATTCGATGGGGAGAGTTGTAAACGCAAGGCAGCATGCAAGATCGGAGAGGCGGGATCAGTAGAGCCGCCTCCTCCGCGTCCGCTTGACCATAGCCTGCTCGATGGCGCTATACGCCCTCGGGAGACAGGATAAGCTTTCGATGAACTCCTCAGCCTGTACGCGGAGCTGGTTCGAGGCGAGGAAGAGGGTCTCTAGAGTTTGCTGCTCGAGAACTCGTTAGCTGTGGCCAATTGAGGGATGAGAGCAACGGGTGAGTGCCGCGGGTGGCGTACCTTGGTCGCGGAGGTGGTGTTATCGTGGTACGCTATCGATGAGGCGAGCTTGATGATGTCCTAAACGCAGCATGTTAGCCTGACTGTCGTATCAAGAGGTAGCTGTGGCGACGGACATCTTCTCTATAGCCAAAATCGAGGCATGATATCCTGCTTCCGTTCATAGAAGCGGTTTTTATCACCTGCCCACGGTGATTGAGAGGTCCGGTGGCTGTAGGTAAGGATTGCGTATCGTATGAATTGTATGTAAGTGGTAAGGATTGGAGAGAGGTGTTGTCTCGGCTGTCCAGATGGCCTGTTTGTTCCTTTCGATGGCGTTTGCTGTCGACACCCGAGCTAGAGCTCTCTACAGCCTACGCACTCATGGCAGCAGGCGTAACGAGCCAGTACTAGATGTATTTTGTGCGAGATAATCGGGTCTCTAGCGAAGGGATAAGATGCTATGGGCCAATTAGCGATCTATCGGGTCCAATTGATTCGTCTGTTCGATTATCTGACGAGAATAAAAGGAGGACGGTTGGGCACGATATCTGCTCTCGGGAAGACTGGCGAAAACGGCGGCGGATTGCAACTAATTGGCAATTGTGTCCGCAGCAGAGAGCGAAAGAGAGTGAGAGAGCTCCCTTTTCTAATTGGGGGTTAAATTGAGCCGTCCGGACCCCTTTTGTAACAGTGGATCTGTGATCTCTTCTCTTACAAAATCTAGCTGCAAAAAACCTTGATAGGAAGAGAGTTTTGTGCAAGGAGGAACTCAAAGGATGGTGGTGCCGGTATAGCAAGCTGGGCCGTAATGTTATACAAATATGCAGTATGCAAAGAGGCTGGAACCAACACTATCGACAAGAGGTCAATGCTTATTGTTACAAGGCAGGAAAGAAGAGAAATAAAAAGAAAGAATAAAAAAGTAAAGAGACCGGCGGTTTTCGTATGGGCGGTAGCAGCGTGTGAGAGTGGAGAGAGTGTGTGCTTGAGGTGCGCCTAGTTTTGGTGACTGCCTGCAGATAACTATGGATGCGGTGCTTTCTTGCAGGGAAAGGAAGAGCGAGAGAAAACTCGAGATACCGCGGTAGTACGACGTCTGTGTGGTGTACGAGGACGTACGGAGATGGAGGCCCGATTCGTCTGTGTAATGAGCGGAAAGATGTCCCGTCTGCGGAATCCTGCCTTGTGCGAGAGTGTGGAGGGTCGGAGATATGAGTGAGGTTCCGGTCACTTGATGCGCCGTGCCTGAGAGCTTGTTTTTGTTTGTGAATTGTTAAATGGTCGAGTCCAGTGACTTCGTGGGAGAATTGGGATGTATCTGCTCAGCAGCTGGAGCTTTCTTGAGGGCGAGCTGTTTGGTGAGTGGATAGTGTGGGGGTGGGCAAGCGACGCCAGTGGTTGGCCATGGCGTAAAGGGTGTGGTTGGGCTGTTTCAAACAGCTGTAGGTATTCGCTGGCACTTCTGCAGCTAACGCCTGCGAACATTCTCCTCCGCGTTCTTCAATTCGATGCGAGAGGCCCGGCCCCTAGCTGCCCTGCTCCTGCTGCCTGCTCGCTGCGCACCGCTGCAGCAGCGAGGACGACAAGGCCGGGGGCTGCGCTTTACTACTTAGTAAAGCTTGCCTCGACGGACTCGGATGGCAAGTGGAGCTGGCATTCGAGCTCACTAATGCAAGAGGCGCATGAAGTCCAAGCAACGTGATAGTGCCAAGGTGGCTGCTGTATGGCTGGAAGGGCTCATCGATGACGCCGGATCGAGTCCCATTGGATGGTAATTATATATCGCCTGCAGAGGATAACCGGCACTATCCTCGCCGATGCAGCGAGAGATACAGGAGCGAGTGCTGGCAGGGCGGTCGATCAGGCCTTATCCGAGAGATGTCGTCTTGAGGGGTACGATCGATACGAGGTTGGAGGGGAGGAAACCAGTTCGCGCTGTCGTTCGCCATTGCGTCCTGAAAGTAGGTGTGGGGCGGTCGATGGAGAGATGAAGTTGTCGTCGTAGCAATAATCACAATCCCAATTGCAGCTGGCTGTCTTCGGACTCTCCCTCGAGGCCCATCACGTGCTCCCGCGCGCGTTGTTTCGCGACGACGCGTCAACACACGCGCAAACATCGCAAACATCACAACACGGCAACGCCCCGCCGCCTTCCCCTTCGCTTTTCCCCGGGGAGTGCGCAATCCCGCCCACCCGCCTCGTCCCGCATCCACCTTCCCTGTCTCAGCGCTGCCTGACTGCGACAAGGGGTCTCGGCGATGTCCACGACCATGACGATTCTCCTTTAGTCCAGTTGTTCTTTCCTTTTCATTCCTCCCATTCTCTGGACCCACCGCATCTCGATATCTCCTAGTCCCTCCATCACGAATCCATCGGGACGCTTTGGCGGCGGAATGGAGGACTACCCTTCCCCGTCCGGGGCCCAGCGCCCCAAGTCCAAGTTCTCGTACAGAGATCTAATCCAGATGTCCAAGTACAATGTCAATTCGCCGCTACGAGTCATTGCTCACATGTATGTATCATCCTGTCTTTGTCTAGTGGGGGATTCGCTTGCTGACATTGTGGGTCGGTAGTGATCTGGACGCGTTCTATGTATGTTCTCGAGACCGGCATAAACCGACATGACACATATTGATATCCACCACAGGCACAGTGCGAGATGGTCCGCCTCGGGGTCGCTGAAGACCAGCCGCTAGCCGTCCAACAGTGGGATGGTAGGCCCCTACGACATATGACACCTATTGACTCGGCGGACTGATACTAATCATGAGATGCATGAATACAGCCCTCATCGCCGTAAATTATCCCGCCCGCAAGTTCGGCATCACCCGCATGCGCAACGTTGCCGACGCTAAACGAAAATGCCCGAACCTACTCGCGGTCCACGTCGCCACCTGGCGCGTGGAAAACGACCAAGCTGTAATGGGATACCACGATATGACGCATGGTTCCATATCCACAGACAAAGTCTCGCTAGACCACTACCGACGGGAATCGAAGAAGATCTTATCGATATTCCGAGAAAACTGTCCCAAAGTGGAGAAGGCGAGTGTCGACGAGAGCTTTCTGGATCTGTCCAATATGGTGTATGAGAGATTGATTGAAAGATATGAGGAGGAGCTTGGAGTAGTCGACGGCGAAATCGTCGCTCCATACGGTGATACGACGGAGAAGCTACGGTTACCCGAAGTTGCCAGTGTGGAGTGGACGGATAGCCATCTCGTGGACCTAGACGACGGGGAGGATGCCGAGGAAGAGGCAATTGACTGGGACGACATTGCCATGGGTCTCGCAGCTGAGATCGTCAGTGATATCCGGAAGCAAGTAAGGGACAGGTTAAGATACACTTGGTAAGTTCCAATATGCCAGCTAACATTGAATAGGCATGGATATATTGACAGGACTATTCAGTTCCGCAGGCATCGCTCGTAACAAAATGCTGGCCAAACTAGGCAGCGGGTACAAGAAACCGAATCAGCAGACTGTCGTGCGGAACCGTGCCGTCACCCAGTTCCTTTCCAATATGAAGTTCACGAGCATCCGAAACCTCGGTGGCAAGCTAGGTTCCGAAGTCGCCAATGTCTTTGGCACAGAAAGCGTGTCCGAAGTCCTCTCTATACCATTGGAAACTTTCAAAGGGAAACTCGGCGACGACACAGGCACTTGGCTGTACAAGACTATCCGTGGTATCGACACCACCGAAGTCATCACTCGCACGGAAATCAAGAGCATGCTCAGCGCTAAGAGCTTCAATCCACAGATCACTCGCTTAGAACAAGGCGAGAGCTGGTTGAAAGTCTTCTGCGCAGATATCGCCAGCCGCGTGAACGAAGAAGCTGAAGATCCAGAATACCCGGAGGACGATGCACCGGCCAGTCAGCCGATACATCTGCGCCGGCCAAAGACGATGACTTTACACCACAGATATAAGCAAACTACAAAGTCGCGACAGGCGCCAATACCACTCGGCAAAGCATTTGACGAAGATTTGCTTTTACCGATCGCTAAGCAGTTGCTGCGACAGATCGAACAAGAGGGTCGGTGCTGGCCTTGCAACAACCTGTCACTTAGCGTGGGCGGGTTCGATGACGTTGGCCG
Source organism: Orbilia brochopaga (assembly GCA_036872635.1). Taxonomy (NCBI): domain Eukaryota; kingdom Fungi; phylum Ascomycota; class Orbiliomycetes; order Orbiliales; family Orbiliaceae; genus Orbilia; species Orbilia brochopaga. The sequence goes on along the minus strand of JAVHNQ010000011.1, from coordinate 412,273 downwards.
GGGCACCAACCGCGGTATCGGCACCTGGCTAATGCGTGGAGACGAGGCCAAAATGCTCAAAGAAGAGAGCCTGAAGCGACAACATGACTCCACGACTAGCCAGTTTACACAACCGGAAGCCAAAAAGCGGAAAGTCGGGATCGCTACGTTTTTCAAGAGAGACATGACCGACGAGCCGGACGAAGATACCATGTTCATCCATTCCGACGAGAAGGAAGAGCCTGTATTTTCTGAGGACGGTCTGTACTACGACTCGCTGAAGGATATCACCGGCGACAACAACCGGCCTGCGAAAGCGACTTCCCGTCGTGATCATCAAGAAAAGTCGATCACGCCACCGACACTACGTACAAACTCGACTGGCCGGACACGCTTCTTCTCCAAGGAGAACACTCCCAGCACCACAAACCCAGACAGCAAACCGACATCCGCAGGCTCGGAAAACGCTTCGAAGGAAGAGGAAACAGCGTTTCCCTGCTCTCGGTGTAATAATAAACTTATCCCTCTGCACGAACTCGATGAGCACTCGGACTGGCATTTCGCGAAGGATCTAATGGAGGAAGACCGCATCCGGCCAAGCAGTGCCCATGCCGCGTCACCAGCAGCGGCCGAGGGAAACCAATCTGCGAAGAAGGCAGATAAACAGCCGCAGCAGCAAGAGCAGCAGCAGTCGGCATCGCAACCGACGCCTACGCCGCCTGTGAAGAGGGGGCGTGGGCGGCCACCGAAGCATGCGATTGTGCAGTACGGTGATAAGGGGCCGGTGCTGGAGAAGGGTCAGAAAAGGCTGGCGTTTGGCAGGGGGTGATATGAGATACTTGTTTGGGGGTGATAGTGCAGCGTTTTATTGCTTGCTTGAGTCATGAGCTTGGCTCTCCCTCCGTAGGTTGTTTTTGGCGCCACGCGATCTGGGACATCTGGAAATGTGCCATCTGCAAACTCTCTGTTGTCTCCTATGCTAGCTTCTACTGCTACCTCATCTGTGTCCAGGCCAGAAGGTCTGTGGGGGAGACGAGGCACTGTGCGAGGAGATATATATAGTCTAGCGACAGGTCGCGAGGTTACGGCACCTGAGGCGGACGCACGGAACCGTAAGGACGCTTTCATCCCCCAAATGTCATCTTGATACTAATGTATTATAGACAGAATCGAGGACTATCCAATGTGGGGTCCAATCTACGAGATTAGGTGTATAAGGTACGGCAGACACGAAAAGGCCATTACGGAGTACGCGGCAAATGACAGGACGGTGGTGACAGGGCACACAACTGTCTGTCAGATTTAATCCGGCTGTAGCTTGCTCGACAGCTCAGCTGAGTTGGCCTGCAGATTTCTTACGAAGTTTGGGTTATGGTTATCATTTCTAGTAGCCGTGGTGGCTACTGAGTAACATGTGCAGCACCTATGGTGTTTGTGATGGAAGAAATCACGGAGACTCCGATAAATTATCCTGGGGCAGTACCATCTTCTAGTCTAGACTTCGCCCAGACGTCTAGTGGCTACCTAGGTAGCTACGATAGCATAGTATCGATCGGTGAATTGATGTTGCAATACGCACTATCGCAAATCCTACGAGTTGTATTTAGGGTATCGCAACATGCTATTGATATGATCCTACATAAGTTATCAACATGAATGGAGCCAAGTGTCCCCCTACCTTTATCCTCGAGTACTCTGCCTTCCATCTCTTTCTATATATCTTGTCCAACTACTGTGTCCACCGCTGGTTTATCTGCTTCTTCCGCACCTACACCACCACATTATAAGCATTCATCTATCAAGAAATAATAATAATAAAAATAGAGAGATAACTTACCATCGGTCGCAGGAACATCGTGCCGAACCCAACCGCAACGACACTCAATATCAGCGTCAACTTGTTGAATCCCCGCCCTAGCACATCGAACGCCTCACTGGGACTCGTCCGCGTGCCGAATATATCGACACCCCACGCCACCACAATGCTCGTACTCTCCAGCAGACTCGGCGCCGTGCTCACACTGCGGATACCAACCAATTCACGCGCGTGCGATAGACTGCCGCGCTGGTGATCGACGCCCAGGAACGGCTCGTACTTGAACAGTCCCTCCTCCTTCTCTTCGGCCGTCGGCTCGCGGCCCACTGGCCGCCGCGGGTCTAACACTCGCTTGTTAATCGATAAGAGCGACCCGAGCTTCGGCACGGAGAGGAGGAGCGCGCGTGTCGTAATCCCCTGCCGCGTCGTCGTGGCGGCTAGCGCGGCGATTGGATGCGGGAACATGAACGCCTGGGAGACGCCGTAGGGTAGCATCGACCGCGGTTGGTCGTAGGCGGAGATTTTGGACTGTGCGAGACGGCCCGGGTCGTTCTTGTTCATGGAGGCGAAGAAGTCGGTCACGACGATGTGGGTGCCCTTGGCGGTCGACTGCGAGTAGTAGCTGTATACGTACCAGTTTTCCGCCATGGTTGCGACGATGGGGCGTGCGGTGTCGACGTCGTCTTGGGTGGAGGTGTGCAGGATGACGCCGGAGACAGAGTCGAGAAGGTAGAGGGTGATCGTGGAGGGGGACGGGCCGGCGCTGATGAGGAGGGTGACGTGCGGATTGATGTATTTATACATCACGGAGCGGTCACCGAGGACCTTGCCGATGGAGGCTATCGGGTTGTGCGCGGGGGGTGTAGTGACCGAGACAACCTTCTGGTTAGGTGGGAGGCGGAAGGACCAGATTTGGGTGAGAAGCAGACGGCCACCGGCGGTGGGCTTTGCGAGGTACCCACAGAGGCCACTGTTGCCTTCGCATTTGCGCGAGATGGTGGTTTGCTTGAGGGCAATTTCGAGGTCGCGGTCGTTCTGGTCGGGCCAGAACCAGCCCTTTGCGCCTTCTTTGCTGGGGATGGCGATGATCCAGCGGTTGTCGGTTGTAGCAGACTCGACAGTCATGATACTCGCGGACGGGAGGATCTGAATGGCGGATTTCTTCATTCCTCGCCCATTTATGGCGTCGATTTGGAAGATATTGCCAGAGGAAAGCACGACGACGATAATGCCCTTGCCAAAGTGGAAGATGCCCTTGACATCTTTATCGAATAGCGTGGGCTTCGACAGTGAAATTGTCCAGGCGACCTCCCCGTGGTTGGCCGTGTCGATGGCGGTGACCCACCCGAAGCGGGTGACGAAGACAACGAACTTGCGGAACCCGAAGGGGTCTTTGGCGACTGCTGCCGCTTCGACGGTAGATTTATCTACCACTCCGAGAATTCCGAGGATACTTTGCTGGAAACCAGCGATCCATCCTGGCAGGTACTTGAGCTCTTGGATGTGGCGAGTGACGCGCTTGACGTATGCTGTTACAACATTGCTGACTTCCTCAGCATGCAGAGCCTTCTCAAGATCGTCCTCGGCCTCGTGGACATCGACAATCTCAGCGGCAACGGCAGATGCTAAGGCTTCCTGTCGAGTCCATACCACTGCGTCATTGCGGATGAGGATAACATTGCCATCAGCGAGGGTGACGGCGACTCGAACGGCGATTTCTCCATCTCTGCGCTTTGCTACTTCGGCCACGGCGTGCAATGGGTTTGCAGGGAGCAGCTTCTCTAGTTCGAAAACTTTCACAGGCGTATTGGACTCCGTATCATAGACGCGGATCTCGGCGCGGTTAACACGAGTCGCGAACAGGCCAGAGCCAGAATCCGATAGAGAGAATACTGTTATATCATTTTCGTAGGGTAAGTCAAGAACCTTGGTGACGCTGCCATCCTTAATCGAGAAGAAGTCTGCCCAGGATACGGGAGCCTCCGGCGATTTGGACCAGAATTCAATGAAAACAAGGTCCTTAGTAATCGCATGTATTCTGTAGTCGTGCGTATTGCCGTCAATCGAGACGGTCTTGACGTGCTTCGTGCCCAGAAAGTTAAACTTAAGGTACTCGGAATCTCTGTAACTCGTGATCGGGAGGTGCTGAGGTGTCAAGACGTGCGCATCTGACTTGCCAAAGACGCCGACGTTAAATTCCTCTAGCTGAGCACCCGTAACTGGGGATATGGCAACAGTCTTGAGTTGGTTCGTAGCAGGCGTGTTCAGGGTAAGATAAAGTCGGTCGTCGACCAAGTTGAAATTAGACGCGACATCGTGCCTGAATACCCTATTAGCATTTTTTGATACTTAGGTCATTTAATAATGGAATACGATTGATCGTACCCTTCACCAATGGTGTTCTCCCAAGCCAGTATTCCCGAGTCGAGCTGGAAAGCCTTGACCTCACCGCCCTTGAACGCTACCACGAGTTGGTTCTCCGTATGCAGTGTTATCACATCGACAGCTTCCAAGTTCGAAGAGTATTCCCAGACCGCGCGTCCAGTAGCTGCATCCCACACCGCTACTGTCCCGCTAAGAACGGATATTACCCTTCCATCCTTCGATTGTCGCAGGAAAGCAGTCTTGCTCAGAGGTTCGGTCTCAGACACAGTGCCTTCTCCCAGTTGCTGCCGCCACACTTGAGAGCCATCTTTGGGGTTGATCGCGCCGATGATAAGTCTATTCGAGAGTGTGTACAGCAGCGAGCCAGCCTTCCCAGCTGCCGCTTGGTGAAAGAACGTGCTCGATGGGTCTAGCGGTGTGCCGAATAGCTGAAGTTGGAAATCTGTATGGAAGGCTTCATCACTGAAAACAGCTCGACATGAATAGCTAAGTAAGGACCCGGCGGCCAGAAGGTAGTGGAGCGGATTGTGCCGCATCCACATTATAGCGATAGCCTATGCTAGGCAGTGACTCGATGTGACTGAGGGCCACGACGCGACGTATGGTGAAGGTGGGGGTTGAAGATAGTATACAGTGGGGTCTCGCGAGACTTTCGTCAGATGTTGAGCTTACTAGCGTTTCTGACGACTCCAACGCATGTGGCAGTACATCTGCGCCTTGGCGGTGGCATCCACTCAGCTACCATGTTCACGACACAACCGCGATGGGCCTGACCCAGACATCAGTTCAAATCGCACACGGCTCAAAATGCTCCAACAACATAGGACTGGAGATGCTCGGCTAGAAACGGCGAGGAAACCTCCTGGCATGTAAGTCGCAATTCAATCACCAGGCGTTCAGGATCGTGCAGAGGTCTGACCGCCGATGTGACAGGTGCACTGCGATAAGTAAGGACTTACTCAATGCGCACGCATCCAACATTGATCGCTCCTTCATTTCACGATCATTGATTGCATTGACCCTGGAAGGCCGAGTCCACGCATAGCAGGCCACCTGATCGTTCAGTATTTCGAATTTTAGCGGATAGGGGAAGACGGGACGGCGAAGTGTATTGATGCAGCAGCAATTGTGGCCCCGCGGGTCCTGTGACCTCGGCTTTTCTTTTTCCCAGAGTCACAGACCATCCTCATCAAGACATACAGGAATGCATACTTGATGTATATCGGGATATCGACAGGCGCATTGCAAACCGGAAATTCAGGGCGTTCGCAGAATTGGAGGGCAAGCAATTGGAATGCGGGGCAAGAGTTGAGGCGGCACGCAGAGCTCATGCCACGATCGTATCCCCAATGCATCCCGTGTCGCTGTTGGGGACGAAGCGTGGAGAAAATGCTTATGCATCAATTGTCTCGGGTCAAACGAGTACCACATTTCCGCCACGATTCGATTCATGGCACTCGTGAACCCCACACGTTGGGCCTTCACGCATCAACCACGATATTTACAAGTACGCGTACGGCCCCTCCGAAATGAAGCGGTCCTTGATCAAACCTTGAGGGTATTGAGATCAAAGGCCAGATCCTGCCGCCGTTACACTGGCCCGCAACCATCCTTTAATACCGACCTGAAGAGCTCGAGGCCAAGCCGGGCGAGATGTTAGCTGTCTTCGTTTTTCTTCCATGGACCTTGCCGTCCCAGGATCTGAGAGTTCCCCCTTGTCGGGCTTAGCGGCCGGGCGGAGGATGGGGGCCTTTCAAGCTGCTGTGCATCGACTTTTGCATGGCCACGGGATCCGTTTTCTGGGCCTGTTGAAATGCCCGCTGTACCGCCAAGCTTTCCATCAAGCAATTCACGCCGTTTTGGCCATCAGCAACGTACCGAAACCGACTCAAAGTCTAAAAACTCTCCTTCATCACTTGATCAAAACGGAACGCCTTTTTGCTACCCACCTCCGCAATTTTTACCCTCTCGCTCCACGTCAAATCATGTCTCGAGGCGAATGTAATTGCTTTTGCTTGCATTGTTCGCCGGCGACAGGCAGTGGAATTCGTGGTGTTCGTTGTCGTCACATTGACAGGTTCCGGGTCCAAAGTCATTTCCGGATTCCTCTGGGTTGCATACACCCTCACCAGTCGTCTTTAACCAGTTGTTAAAGCGGCAGGCTGAACGTGGTTACTCTCCAACATTGCTGCAGCGGAGGCGGCCATTTGCAAGCACCCCTTTTGTGCGAGCATTCCAGCTAAACCGAAGTTAGAACGAGAGAACTCCATCAGGTCAAGCAGGGTTAGACGGAATCTCAGTGACAGCCATAACCTGAACTCTTATAAGAGCAGGTCCCCAGCGGCTTCTTCAGCTGCCTCCAGGCACAAGCTATTCTCGGAAGAATAAGCGAAGCTGCGAAAATTGGGCAGGCATATCAGATGCTCATCTAGATTTAGAGCTCTCGGTGAACGCGGGGGTCACCAATCATTTACAGGTCCTCACCGGCCATTTTACCAGGTATTTGCAAATGCCTACCCTTCGTTCCGCTTTGGCAGTCGCCGAACAGGCCCCGTTTTCTTTTACTTTATGACTGGAGAGCAGTGTTTTGTAATGGCTGTTGGAGGAGTTCCCCAATCCTGTTGATATATGTGCGTACGGCACTGACGCCAAAAGAGCCTTTAAGAGCAAAATAATTATTGACGAGACATTCCACCAGAATAATATCCGCGCCCTCCCACAGGGTCGTTTTCTGCTGGTATCGTCCCCCGCAGGCAAAGAAGAAGAAAAAATATCTGTCGGATGGATTTTTCTTCGAAAGCCTGAAAGCTATCGGACAAGCACATGCAAAAGAACCTTCAAAGGTCCAGACCAGCATCGGCCAACTCTCTCTGCTCAAACGCCTCAAACCTTCTTCATGCGCTACCACCCAAAGCACGCCTGCAGATGATCGCCACGAGAACCCAGGGAGATCGCCAGCCGTAGCCGATATCAAAACGACCAGGCTTCCAGCAAGCAACAGCGGCCCGCGCACATAGGAATATACTTATCCTGCATCATCTGGCGCCGTTCTATTCGAAGCCGGGTAGCACGTCAATCTTTGATACCAAGCTTTTGCCTCGACTTCCAACCATCAGCAATTCTTCACTTGTCGTGGCAACTGATCACCCTATCCCTGCGTTTTGATAGGCACGGTCTGGCCCTTTTCGAGCGCGACTAGCCAACCAAGGGAGTCCAAGTCCGACTTTCTCGCCTCCCAAGGTATCTCTAAAATCCAGGTCACCGTCCCTACTTCAGTACGAAAGGCGACAGGCCCACATATCCTCCTCTAGGCAATCTAGTTTGCATAGCAGACAAAAGGCGAAACGCCGAAAATTTTTTCTTAGCGGGCCTTCTCTAGTTTAGTGGGGAGACGACAATCGTCGACACGGCCAACACATCTCGCATCAAACGGCGGCCCTATAGCGATCTATTTGCTGCATCTTTGCTCGAATCCAAGTTGGGAGTCCCAGTAATTTATAATGTCCCACGGAGACATGGAATGCATTTCCTAATTGTCCAGCCAAAATTCTAAGGGTCCTCCCGAGGGCGCCAATTAGCGGGGAACTGGCTGGCATCCACGAGGACACGAACCTAGCGGGCGATCCAGTTTACTATCCGTCATCTGACAACCACTCGACAAGCTTTCCTCAAATAGGGGCTTAACCACATCGCGACAGTAGCTGAAGGTCCACGTGGTCCTTCCCCAAAAGATATACCTTGCATATATCTGCAGGCTCGCAGACGGCGCTATTTCTCTTCGTTTTGAGTCAATTTCGACAGGTCGATGTCCATTGTTTGAAACTCTCGGCCCTTCTACAATTTCTTCCCCCATCCTTCTCCACGATCTACCGTTTCTCCAGGCGATTTAATCCTTAATTTCTCCCACTATCCTTTGTTTTATGTTTTCTTTTTCCATTATCGATTCAGAAATCATTCGTTTTACGCTCCCCCGCAAATAAGAGCTTGGAGCTGTTTCCATTGGTCGATTTTAGTCTATTTTTACACTTTTGGTCGAAGTCGGCAGCAATATATTCACTCGGCCTTGCAACGCCGCGGCTGCTCCTCAGCCGGCGTCGGTCGACGACAATTACCCACGATGATGAACCACGGATTGCCACAGATAGTCGACAGTCGACAGTCGTTAACAGAGGACATACGCAAGATTGATAAAGTGCAGGTCGAGGAACTCACTCGACTTTGGAAGGGTAAGTCTTAGCAGCCGTCCCGCCCACACAGATGCAAGCAAGCACATGCACAACTCCACAGGGTATGGGACCGCATCTTTCTTTCCAGATACGACATTCCATCCGAGGACCTGAAATACTGGTACGATGAAGACGACGAATCGAGCCGATACGACCTGGACTGGGCCGCCGAGGATTGAAGATGCCGGAACCTGCTTGTTGATAACTCCGTGACCAATTCCAAAACTTGAAGCTGATACGAACCCAATGGCATAGTGTATACAACAAACAAGAATATTATGGCAACAGGTCGTCGATTGGAGAATCTCTTCTGGCGTATATGGGGCTCGGACCGCATCCAGGAGAACATATCCGGAAGCACAGTTGCAAAAATCTTTTTGATGATAGATGCAGGCGAAAAGGCTATACAGAACCAGGCATACAGGATACCACCGCCCCCGACATCGGTCATTAAACAAGTTCCTATCGACATATCTGTACCACCGACTCCACCCCCAAGTCCATTCTCGGCATTCTCGCCTTCCAGCAATCAACCATCTCAGACGGCTCTCAGTGCTTCCTTACTACAAGCGTATCCAAACACCCCTCCATCACCGATGATGCCGCCAAAGGTTCCACCACCATCACCCGTGGTATTATCCGACCATCCAGTTCGACCACCCCTGACACGGGTTCACCAGTCATACCCGTTATCAACAAATGACGAACAAGTCCAGATCGGCCGCGAGCTGGTATCTTCGAAAGCGGTCACTAATTCTGGCCGCCACCGTCGCAGAAATGTCCCAGGCATTCTACGGTCCAGCAAATCGGACGGAAAGAGGCGAATGGGGCCACCTACGATAAGCCGGACTACTTCGAATTCTTCGAACGCGACTGCATCGAGCGGAATTTCAACCCCAATGACATCCATAACAGAAATTTCGAACATGCAGGACGCCTCGAAGAACGGGAAGGACACCGACGAGACTTCAAACAGCTTCTTGAGCGGGCCCTCTGCGGGCAGCAGCTCCCGTAAGGGCAGTATGAGCGAAGCTGGCTCCGCAAAGAGCAAGGAAGACTGGCTTGTCGAGCCTGACTTCAGAGCCAAATACATCGAGCAACGCAAGAAGGACCGACTGTCAGCTATCGCGGGAAACCCGATAGTCAAAGGCCCTCTGAAGACCGGGGCGACAATTGCCACTGCGCCTATGACAGCGCTAGCCACACCGCGGACAAAGAAAGGACGGGGTAGAAATATCCTAGTGGTCGACTCGGTCGTTCCCCTCAAGTCGCCCGATGACAGTGGTACAATCGCCAAGGTGGTGGAGACTACATCCGCGCCTATCTCCGAGATTATGCCTGGCTTGGTCGAGAAGGAAACTTTCGAGAAGCCACCGATGTTTCAGAGGACAAAATCTCAGCTATCCCTCATGATCGAGCAGGCGAAGCGCAACTCCGACGGAGGTCTTCTGGACGAGGACGCCGCACACCCATCGATATCCGAACGCGATGGTTCCCCGGAGGTCATACCCGAGAAGAACGTCCAGTCGGACGACGGGTTCGAGGATGAGGAAGAAGACGATAAGCCGCTAGAGATGCGGCAGCGCCCGCCTTCGAAATTGAAGTCCTCAAAGACGAAGCGGCCGAAATTCCGCAGCAGGAAATCCTAGTGGGAAGTTGCCAGCCGCGGAATACAATATACGAAGCATCGCGTAAACCTCGAGCAGCGACCCATGCTCGATCGATGCAGACTCGTTTTCCCTTCTACTTATTCTATTACATCCAACATTTACAGCCCCTGCGACTAAAAGTGCTACACAAAAGTGCGAAACATCATGCTGCGCCAGGAATGCAGCCGGGTACACAAAAACCAAAAGCTAGTGAGGGGGTATGATATCGACGGAACGGAAACGGAGGCTAGAAAAAGCCGAAAAGCAGTCTTTGGCGGAAAACGCTCAAGCACATCTGAACAATATCGACCATGCATTTTATGGCGTTCGAAACGAACTTCTTTATCACGTTTGTCTTTCTTGATGTTTCGGTTTATGCTGTTATTGAATTGTTCTATGATATCTACTACATGCATTGGGTACATTAGTTTGGAGTTTTGATCTTTTATGCGTATGATTATGCGATGTCGATGGTTATGGTGAACACGCTCGTTATTTGAGGGTGGGGCGGTCTAATATCGCTCGCTTTTGGCCGTCTCTGGGGATTTTCTGATGATGCTGGTCTACTATTGAATAGTATAATATCCAAGACTGTAATATCTACACGACCGATCGCGAATGTTCGAATATGATACCCTGAGGAAGCCACTCTAGCTGGATACATTCAACATGCATACTTTATTGCTAATTACTTATATCTTGAGTCCGTATATTCGTCCCGAATGCGAGGCCTCGAGGCCGTTATATATCCCAGGTCTCCGGGGCTTCATGTATTATTGACCACGGAATCGTTACGCCGTATACACATCATAAACCCTGGTTTCTATATATAAGTATATATATATATATATAGATCAAGTTCGTGATTAGTTTTCCAGCTAGCGGCCCCGATCAACTCAGTATCCATCTTGGATTCCGTGTTATCTCTACGCAGCTGGGATTAAGCAGTCGCCTAGACGCGAGTATTTCAAATACAGACTATATTATATCATTAAGTAATTATAAGGTCACCCCCTTGATAACTTCCGGTTCACCTAGTTTATAACGTTTAAAATAAATATCCATCCGCCGCACCGAACCCAGAGCTTCCAGCCTAGCAAAAACCGATTGTTAGCTGCTCCACCGAGCAGCGGGTCTGAAAGTTTTGGCGTCGAACCTAACGTTAACTCGAACGCGAACAATCGCTTACCGCCAATGGCGAAGCGGGATTTGGGGGTGTGGGCTTGGCCAGAGTCTTGGAACAGATGCCTCGCGAAGGCCGCAGTGACTTCGGGCTGGGCTTCTGCGAGAGAGGCGGGAGCACTAGCTAGATGAAGGGAAAGCTACGGGAACGGCATATTGGATGTTCGGATGCGATAACTATAAAATACACAGGGGCTCTCGAGTCATGTCGTTTTGAGGCTCGACATTGCTTTTGAGCTCGAACAAAACTGACACGTCCGCAACGCAGAACCGGTTGTGATACACTTTATAGATACACGACTACACGATGCGAACAATGTCATTACTATTGTCCACTGCCGTCTTTGCCGCATGCCTCCTTCGCACAGTGCACGGCCAATCCGAGAGGACTCTCGCAGCCTGCCGTAACTCGACTCTCCTCATTGACTCCCTCGCCACCCTATCGCAAGCACAGCAATGCGACCGCACCATCGGTGACCTTGTCATCGAAGACGGCAGCGAGCTGCCCTCCGTTATCGAATTCCCACGGCTGCGCGAAGTCGGCGGCGGCTTCCTATCCATCAATATCCCCGACAACATCCATGCGCGGCGGCTATCAGCGCCAAACTTGACCACCATCACCGGCGACCTATATCTCTCGCGCTGGGCCAACCTGACGACGATTGATATGCCGTTGCTGAAATCTGCGAACCGCATACGATTAGACCATCTACCCGCGCTAACTAGCGCGAATCTCCTGTCTAGCCTTGAGAGTATCGAGAATAACTACGAGGTGTGGAATACCTCGCTGGCCGAGATTACGAACGACAAGCTGCCCTTCGCGGTCTTCGTGGAGATATACGACAATCCGCGGCTGGAGAAGGTCGAGCTGTCTGCGCTTAAGAACGCTTCGTTCGACGTCGCGTTGCGGCGGAACAGACCGGGACTGGAAGTATCTCTACCGGAGTTGGAGGAGGTGTGGCATTTCGAGGTGCAGGGTGCGGTGAGCATTTCGATACCGAAGCTGCAGAGGGCGATTGGTCATTTCATCGTCAACACTAGCAGTTTGGAGAGGCTGGAAGCACCCGTGCTGAAGAGCGTGGGGATATGGAATGATCCGGCGATTGTTATTACGGATAACGAGGGGTTGATAGTGGAGAATTGTCCACGGCTGACGGGAATGTCGTTTCCCATTCTGGAGGCCGTGCAGTTGGATCTGATCGTGGAGAACACGGCATTGCGGACGGCCGATTTTCCGGCACTGAAGAGGGTGACGGGGAACGTTGCGATACAGGGGTCACTAGAGAACGTGTCGATGCCGCAGCTGGAGCGCGTCGGTGGGGTGTTTTACCTTGGGAGTGATTCGTCCGGCTTTGACTGCGGCCCCTTCGATCAAGTGAAGAGGAGTGGGGGGATTCGTGGGGACTATTCTTGTCCGACGTTCAGGGAACCTGGAGCTAGGAGTGACACGCGGGATGCCTCGCAGGCTGAGATTGATAGCTGGTTGAAGTGGTTACAAAGCTCCAGTGCTAGTGTATATGGTGTCCCGAGCGCAACCATGTTGGTTAGTTTTGCGGTTGTGGCATTGCTGCATGTTATCCAGTTGTAGATCTTCCTTCGAGGCCCTTGGTCCAGATTTGGAAATATGTAGATTTCAAAGATGCTTCGTGTATCAAATAATTTGCTCTGAAATCGTATTTCAGTTATAGTATTAGTATATCGATCTTTGAGCAGTCAGCATCAACTGAGGTGCATTATGAAAAATGAATTCTCATGCGTTATTACAACGATACAATTTCTGAACCTCGAAATAAAGTTTAAGCTTTACAAGTCCTAGCTCCTCGAGATTGCCGAGGGGATCTTGCACAGGTGTGACAGCCAAATCCGGGGTTTAGCTCAGGCTCTACGAGTCATGATTGACCGACCGACCCAGGGACGAACAATGGCATCTCCAACCATTGCATCACCTACGGGGTGAGCGAGTGATGCAGGGTCCGGGCCATGGGGGCACACTGTAGACAATAGCATCATTGTCAAAGAGCCCAGGTCAAGTCAAGTACCTATCAGCACCCATGCCGTCATAAGATCTGATACACACCATCCCAAAATATCAGATCCTCATGCGCGCAAGCTAGGAAACCGGACGACTCGAGCCAGCTCCTGTACATCAGACCATGGCCCACTGACACGACCACCCAATTGAGAAGCGCCTGATGTATGTGGGTCAGATGTGCAGCAAGCAAAGAGCCCGGTCGTCTCTGCGTTCCCTTATTTCCGGGATGGATTAATATTGAGTGATTTATGCAAGAAGCAGGAAAACGCAAGACGCTAGCTACGGTAGCCAGCTGTCTGTCGATTCGATGCAATCACGTGTAAAATGGGAAGAGGGTGGGGAGGATGGATGAGATGCTGCATGGATGGCTTGCTTGCCTGCCTGCACGGACTGCGGCCTCCCCTTCCCGTTCTTCGTTCCCGTATCTCGAAGTTACAGTCGCATGCAGCATTCATATGTATGTGTGTGTGTGAAGCGAAATGCAGATGCAGATGGCCTCAGCGTCTAACTCCATTCGCTGCTCTCCGAACACGTCGAGATGGGGCCAATGACACTGTACATAAATAGCTATAGCTTATTAAGTTATAAGCATAAGCTGGTGGAGAAGGTGGTCCGGACACAAAAGTGGAGATGGGATTTAGGGACCCATACATGCATCTTGAAAGCTTGGAAGGGATGAAAAAGTGCAAGTTACATCGAGCTTGGTAGAGCAGACGTGCGGAAGCAGGTATATCATATTATACATGCTGATATATTAATAGCAATCGACATGGTCGGTTAGGCGAGGGAGGGAGTCGAACTTACCTTCGGACCGCGTGATAGCGCGAGCATGAGGCTGGGAGGGTCAATGTGATATCGCATTTTGCGTCGCGTAGTTCGCTTGTTTCGCGGGGAAGGGCGGATATCACATAAATCGGATGTATTGCGTTGCCGCGACCCCCACGTGCGTAATACAGCTAGGTATGGACGATAATCGTCGCGGAGCAAGGCCCGATGAAGGTAAGCGGAGAGTAGTAAGCGGGACCCATCCCGTCGCAAATTCAAGCGGGAGTGATAGGATGAAAGGCATGGGTGCTCCCGCGAGCTCCGAAGGCCCTTTCGGAGCTTCACCCATCTGAACGTACGGGAAGCGTCTGGGGATTGAACCCTGCAGCTGGTCAGGGTGTGTGTCCGCGGAGCATTGAGTCCTTCGCGTAAGCATCAGATTTGAGTTTCCGGTCGACACGTAGGTAAGTATGTGCTGCAAGGACATGTCCGAGCAGGGGATAGATAGTTTGAGGGAGTTTTCGTCTGCTGCTGCAGGTGAAGTCACGATGATATCGAGAATAGTATCATGGCGGACGCCGCCAGAATGCATGCAGTGGTGCAATGGCCAACTCAGTCGGTCGGTTAACTTAGCACCTGCAGAGCCGTTGGTGGCCTTGACTGCCGATGGACGGGCATAAACTCTTATATCAGAGTGACGATAGCGTTTTGTTGCTAATATAAGAAAGACTTGTCTGAGTTTGGCTGGTACGTGTGGGCCCCGTCTGAGGAAACCTTGGTGAGAAGTTCCCTGCGTCGGAAGAATGTGGATCCCTCGAATTGAGTCCAGCTATTTCCTTGACGAGCGAAAGTTAGAAAGAGAGCTAGTAGTAGCTAGGAGTCGTTCCTTGAATGACAACAGGGCCAGCTCGCTAGCTTGTCCAGTTAGGTCCGTGATGTCTCTATCGTGAGAAATGTTTAGAACTTCATCGAGAGAAAACCGGGAAAACGAACGAACGAGAGCGTGCGGCGCATGTTGATGTGGCCGAGCAGGGTGGAGCCTGTGTACCGTACCAGCGGCTGGAAGCAGCTAGTGCCAAATTTACGCACATGATGATGACATTGTGCGTACGAGGTCTTTTTCGGTTCGTGCGAGAAGCGGGATCTGAATGAGGCCTAGTCGGACCTGCCGGGTGAGGCCTGACTGCCATCTGTGTCTCTGGTTCGTCGACAGCTGCACGATTTCGTCATGGGGACGGAGTGGGATTAGAGGCTATAGAAGAGAGAGGGACTTACGTACAGCATCGAGAGATGGTGTCTCGTTCATGTACGGTTTGCTCGTTGTTAGTAGCACAAAAGCTGATTGGCAGCGCATGTTGGCAGCACATGCAAAGAAGCAAGCCGTCAATTGTTCGTTCTGAAGTCTGTTCCGCCCGGTGCGAAGCGTCCCAGTAACTAGCGAGGTGTGGTTGCTTCTCGAGAGTTTGTGAATTTAAGCGGTTATCACATCCGGCCTATCGGGAGATGCGTAGACGTGGTTTTGGTGATATGATAGACATGAACATCGCAGCATGAAGCGGAAGTTGCAGGTCGAAGAGATCGCGAGGGAAGAGAGGAATCGAATCTTCTGCGTTGCGGGATCAGCCGGCTGCGTTGCTGCTTGCGGCAAACGACCGCCAATCGGGTCTCAGGCTTGTGTCACCGGGCCCGCTTACTAAGAAGTAGTCAGGCTTCACGCCCGCTCATCTTCGATCGCACTTCATCGCTTGCCACATGCCAGCCGATCTCTTCTGCTCCTGATGGACAAGTGAATCGAACCTCGAACTACGACAACTACTACCTCCGTCTCGAATAACGCTATCGGCTCCAACGTCGACGCGCAGCATTGACAAGAAAGTGGGGAACCAGATGCATCCAGCTAGCTCGCCAAATACGTATACTGAAGCAGCACAGGACTAGAACGAGCTATCTCTAAAACTTTGCTGCAGACCGGTACAGTCGATACCTCCAAGCGTGTGTTTGTCGAAGAGAGCTCACGGATTTAGCTGCAGTGCCCGGTGCGCGACTTCCAGGAACAATATCCTTGCCATCTACCTCGCCGGGACATTGTCTGAGCCGATAGTACTATATGCTATTAACAGCTGTTAACGTTCAGTCCTGATGCGATCGCGGGGCGGGATGCAGGTCTGCTGCACTGCGATGTCATGAGGGACCCAGACCACCACCAGGTTTCTCTGGATCCATGGACGGACATGACAGATATCCTGTTCTCGAGTACGATGGGTCCGCCCGTTCTATAATTGTCGACAGTTGGCCAGATTGGGTGAAAGAGGCTCAAGGCCAGCCTCTCCCGGCTTTCAGACTGCGCTGCTGGTGAAATAAAGTGAGGCGCTGGTGTTCGTTTGTTCGGGACAGCAATCGAATCGTGCAGTTCGGACCATGGCGAAATTGGGATTACGATCACAACTGCCTTGTTCAACCCAGCAACCCATCTTCCCTGTTTGCGGCCGAACGTGCCCTCAAGGCACCCGAGCACGAGGTTACTGGTATGGCTACAATGGCTGCCCGCGGAAACAACCAGTTGGTACCCCCAATCTCTGAAGCAGTACAACCATGTATCCGTCTGCAGGAAGACAAAGCAACTAGCGGTATCTCTGGAATGCTGATTCCGAGACCTCAGGGCGCCGTGATTGGATGTCACCAATTCGACTTCAGCTTTCTCCTCATGAAAACGGGAACGAAAGAGATCGCTGGTCGCCTGGAAGCCAAAATTACAGGACACTGATCCTTGCAACTGTGGGTGGGACTGATTCCTATCCGCGGTTCGCGTATCTCGCGATAGGGAAGGAGTCTAAACCGGCAATTGCAGCCTCCATATTTCCAACCGAACAAACCTGCAGCATCGTAATAGGTGACAAATATTAAATGAACGGCAGCCATCAAACTGTACTTACATACAGCGGTTTGGACCTCGCGCGAGAGGGAAGCATGGCAACAGGCTCCGCTATCCTTCCTATCTGAAAAGGCACGACTTGCATCCAAAGTCGCATGTGCTCCATATCGCGCCCGTGGGATGCTAGTCACCGAGGAAACTTGGGACTTTTCTGCCTAGAGGCCCGTCGACGGCGAACAAAGGCACTGCTCATTTCACTCACTCGGCTGGGAGCACCTCAAACCGTCAGGATTCCGGGTTCAGAAGTGCCGGTCCGACATATCGTGTAGCGTATACGTACCACGACAGGACGAAGGACGAAGGCGAGGACGAAACTAGCCCCGGCGAGCTCGAGGACGGCCGTCCACCGTCCAGTCTTTTTGGTCGCAAAGGACCAAAGCAGCTAGTGAGGCGACCACAGGTTCAATATCATGTAAAGCGCTATTCAACCTGTTCAACTTCAATCCTCCAGCACGGACGATCTTTGCTCTTCCGAGGCGCTCGGAGAGGACAACGCATTAGTGGCAAACGGCCAAGGGCAAGTGCCTGCGAACGTGAACAGGTCGATGCCTTTTTGATTTTTCACTGCGCTAACTGAGGGTAAAGAAATGTGGAGAGGAGGGCAGGCCCGGCTAGCGAGGACCAATCGAGAGGTCGAAGCCCGCGGCCCTGCTGGTGTCATTCGTATAAAGTATATCTGCACGAAATGCTGAGCATGGCCCGAACTGTCGCCTGCAGCGCTGGTCGTGAACGAAGACCGCAACCGAATGCAAATCGCTCGATCTTCCCGCTGATGATCATGTCACGACTTTGGGCTTGTGCACGTCTGCTAAGAAGTATGTACGCACTGGCTCCTGTCTTCTCAAGGTCAAAGGTTGACTTTTTCCCGCGATTTTCGCAGCAGGCCGTGTCTGTCCGTCTCTTGGGGTGAATATGAAAATGAATCCTGTCCTGTCCGTGCATCCAGGATAAAATGATGACTGACGGTTATTGCATTTGCATCTGCGGTGTGTGCGCTGTCCTTCCCTCACCGACCTTGTCTGTTCATGCGCGCAAGGAATGCGGCACTTCCCTTGACAGCAATTGATCTCCCGTGCGGGATATGATATGACACGATATGTCGGATAGGCAGCTGAATTTCGTTCGGATTGCTTCTCTCAGCCGTGCTGCGCTGTGCTGGATGCTCGTATCGAGCGGTGTGCGTCTTGGGCTTGGGGCGAGATACGGACGACGTGATACATCTCACAATGTGATATATAAAACTTGGGACTTTACGAATTGTATTGTCGGCAAGGTTATATTCACGGGCCAGCATACCGCTTCATGTAGGTATGCACTGCATGCAATTCGCCAGGGCCTGCAGGAAAACAAACCTAAAGCGAGCCATCGTCAGCTGGAGGCAGCCAGCGCGGAGAAAGCCTTGTGCTTGCTTGCTTGCTTTGCTTTGCTTGTATGCTTGCATGCTTGCCTTTTGCCCGTCGACCTCGTGCCCTTTTCGGGTTTGCCTAAGCCCTTTCTCTTATTACTTATCTTTTACCCGTCTACCGAGGCCAACAGTTGACATCTGGACGGTCACTCGATCAATTAGTCTGTGCGCTCATGTTTACGTCGATGCATGAGACGGACGTGCTTTCTGGGGTTCTGGATGAAGAACCTCATACTTATCGCAGGGTGCGAGTGTGACTGGCTGACTAGGCCATAGCCGGACTGCCGTTTCCATTTACCATTTACCACTACCATATTACCAAGATGCTCAGGTAAGCTTGCTGAAAATATAACAGAGGGCTGGCTGGTCGGGCAGGGTGGGTCTCGTTCACCCCACAGAACCGATTGAAATTCCAATTCCCAAAGCCCATGTGCCTGTACCGACTCCTGGTCTGTGAGCCGTCCGCTCGATGCTGTTTTTATCTGGTCAGCTAGATACGATCCCGGTCGTCGACATGGCTGGCTGGCTGGCTCGCCAACAGCTCCACCGGCAGCATGCGCATCCCTCTGCAGTACGTCACCAGCACAGTTGCTTCGCAGCTCGCCCTGTCCAATCGCCATCACGGGACCGCCGTACACCCCCTAGTCGGCTTCTACCACCCCCCAGCGAAACGAAGAGACCGCGTAACTACCTCGAGACGATACAGACAAGCCGGCGGTTTACGTATGTTCGCATGCTGCCCAGCAGCCCAGACGGGTTGGCAGGTCTCCGGCGAACGCTGTATTCCACGACAGCTTCGTACACAAACCCGCAATTCATCGGAACTGATAAATAGCATGATGCACAGACTCGGTAGCACACGCACGAGATACAGCAGAATTCAAAAGCATCGGCAAAAGATAGCAGGTATATAAAAATAAAGTAAGTTTCAAGTCGACGAGAAAAGACCCGGCCGGCCTCAAGGATGCCTAAATGCTGCTGCGTCCAAGTCCGAGTCTTACAGTTACCTCCAAATGCAATGTGCATGCTCTGACTGCCCGACTGACATGACTGCATATGTGCTGTGCGCAGCCTCCCTTCCCTCGTTTCCCACTGCGCAGGAGCCTTGTCATGTAATATATGTACGTCTGTATGTACCCCACGACGCACATGCATACACGCATGTAGGTATCTACATACATACAGACCTACATACATACAGACATACATGAAATCTGTATGTTGTGTCCACAGCGATGCACCCGTCAGAAAAGGGTAATGACCCGTCCGGACTGCGTCACTGCCGAAGGTTCTCTCAATTTCGCAAAAGGACGTCGACGGACGGGGTCGACTCGTCGATTGGTACGTAATTACGGAGGTGAGGTCCTTCAAATCCACTTTGTGTGAGTACATTACATGCTGCAGTACAAGGTCACGATGGGTAAGGGACAGAAATAAGATTTTCGAGGAGGGACAGAGAAGTGAACTTGACAGTAACGTCTTGTCCGACTCGACTCGACCTCGCCCACCGGAGCCGCAGGCAGACAGACAGACAGGCAGGAGCACGGAGCACAGAAATTGCGTCCGTGAGTACTGTCGCACTCGCGCTGCGTTCCGTATAATCCATTCGTCCATCCGTCCACCCCCTTGCTCTCATGATGCGGAAACTCAACTCTCGTGCATGCTTCTTACATACGTGTCTGCGCGGTGAGGTGACGGCTTATGGGCGCACTGGCGATTACTTCCAATTGAAATTCGTGAATCAATCAATTAGCTATAGTAGCGGTTGGGACAATGACCAAACCACTCTGGATGCATCGGTTTGTAAACGCTGCGCTGAAGGGCCCCCTGCAACCAGCATCCGGCCCTTGCAACTTGTCTAACTCTCAAGCTGCTGGTTGTGGGCGGCCCTGCGTCCTGTTGGAGCTCGAGCATCCATGAATCGAATGGCAATTAACTTAACAGCCAACATTAAGCTGGCTGGCTGGCTGGCTACATTGCAAACACCACCGGGTCCGTGAAGCTGAGACCACGGACGTTCATTCAACATCAATTTTCGAACATCAGATGATTTTTTTTTCTCTTCACCCTTGTTCGTCCGTTCCATTTGGGTCGTTCGGCGCTTCGCGCGCCCGCCAGCACAGCACAGCGCTCAGCAAAGCTGAATTGATTTCTGAACCCCTAGTTCGCCCGGCCGTTGCAACAGTTGCAACCGGACCGTCTCGATAGAGTTAACACGTAGTGGTTGTAATGTAGAAGTAATATACCCCGTACATACCTACATACGTACGCACGCTCGCCGGACCATACGAGGGCGCGGCGCTCAAATTGGTGACGGGTTGGTGAGGCGTTTCTCGCGGGCCTTGAATTCAACCTTAAACTTCGCGGTGGCGATTCGCATTGCATTGTTCTGTGGAAATACGCTCCTGCCTGCCTGCCTGCCCGCGAGCCATCCGCTGCCTGCCTAACTAATATAATATCCATTTCCGCATAACCCTCACGGCGATATAATATCCCTACAGGCCTCCTCGCGCCCGTTACATGTGCAGTAGGCATACTAGTAAGGTTGGCGACCGATCAGCCTAGTGCTTCGTACATATTATATCGGGGCGGCGTATCTATCTGTCGTAGGATATAATAAACGCCAGAGCTCATCGGATTAATTAATATAAATCCGCGCTCTCGAAGACCCTGAACACTCACGCCGAAGAGCCCCGCGCACCCCTTTCTCGAACGGAGCGAAGAATGTAAATTAGTTGGATGTAGTATACGACTGGAGATAAACCTTTCTCCGAGCAAACGTTAATTCGGTAGGCGTGCGAGTTTGAGAAGCGTGGATCGATCAGTTGTATATATTTCCAGGAGGTGCTGGTGTCGTCCTCAAACGCTGGCTTGCTTGCTGGCGTGCTTGCAGCTTGCACCCTGGCGCGCAAGGGCGGCGTAGTTATAGTGTTCGGGAGAAACAATCTCAACTCGAGAAAGGAAGTTTGAATCACTCAATCAATCAATCTTGCAATCAATCGTCAACTTTTGAGTGTTTTTGGCAAAGTAATACAACGAAACGCCGCACGTGGGACTAGCTGGAACTAGAATTAGAACTGTACTGAGGCTATTTTCTACGAATAGAGGACGCACGAAGTATACGGATGTTGGATAATATTGCAATTGAAGTTTTTGATTGTGGGGGTGTGAATGCGTTTTGCGTAGATTCGAATTCGAGGGAGGAAGTTTATCTAAGGAACTATTGTACATAGATTATAATGGTGTAGAAGGACAGGGGGGTGGGGATTGAATTCCGGAAGGGAAAAGTGTGGGTTTCAAGGAAACTTTGAATTCATGTAAACGAAGGAAAATATGCACAGATGGGTATAGCAGACCATGACAGCGCGACCGAATGGCCCCGAATCTTCAATTGGCAAAAGTGCGACTGGAAAAGCTAGAAGAACAAGAAAGTCACATGCGTACGTAGGTCATTCATTACAAAAAATGGGAAGAAAAATAACAATCATGACATTGGACGCCCGGAGATGGATATCAAGCAACGCACACGCAAACTAGCAGGATCAAGAAAAATGGAAACTTAAAGAACGAAGGAGATCGAGCCCATTGCAACTGATATAGGAGATGCCTTCCAGAGCGCCCTCTCCACAGTGAACAGCCAGACAATCAAGCACAGTCGAAATAACAAAGAAAAGAAAGAGATGTCCCAATGCAACGCCGATTTTTATGAATGAAGTGATTTATAATCTCGATCAAATTGTAAGGCCTCTTTCGAAGATGTACAGAGAATAAGAATGGCGTGTAAGGCAGGATAGATGTCGCCCAAGGGCGAAAGCCGGGGATTTTGCTTCTTCGATCGTAGGTCGTTAAATGTCGTTATGGTACAAAAATGAGGGTTCGCGGTCAAAAAAGATGCGGATGTCGAGGGAGGCACGACGGAGGTGCTCGTATATCGATGGACGAACGAGTGAGGGGCGGTTTGGCGCCGGAGCTGTGTCCTGGCTGGCCCGAGCTAGCTAGCCATCGACGTGGGAGCGAAGCGGAGTGGTGTGAGCGCGCGGAGCGGCGCATGGCGGTGCGGGACGACTGGTTCCATCGGGAATCGAGGCAGACTGTTTATTTCGTCGCCTGGACGGATAGCTGTAGAAGTGATAGATCGATTTTCGGCTGGGCGAAGTCTCGGTACGGCGCGGCAAAGACGGATGTCGCTGTCCGTCTCAGGTTCAGCGTGATGCAGCTCTCGCAGCGACCGTTCTGGGTGTTGCATCGGCCCCGGCAGCCCCGTTCGTAGTTGACGCAGGAGAACATTGTGGATGGTGAGGTGAAAAGTTGTGGGTGGGTGTTTTCGAGGGCGAGTGCGAGCTAGCTCGACGAGTTTATGGATGCGAATTGCCGCGTGGGACGAGGATGGTCTGATATGTGTATGACCTGATGTGCAATCGACGGTGGAGAGGTATGTGTGTGTGCGCAGTCGGCCAGGCTCAAGTGCTAGCGCAGGCTTGATGCTATGATATATATAGAGATATGGAGTCGTAGTCGCGATGCGAGTTCAGATGGAGGGTTGAGTATGCGATGTGCGATATATATATCTGATATGCAGGTGTTCTGGGAGGGGTCTGGCAAAGGCAGGAAAGGAATCGAGCTGAATTGGCTTGTTATGTTGGAAGATAGTCCGAGTGGTAGTAGCGCAGTAATGTAGCAGTTGTATTGTAGTAGATCCTCTGGAGAATGACACAACATAGCTGGGGGGCGGGAGGGAGGAGAGGAAGTCTATATATCTTTTTTGGGAGCAGTAGCAGGCGGTTGACTCCGGCAATGCAATGGAGGGGTCTTCGGACCCAAATGGCTAGCAGCCCAGGCCAGAAAAACCAAGGCAAGAGCCCAAATCCAGGCTTTCGCAGCGCAGAGGGAAATAGGGCGATGATGGCTGACTGCGTCAAGGCCGACCGGGGTGCGGTGTCTAACGTAGTGTCCGTTCACACATCTGTACGGAGGATGAAGGTACTGGAGCTTGCCCCCGTCCTGGCATCGATACTTTGTCTGGTACAGGTCTCCACCGGGGCCATCGTCTTGCTTTTTGCGGTTTTGCTTTTCACCTTCGGGCGCCCTTTGCTTTTTCGTTAGCTTCATCTCGAAAGAAGAAAAGAAAGGAAAGCGAAGCAGAAGGGGAGGAAAAAAAAAAAAAAAAAAGCACCCACAGCCTTGACTGCTTTGGTGAAATCTACTCCTTAGCTACCCCGTAGCGTGGAACAGCGGGCTATTGTCTATTCACGTCGGGACGACGTCGGGAACTCGCAAAAGGGAATCTTAATCAACTAGCTTAGGGCAGATACTCACTTGGAGCACACTAGGCAGCGGACGAGCAGCACGGCATCGACGAAAGCGTCTTCGACCTTCGCTGTCTCGAGTCCATTCCGAAGCTCCAGGCCAAGGCGAGTCTGCGCAAGTACCTGGTCGTCGAGCTTGCGTGTTAAACATATCCGTCCTCCAATTTCGATGCATTCTCCTGTGTGCAGCTCATCATATCACGGCCAGGCCAGGCAGTAGCTGACCTCACCCGCATCCGACTGCTTCCTGCGAAAACCGAAAAATATGTAGTTGAGAATCGGTGACCTGGACAGCTAATTGACGGAACCTGCCTCGTGCAGAAACCCGTCCAACCGAGTTAGCTAAGAATGACCGCCTGAGAAGCAAAGTAACTTAACCCCATGGTCCTTAACATAGCAGCGCCAGGACCAAGTTACGTTACGTTGCTAGTCGGTCCCATCATGTTGACATTGCGTATACTTCTTCTGTTGTGTCGATAAGCATCTAGCCAATGGCGTCGTGGAGCTATTTTCTGTCACTCCCTCCTCGCTTCGCTCCCTCGAAAGACAGCCCACGTATTTCCGATCCCGTGCATAAGTCCTCTCCCTCAGAATCAAGGAAAATGAACACCAGGACCAAAGCGAGGAGCGGATTTTCGAATTCATCTCCAGAAAAACCTGCAGAAGCCGAGAGACACACATATATGCACATCTTCGAGATGTTCGAAGAGGAGGCTCCACTCCAAACTTCTAATTTTAATCATCATCAGCAGCAGTTCCGGAGAAAGCCTCGATGCTTACCCTTCTCCTCCGGACTTGCGAATAAATGTCATTCGGCGTCTGCTGAGCACGAGATGGGCATGAATTGGGATGGAAATAGCATCACGATGACAAACCCAACTGCCTGTCATGTCCGCAGTCGATGCAGTCCTTATTGTTCCCTGACGGCCTGTCACGCGGCTCCTTGCCCTCCCCTCGTCGATATGCATGTTCGTGTAAGTATTGTAATGGATGTATGTAAGGAAGTGTATGTATGTATGTCTGTAATGCGCTGTGCGTATGTGCGTACACACGGACAGACGACGTTTGGGGTTATATTTTCCCCCCCTCGGCATACCGGTGACTCTCGACTCTGCTTCATCCCGTACGTCCCCGAGCCACATGCATTCAGGGAGAGGGCCTGCACCGTCCAGCCAACAGCGATCTCATCTGGCCGACGGTGCATCCGAGCTCTTTGAAGGCCAAAATTGCTGTTCAGACGGCCTTTTTTCGCCTTTTTTTTTTTTTCTTCCTTCGTTCTTTTTTTTTGCGTTCGCGCGCCCACACACACCCCTCCCATTGGGAAATTTCGAACGAAACGGGCGGACGGACGGACGCTTCGCGCTGCTGACTGCTGGCTGCGGCGGGCGCTGGTAATTAACGAAGAAAGCGAGGAGGGACCCGTGTCTGCCTACGACGGCATGACTAACCTCCAACAAACAAGTCATTCGGACGGGACCAAATTGTGCATATGTGGTTATTTCTGATTCCTGCACATCATGCGAACGAACGAATATTAGTCGGGTGCTCTCGGGGTTGGTTACCTTACATTCGGACACCACATGTAATGTAATGTAATGTAATGGATGTATGCGCAGGAGGACATTACATTCATGTCCGACGACAATGTCCGGCTTTGCCATCCACCCCCCATGGAGGGGTTCCGCTAACGTTAGTCGGCCAGTCAGTCAGTCGGTTGGTTAGCTACTTCCTAGCAACTAGCTAGCCCTTTGCTTCCGTTTCGCTTTCGGCTTTCGACGTGATTTGATGGGGGGTCGACGAGAAGATTCGACCGGACTGATGCACCCCTCAATTGATGGATGGATGACGAGAAGGAAATTGCAAAATTGCACCACAAGCCGGCTTGCAGGCAGCGCTGCACCGCTGATCTTGCTCGCCTGCGGGCGATGGCGGCAGCATTTCACGATCTCGTTGGCCAGCCTGCTGATGTCGCATGCCGGCAGAATGAAGGCCGCACGTAGCCTTTTTTCCCTTCCCTTCCAGCCCGCAGCAGGCCTCGTAAGCCTAAGCGCACAGAATGGGGCATCGTCAGAGATAGAGTGTCTGCCGTGAATCTCGAGAATTGCTGGAGGATCTATCTTGAGCTGCTGGCAATCTTTGTTTCTTCCGTTCGTGGGACAGACCAGCTCCACGTAGCTCCATGCCTGTGTGTCTCGTCCATGTAACTAGGATGGAAAGCGCCCGAGGAGTCCGAGCCGGTGGCATTCCGTCCCGGGGGGCCAGACAAGCGTGGTCGTTGTCGATGACTTGGGTGGGTGGGTGTGGGCGAGTGGGTGTAAAGCTACCTTGGTTGGCGGGCGAGAGCACACAGCTGAGCTCGGTTTGGTTGATGGGCAGCTGTTTTGTGTACCTGGATCAACGTGCAACTAACCCGCGTCAGATAGAGTTATGAAGTCGAACCGCCGCCGGACAGGACACCCGCCACGACTACATTCGCATTCCATTCGTTCATTCATTCATTCATTGATCGATTCATTCATTCGGTCACTCGTCAGTCAGTCCATCGAGCTCACGGGAGAATAACGTTACTAGCAACTTCTTGCGAGGGCAGGCATGTACAGTACAGGGGAGATTGCTGGATGACCGTTTGGCAGCCGGTCGACGGCGGCAAGAAGAGTCAGACCACCAGCTAATCAGATTGCTCTGACCCTCTCGCTCGAAGGAGCCGATTCAGATCCGCTGGACGAGTCGTAATGCATTCTTCGTACGGCGAGAGCAAAGTACTTCGTAAAGTATCTTTTTTTCGTCCCACCGATTACTTAACCGGGCGTCCGACAGCCAATGCGACGAACGGCCTGGGCGGTCTACGAGGAAGGCGCCACCGGAATGGAACTTTTCTGGAAGATCTTAGCATCCACCTTTTAATGAGCGCGCCTGGTCAGGTGCGTCACTCTAGCTCACACATTCATGTGCAATCTCGCCATTTTTCTTTTCTTTTCTTTGCTTTGCGCGGACGATTTGGATTTTTCAGTTATCTCGCAGGTTCGAAGAATATGTAACCTTCTCGTTTATTTTATTTTATTTTTTTTCTGAGACTGTATATTTTGGGAACCTCGGGATATATTGGCTGACTGGCCAGGCCGGTCGAATGGCATATCGAGTGCCAACATTGAAAAAACAGCCCCGTGCCTGTTAGCATGCATGGCGTCTACGTTGGAGCTTGCCCTCACGAGAGGTTACAAGTACAACAAAAAATATGCAAACCAAACTGTGCCGGCTGGGCTAGCTGGTTCGCTGGCTGTTGGATTCAATATCCTCGGAGACATCACGATGAGTCGACCTGGTGTTTCGAGTGGACACCGTGGGACCAAACCAACGTTACCGCTAGCTCGCTCGCTGGTCCATCCGTCCCACTGGAAGGACAACCGATTAATGCATCTGGCACAATCATGTGGGAAAAATTAAATGGAGTCGACAGGAGCGTTTCCCCTCCTCTATCAGAACGTGTAACTGCGTCGTTGGGGGTCAAAACGTCTGTGGGTTTCGGAGCATTCAGAGCTGCACGAAGACCGTTCGTCTGCTTTGCAGTCGCGCTCCCCGCGAGAAAAGCTTAAATTTGCGATACATATACCAGATAGCTTGCTGTTTCTATTAATTGTGGAGCTAGCTAGCAGCGCTGCTGACAATTATATTCGGGTCTTGTGGCGTTTTTCGGTCCTCGATAACCTTCAACGTTTGTCGACGGCAGGTGGCGGTTGTGGATGCGTATTTTGAAATTTCGAATTTCGAAAATTCGAATTTGCCGTTGCATGGCAAAATTTTAGTAGACCGGCAGCGGGTCGACGCTCGCCTTTGCCACCCCTCTGCATGCGCCATCCGCATGTATGTCTGTATCATGTACCACGCGATACATGTATACATACACTGTTCGAGCTCGTCGCAGGACGCCGGAACTTTGTTTCTCGACACAGGATACGTATACAATATAATGCCAACATGACCACTTCCAATTAGCCAGACAAACTAGCTTCGGAACGGAACGACCTGGTCACACTGTCGACGGACGGACAGACGGACTCACATCTAGAGTGTATGATAATTATTACTGGCCTGGACTGGTCTCCCTGAGTGCACTCGCCTCCCTCGCCTTTTAAAATTTTCATGCAACGACCATGTAGGTATGGAAACCCTGCATCGTCAATGCAGTTATCATTCGCATCGTCGTCTGATGTTGAGATTGCACAGCAGCAAAGCAGCTAGCAGCAACGGTGAAATTTCATGCCAACGAAGCGCTCACCTGATCATATGACCCTTCCATATGTGCCATGTAGCTCATGCACCCCGAAATATATTGCTTGCTCCAATTGATGCACTCACTCACTCACTCAATCAATCAATCAATCAATCGATTCCAATTTAAAACACCATGTGAAAGGTTGCATCATTCGTCGGGTTGATAAGCTTCCCCCCGTATGCTACTAACTAGTCTCTGACCGGTGCACAGGTGGTGGATTCGAATCGCTCGTACTTCGTATATGCCCGGGGCTAATCTATCTTACTATCCGTCAGAGGGGCCATGTTGGTTAGCATATTCGGAGTCGCAGTAGCTTTTTTTTTTTTCTCTTCCAATCTTTCTGGCGTATGAGTATGCTGCTAGCGCTCATGGCCCCGAGACGACGTGCTTGCCAGCTCGGAGCTCCACGATTGCGAACCGGCTAGTACGTAGGTAAGTAGCGAGCGAGCGTCGTTCTCAGACCGAGTCCCGCGTTAGGATTTCAGACCTCGCTCGCTCGCTGTGAATCCGCTGCTGCCCCGCCTCCGCCTGACCACATGCACTGCTGCAGCGCATCGAGCGATCCTATACTGCGTACGTATACGTACGTACGTACGTGCCAGCGGGAGATATACTCGATTGCATTGCAATATCCCGATAGAAAGCGCCGATAGGATGCCGATGAACCGTCTTGCCCCTCCTTTATCGACTCGCCGTGATCATGTCATCCTCCAATGCATTGTATACGTAAGTCAATCAGTATACACCCCATCCATACAATATACAAGACGTCCGAGCGAAAGACGTTACTCAGCACCGCCCTCTATCGTTGGGCAAGTGCATGCACGCGAATCAAATACAATCAAATCTATCCGACGCGGTCTCACCGAAAAACATGCTCCAATGGGGTGAGTATCATATCACGAATGTACGACATGTCGGAAGCGAATTTGCATAATGTCTCTCCCCGTCCCTCTGGCTGTCTATCCGTAGCCTCGAGCTCGGAGATACTCATTATATTCATTGCCTCGATGTGGCGCCCAGACCGTGGCAGTACCGTAACGAGACCCAATCTGGTGGTCGAATCGACCGCTGGCTTCGAATCAGGCTGTGATGGATCCGGTCCAACTCGAGAAGCATAGGACACATGCCGGACCGGCCGGCGGAGGGTTAACATATTGTCTAGGCAGGCAAACAGCGAGCGCGACAGGTCGCGGGTTATCTCCCTTTTCCTGCGCCGCCGAGGCTTGAAATTCTAGGCCCCGTCAGCCAATCTAGAATCCAGGATAGCGAGCTTAGGCGATGGCGAACAGGGCACGTGGCTCGAGCAGCAGGGGCGGTGGCAGGGCAGTCGTCTACAGACGTCGCTGATAGGTGCATTCCGATATTTTGCATTCTCAGGAAACCAGAGATGTGTCTACTTGGGAACGATGCGTTTAAGCGACGGCTGGAATATCCCGTTTGGAAGGATGCTGTCGTCGCCACTAGCTATTTTTTTTGTCCCCTTCGCGCACAAGAGATCGCACATCGATACTTCTGGATTGGGGTTCTGGCTTCCAGTTTGTGGTTGAGACAGGACCGATGGGGAATTTCAACGGTGGTGCTTCTTTTATTTTTGGACACTGGAAGCAGCGCCGGTTAGCTTGGGCTGGAAGCTTCGCGAGCTGGGGTTGGTTAGCTCAGGGGCGTCTTTGTCGGAGCGAGCTTGTTGCAGGTACCTTCGTCCACTGAACCATCACGGACGATGAGAGAGAGCAGTTCGCAACTGGTATCCAACTGCGGTTACAACCTCTGCTCAGAGCTCAACGGGCCTGCATCTGTCTTGCACGGGGTCCCGGGGAGCTAGATACCGTCCTCCGTGATGGACAGCGAGACAACGGCCCCCATCGAGATAGCACGTCGGCCGTGGTTGACTGTTCGGGATATCGCATATCCAGAAGAGGTCGACTGAGACCGTTTCGGACGTTGCTCAGCTCCTATGCGAGAGGAGAGTCTGCTTTACAGCCTCAGCCCACCCGGCCCGGTGCGGAATTTTCCAAAACGTAGACATGAGGCGTCGCCGGCGGGTGGATGTCAAAGCCACAATCGTGCGCAGAAGATTGTTCGCGGAGGAACAACCGCATAAGACAGACATGCATATGTACGAAGTATCGCATCGGTATTTTTTGCCGCTGGGCTCGATACATGCGCGACGGCTAACCTGCACGATTTGACTTGAGAATCTTCTTGCATGCTATGCATGCCATGTATCACTGACTGGCTGACTGAGCTGTGCACATGTGCGGTGCATGCGCAGCAACTTACGCAAAAGCTGATTGCAGGATGCGATGCGATGCGATACGATGCGTGAGACCTCGTGTAGACGAATTCTGACAGATGCGCTCGCTGCCGCGATAGCAGGTGTCAATCTGACCACGTACGTGGCGTTTTGAAATGCCCATGCTGCGTATGAGAGATGATGGTCATGCGACGGCGGCGGCGGCCGTTGCAGGCCCGCACTGCCACGCGGTACTTGCCGGTTCAGTGCGTCTTTCTCGAAAGATCGATGAACGTGCTGATGTTGGGGAGAGCGAGTATGGATAATCGCTGTTGCTGATACTCGCCCTGAAAAGGTTCTTGCGTGTGTGCTGGCCGTCTACAAGTCGGTATTCGTATGTACAGAACTGCAGGCATACCTGCAGGCAGGTCTGCCCTGTGCATCGATCGGCCCATGGGTGTCTGGACCACAGTCGCGTTTCACCAGCGCTTCACCACCGTGAATCCTATCATCTGCAATTTTCATACATGCAGTCTCTGACACGGCCAGGCCGGACAATGTGATTGTATTCCGAGAACTGGGCCGAATATGTAAGTATGCGCAGCCGCGACTGACGACGATGCGAGACGTAGGAATAGGCTAGCGATGCCTGTAGCAGATACCATACCATCCGCAGGATCGACTGCTGTCTCGCAAACGTGGGACCCGAGAGCGCGGATCCGTGGAGGACACACGGGATGCTTGCTTGGGCCATGAATGAGCTGGTCACGGCTGATTTTTAATCTTAAAATCGAACGCCCGGCTGCTGAAGTGCTAGCGTGAAACACGTCGAAGAATGGGCAGAGCAGCTGACGCAAGCCGTGGTTCCTGGCGCTAATGGAATGTCGAGGTTTGAGATGGACGGATCCGTATCGTGGCGAGTCTGCGGCGGGCGGTGATGGAGGTGTCCGCGGGCCAGCACCTGATACGGCGACCGAGTCCCAGGTGAGAGTCGAGTATACATGAAGGTACCTGTAGCGATGAGCTGGCGTGTCGACATAGTCATCTGAGGCGACGATGCCTATCCACCAGCAGATGGTGAAGTGAGATGTCGTGATGATATCGATGCAGGAACAGAGTTGAAGTTTGGCCAGGGTCCAGCAGCGGATATCTGGGGAAAAGCTTAGGCCGAGCCCTGGCGCACGTTTGTCCGATTGCCGTTTTCGGCTGGCTGAGCTTGAGGAAGGAACACCATGTCAAGAACACCACACAGAACAAACAGACCCTCTGCCGACAGCCAACTAAGAAGCTCAAGCTAGCTCAAGCAACGACTAACAGACGGCGATAGACACCAGCACCCATTGCGCATTGCTTGGCCTCATCGCAGTACAATTGACCCCACCGTGCCTACATCCTTCCCTCGGTCCCGTCGCCCGTCATGTCCATATCCGCCATCGTCAAGTCCGTCCTCTCGGGCGACACCCTGGTGCTTGTGCCCAAAGGTGCCCCACCAGGAGACACGTCGAAAGAGCGCCTGCTCAGCCTGGCCTTCGTGACCGCCCCCAGGTTGAGGCGGGAAGGCGATGAGGTATGTCCACCCGCTCATCGATACGCGTCCTTGAGTCACCGGCGCCCAGCTGGATCCTTTGTATTACCCGTCAATTGAGCTGGTCACTTTTGCATTACATCTAGCTGACAGCAGCCGACGGATGTGGCACGTTACAGCCTTTCGCATTCGAGAGCAGAGAGTTCCTTCGTAGGAACCTCGTGGGACGCGAAGTCAACGTCTCGATCCTGTACACCGTCCCCACGACCAACCGCGAGCACGGCACTGTCCAGGTCCCAAACGGGCCGTCCGTTATCGAGTACGCCGTCACCGAGGGCTGGGTCAAGCTTCGGGATGATGCAGGTATGCGCCTTTACCCCAGGTATTTTGAGCTTATTCTCGTGAAGCACTCGGCGAGCTAGTTTGCGTTTCATAGTGCCTGCGGCTACCTGTGACTGCTTTTCCGAGCGCCGATGGATGCTAATGCACTCACACAGGTAAACGCGAAGAGAGTGCTCAATACGGGGAGACTGTCGAAAAACTCAAGGCTCTCGAGAATCAGGCGAGGCTAGATTACAAGGGCATGTGGAGCCAAACGGACAACGGGGAAATCGAGGTCCATAACGAAGCACCACCGGATCCTGCAGCCTTCCTTGGGAAGTGGAAGGGCCGGACGATCGAAGGTATGTAGCACCGGACTCGGCTCAGCCTTCTGTCGTGTGCGCATAACTGATGAGATGTTTTCTTGTTTCGAACAGCCGTCGTTGAGAGAGTCATCGCCGGCGATCGTGTCGCCGTCCGACTACTGTTAAGTCCTAAGGAGCACCAGCAGGTCGTTGTCCTGGTCGCCGGTATCAAGGCACCCCAGTCAAAGCGCCCCGATGCACCGGCAGAGGAATGCGGCGAGGAGTCGAAGAACTTTGTGGAGGCACGGTTGCTACAGCGGACCGTCAAGATTGATCTTATCGGCTTGTCTCCGCAGAACCAGTTCATAGGTCATGTCGTGCATCCTAAAGGATCTATCGCCGATCATCTCCTAATGGACGGCCTCGCTCGCTGCTTCGACCAGCATAGCAGCATGATCGGGGCGGGCATGGCTAAGCTACGTGAGCAGGAGGCAAAGGCGAAAGCCAACCGGCTGAATCTGTGGAAGGGCCTCGTGGTCAAGCAGAAGCCCGCAGGGAGCGCTTTCGACTGTACCGTATCGAGAGTGCAGTCCGCGGACACGATATTCGTGCGCAACAAGACTGGCGCTGAGAGAAAAATCAGCTTGTCAAGCGTCCGAGCACCCCCAAGACCAGCTGGCCATGCGGATCCCAAGATGCCATCACATTGGCAAGCCGAGGCGAAGGAATTCCTTCGGAAGAGGCTCATCGGCAAGCACGTTCATGTCTCCGTTGATGGAAAGAGACCGGCGACTGAAGGCTTTGAGGAGCGTGAGATGGCCACCGTCATATACAACAACCAGAACATTGCGCTCCTCCTCGTTGAGAACGGTCTTGCGACCGTCATCAGGCATCGGAAAGATGACGAGGACCGTTCGCCGATCTGGGACACGCTGATAGCTGCCGAAGAAGCCGCTATCAAGGCGGAAAAGGGCCTCCACAACCCAAAGCCGCCGAGTTCCAAGCCCATGGTCGATGCGTCTGAATCCGAACAGAAGGCAAAGGCGCACTTTGCCTTCCTAAGTCGGCAGAAGAGGATACCTGCCATCGTTGACTATATTGCTTCTGGCTCGCGCTTCAAGCTGCTCATCCCAAAGGAGGGCGTCCGGTTGACATTCGTCCTGTCTGGCATCAGGGCGCCGAGAACTGCGAGAAACCCGTCCGAAGCATCTGAGCCGTACGGCAAAGAAGCCCTCGAGTTCACCTCAAAGCGAGCGAATCAGCGCGATGTCGAAATCGACGTCGAGGCGTTAGACAAGACGAATGGTTTCATCGGCACCATGTATGTCAACAAGGAGAACATCGCGAAACTACTCGTTGCGGAGGGCCTTGCTTATGTCCACGGCTGGTCTGCCGAGCAGAGCGGTCATGGATCGGAGCTATTCGCTGCGGAGAAGGCTGCAAAGGAGGGCCGGAAGAACCTCTGGAAAGACTGGACTCCGGACCAAGATGCCGATGAAGAACCAGAGACGTCGAAAGCCGGTGCCGAAGACACCACTACGTACACAAAGAGGCAAGACTACAGAGATGTGGTTGTCACAAACGCCGATGAGACAGGCAAGCTCAAGGTCCAGCTTGTCGGCTCAGGTGAGTTATCAATCAAATACCTTAAGAGCGCTGCAGTCTGCTAATGCGTCACTTAGGCACCGACCAACTGGAGAAGATGATGGCCGACTTCAAGATATTCCACTCGAGCAAGTCGAACGACACCCCACTGTCCGCTCCCCCGAGGGTCGGCGAGTTCGTTGCGTCCAAGTTCAGTGAAGATGGTGCATACTACCGCGCTCGCGTACGCCGCGTCGACCGCGAAGGCAAGAAGGCCGATGTCCTCTACATTGACTATGGCAACTCTGAAACTGTTCCATTCTCCTCCCTCCGACCGCTCACCCAGGCCCAGTTCTCGACCACGAAGCTCAAGCCACAGGCTGTCGACGCCTACTTGAGCTTCTGCCAGTTCCCAGGATCGGATATGTACTCGAGGGACGCAGTGGGCTATCTCATGACCTTGACGGGTAATAAGGAACTCGTCGGCAACGTCGATTATACGGACAAGGATGGCACACTGTATCTGACGCTATTCCAGAAGGCATCCCAGTCTGCAGATGTAAGAGACCATTGCCCTTTTTCTATCTTCGCGCGAGGCCGTGACAATGCTAATCACTATGATGTGTAGGAGAACATCAATAAGAGCATGATTGAGGAGGGAATGTGTATGGTGCCGCGGAAGTTGAAGGCGTGGGAGAGAGCGTATAGTGACAAGATCGATACGCTTCGTCAATGTGAGGAGGTCGCGAAGAATGAAAGGCGCGGCATGTGGGAGTATGGAGGTAAGAAAGCGCTCTACGGAACCCACTTGGTCGGAACCGCTGCTAACATAATCGACTGCTTGATAGATCTGACGGAAGATTAGAAACGGACAACCAATCTTTCTGTTTTGATAATTCTCGAACGATGACCATCGAGAGTCAACTTTCCTCTGTACATTTGATCTAGAATTGGACTAAACCTAGCATTTTACCCTCCTGCTTTAATTCGTATGCGGGCGGACGTAGAGTTAGCGTTCTACTGCGTTCGCAATAACAGGCAGCCGTATCTTGGATACATCAAAAGTACTCTTTTTCTTTATAAGCTTTATTATACTTATACATGTACTATGACTATGAATGAAAGAGACACCTCTGCGATGCCAAGTAGAAGATCCACATTCCTGTTTTCCTGTGCAATGACTCTTTTGCGAAGTGGCGGGCCGCGTTGTTACAAATCATCGGCTGGAACTTTCGCCGATGCCCGTTCGGCTGCCCCGCCAAACCTCTAAATTTTGATTTCTAAGATTTTTTTTACCACAGCGCCAACCCGCATGCGATAACAAGTATAAAACATCACGACGGCGCACTATCCGCAACCTTTCATCATCAATCCAGCATCGCTCTCTGATAGTCAATTCGCTCTATTTCGCCGTTCACAGTACGATAAACAGTGACCCACCTACGCAATGGGCTCCCCGCACCATACACCCGCCGTGGGTCCCGACGACCTAAACGACGACGACCAGCCAACCTTCATCTCGAACAATGACGCGCTAGAAGAAATCATCCCCGACGACGACCAGCCGATGGACGACATCTCCGACGACGAAGCAGCAGCCGAACCCGGCAGCAGCTCTACCGCCTATCGCGGCGAAGGCGCCGGCGAGAGCATCGAAATCGATCTGGTCAACGACTCCGTCGCGCACTTTGACGCACACACCGACTCCATCTACTCTATCGCTCTGAACCCGCGGATCCCCGTCGTCGCAACAGGCGGCGGCGACGACGTAGCCTACATTTGGCCGTCGACGCCCGCCACCACACAATCCTCGACACCACGCGGCCAGGAACGTGCTGGGCAGTCGTCCATATTCAAAGTCGACGAACACGGCGAGAGCGTTACCGCCGTTGCGTTCACTGCTTCTGGCGAGTTTCTGATCTCGGGGAGCATGAATGGCAAGGTTCAGGTCACGCGGTGCATCAATGCCTCAGAACCACTGGCTGCGACATCGTGGAAGAAGATCGCGGAGGTACAAGAGGTGGATGAGATAAGCTGGCTCGTCGCGCATCCCAGCGCGGATGTCTTCGCGCTCGGTGCGGCAGACGGGTCGGTGTGGGTGTACAGCATCGATGCGGCGGCCGTGGGCGCCGAGCTGGTGATCAAGCAGGCACTGTACAATCATACGGCTGGGTGTACTGCCGGCGTGTTCGCGAAGGACGGGACGCTGCTCGCGACTGTGTCTGAGGACTCAAGGCTGTTCGTGCATAATGTCGAGACCGGCGAGGTCGTCGCGAGCTTCGGACCCGAGGATGCTAGGTTTAACGTCGATGGCGGGCTGTATGCGGTTGCGGCGAACCCGGCGGGTACCGTGATTGTCGCTGGCGGCGCGACAGGAGAATGTAAGGTTGTTGCGCTGCCGACTGCTGGGACGGCGACGGGTGGTCGGTCAGCCGGTGCGCGGGGTAGGGGTAGCGCGACGGCAGGGACGCAGTCGGCACAGATCCTCGCGACGCTATCGACACAGAGCGAGAGTATAGAATCGCTGGCGTTCTCGCCGACGCTGCCGTTGCTGGCGAGCGCGTCGGTGGACAAGACTATCGTGCTGTACGATACACAGCGGTGGACGGTGCGGCGGACGATCACGGGGCATGAGGATTCGGTGGTCAAAGTACAGTTTGGAGCCGGGCAGCAAGATGGCTGGATGCTCACGAGTTGTTCGATGGATCGGACGGTGCGGCGGTGGGATTGTCGGACGGGTGAGGAGAAGTTCAAGTGGCAGGGACATGCGGATGGCGTGCTGGGATTTGTGATTGATGGCCCGAGGGTGATTACGGCTGGCGACGAGTGAGTACCTTTCCCTTCCTACAGTGTTCTTCATGACGGTATGTTTGGGATATGTGGGCTAACGAAGATTTAGTAATGTGGCCTTGATATTCGAGGAGACGGCGTCAGCGCCTGTGGTTGCGAGCTCGACTGGCGGGCCGTAGGCTGGATCCCAGATGCAGATGTACGATGTTTCCGGACAAGCAGTCTGGTTCACGAGAAAACTGGGACGCATGACAGTGTGACTGGCATTTCATGGCGTTATATGAGATAGAGCGTGGAATAAAAGTATTGTTTCCAGCGAGTTCATAAATTTATCACGGCCCACGACATGTATGCACACTGGGTCCTATATTCCGCCCTACATGCAGAAATCGAATCTACAGAGGTCCACGATACAATAAACATATTGTGGACGAGAGAATCGAAATTCTTTGATCTTGGATTCTGAATAACTTTGAGGCCTCGAGGCGCCCGGCTTGACAGGCTATATAAATTCCTATATATCTATAGAAGGTGTCATACGCACTGTACAGCTACTATCGATCATCCAGTTGCTTATATATGGGTCCGAGACATTCGTAAGCTCTCAGTAGTATAATTATAATTATATCACCATGCAGATTGGTTCGTAGATCTATAGACATTGATTATAAGACCCGAGGCCGAGGTTGTACCAATTGCCAATACTATTGACAACCTCAATCTGATATTCTAGACCTAGTATTACACGAGTACTAAAATAATTATGATTGAGAACAAGTGCATAACAAGTGAACCAAATAGTGATAAATTTACTATTCAATTCAAGATACTGCACCCGGTAGCGTCACCGTGGATATATGCCTAGACTGTTACAAATTACTGCGGGGTCTTCCGGTGCGGGTGTGCCGACGTCGCCCGAATTCGGCTGAAAATCTGCAACACCATCTCGGCGAAGTCAACGTGCAGCTCCCAACGACTGTGCACGACAGCGCAACCGCCCGACACGATGACCCCGGCGTCAGTCACTCTGCAGCATGCAGTCAACTTGCAGACGCCCCTTCTTCTGGCTGCATGAATGTGTCACTTCAAAGACCCGAAGCCCTTACCCGACGTCCACGCAGACGGCCGCCCAAGCCTAGCGATGGCATACTGTAGTATTCCATCGGCGACTTTCGCTTTCCAGCCGTACGTACGGATGAAGTCTTTACCGCCCATTCGAGCAGTTCACGTGCGCGTGAGAGATCAAAACCCGTTAGCATTTCCTCACCCAGACTGACAAACTACCCCACAGTTCGGTCGAAGGCTAATCCACATTCCTGCTGCTGCATGGGTGCTGTGGAGCCAGCGGATGGCATCAGATATCGGTGCATATGGCGATTCTCGCGATAGCGGGCGATGTTGGAGTACAGACGGTGCAAACGTGGCACCGAATGCCTTGCCTTAGCGGAAAAATTCGTCCTGGGAGACTGGATCCGAGATAGCGCTACCTGAATCGTGTCTTTCGGCCCAGCGCTAGGCCAGCTTTTGGACTGGGAGAGTGCCAATCGATTGCTGGTAGCTCGTCCGGGGCAAGCGAGACGATGGAGATCAGAGAAGGAAGCTGGCAATCGACCTTCTGCGCGTGCCTGCTGTTTACCCCGAGAGACAGGTCGAACTCCGAGCCGAGGATGTCTTGCGCAATGGCGAGGACTCGGCCTTGGATTTGTAAATCATTAGCTGAAGTTTTAGTAAATAACCACGCTCAGCGCCGGCGCATCGGAGTTGTCGCTGCTGTCATGGCCATTTTCGTTGCGTGGGACGTCCTCTTTTAAAGACCTATTCATTCGCACGCACATTGATAATTATAACCACCTTCACCACTCTCCATCAAATCGACTGGCTATCGCAGTTCGAGCCCAGACTGTCCAGCAAGTCGTCGTACCTATGTAAGTCCTCTATCCCCGATCCGAAAGAGATTTTGAAGCCGTTAGCGCTGGCAGGACAGCCGCGGTGCACAGTGTCGATGTATGCGAAGCCCAACATCGCTGGCGCTCGGATGCTTGTGCGACTTTCCAAATACATTTCCAAACCAGCATAGCTCGCACCAAGTTCACGCGCCTCTATCACAAAACAAGGCCGATCTAGCATGGAACGATAGCTAATGTATGGTTCTTGAAATCAATAGTATACTGCTGAATCGCCTCAACAGCTAGCCGGGTTTATCTTTGCAACCCAATTCCAACATTCCAAGGGTATCCGCCCTTGCATGCCTTGGGCCTAAGCTTAGTGCCTCCTCGCCTCCTCGATACGAATTCGATCGGGATCCCGTCCTCGAATTCCCAGCAACCTCCTTTCTCACTGTATTGGACTTCTCAGCTGGATTCTCCTCTCCATCGAATCGATCGGCATATCGCTCTAGGCTCGGCCCGATATATATCAGGAATTTGCGATATAAATTTATAAGCACCTCAGCAATCTTCCTGTGGCTTTGCTCCCAGCAGCTTTTCGTATCCATATACTGCTTTTGCGATTGCCAGAATGATTGTCTACGAGGCGCCAGAGTGGGTGCCTAAGCTGCCAGACCGGCCGGATAACATTCCAGTCGGCGAGTTTGTCCTCAACGCTGCCTACGGCCGCGCCGATC
This sequence comes from Orbilia brochopaga, assembly GCA_036872635.1. Classification (NCBI taxonomy): domain Eukaryota; kingdom Fungi; phylum Ascomycota; class Orbiliomycetes; order Orbiliales; family Orbiliaceae; genus Orbilia; species Orbilia brochopaga. The sequence goes on along the minus strand of JAVHNQ010000011.1, from coordinate 372,939 downwards.
CAAAGATCTCGAATCACCCGTACGTATGCGGGATCACAGGCAAGAGCTACTCGGTCGATGAGGTTCTGGAGCGGGTCGAATATGCGGCTAGAGCTATCAAGCGGATATTGAAAGTTCAGGACATCCATAAGGGCGGCTCTCAATCCGGGTTCTCGGAGTGGGAGAAGGTGGTTGGCGTTTTCAGTGTTAATTGCGTTAGTAGAAACCCCAGTAGCGATACATTCTATATTATGTTCAAAGCTCATATCTGGTGAGTTATGCTAATGGAGCAGCTGGTGGCGGTCGATGTAGGTCGATTATTTGTCGCTGTGTTACTCTGTGCACAGAGTCAACGGCATCACAAGTCCCGCAAACGCCGCCTATTCGGCGAGTGAGCTCGCCTATCAACTGAAGGACTCTAAGGCGCGGGTACTGTTCACTTGTGCACCGCTGCTAGATGCTGCGCTTGAGGCCGCAAAGACGGTTGGCATTTCGAGAGAGAATATTTTCCTGTTGCCGGTTCCGGATGCGATCACAACCGAGGATATGCGGAGGAAGGCCCGCGAGTTCAAGACGTTCGATGATCTAGTAGCAGAAGGCAAAAACATGGAGAAAGTAGAAGCCCTGTGTTGGGAGAACGGCTTTTCGAGAAAGAAGATTGCCTTTGTCTCATATTCATCTGGGACAAGTGGTCTACCAGTACGTATATCCGTTTTCCTTCCTTGCGTGTTGCCATAGCTCGATGTCTTGCTGACACGAACGTTGATATCTACAGAAAGGAGTCCTGATATCGCATTTCAACATGATCACCAACGTAGTACAAATGTACATCTACTCCCAATCATTCCGCGACTTCTCCAAGCCGAGCAGCGTACTCGCGCTGCTTCCGCAATCCCACATCTACGCCCTCGTCGTGATCAACCAGACGGAGCCGTACGCCGGTAACTCTGCGGTCATTCTACCCAAGTTCGAACTATCGCTCTTCTTGACGTGCATCCAGCGCTTCAAACTTGCCTTTCTGTTCTTGGTGCCGCCGCTCGTCATCGTGATGGCGAAGAATAAGGCTATCGTGGACAAATACGACATTTCCTCCGTCAAGTATATCATGACCGGTGCAGCCCCGTTGACAGAGGAGCTGAGTAAGGAAATCATACAGCTTTATCCTGGAATCAAAGTCGTGCAGGGATACGGTATGTCTCCCCATCTCATGTCCTAACAACAGCAGCCTATGTACAGCAGCTAATGAAAACCGCCATTGCACAGGGTTAACGGAATCCTCCACCGTCGTCTGCTACACATCCGGAATCGACATCTGGCACGGCTCATCAGGCTGCATCCTCCCAGGCATCAAATGCCGCATTGTCAACGCCCAAGGCCGCGACGTCGGCGAAGGCGAACCCGGCGAGCTGCTCGTCAGTGCCGACAACGTCGTCCTCGGCTACCTCAACAACCAGAAAGCCAACGACGAGACCTTCATCGTCGAGCACGGCGCCCGCTGGCTCCGCACCGGCGACGAAACCATCATCAAGCGCTCGCCAGCCGGCAACCAGCACGTTTTCATCGTCGACCGGCTCAAAGAACTGATCAAAACCAGCGGTCACCAAGTTGCCCCCGCGGAACTCGAAGGACACCTGTTGAACCATGCCAAAGTTGCTGACTGCGCCGTCATACCCGTGCCCCATGAGAAGGCGGGGGAGACGCCAAAGGCTTACGTGGTGCTGAAGCCCGGCGTTGCAGCAACCGAGCAGACAAAGTTGGAGATAATGAAGTGGGTGGCGGACCATAAATCTCGGTATAAACGACTGGGCGGCGGTGTTGAGTTTATTGACCTCATCCCGAAGAGTCCCAGTGGGAAAATCTTGAGACGGCTGCTAAGGGACAAGGAACGAGAGCGGAGACGTGCCGAGGGGGCGAGGTTGTGATCGATATGACGTGCAACTGTTGCTTCAGGGCACAGCATGCGGCGAGAAATATGCTGGTGCAGACGACGTTGGTGGAGCGGGTGGCACGCTTCTCTTACGGGTTTTCTCTCGCGTCCCGCAAGAGTACTTTTATTGAAACATAGACGGCTTTCGGGCCTAGTGAACATGTTTTAAAACTGTGTCTTGCGGCACGGTAGGTACGGTCCTGTTCTACTTTATTTTCTATACCTGTCTCGTCCTTGCATTATGATAGATCATTATACACCAAGCGCAACGTCATGAAGCTGGCTTGCTTCAATGTTATTAAGTGTATGTGGGCGCTATAGCAGTAGTCTGGAATCCGAACTTATAAATACATAATTGAGAAACTAGCTTCCCGAGCCTCTGAAATAGCTGCTGCATCTGAGTAATCGTATCTGACAAGTAATTCTCGAGATGGCGCAGCGCGTCAATCTAATACTACAACACAGGAGAACACCGCCCGTGCCAGAATCCAACAGACATGTATTACAGGCTGTCTGGGCCTTCATGCAAGGAGGGTATTATGGAGGCAGCCGCCAGGCGTATGCACATAATGCTAGATCGATATTAATACGATTTCTCACCCACGTATATGCGTAGAGATATCTGATTGTCACGATATAGATCCAGCCCCCAAGCTTCAACTTCCACTTCCGCTGCAGCGACACCCCCTACACAATTCCCATGACGCCATTGGGTACACTGTTCAGATGAGGATCTATCAATTCTTAACGACTGTATTATTCGTAACCAGCGTACGAGCGCGTGCCATCGGACCAGAACTGATACCCAGAGATCTCTGGCCGAAGTTCAACTTATCCGACCCCCAAGACTGGTGGAACGTCACAATACCCGAGTCTCTGACCAAGCGAGATGTCGCTCGCAATCCAGACGACCTGAACAGCAAGTTTTTCGGCATCTGGTGGCATACGCCGCCTGATGACGTGACTGGAGGCATGACAGCACAGGATTACACCTGGTCCGGCAGCTTAGGTGAGCAGAATTGTCCATCTCCCATACCTCTAGGGCTTAGCTCAAGCTGTACGTGTATTACACGGATCAGCTTGCTTTCCTCAGAGTAGAACTGTTTTCTCAACTACAGTAACTAGCTCACGTCGTATGATCATCGGCATCTGGCTAGAGTTCGGAAGAAACGGTTATTCTATATGCCTTCGGTCCCCCACAGGCGATTCTGGAAAGCAGCTTTCAACATACTATTGCGGCTGCATTGGCAACATAGATAACGTTTTCACCTGTAACGACGATAGCATCAACCTACCAACGGACGACTACGCATGGAATTTTCACGGGATGCTGTTCAAGTTCCCCTACCACCCAGCCTACTTGAAAGTTCGAATACAGAATCGCGCAACCGGCGAATGTATCCAGTACTTTCCCCCGGAGTCCACTCCAGTCAAGTATGAGGAGGGCGGAAGAATCGGTGGGCTGGAGATGCGGCCATGTTTGATGGAGGAAAGTAGCCAACTTTTCGGCGTCTGGATCCATGGTCCAAAACAAGCATACACATAGTGAGTACAGCTGGAGAACACCTAACAGTCTCATTTCCGAAGTCCAGTATCAAAAAAACGATCATACAGAAAGTATGCATGTGTATCCGTCACTGACAAGGAAAAAACCCGGCTGCATGGATCTAGCATACAACCCATGTACCAAACACCCTTCTGGCCAGCCTGTCTTTCCGCCAGCCCCGTCACCCGCGGGGAGAATTGGTTTCGGGGCATGATGACCAAAAAAGAACGCGGGTCGCCTGTCTACTATGGCTGTGGCATTAGGGACGAGCTGTGGTGGAACCCCCATCCATGGCTTTTTCAACAGTTTGAAAGAGAACTCAGATATCCTAATGACGAAAATGAACTTTTTAAGGAAATCGGGAGCTTTCGCGACTTTATCGTCGATTCGGCATAACTCATATCAAGCCTAGGCCGGACCGTCCCGGCTCCCCATGAATCTTGCGAAAGGGCAAATTGCAAACCATCGGACATCGATTACCTTTGATAGTTGTACACTGTATTTAGGCTTAATAGAAGGGATCTATTCATTTTCCTGTATGAAGCTCAAGGGCGGCATCTGGATGCCGATTGTTCAGAAGTAATATGTCAATACATATAGCCGCAATAACTCTCCCAAAGCCAGTTCGCACATATATCTGTAAGTATTTTTGCGTGCGGGTGCGTGCTTGTGGATGTACCTCCGACGCTTCACTGAACAGCCGCACCTGAATTATGATATATATAGCCGGGGTTTCCTTTCTTATATATATGTCGTACGAATATTTGAATATAGACCGAATCGCAGGGGCCCTGGATATCAATGTTTTCATACATGCATATATGTACTAGACACATTATGCATATGATCGGCCTTAGAATTTATCCCAATAATATATCTTCACTATTTCCTTATATATTGTATGAACTTGAAGAATTGGAAAGTTGCCAGTGTCGTCCTTGCAGGCAGACTGCATTTCAGGCCACCATGATACTCTGCGCCCTCTATTTTGGTAATACAAGTTCCAATTACCGACTAGCAGCGCACTTACTCATTATTCATTGAAGCATTGAAATTGGTCAAAAATGGTCAAAAACGCATGCCCCTTCGCCGTAGGAGCATTATATACAAAGGTCTGCTCAGGACCAACAGTCAAAACTTTGCTCCGCATATATACACATAAAGTCCCAGTCAACGTGTATTGCCTGCTATAGACTATGTTCCGCCTCTGTAGTCTTTTTCAATAGCGGATACTCCTCACGGATGCCCTTCGATCTTAGGAACTCTTTGACCACTTCAAGCCGCTTCCCCCAAACTTGGACATGCATCGCAGGGTCCTTTATTCTGACGAAATGAGGCTTTACTTTGAGATACTGGATCAAATCTGCCTTCAGCGCGCTAGCATCGCCCTTCACCCTCCTGATAGTCGTCCATGTCACCGCTCCACCTTTGGCTCTGTGCTCCTGAAAGACGGGGAGATTGCCATTTTTAGTCAGCGGGACCTGGTAGGGTAGGTTTGCGGATCTTGATAACGGTGGCGGCGAGGACGTAGCAGATGACGATGTTGAGGTTTCAGAAGACTGTGAGGGTATGCTCAAGAGTCTGGCAGAGGTGGCTATGCCGCGAGCCGTGCCTGGATGATCAATCGATGGTTGGTTAGCGCAGTTGATACGGCGGGGTGATATGAGGGCAGAGAGTGATACCATGGCTAGTACAGACGCTCGGGAAATGCCACACTCTGTAACGGCGGAGGACGTTCATCGCCGGGAACAGACTGGCCTGTTTGACGGTGTGGTTGTCGACGATGTCACTGACGACGGGAGAAGCGCAGGCGCGAGATGTCTGTCGCAGAAGAATTTTGTACGTTGGTCGTTGGAGACGCGTCGATGTGTTGTCGTGTTGTGTCTGACTTGGGAATGTTTGTTACAACATCGACAACGCCTTTCTTCGTGGCGGTTTGGCACAGCAATCAACTTCTTACGGCTTCCCCAGAAAATCAATGGGCTGTGGCCATACATGCAGGGCTCATACGGAGACACCCGAGGCGCATGGACATACGAAACAGGTCCATGCAGTTGGTAGTCCTTGGACCATGCCAGGCTGAACTTTCTGTATGTAAGGAGCATTAGCAATCAGCTTGGTATATGCTCAGACGTCTGAGCTGGAAGCACAAAGTATATGTACGAACATGTACTTATATGCACGTCCCGTCTTCGTATCGAGTTCGGTTATGCACATGATCAGATTCAGATGCGCAATATGCACAACGTAGGTATAGTGATATGTAATAAGAATATTTGTTTGGCAGTGCAGCTTTGTACGCCGAGCCCAGTCTCTTTTCTTCCATCTAGCATCTTCTCCGGAGTTAGGCCAGGAACTTGGTCAGCCTCGCTTCGGACACGTGCAACCGCTGAACTTCAGAACAGCTGCTTTATTTTGTGCTCATATAGTCCATAGTCTAGCTTTCGGGAACGGAAAGTTCCTTTTGATAGCGGGCCGTGATGACCCCTTGCTAGTTTGCAGCCTCAGAAAACTGAGGTCCAGGGCGTGCAGCCCGCGTGATTGCTACAAGCTTGGGCCTCGCGTCGCCGAGATTCAGCCCCGGTTTCTTGCCTCCACAACCAAACCCGCAATGACGAAGCTGGAGTACCTGGTTTACTCTATCAAAAAATTTAAGGGCGGCTAATTTCTATATCGGGCAGGTTTGTGGGTCTGAAGGCTTCGAGATGCACTGGGAAATTTGGCGGTATCGCCCAGCCTTCGGAGGGGTCTGAGACACTAACGTTATGATCTATTGAGCACGGTCTTCGCATTGAACACAGCCCATGGTCAACGGATAGCATCTGCATTGAACTTTTCCTCATGGTGTTTGCTCATTGGTTCAAACGCCTGTTGTAGCATTTTTGTGAAAGCAATATCCACCACTGATAAAATTATATCTGAACTGTGAATATTCGCACATCGATCCTCTGCGTTCTAAATTTTGCCGTCACAGAATCCAAAAGATAATATGATACCAGTATGCCATGCTACGCGTATCGGAGTAGAATTCTTGCATCTAACCGCCGGCTGGCCATATATTCTGATATATTCACTTAGGTAATCCGATGTGCTAAAAATGGCGGGGCGGGTGGAAGAGCTAGAGCCTTGATGCTGTATCTTGATATCGACGAAGTTCTAAAGATCTACCTGATTATTAGGATTCATTGTAAGCTAACAATACAGTTGCATGCATATGCAGATAGTCATCGCCGATTCGAGTCTGAAGTTTATGTCATAGCAACAATAGGAGCGTCTGTCACCGTGATTGTAAACGTCTTTCACGCGAGGCAATCGACTGTGCATGAACACCACCTTCATCTAGTGTCGATCAGAATTTTGAAGATGCAGCTATTGACCTATTGACATGAGGAACTTTCTCTTTCCTTAAGGTAACAGTACTGTGACTGTAACTTCGATAAGAAGTCACACTTGATACATTAATGCATCTGCAAATTTGATCCGTTCATCTTGCTGTTACAGTTATATGCATATGCCCTTCCAGCATTCATGTACCCGCCGCACCCGACTTTTCATTTGACATGAACATTTGACCCTGTCACTAAGTGTTCATGCAGTGTCGATCCAGCGCACGTACACTGTATACTCCTCTTGCAAAGACATTTACGGCTCTCATGCAAGCCCATGCAGTCTTCGAAGATTGCTCAAACTGCCTAGAGGAAACCTCTCAGACACCATCCCGCGGATGCACTTAGGGAGTCCGGACGTCCGCATACGTGGTCATGAGCCGTTAGCCGGGCCGCCAGGCGATACCCATACCCGTTGGGCCTGGGTAAGATGTAACACTACGATGCAATGTGCCGTCAAGATTTATGGGCCTCTAGTCTATGACAACTTAGCGTTAGTATCGACGCCCACGATGTCTACAACGAAGAAGTAATGGGTGTACGATGTCAAGGTTAAAGCCTTGCGGAAAGTCATCTAACTGCTGTTGAATATGTGTCTGGGAAGAATAGTTGCAGTTGGTAGGAACGCATCATGAACATGTTAACCAAGCAGCGGCAACGTTACCCAATCGCGGGCTATCCCGCCATCATCACTCTCTTCCCAGGTACCTAGATCTCCACTACAAGTTCAGTCCAAAGCGGTCTCAAATATCCTTGACCCATCACCCGACAAATTCTAACATCCAGGCCAGGTCAAGTCAACAGCTCAAGCCTCACCTGTCAGGCGCGCCATGTCATGACAGAAACCCTCGTCAACACATCGTCCAATCCTAACGTCCCCGTCGTCCCAATCACAATGCGATAGAGAGTTAGTGTCTCTCTCACACGACAGGCGTCCATCATCTCCATACTTAGTCTCGGAATCTTCGGCACTATCGCCCGCATTTTCTCTCGCCTGTCACTGATACTACAAACACTCCGATGGAAATTGCGTAATATGGATATGCAGGGAGGTTAGTTCGACCGTGATCGTAGGGAACTTGTACTACTGCGGCGCACTTGCGAGGATCGCAGAAACCTAGCTGTCGAGAATGAAGGCCAAGAAGGCAGCCTACTGGCCGACAAGCGGCCTTGGTATCACGGAGACACCGTTGCCGAAATCGAAAAATCTTGAGTTTCAAGGTGGGCACAGTATTTCAGGCATCTTAAGAGCTAGGAATTCGGCCGATGCATAGTAGGAATGCGGGACAGCAGAGGTGCAGTCCCAGCAAACGTTCTCAACCACCCAAGTGGCAGCAGCCACGATAGCTGGCCAAAAGCAGCATCCGCGGGACGACACTGGTCCCACCATACTGACTCTTGGCAATCGCGGTGCCATCCCGAGGTATAACTTTGGAGCCGGAATCTCCAGATTCCTCGCAATCTTCGATGCCCAGGCTCGCTCCGACGAATACGCGTAAATTGCAATGTAAGGGAGCAGGGCTCCGGCGGACTTCATCGGCCCTTACTGGAAGTGGGAACGACAGACACCCACCCACCCACAGTGTTCCCAAACCTCGAGCTCCTGTGCGCTATCGACCCCAGCTGGGACGAAATTTCGGACTCGCTTGCAGGCACGAAGTCTAGAAGCAGAAAGACCCTAGCCGTGTGGAGACATGGCTTGCAAAAAGAGGAGACCAAAGCAAGGACTTTTAATGAGGTTAGGCAAGCCAGGGGTGCTCCTCCACGAAGGCTTGCGGCAGCCACACCCTGCCAGTCACCAAGCCAGATGTGGGTGACATTGACACTGAGATGTTCGTGTACAGATACATGACAGCATGATAGGTTCACCGTCTGTACACTTGACTTGACGTTGAGCCTGCGCGGTTCCATGCATCAGCTCATCCTAGTCAGAGGCGATCGAAACAAATCACTTTTTTTGATTCCCTCACAAAAACCTGTTTGCATGAACAGCTGGTCATCAGTTCGATTGGTCGGCGTTCATGCATCAAAATGAAAACGATGTAAGGGCTGGTAGGAATGCCAGGAGCTGGGCAGCTGATGTCGAAAGGAAACGCCCCAGGGATGCACGCAAGCATCTGATGGGCATTGAGCAGCTCTGATCTGGAAGCGCTTGGAAAGGCCCTTGGGATGCGACCATTCATTTCAATTGGACCCAGGGATATCTTCCATCCACACAATATCAGCTTGATTCGTTCCCGAAGCAAGCAAGCAGTGCACGCAAAAGACGAGGCGACGAAAGCTGAAGTCTTTACGCCAGGGACAGAGAGGGTGCCATTACAGCACTTAAGTGTATGAAACAGTTCGCCTCGATTCGAAATCCTGACATCGAAGACGCTCCGTGTGCGAAGTAGAATATGACCTAGCTATTATAACATTGGGTATGTCATAAAATGAAATTTCAAGCCCTCCTTCCATGGGCTGAAACACTTGCGAAGGGATAGTGTTGTCGCCGGTTCTAGACCGGCTCAAGTTTGCGCTTTCGAGCTCCTTGCTTCCCGTCTCCACCCTCCAATATAGTTTCTACTGATCCTTGGACGACAATACGGCATAACACGTAGTCACATATACCGCGACTTACATAGTCTAGCCTGCCTTGTCCTGTCAATCATCTCAGGCTTCGCAGTGAGAGAAGATCAGGCTGTCCTGCCTCCAAGTGGAGAACCATACCCAACGAGCCTGCGGAACGGCCCTTAACGCCAGCTCGCGCTCGCTCGCCTGTCCATCGCGGGATAGCTCGCAATGTTTACTAGGAAAATGAGGGGAAGCTACAAGATATAGACTTTACAGTACATTGAGGTTTGGTACACTTACAATCTGTACAGAAGATCTGTAAGGGGAAATACAATGGCCTATTAAGAAAGACCAGGCACACCATCTTAGATCTTCTTTCCCAGGGTCTGCTCCTGGGTGATCGAGACTTAAATTCCTCCCAATTCCTCGGTCTCGGAACCGGATTGTTCCAACATCTTCGCTCTCTTTCTCTAGAGCCTTTCTTTTTCACATACCTACCACCTTCTCACGTTACGTGTAACGTAGCCAAGTCGCCAGACATTGTCGTACTAGTTCTTGAATTTCGTTCTATTCGAAGCTCTCTCTACATATATAGCTCTGGTTGGGCCTAGTCTTCTATCTGAAATCATCGTCTTTCTAGAATACCTATCTCTATTTCAAATCCATATTCACCTCCCAATATGTCTGTACCGTCATACGGATTAAATCCTACCATCGAGGAGCTGGAGTGCACTCTCTTCATCCGGCCTTTAACTCAACAGCGGCGAGAAGAGCTAAATGAAGAGATCTCATACTTTGAACGCTTCCTGAAGAATGAAACTTCCGGCGACATCAGAACATATCTTAACATTGATTTCTCCGACTACTGGCATCGAATAAAGGTATAAATCATGATCCGTATTCCTCAGCCATCCTCGACTTTCGAAGTTTCATCTGCTGTCACAAAAGTCCCATCCGGAGCAGCCTTAATTGTCATGTTTCGAGATAGAGAAATCACGATCAAAAGCTAACTTGAGCCCAACAGAAAATCGTTGCTCTGATCTGCACGCGCTATACGCAATATCACGGCCTCGATCGTTTCCAAAAGTCATCATTCCTAGATGAAGTCAATCTCGCTCGCCTGATCGACTCCATTGCACTGCAGTCTGATATAAGACAGTCAATAAATGATCGCGTCAATCTGAAGAGCTACGTCCGTTGGCTCATCATGAATCACACACGTGGCAATCACGCACTATCAAATAAACTTGCAAGATCAGCCGACCAGAGACGTCTGAGTATGGAACTCGATGCGGCCGCTGCTCAAATTCCCACTGCTCCCAGCACACCTACTCGTTCTCGTCCCACCTCTCGGAGACAATCGAATTATTCACCAATCGATGGGACGTTCTCGGTCCTCTTGAGCCCCAGTCACAGTCGAAGAAACTCTGCATACATCCCAGACCACGCAGAGAGTTTCGTTACATACGGTGTCGGAGAACCTTCGGCTTCCTATGCCCATCACATGCACTACCAGTACCCAGATGGTTACGATGGTATGCCACTAGTCGTCGCGGGATCATCCAACCGGTCTTCATTCGACGGCAACGTTTCGCCCAGAAGGCAAAGCATCAGGATCATAGATATCATTAATGTGAACTCTGAAGGGCTGTAGGAGTTCTAATGCAACTTTAGGATGGTATGACAATAGAGGAGCTCCGGAGCTAGCGGCATTGACACCAGACTTGAGCATTATGTATCCTTTCCTCCCTGTTCATTGAGATTCCGCGGATCCACCGCCTTGTGCGTTATTCCTTTCATCGCGGCCGCTCTCTGGCCGCCTAATCATTCGTTACGCTTTTCAAATACTGTTTGCTTCTCAATACTTTGGCAATATCCTTTTTTGTTCCGAGGGGGGCGTATCGGACTAGATGAATGGTGTTCAAATTCCTTTTTTCTTTCTATTTTAAGATCAACGAATCTTCTAGCTATGCACGCATGTAATTAAGTTTTTGTAGAGCTTGAGCTCCTCGTGGATTTCTGAATGTAAATTCTATTGAAATGCAGTAGCCCGTCGAAGTCGCAACCTCTCGGTTCCGATACCTAGAGAAAGTAAAAATGCAAACTTGTCAAGACCTAATTCACCCTCGCGTTCGCATTGCGGATCTCCCAGATTTCAGGCACCCATAAGGATAACAACGCAAGCCTTGTGGCGGTAAAGCTGTTGTATTTTGTAAGACCTGTGTGTTGTTTGCACGCTTCGAAAGGTAGAGATGCATTGAAAGTGCTTATTCACACGACGATGTCTCTAGCTCGTCGACGGCAACTCCAATCCCACTTCTAGGAACAATTGGTTACGAAAGTATCAACAAAGCAGCTAATGCCGTCGGCACCCGATCCAATCTTCTTCGACGACCCATTGCCCTTGACCACACCCTCATATCGATCGCAACTCCTCCCATTGCTCTGGCAGGAGTTCGTAATTCTGCAAGTGTCCCCGAAATTACTGTTGACACCGCAAAGCGGGCCTCCATCAACCGCCGTAACGTTGTCAATCACGATATTTCGCGGCCCGCCATTGTTCGTACAGTCGCCGCAGGATCGCGAAACTTTGCCGTAATCCTTGGCGTAGAACCCCGAAATATGGACAGTGCCTCGCCCGTTGAATTGGAATATCTTGTCCTGCGCATGGAAAGCACCGCCACCGATGACATACGAGTCGCCAGATGCTTGCTTGAATGTTGCGGCGTCCTCGCAGACGTCTTCCCACCAGACGTTTTGGATCGTGCACGGGCCACGGCAGTGGATACCCTCGCCTTGATTCGGACCTATGATTACGTTCTTGACGGTGCCGCCCGCTTCGATGATAAACATGGCAGCATCCTCGTCGGTCTCGCTCTGGCCTTCGCAAGAGGATGGGTTTCTGTCGTATTTCCACATGCCCCCGTCGAATACACCTGTTACTAGGATTGCGGTTGGGTATGCTGTTGTTCCAGCTGATGCCGGTAGGTTGGTAGGCGGCGTGAGCGAGACGGAAGTTTTGCTCGTCTTGGATGTTGTTGACTTGCTGGTCGTGGTAGTCTTTGTAGTGGACGTCTTAGAAGTGCTGGTCTTGGTAGTGCTGGTCCTCGTACTGCTTGTTTTGGTCGTACTGGTTTTGGTGGTGGTCGTCGTCCTTGTCGTGCTTGTTACAGCCGAGTTTTGGAGACACTGTGAGTAAACTTCATATGAAGCCGGCAGTTAGGAGCACGACACTTGGGTGATCAGACAATTGGATGATAGATAAATTCGTACAGTCATTCGAGTATTGGCACGTCCACCCTTCGACACATGTAGTCGGACCCGTCCAGCCTGATACGTTGATAGTGTCATTAGCATTCCTGCAAGTATTATTAGGAACTATCGCTAAGCCATTACCTGAGCCGCCACATTGGCCATAGGGCTGAGCTTGTGCATTGACCCTGGTCGCAGTAGCCAGTGCAACAAGAACATAGAGATTTCTCATATTTCCCACTTCAGCGATAATCGACAATATGATCCAGATATCTGAGTGTTGAGGCAAATAGGATGTATACTATCCCACGACCAAGCTAGTATCTAGTCAACGGCTTCTCATCCTCTCGTCGAAAGTTCACAGAGACTCTGATGCTTTATATAATACCAGAAAGATGTTATTGCACCCCAAATATTCAGTATGGATCGGTTGGCTCCATGGATCCAAGGTCAAGGTGGGTTCCTGCGGCGGGCTTGTCCACGTCACCCCATAGGTGGAATTTTCGCGAACATCTCACAGATCACGGTATATTAAACGCACGAGCATCAAGGGTAGCTATATTCTGGTCTCTCAGGGCTAGACCGTACGAACTATATGTGTACCTCACCACACGGCCAATACGTCGGCGTATATCTGCCGTCTTGGAAATGAGAGACACTTTATTAATCCGAAATCCCCCCGGTTTCTACAAGCAAGGGCGATTGAGTTCACTGTGCCGAAGCACTGGCAGCCTGATTCACGAGACAAGCTATTGAAGCTCGTTGAGCAACTTCAACCAAAAAAAAATCTTGATTGGTGCAGACTCTAGCTCCGCCTCCAACAATTTCTCCGTCAGCGTTGTGGACCAAGTATCATCTGGCTTCCTATGAATTCTTAAGATCTTAGTCCTGAAGCCTTTCGTGCAAAGCATCTATGAAACAAGGGAGCTATAATTCTGGACTAGGATTAGCTGATTCGCTTCCGGTGAGCATGTTTCGTCTGGGCGATTACCCGGCGAGCCGATACGTTTGACATCGATCGTCAAGCTTAATCAGACTTCAGCGACCGCGTGACCATTTATGGAGTTACCAATGGGAGCTGATTGAATATTTCGCTATACAGTGATTAAATCCGATTCAAACAATTGAACGCGAACATTTAAAGATCTTGCTCGGAGATCATATATCTCATTTGCTTTTTAGAATACGATGAGGCACGCGGATATTGCCGAATGGTGGTTTCCAAAGCCGGAATCAAGCCTCCACGTAATTTCCCCCGAATGCACGAAAAACGCCAAAGGAAAACTCGCGATGGCTTTTCGGGTCGATTTCCCGGTATTGCCTGTGGCAACGCTTGGCGACGATACCAAGGGACAGGCACCAGCTCGTATCGACGGACTTATAATCTTCTTATCCCAATTTTAGCGGGTGGCCAGCGCCGCATGCATCAACTATCTATAGGACTATTCGCTAGTTTCGTCGTTAATTTAACCTCCACGCTATATGTGCTTATCAACGGATCTAGGATCGATCTATGTATTTCCGCAGCGCGCAGACTGAGCGAGCTCCTCACTAGGATAGAGCAGGCGCAACGCAAGCGCCGAAAAATGCAACACTAGCAGCTTTACAAGATTCGTCCCAATGAGACCAGATTCGGACAAGTTCCACCAGACAGGTATATGCATGAACCGCTGTCACGGTCCCGCCAGGCGCGTATACAGTCCAAGGTGGCGTGTCAAATACTTCGATATTTCAGCCACGTAAACTTGAAACGTCAAAGCTCTCTAAACCCACGAAATTGTAAGCGCACATGCAGGCACGCTCAAGATCTTCGCAAGTATCTGTAATGTATTCAATTAACGACGAAAGGGACAAGCTACTTGAGTCCAGGCGCTGGTGAAGTCTAGCATGCACACGTCGTTACAAGACATGTCCGCGGCTGCCACCTTGATCACGTTGAAATTATTATATCAAGATGTTGCATGTCTATACACATGCATTTTGCACTGACGTCAATAGCAGCATATATGTATCGTGATGCTGCCCTTGTCGGTGCCCCGACTGACGGAAGCGGTGTCTCTACATGAATGTATACGCAACGATCATATAAGCTATATAAGCGCCGGCGCCAGACTAGCCAGGCCGAGGAAAGCCTTGTTTTCTTAGCTTACCGTAAGTATTATAGCGGGATTATACTAGCCAAAAGAGTCATATATCAGAGCTGACAGCGCGCGTCAATTCGCTATCAGCCAAAAGTTTAAGTTTTTCCTAAAATACGACGGCATAACCATGTACGCGCGTATAAATCTTAGGTAATCATACAGTCTGATCCTATACTCTAGCACCAGCGGCGTAAACATAAACAACCTATCTGGTGCATATATATATATCGTGGAACGGATATATACCTCGTTCTGATATGACTCGGATACACGCACATATGTAGGCGTTGCTTGAATGGAACAGATCCCACAGTTCCCTGACAACAGTCACGGCGCCGCATCTGCGACGCCCGATTGCCGATCCACTGATCTACACACTCGCTCACCCACTTGCATCCACGCAACATGGCGGTTTACAAAAATACCATACGAAAATCCATATCCCTCGTCGCCATTTCCGACAACCAGCAGCAAGCCGCACGCGCGCGGAGAGGCAATTAACAGCGCCCAACACCGCCAGATGCATGCACACCGAAGAATGGCCTGGGCCTTAAGATTCTGCAGGCACCGCTGCTGCAGCCGCAATGCATGCTACAGGTTATACGTACTCTGGTCCGGCTGATTAACAGGGCTGCATGGCTGCATGGTTAGCCAGGCCCGCTAAGGCCGCTGCAGCACGCGGTAGCGCGTAGAATTACTGGGATTCAGCTGAATTCTGAATTCGGGTGAGTTCCTATTCCGGATACAGCTTCAGCCTCAGCTTTCATCTGTTCATGAGTCAATTACAGTCGAACAGAAGGATTATGCGAGATCGGCCAGTCGGTGTATATAATGGTCTGTCTTGCAGACACCAATCGCATAATACACATCTAGGCCGAGCTCCCACTTTACTAGCTTGTAATACCCAGCGGAACTGTGCCACCGCCGCACCGGCATTCAAATCTGGATAGTAAAGAGTAGTCATTATGGAATACATAGACACCCTGGCATACATATATATATCTGGCGAGCATCGAATTGCACTCACGAATATACGAAGTGCACTAGTGAGGCTAGTCTCCGGTCGATCTGGACTTGCCTACCAGCCGGCCATGTTGTACGAATGAATTGGCTACTCTCAGCTCGTCACATTCCCCGCGATATTTATCGTGTGCGTATCGTGCGCATTGATGTTTCGCCACAAGCCGTCCTGAGACACGGAGAGGTGCGTGCATATCTGTACGACAGATGCATCGCGCAAAGATATGACTCGGCGTATACAGTGATGTAATTATATGTGACCGGGGATATACCTATACTCATCTGCGGCTGCGTGCTGCAGATTTATTTTGCGAAGTTGCTTCGACACATCAGCCGATTTATGGGTACATGTAGTTGCATCTTGCAGATGCATCTATAAATGGACTCAGTAAAACCACGATCGACCAGTCCACCCGCTGATGCCAATGTAGTACAGAGTACAGAGCTTAACCGATGACAGAAATGTTTCAAGACGGCCGGGAGCGAGGACTTATTGCGACACCCTCCAGTGCCAATGTACCCAGCCGTGAAATAGAAGCTATGTATGATGAGAATATTGTAATAGCGAGGCAAGAAAAGAAACACTGTATACCGCATTTGTAGGTATCTGCGCTAGGGGTGTCTTCATATGATATTCATAAGATTGTGGATATAAGGTGTAAGTAAAAAGGAAACAATAGATGGTATCAAAGGTATATGCAAGAATCGAAATATAAAGAAAAAAAGGATATCAACCAACAAAAGAAACATAAATGTCTTCGCTTCATTTGCATCCATGAAATACACCACACGGCAAATGGAGCACAAAAAGACCAGGAAACCGACCCGAGAAACGCTCGCTGGCGGGAATCCCCGAAAAATGTAAAAAAGAAAGCTCAAAAGCACCGTCATGCACGCATGCCCACCGGCTAATGTACACCAAACCAATCAACCGAGCTCCAAAGAAAGAACAGACGAAAGAGAGAAAATGCAAATGCATAACGCAAATCGCGAAAAAGAAAGAAAAGAGAAAAGGCCACCGGACAGTCGAATCGCTCGATCACTCGAGCTGATCGTACCCGTCGCTCCGCTGCTTATGCAGTAGATGCGAAAAGTGGATTCTGAAGCCACTGCCGCCTGGATTCCGACCGAAGAAGCCCGGCGACGCTGGTCCCCTGTTCGCGTTTTCTTTATCCTTGCTATCGTCCGACTTGACTGGGTACCCACCGCCGAAGATTGGTCCTGAACGGCTGGAGTCACTGGCGGATGGCGAATCGGATGATGGTATGGTTTTCCCGCGCGGCCGGATCTTCGGTGGGACGTAGGCTAGGGATGGTTGTGAGGATTGAGGGGTCAGCGGCCGTCGTTCTGATGTCGAGGTCGGTGAGACGGTGACAGGCTGTTGGGTGACTGTAACTGGCTTGACGTAGTCATGGATTTTGCGGAAAGGGTTGTGGTGAGCGGATGTCGCTGCGGGTTTCGTCTTGGCTGCTATGGCGGCCGGAAGGGACGACGACGGCTTCTGAAGGTCTTTGGAAGGGGAAATCCGTACTGTAGGTGACTTCTCCCGTTTAGAGTTCGAATGTTTAGGGATCTTGTCGGCTCGGGTTGGCGAGACGTCGACATCCATGGCGGTGGCCGGGTCGCCTGGCGACGGCCTGACGTATTCCCTCATCGCCTTTGCGACACTATGCTTCCTTGACATTGTTCTTCGTGGAGCGTCGGACGCAGCTAGCGGCTCGGGTGTGAATCGATCGACGTACGGCGGCTTGACGTAGTCCTTCACAGCATGGCCGAGTCGTTTGGAGACGCTAGTTATCGGGTCGCTGGATCGTCGGTCCTCATCCAGGCTGGACTTCGTGTGCATGTATTCCGGCAGAGCCTCGACGTATGTCGTTCCATCTCTCCTTCTCGACGACCGAACTTTCAGCGCTTCTCCCACCGGCCTCGCCTTCTCAGTCGAGGTAGACTGCTCGCTTGACGACCTATCGGTGCGTGTGGGCGAGCTTTGTGATTCGGTCGCTTGTGGGGAAGTAACGAGGTCTAGCGGCCGGATATAGCCAGTGACGGCATGATGCATGTTGACCACCAGCTTCTTGACGCCAGTCCTGTTCTTCTCGGTGTCCTCGCCGCCGCTAGAGTTATCGGCCGATCTGATGTCTAGTGACTTTTTGATGTCGAGAGATTTTCTTCGGGAGGGAGATCGTTCGCCAGCTGTCGGCTGCTCGCTCGAGGGTTTTGTTTCCTGCGCTTCGTCCACCCGGTCCATTGGTGGCTTCTTCTTCTCATCCTTAACCTTCCTGGCGTGCCTGCTAGCGGCTGAGGGCAGTGTTTTCTCAGGCGCTGGCCGCCGAGGCGGGACGTATTTCGAGGTAGCGGTCTTCTCAAACTTTACGCTAGAAGCAGCCCTCCGGTGCGCCTTCGATACTCTCCCCACGGGCGTCCGGGCGCCGCTTTTGGACGGAGTTCTTCGCTGAGCCGAAGGCGGGCCTCCTCCTCGCACGGGTATAGCTCCGTTATGCCGCGCCGTCGCCTTGTGGGTCGCATCTTTGAAGGATCGAGAGTAGGCCGTCGATTGCACGAGGATCGCACACGATTTCTGCAGGTCCACCTCGGTGGCAGGTGTCAACGGTGGTCGGATTTCCTGCTGGCCGGCGTCCAGCACTTTGAACGAAAGGACACCGGGTCTCGAGTCCAGCTTCATTGCGTCGGGGTTTTCCTAAGTTGTCGAAAGATAGAAAAAGATATGAACAACCGCAACCCGAAATGACTTGTGCGAAAGATAAGGGATTATGTATGATATATATATGGAACGGAAAAATTAGAAAGATGACCGGCCGGCCGGCGCTGCTCGGATCCTCTTCGTTCGCAAGGGTGAGCTGGGTGCTGTCAAGCTAGCTGCTGCTTCGCGACTTCTGCTCTGGGTAGAAGTGGCAGTACAGTTCTTCATGCAGATATAGTAACAAGCTTATATCTGGCTAAGAAAAGGCAGCTCAATTGGTCAAGCCGTCAAGACCTGGGTCCGCTGAACAGGGAAATACTGCCTGGGTATTTAAAGCCGGCCCTGCAACTTTGTCTGCTAGAAAGACAGAATAAACGTGTTGCTTGAACAAGGTAGCACGAAGGCGTCCCCCAGCAGCAATGCGGACGGCAGAATCGAAGAGATCGAACAAAGGGAAAAACCAAGCCAACGTCGGCAAAAATCGAAGGGGGGAACAAAGGCGGGATATATAGCATGATAGCAGGTGCACATATGGACAATATGCCTTCTATCCATGCGCGCAACTGGTTAAAGGCATACATGGTGGCCGGGGGCCACGAGCAGGGAAACAAGTTGGTCAACCGTCATCCGCCTGCGCATATCTCGCAAAAAAACGATGGATCCCTTCCGAAAGAAGGGTCGCTTGGTGCGTTCGAACATATTTTGCGACGAGGGTACTTCGTACAATTACGAAAAGTACGGACGATTGGGGGCTGGTTTCCGATCGAATAGTCATATGGTTTTTGTCAATCAAACGGTCGACAGGATTTCATATGCAACTTACATCCAAGCTCTGATCATTTCCATGGGAGGAAGAAGACTCCCCAGCAGTAACGGTGAATCCAAGGGTGGGCGACATGGCTGTCAGCAATACGAAACACAGCGGTTCGTACTTAGTACGGTACTGGTACTATCGATCGCGATCGACTAGGCCGACAGCAGGATGGCTTCCAATTTGCGTAGATTGGGTTGTGTCGGTTCGTATATTGGGTGCTGGGCCTGGTTATTTAAAATTTCCGTCTGTATCGGTAATGTTCTGGGGGAGGCAGATGGACGTTCGAGATAAATTCGCCCCGGGGCGCCGTCTGCATGCAATCTCGTTCGTTCGCGATTGGTGACTGGGGAAGAGGAGAAAACCTTGTGACAGGCTTGGAAACCTGCTGTCGGAGTCCGTATGTAATTTCCAAGTCGCACGAGGACCGAAAAGGACAGCTGGAGAAGGTGCGACTAATTATTCGAGAGCGAGAACAGTGATCTCGTTGGTTACTTCCTCCTTTTCTTCGATTTCCGTGCCCAAGACTGGATGGAACCGATCGATCGTGTCCGTGCGACTGGAGAGAATTGGCAAAGTGAGGAGACGAGCGAGCGGGGAGACGCGGTCAACGGTTTTTGACAGCCAGCTTGGAAATGCAAGTGCGCTTTCGAATGACTGACTGACTGACCGCTGACTGACCGCCTAATATCCTTGTGCTTGTGAAGAAGCCGGGGAACAGGAAACCGGTGCGGAGTACCCAAGACTATCCCGATACGGCGGAGGTGCCCAAAGCAAACTGCGGGGACGCAAAGGCAAGCAAGTGTCAGTTCAAGCTTTTGGCCAACAAGCGATAAGATTTGATGTGCGATTATATATCCTAGAAGGGGGGTGGGAAACAAGCCTGGACATAAGACAGCGGTGAGGTTTCTTGTCGGAGTTCCAAGCTGCCTTTCGAAGACGTGTGCCAGGACCGGAACCGGATCCCGGATGCAATTGTGCTTCCATCACGTCAAATATTAATCATTGATCAGGCCAGGCCAGGCTCTGCACTGTCGTAACGTTAAGGTTGCATGAGGAGCGACTTTCTTTCGTCCTTCCTCCGTTCGTTCGTTCGTTCGTTCGTTCGTTCGTTCGGTGGAATCCCCTATTTTTGGATTCATCAGAACGGGGTAGTCGGTCCCATGGCTGCATTCACGACGAGGGCCCTGCCTGCAGCCACTACCACCACCAACTTCGCCAAACTCCACCTCCAAGGAAGTGCACTTGTGTTCCACCCAATGAGAGCGTCGTCGGGTGCATGACGGCCAAGCTGCAAGATCCCAGCTTCCCGGACAGGAAAAATCGCGCGAGGCCAGCAGCTCGGACAGCCGTGCGGGCTTCGTACAAAGTACGAAAGACATGCTCAATGCCAGATTTGGACGGCAGAAATGCGAGATTCACGTATTCCTCGTTTGCCGACGCGAGATTCAGAGACAGCTTCTTCGCGTCGTCAGCCTTCGGTTCACGATGGCGCTAAAGGGCCTTTCATTTGCGTTTAATTTCAGACCAAACAGCCGGTGTGGGCTAGTCGCAGCTAAGCCGGCTGAAAGCGTATCTCGGATTCGACACCCTGCTAGGACAAACCGGCGGTGGAGGAGCATCGGATCGTGCATGTTGAGTATGTGCTTCGTACATACTGGGTGTAAGAAGAGTGTAGCAGGTGTGCAGGATCAGATGCATTCGAGATGTCGCAGCTGCTGCGAGCCTGCATGCGTCCCACATGCATGCGCATGCTCACGGCGGGCGCTGGAAGGAGGAGTCGAAGTCGGGCGGTTGGATCCATGGCGCTCGCCAGACTGCATGACATCAGACACGCAGGCGAACGGACAAGCTAGCCTGCTTGCTTGAAGAATTGAATATCTCGAGCATTGACCAGCCGACGGTCGTCGTGGTGTTTAGATGATATGAAGTGAAGTGAAGACAGGGTGTTGCAGCCGGGGCGCGTCGCACAAAGCAAGGGCCGCCGACAAGCTCAACTGGCAGGCTCGGATCCAAACTTGCCCGCGGAAAGGGACGAATGCAATGACTGATCAAAATGCAATTTCGGATCTTGGGAAGCCAAAATTGCCAGAGTAAGCTGACAGCCAGGACGACAGACGGACAGACAGGCGCCGGATTCTGCCTAAACTCCAGAAATCTTGCCCACGATTGTACAACGCCCGTCATGCCAGCTGGTCCCTGACGAAAAATATAGGACTTCGATTGCAACATTGCAATTGATCGAATGGTTGTGCAGAAAAGCCTCAGCGCGGGCACGCCATAGTCACCCCAGCGGCAGTCGCCCACAGCAAGATTGCTTATACCTGTCTTCCGGATTCCGGGTGGCGCTCACGGACTTATCATGCTTATATCGCTGGTCTGATAATGCACTCACGCAAGGGCAACCTTATCGCAGGCAGCACCGTTACCATGTCATCGTTAAGCACAGGGAAAACAATCATTATCATATCACATATCATATTATATATCATATTCAGTATAACGGACAAAAGGAGAGATATCATGTCAGCAAACGATAGAATATAACCAGCATCATCAACCCATGCTGATCTTCGCCTTGCTGAAGTCCATCTCTGGATGCTGCGCCTGGAACTTCTTCAGCATATCCATCTTCTTCTGCTCCTCGCTCGTCGGCAGGCCCATCTCCTTCTGCCGCTGGTCGTACATCATCTTTTCGACCATCCCGCGCGTCTCGCCGTCCAGGTCGCTCAGCTTGCTGTTCTCCGGCTGGATCTTGGACACGTCGATCTTCGGGTGGTGGGTGAGGACGTGGGGCCACCACTCGAGCTTGTTCTGCTTCTCCAGGTGGATTTCGATGATTTTCTGATCCGCGAGCGACCAGGTGCTCTCGTCCAGCGCGATCGGTTTGAACAGTGTGCCCTGCCATCAGATACCCATCAGTATCTCTTATCAATGCATAGAATGCAGGCGGCATAACAGCTGTAGTGTATCGTAGACTGTAGAAATTATGCGGAGACCCACCTCCATTATCGCCTCTTGGCCTTTGAGCGCAACCTTGACAGAGGTCAACTTGATGTCGACGATCAGATCCCGTCCCCTCGTGCCAGGCGGCACGGGCACCGTGATGTCGACTTCACCGATCGTCTGCGTCCATTTATACGGCAGGGCAGCCTGTTCAGCCTCCTCCTTCTCCTTCAGCGCCTTGAGCTCCTCGGGCGTCGGATCCGGCGGTGCCGTCGACGTCGACATTATCTCTGGTAGTTTGTGGGGTCGTTAGGTCGTTGTCGAGACGCTGTGTGACCAGTATCGATGGCTTGTGTAGATTTGATGATTGTGGGATGGTCCGGTGTTTAGCGCGGGGTATATCAGGATCTCATCGAAAGCGTCGCGTGCAGAGAAGCGTCGAGAACACGCGACAACGCAAAATCTACCCCGCGGCACACCCCGCCATCTTATGTAACATCACAACCAACCAACCTCGGCCCGTCGATGCATCCACATCATTGTCGTCATTCTACTCCCCGTTCACACCTTCGATACCGCCAGATACTGTACAATTGACCGAAAATACCACCATCCTGTACAGCATACTCTATCATAATGACGGACTCTTCGAATGCTCGCTTCAACTCTGAGGCAGAGACCTGGGACCTCAATCCGGACGTGCAGGCTTCCACGAAATCCGCGCTGGCCTGTCTGCTGGAACGGGTGCCGTCGCTGTCGCCTGACAATCCGTCAAGTATGTATTCTATCCCTTACATGTTTTATACACGTCGTCGCTTATGGCAATCGAAAATCATGAGGGAGACGATATACGACCTGCCGTGCGTTCTAGTTTACGAGACCACATACAACTGTATTGTCTTCATACAATGCATCTAAGAACACCAGTCTGTTCAATATCAACCATAATGCGCCTGGCATCAAAACTACCATCAACCTGCAATTGATATCCTTCATATAGAACGTCCATATAATATCTACATCCAAACAGTAGATATTCATAAATAAGTACTGACATAGAAATAGAACCCACAATCCTAGACCTCGGCGCGGGCACCGGCCTCCTCTCCCTCGCACTATCCCCCCACGCCTCCTCCATCCTCTCCGTCGACCCCTCCGCCGGCATGATCTCCGCCCTCACCACAAAGCTCACAGCACCCACCGCCCCCCGCAACATAACTCCCCTCCACGCCCTCCTCTCCTCCGCCGACGACCCGGTCCTCCCACCTGGGCAGCAGCGCTTCGACCTCATAGTCTCAAACCTCGTCCTCCACCACGTCGCCGACCTGCGAGCCTTCATAAAACTAACATACGACCTGTTACAGCCCGGCGGGCTAATCGCGCTAACGGACTTTGAGAACACCGGTCCCGAAGCGCGCAAGTTCCATCCGGAAGATAAGATTCCCGGCGTCGAGCGGCATGGGATACTGAGAAGTGAGATGGAAAAGTTGCTGGAGGATGCGGGGTTTGTGGAGCGTAGTGTCGACGTTGGTTGGGTTATGCGGAAGCAGGTCGAGAAGTATCCTGGAGAATGGGGTGCCGGCAAGCCGGTGCTGAAGGACGGCGAGGAGGCGGCGGAGATGGATTTCAACTTTTTGATAATCATGGGCCGCAAGCCGGCTGCTTGAGCATAGGCCCATGTCTGCTGGTGTGTGTATCAATATCGTCGCCCACCTGAGCCAGGTTTGTATAATACAGCTGTATTCATATCGATACCATACATGCGACGATATGTATATCTCAATGCAGATACCCGTTTGCTGTACTAGTCATATATACGTATGTAGAGCTGCACGAGTCGGCGGTCAAAATTCGACACATCGTAATCAGGCTAATCACTACGCTCGCAGCTGTATATACACGAGTGCATTATGCACTGCAGAGATTCACGTCCTCCGTGCATGGGATAACGATATAGGGTAATACATATGTACAGGATGCCATATTAACTGCACGCCGACGAATACCCTGCAGATGGTCAGATCATATCACATCTCCGTCATAGATATCGATACGGCGCACATGCAGAATATCCGCGCGGATAAACGCGAGAAGGGTGCTACGGACTGTTTCGTAGCTTGCACAGATTGAATTCAATCGATCTTAGAAACACAGTCTCAACGTTACAACTCTGCATTATATATACGTGCCTCCGGCGGGCCCTCCAACCCAAGCTGCGATCTGGACGACCATATATATACCGTATACGCGTATACATCGTGTGTATATATTCACAACAGTACGTATACCCGGCTAGGTACAAATGCGAGCTGTAACAGTCAACATTTAAGCTGAGGTAATAGGCTGTATAAAAGCAGAGTAGATTGTCCACATGTATATTACACGATATCTCAGTATATGCTCCACAAATGCAACAAACCAGCTCTCACAACATCGCCATGCATCGCAAACAGAATTAAATGATATGATATCGATATTTAGATCAGTCAAAGAATCCTACAAAAGAAACCACAAAAAACACATCTTACTACAAATGATATTTGATATAAAAAATGGAGGTAAATGTTGATAGACAAATGAAATGTAACCGATGTTTAAGCACTCTATGCATATATGCAACAACCCTCAACCACGAAACAAAAAAAATAAAAAAGAAGCGTAGTATCAATCAATCGCCAACACCTCGAAATGAACGAACGTATGCGCCGTTTCAACAGCCAATACTTCCCCAACAACCCCAAAAACAGAGGATACTCAAATGCAGCAATTACATTACCAATAAGCCACGACAATGAATGAATGTATAAGTAAGCCAGCTGCAACTCAAGTTAACGAGTAAGTCCAGCTGCTCTTTTCAAAATAAAGAATGAATACCGCAGCATCAACAGACACCGGCAGCCAACAAAAGAAAGTAAGGAAGAAAAGAACAAGGGTATAGGAAATGCGAATGCGAATGCAATAGTAGCAACAAAAAACAATCCCCAACGCCGAAAGAAAATGATCGAATTTTCTGTTGTCATAAACGTGAACTAAAACCAGTAATTCTAAAAACCGACCCAGAATCGAAACTCTCACTCACACTCTCGGATACGTCCGTAGGTATGTAGGTACGTAGGTAAGGTGTTACTTCGGCGCGCTGACTTTACTCGCAGCGGTGCCCTCGCTCTTCACGCTCTCGTCGTCGCCGGCTTCCTGCTCGGCGCGGCGCGCGCGCGCGCCTTCCTTCAACTTCTCCCAGCGGTCGCGGTACTTGCCGACCACGGTCTTCAGCTTGTCGTTCTCCTTCAGTATCTTGCTTTCGTGCTGCCGCAGCCGCGCGATCTCCGCCTGCAGCTCCTCCATTGTCGGTGCGTCGGACAACACCGACGGCGCCGGGGACAGTGCGCGCGGCTTCGACGTGGAGGACGGGGGCAGCGGTGATGCGCCGCGGTTTTTGTCGGCAGCGGGACCCGGTGACCGCGCGCGGGGCTTCGCGTCGTCAAAATCGCGGGGGAAGCCGCTGCTGAATCGCGGCGTCTTGGGCGGCTCGAACTCGTCGGCGGCGCCACGGCCGGGTAACGTGAGGGTTCGCGGCGCCAGTCTCGGCGTCGAGGGCAGCTCAAAGTCCGTCTGCCGGTCAGGCAGCGTGAGGACCTGCGTTTCGGTTCTTCCCGCCGACTTCAGCGGGAGGTCGCGCAGCCGTCCGAGGGTTTTGGATTTGCCGAAGCCGCCGCGCTCCTGCTCGCCGTCAGCGGTGGGGCTGGCGTGGCTGGTCTCTTTCAGGACCTGCAGGCTCTCGCGCATCTTGGCGGCGTTGACCTTGGCGCTCGTCTCCCACGCGTGCAGCTTGTGCGCCATCATGTCCGTCAGCTGCTTCAGCTGGGCGTTTTCCAGCTCCAGCTCTTCCCGTGTCTTGTTGCTGACGGCGTTTCCACCGGCTTGGGGTCCCGCGGCGGGTGTACCTGCCGCTGCTACGTCGGCTTTATCGGCGGCAGCGGACGGCTGCTGGTTGCGCGTCAGGATGCCGGCGTAGGACATTGTCCCGCCGGTCGTCGGCACGACGTAGAAGCTCTCCGTGGCGCCCTTTTCGGCTACGGCTTTGCGCAACGTCGGGTCCATGCTCGACAGATCGCCGTCCAGAGGGAGGCCTGCAAAGGCGAGCGGGTTCCCGACGGCGTCAATGTACTCTTCAAACTGGCTGTAGAATTTCGTGAACGCATCGTCCTTCGGCGGCGCGGGACTCGTGCTCCTGGCTGTCGAGGAATCGTATTCCTGCACCGCCGGGCGGATGGGCCCTTCGCTCGCCGACTGGTTGCCCCTGAACGACTCGAACGGCAGGGCCTCCCGCGGGCCGACGACGGGGCTGGTGGCGCCGGCGGACTTTCTCCTCTCCTTCTTCGTCTTTGGCGGGGCGCCCAGCAGCACCGGGCTGGTGCCTCGGACCGTGCCGCCGGCGCTGCTGGCGCGATTGCCCGGCTCCGGCTCGCGAACCTGCAGGAAGTTCCTGTCGGTAGTGGTGGCGGCGGTAGCTGGACTCCGGCCTCTAACCGGGGAGCGGATGCCGCGAGCGTTTGCGAGTTCGTTCGCGAGAGCGAAGGGATTGGGGGAGGGTAGGACGGGCCCGTCCCGCATGGAGGTGTAGGTGAGGGTCTGGGTGGTGATGTTGGTGGGCGAGGGGAGGGGCATTGGCGGCGGCGCAACCTTCCTGGTGCCGGACGGGTGGGTCGGGTTGTCCGAGGTGTTCGGGGTGGTTGGCGTCGACGGCTGGAAGAACATTTTCGGTTTCTCCATCTGGGGCGAGTCCGGCTTGACGGTGTCAGGCCCGAAGAGAGGCGGCGGCCGATGTTTGGGGGAGGTGGGTGGGGAGAAGGTGGTAGCGGTAGCGGTGGTGGTGACGGGCTTGGCCATTGCGGTGTCCTTGGAGGAGAAGGAAGTCTGGTTGGGTGGAGGAGTTGGCGGAGTCTGAACTGTCGACGCCAGCAGTCGAGACGAAAGGTCTCTGTGGTGCTGTTGAAGTAGCGCGAGCGTGCGTAAGGCCTGGCGGATTGGTTTCAAAAGATGATATCGGGGAAATGTTAGCGTGTTTCAAGTGTGAAGCCTCATTGGTGAAGCAAATTTAAAAAGCGATATTAAAGTGCACATGTGCTAACCAGCTTGTTCACGCTGTCGCGGAGGGACACGAAATTGCTATGAGCGATAAGGAGGGAGGAGGAGCCCGAATAAGGGGCAGCAGGATTAGACTACACAAGAAAGATTAAAAGAGGATCAAGACGTTTCTTCTTCCGCTGCAGGCAGACGGACGGCAGGAGCTAGCGAGATTATATGACGAGCGCTGGCAGCGGAGGGAGCTGAAATCCGAGCGGCGGTTCGAAAAGCGAGACGAGGCGGGAGGGTCTTTTTATTCGGCGGGCCCCTCCATTTCCCTCCCTCGTCAAGCCACCGGGCCAGCCAGCCGCGAGACATGATGATGAGATGTTGCAGACGACGGAATATGCAGAAGCGGTGGAAATGCAGTTGGAAACGGGCGTGGAAATGGACATGTGCCATGGGGATTTGAGAATGCAGAAGCGCAGACGAGGGTGAAACGGGCAAATATGCAGGAGATGGGGAGCAGCAGCACAGCATCAGCAGCAGCAGCAGCAGCGACTAACCTCGGGGTCCTGGGTCTCCTTCTCGGCCTTTCCGAACTCGTCGGCGGCGTCCTTGTGTTCTTGGGATGCGAGCTTGAAGTTGTGGAGGGTCTGCTGGTGGGTGGCTTTCGAGGCGTGTGCGTGGGCCTGTAGTAGTACGAAGAGTAGTTAGCAAGATGTACAGCAAGATCTCATGATGGCAGAGGCGATACAAGGCGATGCGAAGTGGTGCAGGTCGGTGGAGATGTGTAGTCGTAGTAGTATGACTTCCACTACTACTGTATGTATGGATAGGCATGCCGGAGCGGGGAGGTACGTACACGTGTGAGAGGTGCAGCTTCCATGGCGCAGTGCAATTCTCAGCAGAGCCGACGATGGTATGTTCGTTTGAGTTCCGCGCTCCCTAGTTCATATCCAGCCCGGCGGGCGAGAGCGATGCGGTAGTGGTAACGGCGATGGTAGGATATCTAGGCCGGCGAGAAATCTACTCGATTCCTGGGGACGATGACGGTTGTGGTGTCGATGGAGTCGATGGAGTCGTCGGTGGTGGTGGTGGTGGTGGTGGTACTTAATATGCGAGATAAATTGTATGTAGCTCGATCCAGCGAGCCTGCGGTAGCCGGCAGTCTTGGTCAGACCAGAAGAACGGAAACGTCGCAGAAGAGAAGATAGAAAGAGGAAAACTGGAACGGGCAAGACGGAACGAATAGAGAGAAATGGAAAAAGACGGCAGATGAAAGTATTCCCGTCGAGGGCAGCGAGAGTTTAAATGAAAGCGCCCGAGCGAGTGCTTGCAGTACTTGCAGTGCTTGCAGTGCTTGCAGTCAGTGCAGGCGGTCTGACAGCAGCAGGCAGCCCGCCAATTGCGCAACAGAAGCGAGGGCTAATTTCATTTAGCTGCGCGATGGCGTTGCCTGGCCGCACGTCCCAGCAAACCAACCAGCTGAGCGGATAATATATCTCTACGATGAAAACGACGATGATACTATAACCGGACGCGCTGAAAGGAGGCAAAAGCGAGAGATGCAGAAAAGACGCGGAGGGGATATTCAAATTCGAGGGGAAGAGAGGGAGAGCGGTGGTGTTATTTAATATACGGATCGATCAGGTATTATAAATCTCGACATCTCCGACGCAGGGCCTTGGATTCAATTCAGGTCGGCCGGACTCGTCCAGGATCGTCTTCCCGGCTGCTTGCTTGCCCTCTTCAGCCCGCCTGTTGTATGCTTGTCCGTATGCATGCATGCATGCTAGCAGGCAGGCTGCATGAATGGATGGAGGGAAAGAAAGGAGAGCAGCCAGCGGATGACACCCGACCCGTCCGGCGCCTGCAAGGAACCAACCAACGACGTGACTGGCTGCCTTCTCTCAGACTGAATGAATCCGCCGAGACAGCAGAAACAACGGTGCTTTCTTCTTCTATCATCCATGTCATCTCCAGCTGGATTTCTTTGAATCCGGATATCGGGGCGATGCATGGTTTGCAAACAGGCCAACAGTGTTTGTACGGTTGGAGGCGTGCGAACAAGTGTGTATATCCGCTGCGGCGTTTCGAATTCAAGATTCCATTGAGGGTTTCGTCGACGCCGTTTCAACCTTGTGAAAGATGTATTGGAGATGTGTATGAATGAATGGGGTACGATCCAACGCTCGCCAGCTAACTAGTATACTAGTAGCTGTGGATGCAGTTAACATGCTACGCTCCACTCACTCACCTTGGTAGTATAATATAACGGTATACGTATATCTATTCGATCGCTCGGAGTATAGTAGTAGATGTTGGATGCAATATGAAGTATCGAATGTTAGAATATATATAACGTTGGTCGGACGGTTTGATCTGGTCTGGAATATCGATGTTTAAAGTAATGTTGGAGGGCGAACAGATATCATGTCTATATTGGTATAACGTTCAGATCGTGATTGGAATATAAATATATCGGTCTAGTAGATAATAGATTGGTGGATGCGAAACGGCGGGTCGCGCACGGGGCCTGAAGGGTCCCGAGTATATATATTATATTATACAAGTGCAGTAGACCGTCTGTCCAAGCTGGCCTGTTGGAGCACTCGTGAATCACAGCTATGAAACCGCCGAGAGGCTGGTACCTGCCTTCCTGCCGCTGCACCTCTCAGCAGAGCAGAGAAAAACTCGACGGCTAGCTAAGCGCCTGGACTAGAGCACGAGCAGGAGGTCACTACAAGCAAGTAAGTAGGTGCTGTAGGTCAGTATACTAGTAGCTAGTATACCTGGGGCAGGGTAGCTGGCCATAGCAACGAGATGCATTCAACGTTCCGAAGACCGTCGTTCGAAGAGCCTTTTCGCATCCCTCATACATCCATACTACCTCCTACATGCTAGGTACTTGCATACACCATGTAGGTACAGACAGACAGATATGCTGAAGATGAGCAGTGTACCCAGCAAGTGGGGCAGCTGTGCATCTGCATGCATACGATGCAGGCACTTACTTTTCCGCAAACACTGAGGTCTGATTCTGATTCCTACGTCCAGGCGGGAATACTACTGGTATACTACAAGTATCTCACCCCACAGCACCTCCAGCACCTCCATCGCAGCCAGCTCTTGAATCCAGAGTAACTCCAGCATCGGCTGCAGTGCAGTGCGGTGCAGTGTCTGACGCGGGATGTCTTGCAGAACCAATCTGCACACAATCGAACATCCCCCCAGAACAATGAACCGTCCCGAGAAACCCTGACAGCCAGCCATCTTGACCTCCCATTCGCCGCCAGCAATCTCAGCTACTAAAACTACGAGTGAGACGAAAATACTACCCTATTCATCACCTCGATTGTCGTCGTCCGCTCGTGGGGAAATTAGCTGGGCGGGCGAAGTCTGGAGCGCCCGCCAGCCAATCGATTCGGGGGGCCCGGCGGCAAGAAAACTCGAACCCCAGCTGCATCCAGTCGCAGACTGACTGAGACCGCAGTTCGAGTTCCCAGTTCTTCGCTGTTAGTGTCCGTCTGCAAGGCTGGGTGCTGGCCAATCAGCGGCGTGGACAAGCGCTGGGCAAACGGTGCGCCATCCGTGGCGTGAACACGAGTAGCATACAAATTCTGCGTCGGTACGGAGTGGCAGGAATATGATAACCTTGGCTGGATGGGTTAGATGGAGTCACTGGCTTCAGAATTTTATCCGTCGGCCACGTACGTAGTACGTCTTAGACTGTCCGTTGTGATTTAGTGTCTGCTAGTATACTGCGCATGCTAGTACCTGGATCCTGGATGCATGGAATCAATTATAATGGGTAATGGGAACAACACGATGCCCAAGATGGCCGCAAGATATAGCATAGTATATATACGGATTCGAATACTCCGGCGCATGGGAATCGGTGAATCGGTGCCTCGACGCATCTCGGACAAGCACCATCATATTCACGATCTGATCATACTATCCTGTCCTATCCCATACATCCTGTGCACTCTGAAGTGGATGGATATGCATGTAGGCGCAGGCTGCAATGGCCCGCAGGCGAGAGGATGGAACATCACTCGAACAACAGAAGTGCTGGAATTCAAAGCATGCTAGAAAGTAGTTAATGCCGCTGATCAGGCGATTGAGCAAGTAAGTGCGACTGCGATCGAATGTTCGCGAAATTTATGGTTATCGAAAATATGATTGTGATATCGCTGCGGGCGGCTGGTGATCGAATATCGGGCGGGCGGCCATGCGCTGATATCATATCAATGAACTTAAGTAAGTAGTAAGTGCCAGCCACGTTGTGGCCACATGCTTGATTGGCGTGATATTCATGTCGATTCTATTTTCGTCCAGATGAGGTCATATTGATTTGGAAATTTCATTGACGAAACGACCGTGGAGGTCAATTGTAAGTCCGTATGGTCTATATATTTACGCGCCTCACGAGCGCTCGTTTTCTATATAATTGAATGTCACTCACATAAAATTCAATTCTACGCGAATATCAATCATATACATCAAGTCTATACTCACATTCTTTGGCTACGATCAGAATTCTATACTGATTCCCATTGACTGCATATTCGTGATATGAATAAATGGGCATTATATTACCTGTTGTTGGTAGTGACTAGCCGAGGTATACAGTATACGGGTATGCGGTCTCAGGCCTCGCACTGATCAATTGATTCATCGAGTCGATCTAGTTAGAAGGTGGCTGTCAATAATAAATATATTCTACGGAGTAACTAGTCTTGAATTTAATGGCTGTGCCGTGTTACGGTGGATGAAACGCGGGAAGCACTGAAAGGGCACCGTTACCCGAATTTGTCAATCCGCTGTAGCACTTAGATTGCAATATCTCCATGGCCAGACTGCGCAGCCGTGGTACTGCCATGCGGCGGGCCGGCAGTCTAGTCGGCTCCTGATTATTTACTCGTAGTATGATCAGAGGGCATCTTTAGGATTCTGGGTCCCAGGTCCATTCGTATTCGTCGACAATACTTGCTTGCGTACGCGCGTATGTATATACCAATAAACGGAGCAAGAATTGCCGGGACTCTGGTTGACGTGAGGCATATGCACGCCGGATCGCGAGCATGCAGGCTGTCTTCGTTTGACAGGCAAACTGGACTAACCGGTACAGTACCATCTACAGCACATCCTATGCATTCGTTTAGTATATATTTTGACCGTCGCATCGGTGTGAAAAGGGGCAGTTAAATCTGCGTAGGTATACATCGCACCCGCGTTCAATATGATACGTACTTATAAAGGAGAGGAATTGCCGTTCGAGGAGCGTGGCCGGCTGTAACACTCGAGGCCTGCTCCCCGATTCGTCCGCAGTCGAAACCGCCAAGAGCGGTATAGTCTATACCACCAACACCACTATTAGTCGTAGTATGCACGAGTGCATGCGGTGCATCGGCGGACCTCAGCCTGAATTCGTGCCGTGCGCTGCATGCAGCTGGAGCGAGTGCGCTACTTCTTAGCACATGTATATATACGTATACTAGTATACTGGAGTGACAGTGACAGTGACAGCGAGGTGCATTTGACGGATCGTGGCTGAGAGCATACGGACGTGTGTCTATCGTATATGCACTCATAGATGGTCGAAGGATCGGATGAGGGAATACCGTTGTTATTATAATACTTCGTGTAATCGGCAGCTGCCTGTCGCGATATAAAATAAAATACAGACGAGACGAGACATGGCTGAGGAGTATTGATACATTCAACTCTGATGGACGAGACGGGTATGCGAGATGCCTGGTACCTGTCTCACAAGGCTCCCAACTGCGCTGCCTGTGGTTGTATCTTAAGAGGTATGCTCTTATAGCATCCACGGACGTCTGTCAGCCGTGCGTCGCTGGTATTCGATTCATCCCTCACCCCTTCTTCTTCTCCCTTCCCCTCACCGACCTCATCGACACTTTCAAGTACCGTCTCCGACTCTTTTACCGTCGACATTTTCGATTCGAGTTCATTCATTTCGTATTCGCAGGTACTGCATTCACATCGTCGAGCGCCTTGCTGTTTGGACCGGCCGGACCAGCTGCTCCGGTTTGCCGAATCGGACGACCTGGAATGCATGATATCACCGCCTAGCTAGGTAGAAAGCTTGACCATCGACGGCCGACGACGACCGGCGACCCGATTCAGCTGCTGCTTTTGTCCCTGACAGATACGATACATTATCGCATCGATCGCATCGCATCGCAGCTTATCGTATCGTACCGTCCGGCTGTCATATCTAGAGCGCACCGAGTGCACGAGTGCGTCTGCAGCAGCAAACATGCCCGGCTCGACGACATCGCTCTCCTCCTCGCCACAAGTCCCCTCCATCACAACCACCGTCTCCGTCCCCGACTCCCACTCCACCACCAGCGGCTCGCCCATCTCGCGCGCCCTCTCCCGCGCGAAGAAGAAAAAGTCCTCCCAGAACCTCAGCATCTCCGACAACCAGTCCTCCCTCTCCCTCTCCTCCACCGAGAACGCCTCCGTCAAGAGCTCCACCAGCGTCATCGACAAGATCAGGAAACGGCGCGCCGAACGCAAGGAGCGCAAGGAGGCCGCGGAGAACAACGGAAGCCTCTTCTCTTCGGGGGATGGAACACCCGCCGGACCTCCTGCCTCGAAGCGGCCAAGCTCCAGCCGGCGCAACAGCGTGACCGGCAGCCTCGACAGCCTGCCCTCGACCGAAACGACCGACCATGACGGGTAAGCCAACGCTTCCCTTTTTCGCCTTTTCCCGTATCCCCTACCCGCGACTCGTCGGCATCGCGGGGCTCGACTTGCCCGTCTCGATTGGCCCCTTCTGACGGATGCGCTGCGGGGCCGTCCCTTATGGGCATCCCACCCAATCGCTGCCCTCTCTGAATTCTGTCCACAAAGGGGGGGTCTGCCTGCTGCATCCCTGGTATACTATAGATCAGGGACCCGTTTCCCGTTTCTTTTTCATCTCCAGACACCCAAAACTCAATTCATTGGACGCCCTTCAATTATATTTCTCCTACATTGTACTTATATTTGTCTTGAGATGTGGGGATCTTGCTGACAGCTTCTGGCAAATTGGCCTCTCTTCGTTCATGAGTAGGGTCGCCATCACATTCGAACCAGGACTGGTCGCGCTGGAACCTGGCTCCAAAGCTCTCGCGGCCACGCCCACCTTCCCCATCAGCATCTCGACCTCCTTCGAAGACCCATCGCTCTCCTCTCGCTCGACGCAGCTCCAGGTCACGTCGGACGGGAAGCCAGTCCGCCGATCGACCTCCCCCGCTCACTCCTCCGGCTCTCGCGACAGCTCCCCTACTCCGGGCGGAGCATCCACCCCCACCGTGGCTTCCGGCATCGTCATCGGAAACATCCTCGGCCTCAAGGGCAAGAAACGCTCCGACAGCACGAACAGCAATACATCCGGCTCGGGACCCGATGACGCCGGCGCCGGCGCCGGCGCTGCTGCTGCTATCGCTACTGCTATCGCTTCCTCCGTCCCTCGTTCCTCCCCGACGGGCACCAGCATCATCAACACCGCTATGGCCACCGATGCCGCGCTGAACCTCACTAAACCCGATACGGTCGTGACGCCTCCGACGCCTATCGAACCAGCTGTGGCGGCCTCGGCGGCTCCCAATATTATCGCCCGGCGAGCCAGGGGCAGCAGCGTCAGCAAGGTGCCCAGCAGGCTCTCGCAATCCACCTACCCTGAGGAAGGCAGCAAACCTCTGACCCCGACAATCGAAGTCCCGACACCGCAACAGACACCGACCGTTGGAACTGCTGCAGGAGGCGGCAATGCTGCGACGGGCTTCTTCAGCAACATGTTTTCAGCCGCACAAACAGCAGCTTCCCAATTGAGCAATACCATTGCAAACACGTCGCTAGCGCCGGGGGGTAAGACGAAGAAGGGGGGAGAGCCAGCGGGCAGCAGCAGCAGCATCAACACCGGCGGTCTTGCGAACGCCGGAGAAGACTCCACACCATCGCAGTCGAACACGCCGAGTAAAGTGAATCTGCTGGCCGCCGCCGACGAGAAGGACCGGAAACCTCTCGCCGTCGAAACTCTAGGTCAGGGGGAATTGAGTCTTGGCTCGCTGGGGATCACATCGCCCGCCCCTGCCGAAGCGCGCAACAGACGAAGCGTCGGAATCGAGATGCCCGAGCCCGCGCTGCTGCACGGCCTCGGCCTGACGGGGGAGAAGGACGAGGAGATTGGCCAGATACCAAAGTCCGCGGGTGGCGCGCTCCAGGACAAGTCGTTCGACACCGTCATCTACGAGAAATCCACGGGCACGCCGTCGCAGGTACCCGTCGCCGCCGAAGAGACGGAACACGCGCCCGTCGGTCGCCAGCGGTCGGATAGCGGCCGGTCGATCCTCGGCCGACATGGCAGCCGGAAGAAGCGGGATAGAGGCGCCAGCGCGGCCACGCAGGGCTCCGACACCCCCATCATCCCGATCGTGCGAACGACGACGACCTTCGCCGCGGCCAGCCACCGCCGCAACAAGGACTTCCACACGCTGTTCAAGAGCGTCCCGTCGGACGACCAGCTCATCGAAGACTACGGCTGCGCGCTGCAGAAGGAGATCCTGCTGCAAGGACGCATGTATGTGTCTAGCGGACACATCTGCTTCCACAGCAACATCTTCGGATGGGTGACCACGCTCGTCATCTCGTTCGACGAGATTGTCGCGATCGAGCGCAAGAACACGGCGCTCGTGATCCCCAATGCGATTATGATTCAGACGCTGCACGCCCGCAACGTCTTTGCATCGTTCATCAGCCGCGATTCAACATATGATTTGATCCTAGGCATTTGGCGGACGATCCATCCGAATCTGATCGATACCGTGAACGGCACGCGGCTCGGCGACGAGAAGGACGATAATATCTCGGAGGAGCCTGAGGACGAGGATGGCAGCGAGTACGGCTCGGATGAAGATTACGATAGCATTGCTGACGACTCTGAACCCGACGCTGTCCCCGCGGCGAGCGAGGCGTCCGCGATAGCCAAGTCGGTGGCGAAAAAGGCGTCGACACCAGCTGTCGGATCCGCCGCTGCTGCTGCGAACGCGGCGAACGGCAGCGCGGACGCCGGTGCCGGTGCCGCCGCCGACTTTCCCGGCCCGGCGACGCACGCGCCTACCCTCTGCGGCGACGAAACCGCGCATCTCGACCGCGCGCTGTGCGACGAGACGATCGCGGCGCCGCTGGGTAAAGTGTTCTCGGCGATGTACGGCACCGAGTCCTTCACCTTTCTCACGCGGCTGCTCACGGAGGACGTCAAGGTTGAGCAGCTGTCGATACCGAACGAGGGCAAGTTTGCGGACAGCGCGGACTACCCTGGCAAGAAGGCGCGGTCGTTCAATTACATCAAGCCGTTGAATGCGAGCATCGGCCCCCGCTCGACGAAGTGTTTGATTACGGAGGTCGTGGAGCAGGAGGACTTGGAGAAGGCTGTGACTGTTGTGACGTACACGCAGACGCCGGATGTGCCCAGCGGGAGTGTGTTTAAGGTTTTGACGAGGACGTGTTTGATGTGGGGTGATGGTGGGGGTACGCGGATCATTATGAATTGCACGGTCGAGTGGAGCGGGAAGAGCTGGATCAAGGGTATGTTTGCGTTCTATACTTCACTATGGTCTTGAAATGGTGGCTAATTGATGTGTGTGGGTAGGACCGATTGAGAAGGGCGCATCGGACGGACAGATCAGCTATACGAAAGACCTGCTGAACGCGCTGCGCCGCGAGTTCGCGAAGGGCAAGGCGGCGGCAGCGGGTAAGGGCCGGAGGAAGCGTCGCGAAGGCCGCGACGTCGGCCCTGCGACCGCCATCGACAATGCCGCACCCGCACCGGCCGCCGCGACTGCCGTGCAGAAATGGGGTGTCCTCGCGCCCGTCATGGAGCCTATCACTGCGCTCGTCGGCGAATTCGGCGCGGGCATCCTCGTCACGCTTGTGCTTGTTCTATTCGCGATGAGCGTTAGCCGCGCGATATTTGGCGATGGCGCGTACGGACGCGGGCATGGCGGGTTACGCAAGACTGAACGTGAGATACTGCAGGAGATGTGGCTGCGTGAGGAGGCCGGGCTGTGGGAGTGGCTTGAAGATCGGGCGGGCGTGGATGCTGTCCTCGGCTTCGACGAGCGGGTTAGCGCGCGGTATGGCAAGGAGGCCGGGAGGATGCGCGAGGCGATGCGGGTGCAGAGTGATGGACGGCTGGATGAGCGGATGGTTGAGCGGCAGGTGGATGAGGCTATTAGGGTTAGTGAGGAGCGGTTGGGGGTGTTGAAGCGGGTGAATGAGGAGAAGAAGATGAAGAGGCGGGGCGGCGGGTGTGGCTGTTCGAAGAGGGGTGCTGCCGGGTGTGGTTGTGCCGCCGAAGGCAAGGCGTGTACTTGTACGAAGTGCGCTTGCGGGGCGCGAGAGAGGGTGCAGGAGGCTGCGGCTGCGGTGCCGGTGCCTGGGAGGTAAAAGTTTGGTGCAGGGTTTCTTTGGTGTATGTCTGTCTGTATTTGTATGCTGGTGATTGGTTTCGTTAGGGCGTTCGATGATGCTTGGTAACCCGCAAGTGCTGGTTTGTGCATGTACGCTGGAGATCTCGAGAGCGGTTGTGCAAATGTTGGGGAAGCGATTGTTTCCTTTGTATATTATTATCTATATCATTGTTCGGCTGAAGTATATGTATCATATCATTGTATATCGTATATCGTTATTGACTTTACATAACTGTGCACGATATGAAGTGTATCGACTTGAGCTATCCATATATATACTTAAGCTTATATATACCCACCCGAACTAGGTGTGAAGTTCCGCGGGGATAATGACCCCTAGCTCTGGCGTCAGGCTTGGATAATTGAGTCTACTACGGCACTAGTGTATTAGACATACATATCCTTACAATATGGTCTATGACAACCGTTTGATCGGTATTCTCCGAAGCGTCTGGCTATGCGCTCTAACTCCAGCATGTAGACGGGTGCAAAAACAAAACAAAACAAATACAATGCGCAGACGGACAGGCAGACAACAGACAGGACCGCAGAAATGCAAGAACGGAACGCCGGAAGTGCAGCTAGCTTGTGAACGGAACGGATGGCTGATTATAAGCCCATTGTGTAGTCGTGCTCGATGCCTGGTGTTACGCTCGCCATGAACTTGAGGAAGACGACGAGATATTGGTCCACCTGTGGATAATGTTAGTGTATATGATATGGATGAAGAGTTATGAGATGGGGATGGAGGACATACGCGAATGGCCTCATCGTCGGCGTTGACGGGCTTGCCGTCGGCTCGCCCCTGCTGGTCGCTGTCCTCCTCTGTCGCCTCGGCCAGCGTCTTGCTGTAGTCGATTTCCTCCCACTCGCGCTCCTCCTTGCTCTCCGCGCTGGCACCTGCTGCAGCGCTGCTCTCAGCCTCGGCTTCGCGCCGCTTCTTGGCCTTTGCGGCGGCGTTTGCGCGGTCGAGGAGCAGGCGCATGACGGAGGCGTGCTTGCATGGGTGCACCGAGGGCATTTTGAGGTTGCCGTCTAGGAAGGGGAATTCCTCGATGGTGACGGTCTTGTCCTGGTAGTCGCCGACGATGTCTTGCATCATTTCGGCGTGGGTGAGGGGTGTGGCGGTGGCGCCGTGCTGGCCCGTGAGGAAGAGGCGTGGGGTCGAGTACCAGGTGGAGTAGGTGATGTAGAGGGTGTACGTCCGGAGTGGTCTACCACGAGGACTACACGTTAGCATGCCGAGCTGGAACGAATCAGTATGGGATCTTAGGACAGGATAACACACGTCTTTGTGTTGTCGCTGTCCCGGATGATGGCTTCCGAGTCGTCTTCCTCGTCCTCCATGTCGCCTATGCTCTCTGTGTCGTCTGCGGCTTCCTCCTCGACGCGGCCCTTGTCGTCGACGGTGCGGACATCCTTGGCGGTGGACGCGCCCTCCTCCTCGGTCTTGGTGACGCCCGTGCTCAGCCAGCCTTCGTTGTCCTCGCCCTCGACGTCTGTCTCGTTCTCGACGACGCGGTCGTTCAGACCGGCCTCGCCGGCGAAATTGTCATCGAGGCGGCGGTGGCAGGGGACGCCTTTTGTGACGAGGAACTGCTTGTCGAGCGGTAGGTAGGACTTGGACTTGCCGGGGGAGGCGGCGGACCAGGACCAGGTGGGGAATTTATAGACGAGGTAGTCGCCGGCCGAGATGAATTCCTCGGGGGTCAGCTTGCCGGAGGTGAGGAAGGTGGAGGTGTGGGTTGGTGGGGTGATGCGGTCGCGGAGGTCTGAGAAGATGGAGCGGACGGTGGCTGCCATCGCGGGGTAGTCGATGAGGCGGGGTCGAGAAAGCCAGGCGGAGGGTCGTTTGTATTGTAGTCAGACTGGTATCTAGCGGTTGAGAGTTGTGGAGGATGTGGTGTCGATGATTTGTAGATGGGTATCGAGGGTATCTGAGCTGTGAAAGAAGGGACGGATGGAGGTGTCCTGTGCTGTGGGGGGTGACGGAGCTGGCTGGGAGCTGGGAGCAGCCACGTGATTGGTCAGCAGCAGGATCCACGCGCAGCAGAGTCACGCTGTGTTGAACGTGTTGTGTTTGTCGCCTGTGTTGGAACAGGCAACACGATACCCTCGGAACAACTCGAGTTTGGCTGTCCGCGGCGTTTGTCCGGCGGGGCGTGTTGCGTTGCGCGCGGCGGCCAAACGCAAACGCAAACGCGCCGGCGAATCACACGACTGGCTGGCGGGAACCCATCGCCCTCATCCAATCCACCCTTCCCGTCCTTCCTCCCGTCCGTCGACAACTTTCCCATCAACCATCACCACCCGCCATCACCACACCGCTTTCCCGCATCGACTTGACCGTCGCCTGCCGATAGATACTCCCCCTATCGCAAGCTCTCTTCTTTCTCGGCGCTGCTGCTGCACGCCTTCTCGCTCCCGCACGCTAGCATCTTTGTTTACGCTCCCGCTCTTTCGTCATCGCCTTTGCTACTTTTTTGCGTGCTTCCCGCAGCACGTTTTCGCTTCTCTCTCTCTCTGCTCATTGACGCCGCGGAATCCACCCCTTCCGCCGCTCTCATACGATAGCGCTCTAACGATATCCTACTTGTTTGGTTCGTCGGCCTCCTCATCTCATCTCAATCACTCAATCCAGTTCCATTCCGCTTCGTCGTCGTCCACGGCTGCTCTCTCCGGAAACATGTGGCTGACGACCTGGTTCTCTCATCCTGCAGTCTCTCCCTTCTTCCCCTGGTCCAGCACCATCATCACTACTACAGGCTCTCCTGCTGGCTTCTGTTCTTCACGCTCTTTCTCGTCCAGCGGCTCCAATTTTCGCATGCATCAACTGACGG
This sequence comes from Orbilia brochopaga, assembly GCA_036872635.1. NCBI lineage: Eukaryota > Fungi > Ascomycota > Orbiliomycetes > Orbiliales > Orbiliaceae > Orbilia > Orbilia brochopaga. Next base: position 332,283 of record JAVHNQ010000011.1, on the reverse strand, counting down.
TCTGCGACCTCAATCTTCTTTCGGTCCCTCGGAATGACTCTGTAGACTTCTGCTCCACTTTCCATTGTCCCTTTAATGCCCGTCCGCTGAGACGCCATACAACTCCCCGAGGTTTCCAAGGCACCGTCGCGAGCGACGAACGACAAAAACGGACTTCTCAACTTGCCCGGGTAACGCAAGCATCACGCATACATACGATACAGCTCGCAATTAATCGATAATATTCTCCCCACCATGCCTCCTGGCGGTGGAAAGCGAAAGCGGGGCCACGTCGGTGATTATTATCAATCTTCGCCGGGCCACGATAGGCGACCGCCTCCGCCGAGAGACCAGGACCAACAAAATCAGAACCGACGTATGCAGTCGAGCAATCGCGGCGGCCGAGGAGGCTCCACTTACAGCGATCGAGGAGGCTCCGGACGACATCAGCAATCGAGACCCGGGTCATCGCAATCGAATGCGCAATCTCCTCGCAGCAATTCGAACCAAAACTATCAGTTTCAAGCTCCACCAACACCGACTCCCGCTCCTCCCAGGATGACGGCTCCTTCCCCGGTCCTGGCGGCGGCACCAATTGCGCCACCTACACCATCGGTTCCGGAGATCAACAGCTCTGCGGGTAGCCACAGATTATGGGAGCACATCACTCCTGCGCGTCTGGAATCCTGGTCCACCAATGGCCAAGCTGACGTCGTGGCTGAAATTGTTACACAAGCCGCGACAGGTAACTATATTGACACGATGGTGGTCATCCAGGAAGTTATTCAAGCCGGCCTTGATGGCAGGATTGCTCCTCAGCTCGCTACCAATGTGTTCATTGACTCCATCAAATCTAACAGAGCGGCCTTCAACGATGATCTTGAGGACACAACAGCTCTCAAAATCCCCGACCTTCTCCTTGACACCTTCCCGCTCTTCGAATGCACAAACAATCTCACAGCAATGGTTGCCCCTCTCATTCCAGACTACATATCGAGAGGCGAGGCGCGACTGCAGCTCCAGGATAATCTCCTGGTCGCACTCAATCTCGTCAGTGGCGCCTTCAAAAGTCGACAGGTCAAAGTACAGACAAACATGCTTTACCGTGTGCAGAAATACAACTTGTCACGTGAGGAATCTGAGGGCTTCTCGAAGCTCATCACGGAAGTCTTCATGGCCGGATACAGCGCTGGACCATTGGAGCGGGTTGGCGAGACGCTCGACAACGTCAGGTCTCTAATAGGATGTTTCGACCTGGACCCGAATCGCGTTCTCGACATCATCTTGGATGTGTTTGCTAACGGCGTGGTCGCCAATTATCGCTTCTTTATTCAACTGCTGAAAGAGAGCGAATGGTGGCCAAAGAACACGGCTTTGCCGGAGGACAATCCTCTATTCAAGGATGATGATTTCTTCGATCGTCTTGAACGAGATGGTTTTAAAGCTTTGGTACAGGACAAGGACGGCGTCGACTTACTTACACGACGTGGGGGCAACAAAGTCGCCGCACAGCTTATCGGATTCAAGTTCAAGTTTTACACGATGAACGGCCTCGACCTGGACAGCACTTCGAATCAGCTTCCCGACAATCTCGTCGCGATGACAGCCATTCTTCTGAAGATTGGCTTCATCTCTTTCATGGACTTGTATCCTCACCTGGCTCCCGACGACGACACGATGAATCAGGACTTTGCTGCGTGGAAAAAAGAGAATGATTCGAAGGGCCGAGGTGGTGCCATGAACGCTTTGATGATGGCAAGCGTCCTTCCTGATGATACCGTACCTCCCCCGAGACCTGGTCAGGGACCTGCGCCGGCGGAGACGACGAGTAAGCCAGTGGAAGAGGCGAAACCTGAGGAACCAGAGGAGCCCGCGCAAAAACCGAAGAACCAAAAGTTGCTGCTTCTGAAAGCGCTGCTTGCAGCTGGCTCTCTCCCTGAGGCGCTTTTCTTGCTCGGGCTGTATCCCAAGATCGCATATCCTCATCCTGAAGTCGCAGAGAACCTTCACCGCATCTTGCATCACTGCATTGACGACGTTTACCGACCACTTCAACCAGCTCAGGACCATGATGTTGGTGCTAAGCGCATCATCTCTAGCGATCCGGCTCTCAAGGCAGCAGCGGCACCCCGTCAACCTTTGGTTCCGGCACCACCGATCAAAGTCACAAAGTACCTTTTGCCTTTCTATCCTGCAAAGGACGGAGATCCAAACCGGGAGTATAGGTACTTCTGGGACCCTGAGTGGACTGTCGATCTCCCTATCTGCAGAACGGAAAGAGATGTCCGCGCGCTGTGTCTGCCCCTCATCAAGGGATTCTCTGGCACCAGACTTGCTAACGACGCGAAACTCATGTCAAAATTGATTCGTATCGGCATGGCTGCTGTGAGGGAGCATGGCCCCAAATCGACTGTTGGAAAAGGCTGGGCCGACGTTATTCGTGTTCTGCTACTCCCCGCCTTGTCCGTTTCTGGCTCCAATTCGTCCATCGGAAACGAGATCTTCCATCTCATGGAGCTGTTCCCACTTGAGGCCCGCTTCGACATGTACGGCTTCTGGGTTACGACAGCACCTCGAATCTTCCCTGAAGTCAAATCGAAGAGTCTGGAAACGACCAAAGAGACGAAAAATCTTCTCAAACGCCTTTCGACTGCCAATGTCCGAGACATGGCCAGGAAAATCTCCAAGATCAGTTACAGCAATCCGGTGACCGTATTCACTGTGATAATATCACAGATTGAATCCTACGATAACCTGATTGAGTGCGTCGTCGACTCGGCCCGACACTTTTCAAGGATGGGCTTTGATGCATTCACGTACTCGATACTGGTCAAGATGAGCGAGGACAGAGGGCGGATGCAACAGGACGGCCTGTTGGTTAGCAAATGGCTACAAGGTATGTTTCCTAAATTCTCCCCGTTCCTTGTTATACTTAACTAATATGAATATAGCCCTTGCGACTTTCTGTGGCCGACTGTATAAACGATACCCTGAACTAGATCCGCATCCGATCCTCACGTATATCGTCAAGAAGTTGAAGCTTAAGAACTCTTCCGACCTCATTGTTCTACAAGAGATGATCAAGTCGATGGCCGGCATTGTAGGAGAGTCCAACCTCAGCGACGTCCAGATCATGGGGCTTTACGGAAGTGAAAACCTGAGAGCCAAGATTCTAGCCCAACTCGGCGACAAGCGCTATTCCAGCCGGGATTCAGCGAAACGATTGGCTTCAGCACTCGTGGACCATGGACTTGCTGGTGAGCTCCTCGTGCTGCTCGCTCAAGAACGAAAGATGTGCATGTTCCGAAAGGACGTCGAAAATGCTCCAATCAAGGTCGTCGGAAACATGTACGATGAGATCAATTCGGTCATCAACATGTATATGGACATGTTGAACTATACCCTCGACTTTGATCAGTGGTCGAAATCCGTGCCGACGGTGGACAAATTTATTCTGGACTACCAGGTCGAGCCGCAGATTGCCTGGTTCTTCTGCCGAGCTCATGTGCGCGAACTTTTGAAGAGGGAGGGGATGCTCTTCCCGGACGACGACAAGAAGGGATCCACTCTCGGGGGCTCGCAGTCTTCGCAGAAGAAAGAGATAACACACGACACCAAATCCAAGGTCGAGAAAACCGTGGACGCAGATGGCGAAGTCGTTATGGCGGACGCGAACGCCGAAGCAACTGAGCAGTCTAAGGACGATGATGTTGCAATGGCTGACAACGCTACTCCCTCTGCTGAAGAAGCAAAGAACTCCCCGTTCTCGCCACTCATGCTCGATCTTATGGAACGCCTTCGTCCTTCTATGCCGGATGACGTCTGGACAAAAATCAGTCTCTCATTTTACACCACATTTTGGCAGCTTTCGATCTATGAGCTTCATTGTCCGATAACGCCGTACGATGAAGAAATCAAACTGCTGAATAATGAGCTTGTCCGTGTCATCCCCGATAAGAACATGTCGGCTCACAGCCGCAAGCGGGAGAGCGACCGTCTCAGGAACCAAGCCGATCGCCTTTCTCAGGACATGAAACTGCAAATAAGGCTGCAGATGAGCACTGTCAAACGCATCAATAGAGAAAGTCAGCACTGGTTTTCTGCGGAACAATTTCATGCAACAAAGCTTCCGATTCAGATATTGCAATACTGTATCCTGCCGCGGCTTGTCCTCAGCCCGCATGATGCTAGCTTTTGTGCCAAGTTTATCAAGCGGATGCACGTTTCTGGAACGCCGAAGTTTTGGACGTTTCTCCTCTACGACACCATTTTCGAAAAACATCATCTTGAGGCTACGATTTTCATGTCGACTGAACGGGAAGTCGAGAATTATGGACGCTTCCTAGCCGAGATCATGGGCGACTTCACGACATGGCACAAGAATAAGGCTAGCTTTGAGAAGGAGTGTCATGGAAGGGGCAACCTGCCTGGTTTCGCGAAGACCTGGGGTGGCAACTTGCTCGATTATGAGGACTTCCGCCGGGTTCTGTACAAGTGGCACAAGCAGCTGCATGCCGCGTTGAAGGCTTGTCTTAACCATTCGGAGTACATGCACGTTCGCAATGCTACGATCGTGCTGAAGCATCTGAACAAGAGCTTCCCGGCAGTTGACTGGATCGGCAAGAACTTGATCGAGCGGGTTCAGCAGCTCAGTAAAACGGAGAAGCGTGAGGATCTCAAGATCACGACTACCGCATTGTTGAGTCTGTTGAAGAAGAAGGAGAAGGACTGGGTTCCTGTGCAACAATTCCAACTGGTAAGTTCACTAACACCTGACATTATATCATGATCGTGAAATTATCCTAACGAGATTCATATTGCAGTCTGTCGCGGATGCCAATGCTAAGAGCCCGGCGGTTCTACCGACGAGCACTGGTGGAACTCCTGTACCTACGACACAAGATGCCGTAGCAGCAGGCTCGACTTCATTGAATCCGTCTGCCATTCCGTTCAAACCAAACACCCCGTCTCAGTAAGTTTGAATTCTGTCCCATTTCTCGAATTCTGCTAACTGAGATTCTAGTACTGCGTCCCCGCAACAACAAATTACGGTCCATACGAAATCTAACAAGGAGGTTGAAGATGGTGAAATCGATGACCTTCCTTCGGCGAAGAGTGACGGCAAGGTTGATGCCCTGTCTAGCATCTCTGGGTTGACACCCTTGGCACCCAAAGCCGTGAAGGAGATCTCTGGACGAAGTCCTACCCCTGGTAGTCGTGCGGGAACACCTACTCGAGATTCACGCGTTAGGAGCGATAGCAGAGCTCCCCATCCTCGAGGCGGTGAACTTGCCCCGGGGCCGAGTCAAGAAGAGAAGAAAGGCAGCTCGCCGCGACCGATCGTTGAGCTCTTCCCTGCGAAAGATCAGCGAGACAATAGAGACTCACGACGTGAAGATCAGCCTCGTGGCTCTGGGCCGGCTAAGCATGAGGAGCAGCGTCGAGAGAGGGCCAATTCGCGTGTGGAACCGAAGAATGTGCTCCCGCAGCCACCGAGTAGCCTTCCTGCTAAACCGAACACACCAATGCCGCCGATGGTACGACCGAGTGCTCATCGTGCGGAGACTGATAACAACCGAGGAAGACCTGATAATCGGGATTCCAGAGGGCAAGATACACGACGACATGCCTCTCCCCGACGCGATAATCGGAACATGCCGCCTCATCAGCTGCCGGACCTCATCGACGAGCTTAATGCCAAGAACACACAGCAACAGCAGCGTGGCGGTAATCGACCGAGCGGACAGCGACCTGGATCTGACTATAGGTCGCGTTCGCCAGATCCCGGCCGTAAACGTCAGGAGACAGCTCAGGACCAACGTATTGACAATCACGGAGAGTATCCGCGTCCTCCAGCTGGCCCGCGTAACGAGGGTGGTGATCGCGGACGACAGAGTCACGGCAGGGAGTCTTTTGGAGGTGGAAACAGGCTCCAGCATGGGCCTTCAGAGCACGGTAGGCTCAACCAGGATCCCAACCACGGACGACTGAACCCCCCTGAACAGTCTGGCATTCCGAGCGGTCCACGCGGTGGAAGACAATCCGGCCCCGGTGGCTCGCAGAACAATAACTATCAAGGAAATACAAACATGAATGGACCAAGACCCGGTAGGACCAGCCTCACGCTTAACAATCGAGTTACTGGTAATAGCGGATCATCTGGACCCCCACCGCCTAGTTCCTCGCCAAATGCACCGCAAGCCAATTCTAACGCCATCCCTATCCATCCCGATCGCGCTAGAGTCTTTGGGCGAGATTCTTCCAGTTCACTTCCGCCAGTCAACACGAATGTGCCGTCTTCTGGCAGCTCTCAGCCCCATGGTCGATCTAGCTCTGGGACTTCTCCAACGGCGAACGTTCACCCTAGTCGGCTCAACGTTATCGGCCAGGCTGTAGTCGAGAACACTGCACCTTCTGGACCTAGAAACGAGCTTCCTTCGCCTACTGGGCCTGGGAATCGTGGACCACCACCTCATGGCGGCTCTCGTGACCCAAGACGTGACAGCATGGACCAGCACCACGACCGCCGAAGAGCACGAGATATGCAGAATATCCTTTCCGCTGGTGGCGGCGCCCCCTCGCCGGGTGGCAACGCAGCAGCTGACCAAGGACAACGACGACGTGGCCGGAGTAACACTCATACCCAGCCCGGACCTCCACAGTCGACTCTTCCGGCCAATCACGGTCCTAGCGGACAACCTGGCGGCGGGTCTACTGGTGGCAGCGACGATGGGCGACGGCGTGATCGTGACAGGGACAGAGAACCACGCGATAACCGAGACAATCGAGACAGAGAGCGGGATCGCGATCACAACAGAGAACGAGAGCCACGGGAGCGCGGCGAGCGAGGTGATCGAGAGCGCGACTCTCGTGAACCGCGAGACCAGCGCAAGACAAATGAACGTGGCAACGAGCGTGGAGGCGGTAACTCCAACCAGCAGGGTGGCAGCGGCCCATCTAACCGAGACGGCGGCAACCGCGATAGAGACAGGGACCGCGACCGAGAGATGAGGGATCGAGACCGCGAACGTGAGATGCGGGACCGTGACCGTGAGCGGGATAGAGACCGCGAACGCGAGCGTGATCCACGTGAGAATAACCGCGGTGGTGGCAGCGGTGGTAGTGGAGGAGGCGGCGGCGAGATGCGCGACCACAATCGGGATAATCGTGATCGAGAGCGGGAACGTAACGACCGCAATCGTGAACGAGATCCGAACCGAGGCGAATGGGACGAACGCGCACGACGTGACAATCAATCCGGCGGGAACACGAACAACAATAACAACCAAGGCGGTGGCGGCGGTAATCAACGACAGGGTGGAGGCGGCGGATCTGGCAATATGGGTCAGGGCCAGGGCTCGTCGTCGAATCCCAATAACGGGCCTGGTCCCAACCAGCATGGACAGAAGCGACCACACCGCGACGGAGGAGACAGCAGAAGCCGCGAGGACGCAAAACGCTCACGCCGAGGATAGGAATTCTCGGTTACGTCGGCGACTGACGGTCCGGCAGACGTCAATGCGGAGATCCGGCGACGACACCAGGCGTTCGAGCAGGCGAAGAAGGCACGACAACAAAACCAGAAGAACAATCCTCCGGCGACGCCCGCGAATAATGGCAAGAAGAAGCGAAAGAGTCCACCAACAGCTGGTGGCTCCTCTGGATCGGCGGGGAGTGCACCGAAGAAGGCACGAAAGCAGAATCAACACCAGAGCAACACCCCGGCGACGCCGGCGAGTGATGGCAAGAGCAAGAAACGAAAGAGCCCACCGACAGCTGGCGGCTCCTCTGGGTCCGCGGGGAGTGCACCGAAGAAAGCCAAGAAGACACCGAAGTGATCCCTTCTCTACGTTTCGTCGAATCTTCTACGTCTATATTGCAACGCCACTCCACACCTACGGTTCTGCATCAACGATGTGATGCTTGTGCATGGATGGCATTACTGTACATTCTTTCTTTTTTCTACTTTTTTTTACGTCATTACTGAGCATTGATGGATGGATGGATAAAACATACAAATGTGATGTGCATGCATGTTTGCTCTCTTTTTTAATATCTGCTTTTCACTGTCATCGATATGGGACTTTGTGTTTTCTTCTTATTGTCTTCTGTGTCAAGTCGAGGGTATATGGCGTCTTGTCTGTATTTCAGCTTTGTTTCTGTTCTTTTTTAACTATAGTCGTTTTTAGGTAGCCATATGGACATCGCCGCTTTTTCATGGATAGTGGTTCCGTTTTATCTTTTGCTTTTCTTGTTCTTTTTTTATAGCTTCACTGCATGTGGAGGATAGGTAGACAAATATATACATGGCGTTTTTACTGTGGTAATATTGTGTGTTCTCGCTTGTAGTAAATGTCCTGAGATTGGGAATTAAGCCGGTAAAGTACGGCTGTCTGCAGCTGGTACACGAGGCAAGGAATTAAGTAGATATCGATGATCATGATGGATATGTGTTTAGCATGGATATATCGCAATAATGTCGTGATCGTGCTAGCCTCGCGGCTTCACTCCTTGATCCCTCGAGCTCGTTCTCCTAGCATGCGTTCTCTCCGGTCTTCCTGCCCTGAGCTTCATTCTCTTGTCCTCTAGTACCGTGTTCTCTGACGCCGTATCCCCGAATCAACGCAGCGGTATCCTCCCATCCTTCCGGTGAATGTCCGGCTCGTTGGTCTTGCCTGCCGAGATGATCACAGAGCAAAGCAATCGGTTCCCTGACAGCTGTAACAGAATCAACTTAATTAGTAAATGCAACAAGGATGAACTGCACGATCTGCGGGGATTCAAAGCTGATCTATATCAGGTCATGTGTAGATAGGATTTTTGATGGCATACCTGCTGGTCGAGCCGCGGTGAAAAGCACGACGGCTGTTATAATTACGATTCGTGCACACTTCGAATCCTCGTCGTAGAGGCCGAGAAGCACCCGGCATAGAGGATGGCTGTCGCTACTATGGCGTTCTGGTGGAGTATCATGCACCAGAGAGCTACTCGGACTCTGGTGCACTCGCTGAAAAAATACTCCGCGAGATCGAAAGACATATTTGTAGCTGATGTATTGTGTAAGCGAGAGAAAATTAGCAGTCTATCGTGATGTATATATATGGCGTTATTGTTAATATTGTGCGAGAGTTAATTTAAGTTCAAATTCTAGGACCTAGAGCTGTGGCTCGAACACTGTATACAACAAGATATATAAACGAATCCATACATAAAATCTCAGAGCTCAATTGACGAGAAAGACGGATCCCTATCGAGGGTTTTGCGTATACTCGCACGGTGTACTATGATTCTCATCCATACAATCCTGTTAGGATGCTTCTCAAGCCTCAACCTTCTATTCTTCCGAGGAGGGGATTATAGGACTTGCTGAACCCACTCTATTCATGACTCGACAAGTCAACTAAACACCAAGTACATGTTCATAAGTAGTAACTCAGACCATGTCAGTCCTCCTTGTGAGTCTGACATATCTATATACATCTGAATGTGATAATCACGTTGGGCCTTCGGAATATGTCTGCCAAACGGAAAGATAACCAGACACAGATTGGCGCCATCCAACCTTCTACTGTCAGTGCTGGTCTGAACATTCGCTATCCCTTGCAGCTAGGGATGACAGGAAGATCGGCTGTGGGAAGATTGTGAGACCATTTGCCCACTCTCCGTAGTTGGGAAGAGCGACATTGTTTCTTTGGTGTAGTGTTGCGTTAAAATGTTACCGATGTCAATGTAGGTGATGGATATGTGGATTGGAGCACCGCCAGAGCCACATTATCCTAGTCCCAGTTCCGATGGAGGGCGGACTGAGAGCTTTGAGTGAAAGTTTTCAAGACCCATATCTATTCTCTGATAAATTGGATGCTGACCGTGAACATTGCCTGGAAGATTAGACTGTGGTGCCGTATAATTGCAACGTTGGGCGTCAGGCTGACATCTCCCATATTTGCAACATCGCTTCGCGGTGTGTTCTCGGGTTATCTCCGCTGCTCCTGCCTCCTAGTCCGCTTTCTAGGTCTGTTTCCGTAGATTTGCTTCCCAGGGACCGCGTGTTCCTTCACCCTCTTCGAGAGTTACGGTTTGCAGATGTGTCTTGGTAGACATAATACTGGAAGCGAGTTCGGTCACCCGCCTCCATGCTATAAGCACCAGTGTCATATACTCCCTGTGTAGCATCCAATACACCGTGTCCCATTCAGCTATGCAGTGCCTGCTTCGTTCATTAGAGCGATCTCGACCCAAGTATGCACATCGAACATTGTCCGTCTGTTGTCGCTCTTCAAGCAAGTTTTGTACGTGCTTGAAATTTTCGGGGTCGACTGGTAAAGATGTTCGATATATATATATATATATATAGCGTACAGGCGGCCTGTACGTTGGGTCTGCAAAGGTAGAGTATACGGTGTGATCGGCGAGATGTTCATCGTCAGGTCTTTGTTGTAACTTGCGCTGCATTTTTCGTTGCGTCGTTATGGTGTGGAACACTGCTCACAATTAGTCTCTCTTCGATTGAATTATAGGATCTCAAAATCCAAACTTTGGATATTAGAGGATGGGCACCGAGCCGTAGTTTGGAGACGCTTGTGTCCGGATGGGCTGATATCGTTGTGATTGTGTACAGTATATATACGAACGATGGGGGAAGAGGGTTGCCGCATTTTAAGCATGTCGAATAGTGCAATTGGCAACATGATTCGCATTCCTATAACGTTCTTAGATTATCATATCTTCAAATTGCACAGGTTTGAAAGGAAAGACATACGGTGGGTCCGCTGGTCAGCAGCCATTATAAACCAGCCGACTCGGGTATTCATAGTTTCGGACCGTTGTCGATATTGGGCGGCAGCGACGAATGCAGGCCATCACTGGTGGCGCGAATAAGCTGCAGCATTATGAGCAAAACCACGATCCGCTCTTCCGGAGTCGGGATGAGGAGGTCGTCGTGATTGCATCGGTTTCTGATTTGGAGCTCGAAAGGCTCTAGCGAAACAAAGTGTAACGATGCTGCTGATGGTGTTCCGTCAATGCTATCGCGGTTGTGATGTGATGTGAAAGGAAGAAGGAAAGGAAAAGGAGGGAGGAAGGGAAGGAAGGGAGGAAGGGAGGGAGGGATGAAGGAAAGGAAAGAGCTGACGGTAGAAGGTGGTAGAATGATCTATTTATGTGGTCGTTAAGCAGCTGAGTGGATTATTTATGAATAGAATCGGCGGAGTGACAGCGCTGGTTCTGATGCTCGACGAATTACGACGTAAATATCAACCTCAAAGCTCATCCTGAATGCCTATAAGAGTTCTATAGGACTGCCTTAGAGTGCCACTAAGGTGTTCTGATAGCAACCAGAAGCCGGATGAGAATTATGAGAAATTATGGAATCATCTACACTTCTCTAGGCCAAAGGATCTACAAAAGGCAATCAGTCGAAAGAAAGACTGGAAAACATCGAACTTCCATGAATTTATGATAAACTCATGATCAGCATTAACTTGTGGCTGGTGATCTGTTTGGTAGTGCTTTTAGCATGCATGTATGCCAGGCTGTTGCAACACTGGGTCGATATTTTGATACCTTCTTTCGAACATATATTTCTCAAAATTTCAGAATCTTGTTCTGGGAGCCTCTTAGACAATGATATACATCATTGGTGCAACTGCAAACCCAGCCTATATATATCAATATATCACTAATCCTGAACTAACTGATACAAATACTTAGTATTTTCGAGGCTCGATCTAGGAATAAACGAGACCCCTCAAAGAGCTTCGGTTACAGTAGTTTTTGATAACGCTCTCAAACTAGACTATATATCTGGCACATCTATCTCTGTTAACCAATTAATGCGTTGGCGGATAGGTATCATAGCAAGTTTATGGATTGAAATATATACTTATCTACGGAGATTGTGATCTCCGAAATTTGAATTGATTGGCATTATATTGCTATATCAAGGAGGCCCTACTCTGTCCTCAAATCTTGGAAATAATAGAGGTCGAGAGCCATTATAAAATTGATTAAATCACGACTCCAGGAATTCCGAATATCCGTGCAGTAGATTGAATCGCAGGCCTATTGCGAATATTTGAGCGATTGACACTACCGAGTACATGGTTGCAAACAATATGGGTAATATGTTATCTAGGACTGACTATCCCTTCCATAAAGCTCCGCCAGGAGGTTGTCTATCGCATTATCGAGATAGTCCGTTAAGGACTCATCGTCCGACGGCGGTGCGGCTACATCTTGTATCACTACATTTTGCTGTGTGAACATCCCCTTCTTTGGATAGACCGTAAAGCTCGCAGGGCCGGAGAAGAACATCACTGGCTGCCCCACTTCCGACTCCGAGTCATCCTGGGGCAGTGGTTGTGCCTGGTTAACGTTATCAATGACGCCTGCGAGCCTGTCGGCTGCATTGAGCGGCACCATGTTGGGCTCCTCGTAGATGGCGCGCTTGGTAAAACTGCGCTTGTCGATAGAATTGTATGTTTCGTGTATGATCTCGACACTGTCTCGCTGATTGCCTGTCGAGAATCCTGGCGCTAGTAATCGCTCTAGCTGGACTTGCTCGTCGTAGTCCTGGGCGGAGAACTCAACGTTCTCGTCGTCCGGATATGTGCCGTATCTGTTGTTCAGCAGTGTCTCTTGATCGTCGTATTGTCCGAAAACCGCGTTCCTACGACCACCCATGTTGCGGTAGAGCGGCCGGGTGGTATCTTCAGTATAGTCCCTGAATCGCTGAAGTATGGGCGGCCGACTGAGGTCATCGTATGGTTCGGGCCATTTCCGCTCCTCCATGTCAGAATAGCCGTCACCGTACGGATTGTTGCTCCCTCGGTTTGGGAGAAGACTTCGCCCGACGCCAAACCCGTTGTTATCGCCAGCTTCATCGTCTGAATCCGAGTCCGAGTCGGAGGAAGGATACGGACCGCCATATCTATTGGCAGCATTGATACCCTGGATTGTGGCACTGCTCCAACCAGGTGCATAGTACGGCAACTGCAAATCGTATGACTCTCCGTCCACATCTGGATCACAGATCAGTGAGCTGTCGTCGAGATAGAGTGTGAAATCGAAGGGATTGGGCGCTTGGCTCATGCTGAGGGTGTTGTCAGCGACGATGGCTGCGATCCTGGGCGCCCTGCCGGCATATCGTTGTCGCGCGGGGAAGATGATTTGAGTGCACTGTGGATTGTCGAGGTTGATTTCTTTTGACCAGACGGATTTGTCGTCAAAGTAGACGCGGATGCTCAGATCGGATCCTACGTCGGCGTATGTAGTGGTAGAAGCGAGCAGGAGGAAGAGAGGGATGAATGAACCCATCATTGTGATTCTAACTGAACGGGTCAGTTAGTGTACTGCGTTTGGTCACAGATGTTGTAATTTGTGATGTCGCTCGACCAAGCCCTAGCAAAGCATAGGAGTCTGGTATAATCTGAGGACGCTCTGTATCTAAGCAGGCATATACCGGACCTCGAGAATGCCATGGTCAGAGGAATCGAGTGCGCACGCGCACGTTGTCGACTCCTACGTTGGGAGAAGTAGCATGCTCCCGGGCCTGTTACCCGCTTCCGGCAAGCTTCCTCGCATTCTGGCGCAAATATTTGTATATATGGACTTCCCAACGAGTCAAGTCTCTCTGATTAGGCTTGATATGTTATGGGACGGTGCGGTATTGTAGCTGAGCTGCTTTGAGCAGGAAATATGATACTCTATCATCCCCACTGGACTTTCGTATGCAGCAGAGTTAGGACATTGATGCATTGCCGCAAGCTCCGACACTGTCTCCAAGTTTAGTCTTAGGGGAATTGCTACTATGATAGAATGAACGTATTTGCGATTTTGCCTCGTCTAGTGCGCGCGTGTATATCCATTGATAAATCGAGGGGTCTGAATATCCTGTTCGAGTTCTGCTATCCTACCAACTGTTGAGCGGTCTCGTAAATTCGACTGCACGTCGCAGATTTGTCAATCCATTCATAGCAATTATAATCAAATCTAGTGTAATTGAATCCAAGAAATATTGATGCAGCTGAACTCCCAAGTCAGATAGGAACCTGGTGTTAACTACTTCGCCACATGTCGGGGATTTCGCGCCGACTGGGGTCCACCGGTGCGCGGCACCATATATCAATGAAATTACAGAATCTATATGACACCAGTTAATATACTGGTTAAACAGGATCTCGGTTGAAAACAATATCTGAGCGGTGAGTTAGCAAAAAGGCTGTACAGATAAGTATCTGCGGGAGCCCGAAGATCTGTGGAGGAGACACGGCCGGAAAACTGCACTGAGAAACATGAAAATAAACGTAACTTCACAGATGAAATTTTAAACCATCCTCGAATTTACCCAGGTCCCGGACTTCGGCTTCTGGCACGATTCGTTCTACGGTCGCCAAGGTTGCTAGTCCTTGAATTCCCTCGCGAAAGCCCAAGACTGAGATCATTGAGCGCTCTGCCTCTCCTCGCGGCCCAGTACTGAGAATATACTGGATCCCACGGCAGGCCGGTAAATTCTCCTAGTGGCGCATTATTTTGTCCGGCCTGTGCGTTATTTTGGTTGAATCCAAAATTCATTCCCATGCCCGCGTTCGGATTGTAAGACTGATACAGTAGGTTGGTCGGTTGGCCAAGATCACGACTGAGGTCGGGATCTTGCATAGACTGTACGTTGAGCTGCTCGATAGCTGTGTTATCCAGACCGGTGCCCGGTTGCTGCTGCGACTGGAGCATATCGATACGCTCTGTCACCTGGTCGGTTGTTACCTGGTCGGTTGCCGGTCTCTCAACTTCCTGACTTAGATCAAGAAGCTGGTTCTGATCACGTTCCAACTGTCCCTGACCGCCGCCGACGGAAACTCCGAGCTGCGACAACGGTTGTACTTCCTCTTCAAAACTTTCTGCATTGATCAAAGCCTCTTGAACACGACCTTGCTGCTGTATGGCTTCCACATCAGCAGCTGCCAAATCGCCGATATCCTCCCTATCTATCTCTCTCGCCACATCTAGCTTGTCAAGATCACTGACTGATTCCACGGGCGATCTCCATAGATCCTCTTGCTGATATAACCATCTCTCTGCTGCTCTCTGGGCTGGAGTTTCAATCCCGAGGTTCGTCATCACCGAGTAGTCCTGTGTTTCTAACCAGGCCCTGATGGCTTCTACGAACACCGGAGCGATGGCAAGAGCTTCCTCTAGCGTATGGCCGTTCGGTGAATAGTATCCCACGACCGGGTTTTGCGGGTTCGAGTTGTCCACCGGAACCTGGAAACCTTCGAGTCTGCCCAATTGTGCAATCAAAGCTTCATCTGGCCAGTTGTACCGCCGAGGCTGTGTACTTGTAATTGGCGGGCCCATGAACGCACCCGCGAAGTTTGCGAGATCTACCGGGTTCAGCGCCGATAATTCGATCTCTCCAGTCACCAAATCCTCGGCGAGCCTGTTGATAACATTGAACGATCGGAAGAGCTGTGACGCCGGTGGTTTCACCGTGTCAGGTGTGTAGACGGGATAGTAGAGATTTGGGTACGGTCTTGGGTTTTCATCACCGCGAAGCGGTGGTACAAGGCGATCGATTCTGCCCTCTGGTATGTAGATACGCCAGTCTCTCCGTGCGTACTCTCGTGCGATGTCGCTATCTGGATCGATCTCGAACTGCGGCTGTGCGAAACTAAGGTCATCAATCTCGAGCTCGGGTGGCTGAGAAGGAATATTCAGATTCGACCCAACAGCGCTAAAGTCCAGTGTAGTGCCCGATCCAGGCCCACCCAGGCGAGTTAGCTCTTCTTGGAACAGACGGAAGCTGACCGGCCAGGGGAAGGCTTGACCATAGGTTTGCCGCCAGCCATATCTTGCCTGGTTTAGACTGAGGGCAAGCTCTTGTTTAGGGTCTTCTGGTCCTTTGTCGGCATTGCAGGCTGCGCTTCCTGGATACATGAGCCAGCCATATGTCTCCACTGGGAAAATCACCCCCTCGGGGAGTTGATAAATCTGGATGGCGTTCGCTCCCGGCTCTGGCGAGATACAGGAGCCGCCGCCATATAGCTTTGCCTCGCCGATAAGAAAGTCTTGGAAGACTGGGTTGCCCTCAAAGTCGATTAATGGATCGCCATTGTCGTCGTATGCCTGGATTATCGGCTCGTTGTAATTGATTCTGTACAGGAAGTTCGGAAATGTAAGAGGTTGTCCGTAGACCCGGGCCACGGCTAACGCAAAGAGGAAGACACGGAAGTTCTTCATCGTATATATGAAGCTCCCGGCTATATGAAGCTTTTGTAGATGAAGTTTAGGACGGGTGGATAGCAAGCTTTTGGACGTCTATCTCGACGGCCAGCTCGACGATGTGTAGAAAGTCGGTATCATGGCGCGTTTACAATACTTACAGCAAGGAAAATGTTATTCATGGCAAGCATGCTCCATCCGAAAGCATCACGTATGAGGCAGTTTTTCCACGTTATCAACGTGGGTTGGGGGTCGGTGGTTGCGACTTTTGCGGTGGATAATTCGACGGATCCGTGCGGTGAGCTTGTTGCATGGTTGAGGTGGCTCGCGCTATCTTCGGTATCCAAGCTGCAGCGTTGAGTTAGCCTCAGAGTTAGCAACGTTAAATTTTCTAAGAAGAAAACTGATCAGGTATTATGGATATCATTGTGGATTCTCTAGCAGATCTCAGAGATGCTAGTCATGACCATGATATATCTGTGTACTTAGCGGCTATGGCGGACTGGCCCCGAGACTACTATGGAACATGGTAGAATCGGGGTGCGACGCGTTGCAAGTGTTGTATTCTAGGAGTGCGCCACAACATGAGCCGAGGCCACCAGGTGCTGGAAGCCTCGACAGACTTCTGGCCTCGTCTCATTGACTGGAACCTTCCTTTGGTTGCCTTGCGGGATCAACATCTCCTACCCAGCTGTCAGCAGGATCTCCCAGTCCTTCTCCTCTAAGTCCTCTCTCAAATCCTCCTCCTTCAGACTCTCCGCACAGCATTTATATATATTGTACGCGATGTCGATCGTACCCATTCGAATAATGATCAATACGTGGTACTAGACATCGTTCGTATGCCCTGCTGTCACAAGCTTAAGCGCGCTGTGATGGTAATAAAATACATACAATCCAACTTCATAGTCGCTGTTGTGACAAAGCATCATCCGCCACAATTTGACCAGTTGATCAGCACATTCCATATATGATCTTACCGATATGTATGTGTCTGACGACACCAGGCCCAACTTGTCAGAAGCCTATCATATGCTATCACATGCTGATTGTTTCTTCGAATACACCGAGAAGCATTTGCTTTGATACCAGGGTCCAGATGACAGCAGCAATGTAATCAATAGACACCGACATCTCGCGAAGTTAACTATGGCCTTGACCTATGAAGGCAAACCTCTATCTGCAACTGCGATTATGCACATTTCACAGTACATATGAGGACGCCTCACTTACACTGCAGACGTCCGCTCTGTTATACAAGTTGACAAAAAGGTGGTTCGGGAAGCAGGCTATGATAAAGCTTTGCCACAATGCCTGTATCATGACGCAAAAACCGTAGCTATCACGCGGGATAGGATTATTTTGCACTCCTCAGACCCAACACTCTAAGCCTACAATATCTTCTGGGGCGTTTCAAGATTGATCTTTTGAAACAAATTCGCTCTATTGCTATATATTGCTATATGCCTGCTTCAGTATATATGATCGGCAATGACATCTCCGTATCATCAAATCAACTACTCACATGCCGGTACCCCGTGGTACAAAAACAATGCAAGTTTGCAAATCCGCTTTGCAAACCTTACAGATATTCATCGCCAGATGTGCACAATTATTATGCTTAGCTTCATGCTAAAATGGACATCACAAAGAATCAAGAAATCTTGAGAGGCTTGAAACATATGTATGCATCGGCCTGTTGAGGATAAGGTAGTGGCATTCTAGCTCAATCTTATATGGACTGACCCCTTACAAACCACCGCATGGGTTGATAGGCTGATCAGACTGATCAGAGACACGCTACAATCCATGCTGGTGCAAAATAGATCGCGTCAATAAGCCTCCAATCTAATATACACTTCTAAAGCCATGATACCTCACTTCATCTAATCATCAGCTGGGTTTCGACAAGTCTGTACATCTGTCTCGCCATTCTGGAAAGAAAGATCCCAGCATGACAGGAATCTTCTCCTACGGGAGATCAAGATGCGTCACAAGAGACACTAAGAGTAAGATGTATATCCTCTGATCAAATCAAATCAAACGATGAGGTGGACGCGAACATGACATTTGTTCGAATTCACATGCCGCACAGGGTTGAAAAATGGATGACATGCGTATCAACCCTCTTGACAATACTATCAAGTTTGGAAGGCGTCTAAGCCCTCTTGCGATAGACCGAGTGAATCCGCGAACAACGGATGTTTTCTGGGCTCTAGCTAACATGTATGCATCAAAGACTGATGAGACCAAACATGCATGCTTGATCGCAATTTTTGAGAGAACACCGCGTCGAATGATGAAAGTTTCGGCGGGGTTTGATCAGCCTGGATAATATGTTCCTCCGAGCACTCCGACTATCGATGGATAAGGATAACGCGTTCGACAACGAGTGAATATTCGAATGAATAAATTTAAATTGTGTTTATGCCGATTCACTGGGCTCATCGAGATCTTGCCAACGTGACCTTGCCAGACCTGGATTATGAGGTTCTTCCTATAGGCAGTTGGCTCAAGTCGACCAAAGCTGAGGAAGATTGCAGTCCGAGAGATGAATATAGATATTGCGTGGAGTAGCTACATGGGGTCAGCGATTCCGTATAGCCTGTATCTTCTATAGACCTAGCTGAAGACTTTTGATGTCGACTGCAAGAACCACGATATCGTGATATTACTAGCGTCATCGCTAGATTCTGAGCAATTTAGTATGGGAGCGACGCCGGCTAAACTTCCCAGTATATATGAACGGCACCGGGTTCAACATTTTATGAACACACATGATCATATGATACGCAGGCCCAATCGCTCGATATATCTCGGGAACAGATTTCAGATTTCATACAACCGTTATTAAAATAAAGGCTCAGCTTGGCGCCGTTGTCGCGTCTAGCATATGCTGCCTCTGGATCCAAATCTACGAAGAGTATATATATAATTCTATAAACGTGGTGCGCCCATCACGTCCTAACAAGAATAACCTCCGATTCAAAGCAATGCGAGTGAAATGCACCAAAAAAAAAAAAAAAGAAAGAAAAAAAAAAGTGAATTGTCATCTCGATAACACCTTCAAATCAAAAAAAGTTCACACCGCTTCAGGCCATGATCGGCATTCGAACCAACGTTGCAATGCAGGAAATGAATATGAAAATCCTCGAATCCCTAGACATCCACCAGCTATGAAAACACTCAGCAAGTCTTTAATATGAGTTGGTGTAGTCCCACCAGACCTATTGCGTTCAATGGCATTGATTGGTCTCGTAAGCCAAACCGCACGAAGAATCTGCCTTCACCACTTTATCAACGATGTCATATATATATCAGGCCGACCTCTTTCGATATAGCCGCATACTGCCGACGTGCGTTTGGGATTCCATACCCTTTGTGACATGGAAAACATCCAAATTGCAAAGCAATCCGCCACACCTTTCCAAATTTCTAGATCTCGAAACAGGGGCGTATGATTATGATCTATCTAGAATACCCTAACGCGAACTTTAACACCGGGCACAACTGGTTACATTAGGATTATCAAGCATAAATGCCGGCGGGATCATGAAATAAGAAACGGCTCTGGTCTGACACCCACACTGGGTACTTTCACCAACAGATGGCTCTTCTAACAGCAATATTCGAAACATTCTGGGGGATGATAGGCTCACGCTACCCAGTGTCACTGGCAAGATATGTGAGCATACCGGAGCCTATGAAAATGTCATCACTCGATACATCGCTTTGTGATTTCTCTCATGATCATATGATTCATTATCCACTTCTCGTAAAATGCTAGTGCCTTCAAGCAGACACAGATCAGCATCGACTACGACCAAATGGCTTGAAGGAAAGAGGGCCGGTCATTTTCTACGATATATATATCCGAACCACGAAGTGTAACATGAACTACCACAAAGCGGTTGCAAATGAAACGGCATATATCAGTTCGGATAGCGAACGACATACCCAACAAATCGCGAGGTCCATTAGGGACCGAATGTAGCCAAAGTCATATATTTATCCCAGATCCCATCATATCACCCCGGTGTCTACGGAAAATTCATCTATACATACTAAGCTCGCTTTAAGCATCTTAGTTTCCTATGCTGACAAGATGTCTAGATGAGGATATAAATTCCCGCTTTGGCGGCGGAGACGAATAACCTGAGCGATACCATTCGATGTATGCAGCATAACCATGCTAGTATCCTTTTCCATGACATGCAGCGATATCGACGGGAAATGCATGGTCATCTGGCCAGCGTAAAGGAGTGCCTGATTACTGGTGTATGGGTCATGCTCTGAATTTCCACATAGTACATGCGATATACTCATGGACAAACCGCGAGTCATGTCAACGTTTAATGGGTTCTCAGAATTGGTTCTCACAAAACATGAGTACAACTAGACTGCCTTGACGCCGGCGAACTCGCATGTTGGACACCCGTCATCGTGTGGTCGTTGCGTATAATTAGGGCAAAGATGAATCGACAGAAAGCAAACCTCGTAGAGCCGTCCTTGCTATGAGTCGGAAAGCTGATGATCTCGCAATCATTCGACTAATCAAACAACCCATACCAGATGAATGACAATAAATGCGAATAATCACCCCGATGATGAACGGGAGCTCAAATATCAATTATGGATTTATGGAGTGATAAACGCAAAATGAGATCACCAACAGCGGGAATCATGATACTTCTCATAAAGAGAGCCGACTGTAGGCCGGCCATGAATTCTTTAACGGCGTTTCTGGCAAGGTTACGGGACCAACATACGCATCCATGGCCTATGGATACTCAAAGAAGGCAGCTTGCATTTACTTCTGATGTAAGTTCTATAAGCTACATGTCTGCCGCTCCCAAGATTATACGTATACGCATTACTCTGGCGCATGTTGACAAATGCTGCCAGGTGGTGCCCGTGCTCATAGGATGTATGTCCCAACATTTTACGTTGCTGTCTCAACATCATGCGATCGGTGTGAGCGACGCTGGTACGGCCGCAAGCCTCATGCACTTTGCCTGCCTTGAAATATATGATATATACACTATCCGTGTTTATAAACTACCTCATAATTCTGTGATCGCGAGCTGCAGGACATGATTGACACCAGAAGATGAAAATATGTACAACCTTAACCTAGAACACCACCAGCAAGGAATAACATGTCATCAATACGAGCGAGCTGGACAGGAATACTATGTAGTCGGAAGTGCTGGACGCCATAGAATCGTGACTCGTGAGAGGCTCAGGGCTATGTCCACAATCACATGCAACATTGGCGTACAAAATCGCGCTAATGATAGCCCCGAAGCCAGCCTAATGATGGCGTAGCCATCGATGGCCAGGTGTGATGATATACAACGCTCCTACTACCTTCACGGATACCTCTCGACGACAGATGCAAGTCGTTATATATATATGAACGTTCGTCTTACGTGTCGCCGGAGAGTTTGGCATTCGAGACCACGTCTTACCGGAGAACGGCGATGCTGTCGACTCTCTTTGCGAAGAGTAAACGCGGCCACTTCCGACTTTGATACGTTGACGTTTCATGGCACTCAGCTATATTTATTTCAAGATGAATGATGAATAAATGTTTTGAAGCCGCCCATTCATGAACCCGGCCACTACGGTTGAAGTGATGCGTGTCAGCGACACCATGTCATGTCGTAAACAATACAGCGAGTTCAGAATATTATGTCCCGGCCTAGATTCAGTTGCTGTTTGTTCCATGACGGACAATCTATATACTAGTGTACTCTGGAAGCAGTCTGGCCCAGGAGTATGTCAGGCAGCATTATTAGCTGGTACTATGACGCTGAATATATACACCGCTTACGATGACCTTGAAAAATTATGCATCCATTCTATGCGTATAGTCGATACTCTGTTTTTGCTGGCGACTTACGCGGATACCAGAAACCAGAAGATTCTATGGTGAGACGACAGGAGATTGATAAGGTGTACGGATGGATCATCTGGGATGGATACATCGATACACTAATTATTGAATGCCCTTGTCTGGAGAAAAGAGTTTATGATTCATGCATCGCCAGAACCTTCATATCTTATAACTAGGGGATCTGGGACAGATTATTCATGATCATGATCATGGCTAGACCCTCATCAATCAGCGATTAATGTTATTTGGATCAGCGATTTTATGTTCTTAGGCAATCATATCGTGTAATGTAGCTTAAAATTAACGTTAGAGGGTCAAAGAAACCAATTATTTGTTATTTTCTGAGTACTTAAGCCCTGGATTCGTCGGTACGGGTACCATTTCGTGTGATCCCGGTCTGTTGCCGAGGTTGGAGATGATAGGCCCACCCCACATTGCATTGATAACGCGCCAACGCACCTTGTATGTAGAAACAATTGTCAAAGGCCTAGAGAGTACCCATAACATCCGACGGCGCAGTCTGCAAGTTAAGACCAGATTTCATGAATTGAAATCCAACATGTTGTCTCGTTGTGTTGGCTCCACTGCGGCAGTTGCGACCCAGCTGACGGGCGCGTGCTCGCGAGAACGTGCCGAACATGCCTCGGCTCATTCGCTTCCCCGGACTGGCGTTATATAATTCACCACCACGCGCGCCTCGACCCCAGCCGATCGAACATTCCCAGCCCTCAGCACCCTCGTTACATCAGCGTATACTTACTCATCACCGCCGTCACAGTCTCATAACAGTCATTACACCATTTCTGTATACTGCTCAATCACGCGCGATGTCCGAGACGCCGACGACGCTGTACACCCTCCCCATCGCCGCGACGGACGGCACGATCACGGTCACCATTCCCCGGCCGCAAACCCACCCCACCGTCTACCTCCTAACCTGGATCTCACCACCCGACAACCGCCTCCTAACCTCCTTCATCGAAACCTTCACCCTGGCGCTGGCCCTCCTGCGCACCAACCACCCCGCCGGCGTGCTCATCACCACTTCCTCGTCGCCGAAATTCTACAGCAACGGGCTCGACCTCAACCATGTGCATTCCCAGAACCTCTGGTGGCAGAAAGTGTACTGGCCGTTCATGAAGCTGCTGCTCACGTACCCTATGCCCACGCTCGCGCTGATAAACGGGCACGCCTTCGCCGGCGGCTTCATCACCAGCATGTGTCATGACTACCGCGTCATGAACGGCACACGGGGCTTCGTCTGCATGAACGAGTTGGACTTCGGCGCCCCGCTGATCCCGCCTCTCACATCCATCTTCCGGAATAAGCTCTCCGCGAAGACATACCGCAGCATCGTACTCGAGGCGCGGCGGTTCACGGGACCCGAAGCGCTCAAGGAGGATATCGTCGACGCGCTAGGCGGGCTGGACGAGGCGTTCAAGCTGATCGATGAGCGCAAGCTGCATAAGAAGGCGGAGAGCGGGATATATAGTGTTATTCGACGGGAGGCGTGGCGGGAGACGTATCACCTTGTGAGGGGGGATTGCGAGGAGGTTAGGGACGGCGATGCGTGGGCGCAGAATGCGGTTAGGGATAGTGAGGAGGAGGGACGGGCGGCGCGGGAGCTGGCGGAGCGGTGGACCAAGACGCAGGGCAAGGCGAAGCTGTAGGTTTTATTGGTGTTTGGGGTGATATATTCAGATTGTGTACATGTATCGTATCTATAGGTGGTTTTCATAATATCAACGGTATTACCTGCATTGTCGTCACGTGGTGTACATGTAGAGTGTTAGTAGACTGGTGAACGTGAATGGTATTCGGAGCCCGCGGGTCCGAAGTTGTGCACATGACGACGGTGTAGTACTGGGTACGGTGTCAGCGGACGGCCCTCCGCCGGCTGCAGCTGACCGCATCATGCACGAATGAATCCGAATAAGCTCAGCCCTACATCTATCACAACCCGGCATACAATGCGATTCCGCGCACGTAGATGTTAATAACATACCGTATATATGCTATCAGCGAATTGATATGATGAGGTATGTGGAATTTGGAATGAGTGAGCGGTTTTGTCAGGTTTTATGGACAGAATATAGATGCGGATTAGTGCGCCGGATTGGGAAGACGGCCGAAACGGGCAGCCGAGTCCGTGCCTGAAAATACCACGCGCAACGCACGGACCATATCTCTCAGTCTCCATGGGCGTTTCCACATCCCATTTCTACTATTTCCATTCGTATTATATGCGATGCAGATTTTATACAACAAATTGCGCTTTTGTTCGTGGTTCAGGACTGGCCAGTGGATAGGGATATATTGCATATTGTCGAAGGTTACGAATGGGACACGTACGTGCGTGCGTACGTGCGTCAGCCGATGAATCATGATGGAGGGATCTGTCGACTCGAGTCCGCGGGTCCGATAGCGTTACACAAATAATCAATATCGCGTTCGTTCATCCGTCGAGCTGGTATCCTGGTACGTAGATTAGACTTGATTCGATGGAGGTGGTGTCCGTAGGGCTGAACGAGACCGGGCAGATGAACCATGCATCATGCGATTCGATGATCGAGCTGTCTATGCATGGTTGACATTTCTATTGGTGCATTCACAGATAGAATGCATTGAATTGACTTCTGTTCCATGTGTGTGCGCCATGCATGGTACCGTGCATGCATATGTGGTCATCGATGGGATTTGATAATTAGCAGTGAGTACGTATACATTTTCGTGTCGCGATAGTTGTGATATGATGACGGACGTCGGACATATGTAACTTTCACCGATTGATCAGGCCATCAGTTGCAGCTACTGCAAGAAAGGAAGGTAGGACTATATCGAAAAGATGAGGCAGGTATATATAAAGATGTGGCAGTCCCTCGAGTCAAGATTGATATCACGACACTCAACTTTATATCACGAGCAACTACCTTATACAATATCACTCTATTCAGTTCAATCAGCATATCTGAGAAATACAGGAAGATAGATCTATAGATATGTCCAGGATGATGATCACCAATCTCCTGCTATTCGCATCACTAACCGTCTTCACCGGGGCCTCCCGCCCTCGTCTTCCTGCCGTATCACCACGCGCTCCCGCGATACCACGCTCACCAGGTATACGAGCACCACCCGACACACCCAACGCAGCACCCGGTCCGACTGTCAGGATCGAGGTACCGGTATCCCCACACCCACCGCCCGATCAAGCCGTTATAGACGCCCGACCGGCCGGCGTGCAGAGTTCGTTGAATATACCGGGGGGTGTATCCTGCAGTACGTTCATCCCGTTTACGAACGTGGGTAGCGGGAGTGGTATGTGGCCGGACGAGTCTGGGCCGCGGGTTTATTTAGATGTCGATGGGGTTGATGTGTACCGCACGCCTCCTGGCGTCATCGTCGACACCGGTTCTGTACGTATACATACCCTGCACCCTCCACCTTGCACATTTATACCCCTGCACTCGTGTCGATGGGTGTATATTACTATGGGGTGGGGTCATGCTAATAGTATACTGTGGAGACCGGGTTTACTATAGGCAAAGAGACGTGGACCCGCACGTTCCGCAAAACCTGGGCAACGGTGGTGCAAACCCCCGCCAACCGCGGGTGGAAGTACCTCTCCTCCTCGGACCTGCTGTACACGGGCTACTGGGCGCCCGTGAACATCACCCTCAAGAACCTCTCTGGCAAACCTCTCGTCCGCGCGCCGGTGCGCGTGCTGGTTTATGATGCGAAGATTAGATGCGATGCGGCGCATTATGCTGTCGATAACGGGGTGTGTGTCGGTGGGGGAGTACCGCTCAATGGAGAGGATGCGCTTGTCGGTGCGTATTTGGGGGTTGGGTATGGACGGCGGGGAGATGGGATGGGGGTGTGCACGCCGGATGTGAATCCGTTGTTTAACGTGCGGGGGTGGTGGACTGTTGTTCCTGATGACCCGACGCGGGTTCCCACCGCCCGTTGCAATTATAGAAATGGTGCGTATATATATCTACCTAGTATGTTCTCTAGCTGGGCGGTCTGGCTTTGAGACTACGTACCTATATTTTGGTGTGTTTCTACCGGGGTGGATGCTGATTGAGGTGATAAATGTAGGATACATTGTGACGAGGACGGGGATAATATGGGGACTAACAGCGCGGAATACCGCCGATTTCAAATTCCACTGACTGCAGCAGTTCTCCACGATACCAATGGACTGGGATATGCCGTCTGTGTGTCTCGGTATCAACGGGCGCGCATGCCAGGATGGTTCATTGCTGCCGGACACGGGTATCACGAACGCGTTCGTGTCGTCGCCGGATTTTCCCAGTGGTAATCCCACGGCGGACCTGACGATGACGGTGGATATGCCGGATCGGGGGCACGGGATGGGGAGGGTGCAGTACCGGTATGGTGATACGAGTAACGGGGTGGCGGGGTCTGTGCTGCCGAGTGAATATAAAGTGAGGAGGACGGCGGCGGGGGGAAGGGTTTATGTGAATGTTGGGAGTCACTTTTTCAATCGGTTCGAGACGGCGGTGGATGCCGAGATGGGCTATTACGGTATCCGTGATCTCATGTAGTAGACCTTATACTATGTATTCAGATGGTGATCGTGGGGTGGATGACATGTAGATGGCACGCTTGTTAGTGGCTGGTTCGTTGGAGACGTCACGCTCTGTGTACATATTATTGTCGTTATGATTGCGTGTATTGATATATTGATGTAGAATTTTGGGTGCATTTGCGTATCCTGTCAATTGCGTGTGTATGACCAGCGATGCATTGGTTTGGAGTGATATAATATCAAGTAGGACGTATCGAGGTCAATCGGCGAGCAGGATCCATCACGTATATGGTAGTGGCACCTGCCAATTATCGGACAGCGCTAGGCGAGGATGCACACGCAGAATAATTTATAATCGCATTGGATATAATATTAGTGATGACAGCCGCGTCGCAGGTCAATCGGGCGGGTTGGAAGGATCAGACGCGTACGTACGTACGTATATACGTCGCACCTTCCATCTAAGAACGCGACTGCAGTTCGTGGCCACCTGACAGCCCGTACTGCGATATTCTCGATTGGTCCATCAATTGGTATTTGGGAGATAATTATATGAGGCGTAGACGTCACCAGGATCGAATGCGGACGCAATTGGCATGTGGATATCATATGTATGCGGGAAGCCTCGCGGCGGCTTCAATTGATTTGTATTTACTACTATTGTCACTAGAGATATTATCAGCATGGGTTCAACATTTGTAGAATATAGTAAGATGATTGGTGGTCGGCTGCGGTAAGGCGCCTCGTCTGGTGCCGCCTCGCTTTCATGCGACGGGATACAATTACATACCTGTCAGTGACATGACTCTACTGGATGATTCGCATCAATTGAGGGTTTCATAAATTCAGCCCAGTCGAGTCAGGCGAATTGGTGTGTATTCAAATGTAATAATCACCGCGTGAGTTCGCGTCGTGTACGCAGGGGTGATTGATAGTATTGTCCAGCGTGAGTCGACGGGGCGGGAGGTGCTGAGTCAGCGAGATGGAGGGGATGAATATGATGCGAGAAGGGGGAAATGGCCCGCGGCGTTGGGTGGAAGGGCGGCACCAGCTAGCGGATTGCAGCCCGGGCGGTGGGGCCTTCTACCCCTCTGATTCATCCGATGCCTCCTCGATCTCTCTTTCTCTCGGTTTCTCTATTCGGAAACGTGCTTCGTATGTCGGTGGTAGAACTAGAATGATAGTGGGATTGATATGGAGGGGTGGAGAGGGGGATATAAATACCGCTGCGCCCGGCGGGATTGTCTCCTGCGAAGGGGAGAAACAGCCCGCCCGATCGAGGTTTATCGTCCGAGCGAACAACAACCACCACCGGTCGGTACCAGGTATACTAGGCATTCACCGCCGATGTATACGTGATCGATAGATGGTATTGTTGGACCGAGGGGAAGTTCTATCGGGCGCAGTTGGTGAGAGCGCCCTCGAGCCGCCGGTGGGACTGTCCTGCAGCTGCGGCTGTTCGATCTGAGCTTCATTCCACCCGTCTCGACCGTCGCATCTGGGTGTCTCCAGGCATATATATACACAGGTATATATATACTCCAGTCCACCACCCAGTTCTAATTCTGTGAATAGACTTCAAGTCTACTTAAATTAATAGTTGATTGCTGGATGCGTGCTTAATATAACCAACCTGCTTGTTAGTGTGCATGCACTCTGCAGCCGGCTGCATGCACGGCGAACCTTTTCTTCCAGCTGCTGCCGGGCTATCTGTCTTTTATCTCTCCTCTCTCTCCTCTCTCTCTTCTCTCTCTAGTGTACTATATCTCCGGCCTCTCTCCTCTCTTGAATGAGTCTCTCTCTCATACACCTCTCTACCTGAGTAACTACTTTGAACCTCGTCTCTCATGACCCTTCGAATATAATCTACACACTTATTACATACACCCAGCGTGGACCTGCCCGGCGTAGAGAGTATCCAACAGCTGGTTGGCTGCCCCGCCGATTGTTCGAAGCTGCAGCTGGCGTTCGTTTTGGGGCTGCGGGCTGCTGCGAGTTGTGTCGGCTTCCGATTCGGCCGCCGTTTCCAGCCCACGTTGCCCTTCTCCGTCTCTTCCTTCCCTCCACCTCCACCCTCAAAGTCTAAACCTCCACCCTCTTTCTCACTACCACCACTACTACTCCCATCACTCCCGTCGACGGTCACTCTCGCTGCTGATTTCCATGGTACCTTGACCTCCGTGATACTTCCTTCCTAATCACACTCATCGACCACCCCCCCTTTCGCTCAACCGAGGGAGCCCCGCTGTCCCCGGGAGGGCCTGCTAGCTTCTACGTCATACGCACTCCTGGCCAGGTGACAGTCCGCCATCCATCACACCAGCCATCAGACCAGACCACCGTCTTACTTACTCCTACTCTCCTACTATACGCCGCTCTCTTTAATCCCATCGCCGGCGCTGCTTGCTGCTGCTGCTGCTGCCAGCTCTCATCCTTTTTTAAAGCTTGTCGTTGTTCTTTCATTCGTTCCCCCCACCTGCTGGTACGACGCTATTCGCTGCTGCTGCTGCTGCAACTGCTGGAGACCGCCGTCGCTCCACCGTAATAATCCATAATATAATATATAATTCCTCCCTATTTTCAGGTACTTGACGAGCGTCCCGGATCTCACTCCGTTTCTCCGTTTGTTCCCACTCTCAATATCTATCAGTTGCTGCTGCTGCGGCCACGGCGCCTTGTCCGCCTGTCCCATCTTCCACTTGCTCAGCTGCCCATGAACAGAAAGACTCATGCATCGCAGCATCAGCATCAGCATCTTTACCACCACCACCACCACCACCACCACCACCGCATATCCATATTTCCATTTCATATATTCACCTCCGGTGAACATAATAAGAACCAGCTAATCTAAGCGTTCAATGCCACCATGTCCAGCTACAGAATCGCAAAGCCCGGAGACCGTCTCCCCGATACCTCCCTCAAACGCTGCTCCTGCAACCCGCTCATGATGCGGCAGTGGCGCAAGCTCCTCAGCTGGAGGCAGAAGAAGCCTCGCAAGAACGGCGGCAGCCCCGATTCCTCCAACCGCCGCTCCGTCTCCCTCGGCTCCATCCGTAAAGCCTCCACCATCTCCATGGCCATCTCCTCCCTCGGCTTCTCCGTCCAGTTCTCTCAGTCGGAGTCCCACCTCACCGTCAACAGAACCCCTCCCGACGACGAGACAACGCAAAAGACCCCCTCCACCACCTCCTCCACCACCACGCCCGCTGGCGCCAACGGCCATGCGAAGAAACGATCCACCACCTCCTCTCCTCCCGATGAAACCGCCGCCGGCATCCCGCCAAGGCTGCCGGAAAGTACCGAAAATGACTTCCGGACGATCCCACGCTCCCTCGCTATCGACGTTATGCCGCGACTGGACGAAGCCCAGGAGGACGTCGAGTCCGTCCTCATGCGGGACTACGAAGATGAGATGGACGCCCTGCAGGCCCAGCTCCGAGGCGAGGACATGCCCCCGCGGACGCCGAGGTCCGTCATGATGGAGGACGTGAGATACGAGCAGGACGAAATAATCCCCCCGTCCAGACTTTCAAAAGAGGTGCTGCGAGAAGTTCTGCCCGATGTGAAGCCCACCACCCAGGATGATGTGACCGGAAAACCCTCCGACTACAAACCGACGGCAACGCTGCTCACGCTGCCGCCGGAGCTCATCCTCGAAATATCAAAATACCTCCCCTTCTGCTCGCACACCGCCCTCTACGACACCTGCAGCCGCCTCAACCGAGTCATTCGCGACAACAACAACTCCTACTACGAGCGGGAGATCGCAAAAGCCGGCTTGAATCCTCGCAGCGACTCCCTCCTCGCCCGCTCCATCTTCGCCTTCCAATACCTCAACCGCCCATCCCACACACCCGAATCCCACCCGGAGTTCAACATCCAGAGCAGCTTTGGCTACATCCGCTACCTCAAGAGCCAGTCCCAGAGCGTTAAGGACATCGCGGACCTGCTGCAGTCGGGCGTGTACACAAAATTCCTGCTGAGCGACGAAGGCCGCAAGCAGCTGCGGCTCACGGCCCACGGCAGCCACGAGCCGGAAGACCTCTGCCATAAAGACGATGTAGACCGCGACCTGATGCACCTGTGGGAATTCGTAAACTACTCGATCGACAAGCTGGTGCGGACCGAGGTGCCCATGTACTACCCGCATACCGAACAAAAGGTGTACTACGACGCCACACGCCCGTTCCCGCTGCTATCCCCCGCCGACGACAACAAGGCGGAGGCGCTGCGCAAGACGACAACAAAACCCGGCAAGGACGGGCAGTTCCCGCACGACCAGTTTCTGGGGTGGGAGCGGAAGCGACTGCGGGACCTGCGGAACGAGTACTGGAAGGAGGATACCGACAACTTGAGTAAAGTCGAAAGCAAGGATATTCGGTGGATCCTCGAGGTCGTCAAGGCGATATTTGTCGGCGTCATCTTCAAGCCGTTCATCGAGGGGCCGCGGGAGAAGAATAAAGCCATCATGGAGCTGAAGGCGAAGGCACTGCGCAAGGCCAGTAGGAATGGCACGCCCGCCACGCCCGAGACACCCGCCACCCCCAGCGACGCCTCCTCAGGTTCGTCTACCGCCACCGCAGCTACGCCCGCGTCCACCGCAGCCACATCTACCGCTAGCACATCTACCGCGGCGGAGGACCGCCGGAACGAGTGGCTGCTGAGCACGCAGGACTGGCCGGGCGCCTCACCCGCCGCGGACGCCACGTCGCCGGATGTCTCCATGTCTGAAAACTGGCAGACACCGCCATACTCCCAAACGTACACGGAGCAGGAAGTGCGCGCGTACGTAGCGTACCTCATCGCCACGGGCGGGATGAAGCTTCTCCTGCACGTCATCCGCGCGGCGAGCGCGCACGACGGTGTGCTCACACCACAACTGCTCGACGGCGCGTTGGAGGCGTGGGATTCGCTACGCGGGAATGAGGAGCCGTCGGCGGAGTACATGCAGGGGTTCGATGCGGATAAGGCGCGGGAACGGGAGCGGGAGCGGCATCCTGACCGCGAGGAGTTTGTGCACCTGTGGAAGCCGACGCGGGTTGAGCGGATTTGGGAGAGGGATTGTAAGCGGGGGGGATGGAGTAATTGGGAGGGATGG
The DNA here is from genome assembly GCA_036872635.1 of Orbilia brochopaga. Taxonomy (NCBI): domain Eukaryota; kingdom Fungi; phylum Ascomycota; class Orbiliomycetes; order Orbiliales; family Orbiliaceae; genus Orbilia; species Orbilia brochopaga. The sequence continues at coordinate 300,534 of JAVHNQ010000011.1, read as the reverse complement.
GTGGCTGAGTACTACCTTATTGCGTAGTGGGTGTAGGTTTCTCTGTAGTATATTGCGGGGTAGACGTTTGACGTCTTTGTTTATATGCCCTTATTACTGTGGGCTGGTTTTTGGGTCTTTGTACTTGGGATGGTTGTGCTGGTTTTTGTTGATGTTTGGTTGGTTGGTTTTCGTTCGTTTGACTGGGCATGGTAGTTTTTGGATGCAATGGGCGTACGCTCTCTATTCTGGCTGGTGTTCTGTTTTTGTATAATGTGCTTGTGTTATCATATGCATAGGATTGTGGTGTATTGTAGGGGGTTGCAACGTTGGTGGGTAGGTAGGTATAATATTATAGTGGGGTGTAGAAGGATATACTATGTAATGGCAGTGTTTTTCTTAGGGACGGTTGAGATGTGTTTGATTGGTGTATGTCGGTGATGTGTATATTGGCGGTTGTGGGTTTCTTAAATTTTGGATAGAATTGTAGACGGGGTATGCATATGTATGCATGGTGATCGTCGACTTTGGCGGGCTACGGAGATTGTATGATGTGTGCATGGGTATAGTGGTGGTGGTATATATATGCACGGACGGGTTCCTAGATGCTTGACATACTGCGCATGCGGGCAAGGAGAAGAAAGGGCGAAGTACGTCTGACATCGACGCGACGGATCCATGGTCAGGCTAGTGAGTTGTTGATATTTATGGATGTTGTAAACTAGCTGGACTGATTTCTAGATATCAACATCTCGTAGACAGGATGGCATGGCATGATATGGATGTGATTAGTATGTTACGAAAGAGGTATCTACATTGCACTGACTGGGCCCGTTTTAACGGTCTGAATTCTAGGATACTATCTATCGACGTGGTTTTGGATATATACATGCTATATATATCGGAAGATATCGAGATCGGGGCCGCATAATATTAATACCTCGAAGTTATACAACGGCATGCATGAATTAATACATTATAGACCGAATGCCGTATTCAGGACGATAAATTATAGAACAGTATCGATGTCGACAGATATCGTGAAGTTTCGAAATTTCAATGATCGACAGAGTCCTAGTTTTTCTGGCGTCGAGGCGGCATATTATTAAGTAGTTAGTGGAGTTTCCATGCACGCATAAACCTCACGTGTACATATGTATGGGATCCACTGTCTGTGGGCCTCACGGTTGTTAATATAAATGCAGCGTACAGTTATCACAAATTGAAATTAACTGAATTTGCGTACCGATGGTCAGTGTCGACGTCGACTTAACTTCTCTAAAGATGATCGCGGGAGTGGTTATAAAGACCACTTCGGTATAAAAGCCTAACCGCTTCGTATCAGTACAATATATATATATATATATTATTCTTATTATAATATGCTTCCGGGACTACAGAATCGACTGTTATGCTGTGTCTATAGTCCCGCACGTAAGGCAGTGCATGTACGAGACCGGCTATTGGTAAAATCAGTTAGGAATGGGCCGTCGTGTCTGTTTACCAAATGCGGATATCGCTCGTAGTTTAAAATATTTTAATTTACTTATTTGATTATTTTGCTCACGCCTTACGTATGCTATCAGATGACGTCAAAACTCTATTTATTGTTTGAATCGAGCTTTAATTAAGCTTTACTGAATCGAAAAGCGTCAACGTCAGCCTGATAATGGTAGGCTACGATGACAGGGGTTGCTGATTGTTCGTTCGCTGATATATGGCCTCTTTGTATACTGGCAGTCTGAGCAGCCGATTGTGTACGGCAACATAGGCCGTCTTGTATCCACATACTTATATATACAAGCTCACTGTCATATTTTGACAAGAGTATACGCATAGAGATGGCTTTGATACTGCTGACCGCACGGCATCGACACCGCAACACATAATTTGCTGAATACAACACTGCGTGCCATCTCGTCAACTGGACCAGATTCGTCTGTCTAAGTCGAGCTTCTGGTTGTATTGCAGACTAGAAGACAGCCTACCTCCTGTCAGTGAAGTACGTGTGGCTGTCTGGCTCATGAGACAAACATTAGCTCATAATATAATACCAGGACCGTGGATCAAAGCAGGTGTTGAATAGGGTATACTGTACCAATTTGAATGCTGCAAGGCGTCACTTCACCTAACTATGTTTACGGTGTAATTTATGCCTTAGTTATTCTTGCGAGATAGTGTAGATATATAGATCTAGTAGCTATAGGGCCAGCTTGTAGCTGAAGGCTTGATATAGGAGTAACTAGCCTTCCAAGCCGGAGAGTACAGCGCCCCAAATAATTTTTATAATTTAAATTTTAAATAACAAAAGGCTCGTTGTCTCGGTTCATCTATAGATCCAGCCTGATATTATAAACCAGACCGGATTTCGGTTTACAAGACTATTTTCATTCTATATAGCTATATTAAATTGTATACTATTAGATCCCGATCCACAATGCCGCAGCCAAGAATAGGTTATGCATGGGTGATGTTTACCACTGTAAAGCGTCTAATCTATATATACTAGTAGTCTCAGAAGTACCAGCACTCGGCCACTTTCGGTTCGCACAGCAGAAACTGGCCCGTAAGCAACTGGCTGTTTTCTGAATTCATAATCCGCCGATGCCGCAAACTTTATTGCATCACTGGGGGACTACCCTTAGACTCGTCCATCAGACGCCTATGTAATATCAATACACGCAATAGGTGTATTTCACTCATAACGTAGTCTCGGCTGCAGATTTATTTACGATGCTGACGGACCTACCCAACGAGACTTGAGCCTGGAGATGGTATATCTCTAGCTTTTGCATGCATGTCATCGACCCATCGAAGATGTCTGGAGGAGACGCGTATAATGGGTGCGAACGCGCGTCTCGATCTAGGTGGAAATGCCAACATTGCAATTAAGTCTTCATGTATTCTTGATAATACATACCGTGACACCGACGGAGTACCATTTGCGGTGGAATCCCGCGCTGAGAATCTATATAACATGACCGGACCGACCACCTGCGAACTTGGTCTCCGAGATCTCAATTATCGGGGATCGACAGGCCCTCGGAACATGCGTAAAATATGCAATACCGAGGCAACAGACTTCTTGATACGGCGCGCGGGAGAAGTGTGGTTGTACACTAGCCGGGATCACAAACACAGGCGTTTTGCCAGACAGCAAGCTTGCAAGGTTACAGATAATCAAGACGATGTGTACTAGCTAGTATACTCTGTGATCCGTTGACGACATGCGCATATATATGCATGGCGGGGTTACCCACAATCAATCTAGTGACTCTATAATAGTATGGATGGGGGCTCAGCGACGACGAACGTACGGTTAAATTTAAGAGATAAAATCTCAGAATTAACCTCTATAATTTCAATATATATACTATTACATGTATACAACAGCTTCGACCTGGCAAAGCCGATCGAATCATTGGAGTAGTCAGGATATACATATCCTAGTCTCGCAAACTGGCTGCATGGTTCTGAGACAACACTCATTTTATGTTATCCCGGAAACACGCGGCCCGGTTTGCGACGCCAGAATATCGATAACCTTGAACCACCCTCTCAAAATATTGGAGATATATACATACGCATGTACTGGGTGAGATTCATGTCTTATATTTGACACAAGCCTATCATGAGTCCATCAATTTCCTGTGACGTAGCTTATAATAAGCTCATACTCATCCCAATCAATAAACTAAGACATATTCAAGTTAAAGCTTATAACACCAGACATCTCATAAAAGCCTAGAATATCAGGAAGCTCTGCAGCCACCAACTCCGCATGTACTCTGATGAGCTGCTAACCCCTTCACGCAGGCGAGGCCTCAGAAGCCATGTTAGTTCAGACGGTCGGTGCCCTGTTCAAGACCGTTCTTGAATATCATTCGATCTAGGCTTATGGTCGGCCGACCTGATCGTTGAGTGCGAGAATCGACTTTCCTTGCCAACGACCAAGTTGACGATCGCCTATAGACCCTGCGATAGAAGCCTCCCGTAGGAGCAGCCGATAATCGCAGCGACCATATGGACAGTGGCAAGACAGTCCAGATGAAGGCTACCCTTATAGACCGAGTTTACGAGACTCCAGTAGGGCCCGGTGACGGTTGCACTCTCGTTGGTATCGTCGAGTTCCAGCCCATGGTGGTGTTGTGATTCCCGCTGCTACTCCTCCGCGGATCTGTCTTCCCGTCACTGGTACCCCTGCCACTTTGCCAGTCTACATGTATTGTCCGCCGTCATCAGACTGTTTTTAAAACCGATAGTTTAGTCCCCGCATCGTGTGATTGCGGATGCTCTCCACCTCCAGTCGTAAGAAAGCGAGAGCGAGGCGGCGGCGAAGGAACGTTGAGGCTCAGAATTTCCATGGCGGACGGTTCCATCGACTCCATCTCTGACTCCGGGATGGATGCGACCAGCGGCTTGTAATTGTATACCGACCCCGGCTGACTTTTCGGGTAGGATTGGTTGTAAGTGTCCGGGACGATATCGCTCTTGATCGTGCGCAGGCCCGTGGAGACTTCGTAGACGCTCTCGAGCTCGGTGAGGTATCGCTCGAGGATAAAGTTGTCGTAGTAGTTTGCAATCACGATTTGCTGTCGTGTGCTGTGGATGGCGCCGAGGATTTGGTCTGCCGTATCCTGCACCTGGTATCCACATATTCTATACCGGTCAGCACGTCCATTTCAATGATTAATAATAGTAAGTGAGTATATACTCGAGATGAGAGGACGTACATGTTGACGATGGTGAGGGTTATGGTGAGGGTGGATTTGTACGAGTCCAACCGCTGCTGGAGTTCCAGACATTGCCGCTTCCCGACAAACGCCCAATAGACACCGCGCAGCCAGCGCTTCTTCATGGCCGATTTGAGGTACGCTTCCATCTGTACGACGGTAGCCTCGAGCCGGCCCAAGACGCAGTAGAGGTCGTCGCGCAGCGAAGGGGCGATTACGCCGCGAGTGCTGACGTCTTCGATTTGTTTCAGGATGAGTGCGAATTCGGCGAGGCTCGTTTTGATCCTTTCGGCTTCGGATTTGGCTTCCGCGAAGGTTTCTTGAAGCTCGTGTAGTTTAAGCGAGACGCTGGCGAAGGAGGCGAGGATGCCGATTACTGAGGCCGTGATGGAGAGGGGGTCCATGTCGACTCGTGAATTGGCTTAGACGAAGAATACTAGTACAGCGCGATGTCATGTGTCTATTGGGATTGTCATGAGCGATAGATGGCAAGCTCGAGCGGTTTGAATTGAAAAGTCGAGTCTGACGGGTCGGCAGACGGGTCGTCTCCGCGGCGCTCATGCAGCGTCGTGAGAAGTGGGGTAAGCGCATCTTGGTGGTGGCTGTGTGAGGCTGATCGAATTCGCGGGAGCGCAGAGCATCAAGCAGCGTTCATCAAAGCCAATCACGATGGTTCGATGGCACCACGATGCATTGGTATATACACGCATGATGGTATTTCGTCCTGGACAGATGCTAGTTAGCTATGGAGTACGAAGTAATCAGAGGGGGTCAATTTGCGTACTTCAGTTTATTGGAGTCGTGTTGTACTGAGGGGGATGCTGGTGGAACCGGCAGCATGGCAAACGTGGCGGGCAAGACGAGGACCGTTCTCGTGCTCGTGCTCACATGGCACACGGATTCGAGCCCCAAGCGGATTCAGTAGGCAGCCAGCTGTTGTCTCTTAAGCTAGACGTTTATCCTTGAAGCTGGAGATAACCTCTATCGATGATGGCTGTTAGTGTCAGCTATCTATTGATTGGACAGATATGATTTCTATAATTTATGGTCGAGCGGGCTGTATCGTACCTAGCTGAGTCCATCTGTGGCCTGAATCTGCGTTGCATCGTGTTGCATACAGGCGGTCGGGACTTACAGGTATCTCGAGTCAACGGAATCGAACATATGCAGCGGGATAAATATAAGACCGCTGCGTATAGGAGTATTGGCAGAAAGTTTCTATAGGATTTGAGAAGATGGAGCGATACACCGGCGAGATGTAGACGACGTGGCCATAGGGAGATACACTACACACCATAATGAAGCGGTGGTATAGGTAGTATATCTCCCTCCGTTGGTTGGTTTGCAGGACAGCCGGCGAGGTGTATGTCGAGGAAATGGCGATTCTTTATTTTTGCAGTACTTCTATCCGTTTATATAGACTATTCGAATAAAGTTCACCGTGTATCGATATCTACCATGTATCGCCGGAAACAGTTGCCGTTGGATACATGTGTATGTGTCGACGACAATCACCGCCAATTGCATACTATACTTTCGAATCAGTTGGTATTTCACCGACACCGCAAATGCTAATGAAAGTTAATAATGATCTTGTTTAATATATTCCATCGGGTGTTCCGGTGTTTGGCGATCTAATTTCATTTAATCAACAGCGGCGTTTTTCACTGTAATCTACATGAGGCACGGGATCCGGAAACGATAAGCTCTGATGTCACTGTCATCATACTTTTATATCAAATCATTCTGTTTCCTCCGTTGTCCGTTGCTGCATGCATGCATGTCACGTTAAACAAACCAATATATACGGAGAATACTTGTAGATATAGTACGTATAACAACGGTCATATGATATTTTATAGAACGAGTACTTAGTATATACCGTAGTATTGGAGGCTACCTAACGTGAATTAGTACCAGCGGTGTCTGATTGATGCTTCATCGGTCCAATGGGCGGACTGGCGGGTTTCACGCCGAGCCCCTTGCGGGTCGCACAAGCGGAGGGCCAATGGGAGTGCCGGCTGCTGGGAAGGGTTTAGTCAGGACAGGACTAAACGGCACGAGAAGAAAACGGGCTAGAGCGGAAGGGTTCGAGGGTCAAACGGTCGGTGGTGTGCTATTGATAGCTGGTGGGATGCCCCGTTTGGCTTTGTTTCAGTCTTTTCCTCGCTGGCAGCTTGGCGATACGAAGGACAAAGTTGTCGATGGGTGATGATTTTGTGGGTAGTGCAAGTCACGGATTCGATCGGAGTGGTGATACTATTCACGGCCACGTCGAGGATTGCCTTCCTCCGGGATGGTACGAGAATATACTCGGTATAAGTAGAGGGCGAATCATGCGCCGGTCAGCTGGCGAGGCAAACTTTTCGAATGGTGCTTTGAAGGTGAACGGGGGTGCTGGTGGAAGGCCCCGAATTGTCGCGCGCTGATGGTTTCAAGTTTCTGGCTGGCGGGCGCCTTGGACTAAAACTGGGTGCTTTCCAGACGGCGACTCTGAACGACAGGATGACTGGACTGCGGCAGTCGGTACTCCTATTGGCCGGCGGGGGGTCAACGGCTCTCTCGTTTCTCTTCCCTTCTTCCAATCATCATCCGGTAGATACGTATTCCGTACTTACCTACGTTGAAGCTTAGATCAGTCGGTCGGTCGTTCCTGGCGGGCGAGCACGACGGCGGCGACGCGAGCTGGTCCTCCGCTCTTTCTATTCTCTCTTTCTATTATTATCTTTCCATCATTCTTTTCTTCTTATTGTTCCTTATATCTGCGTCCGGTGACGCATGTCGATGGTGTTTTGGTGTTTGTTGATTGACGTGACGACAGTTCGTTGACGACAGTTGACGGCTTCAATTCTGCGTTGCGGGCTCGACGATTCGACACAAATTCAACGCAAATTAATCGGCGCAGCTGGCTCGCGTGCCCGGCCACGTTGACTGCGGCCATTTATTCTTATCGACACCTACAAATCTGTTCTCTTCGTCCATCGCCATCCTCTTTCGTCAACCTCGTGGCTTCCAGGCGGGCCTCGTGTCTATTCTTCCGGCGTTCGTTCAATTCATCCATCCGACGAACTCGCCCGACAATACGATAGATATCACGGCATTGCATTCGCCATACTGATATCTCCAAGTATATAATATACATCTGCAGCTCTCCAGGACCGCGGCTGTCTAATATATCATTCGCCAGAATCGCCCTCATATATATATACATCATGATTCTGTTACGACCGTCGCTGTTAAGCCTCTCCCTCCTCCCCCTCAGCCTCGCCGAACTCCTCAGCTACGACATCGCACCCGGCCGACTCCTCGAAAACACCCCCGGCCAGCTCTTCTCCTCCTCCTCTCGCCGCGACATCCCCACACCCCCTCCGCCGTCGAAAAACACAAACCCCCTACCGCGATGGCTACCCCGCGCCATGAACAACAACCTACAAGCACGACAAATGTCAGCCACGGGCGACCGTTCCGCCGGGCTGATATGCGTCGCGAACGGCCCCTCCTGCGGCCCCGGCGCCTTCTGCTTCGACGGACTAGGCTGCTGTCAGGCCGGACAGACCGGCTGCGGCAGCAACTCCTGCTGCACCGCCGACCAAACGTGCTGTTCGGCTCAGGGTGGCGGCTGCTGTCCCGCCGGGTATAATTGCGTTAGCATCAACGGAAAACCGGGTTGCTGTCTGGACGGGACGAGCTGCGATGGGGTCGGGGAAGTGGTGTCCATTGTCGAGGGGGTGGCGAATCCGAATGATGGGGGTGTTTGTTTGAATTCGGGGTTTGGGATATGTCCCAGTCGCACGTTTTGCTGTCCGTCGGGGCGGAAGTGTCTGCGGGATGCGGAGGGAAAGGCCGCCTGCGAGCGCGTTTGTGAGGAGTACGTCTGACATCACATATATATTCATTCGACGGAGACACTGCTAACGGTTAACTCTTATAGTGCGAGTTTCTTCGTCTGTCCGAGCAATGGTGGGTTTGCATGCATTTTACCTTACTTTTGAGACTACGGCTAACGAGTGTAATAGACTTCTGCTGTCCGAACGGGTCGACGTGCTTTGTGGACAGCACTGGCAGAAGCCGCTGCAGGGTGACCATTGTGACGACGATAACATCCGATCCGCCGGCCTCGACGGCGACGCTATCAACACCGGGCTCGACGTCGACGATTCCCCCGAGTTTGACGGAGAGTACGTCTACCTCTACCACGTCCACAACCGACACACCAATATCCACTACGAGTGATGTTCCCACGTCGGGTACCTCCACGACAGCGACGGACAGCAGTAGTAGTAGTAGTAGCGAAACTACGTCTTTGGTGGTGGAGACTACGTCTTCTTCTTCGGCGGCAGCTTCGTCGACGGCGGCGGCGTCCAGCAGTCGGAATGGTGGGCTCAATGGTCCGCTGCCCTCGCCGAATGGGGGTCTTGACAACATTTTCACGAACTCGGGGGTGCGGATACAGCCAGGCGTGACGATAATACCCTCGATGTTCGCCGTTGCATTGGGGTTTGCAATTGTATTGTTATAATATGAATTTCCTCGGGGGTGATTGATATCACGGTAATATAATGTTGGGATGGATGGCATAGTTATCGGTTGCAAGTTGGTTGGCTCATGATGGTTAGTTTATGAAAGGAAAAAATTCTTTGCTTTTGTCTCTTTTGTTCTGTGGTGTGGTTGGTGGTTTGGCGATTTTGGTACCTTGCATGTGCATGTTCTCTATTATACCCTTTTGTGTCGCTCGTGCATACTGTGCCATTTGATGGTGGCTCCTCGTTATTCTGTGCTATAGGGGACTGGCAGTATATAGTATTTCTCCCTTTTCATGATGTGTTTTCTCATGGCGGGACTAGTTTTCCTGTTTGGTGTGGGTTCATTCCTTGGAATGTGTATTATCGATTGATGCATACAATTGCAATGAAATCACGGGATTTGAGGTATAGGCTGTGCTGTGGATCAGTCGATTCCCCAGTGGACATATTCTGGGATCTTCGGGTATAGACGAGTCCAGGAATGCGTATGTGATGGATCCATGATGTGATAAGTAGCGCGAATTCAAACGTCATGGAGCATTCAGTCTACTGAGAGTGGTAGTATACTAAATTCCATCCCTGGATCTCGGCTGCATGTTTCGGTGGGGCGGGTGGACGGCCAATTGCATTTATTGGTGTAGTGCTAAAGAAGTGAGCGTCGGCCAGTCAGCGTGGAGATGCTGCCAGCGCATCGATTGTCGCCCCTCCTTGCGATGCGATGCCCTCTTTTTTTTATACGTTCATACATACTTACATACTATAATATAAATACTGCATCGGCATCGACATCCACGAGGATACTCCTCTCGATATATACCGACCACCAGATATCTCCGTCTTTTGGAGCAGACAGCAACGACTGCAGCCTGGATCCAGCTGGATACAGTATTTGTTTACCGGACCCACTTGACTGAATTCACTCCCGCCAGCAGCCTCGCATCCGCCCGCTGCATCGCGTCGGGGAGCGCATCCGCCCTCTCGCACCGAAACTCAGGGCAGCCCCTGGAACGACATTAGTCTTAACAGCTAAGCTATAGCACATACTACTTCTTCAATAATACTGGGCCACGCGAGAATCTCGAGGTGGACTCAAACTCTCAGCTGCTGCGCGATCTCCGCTGATTGGCCGCCGCGGGAGCCGAGCAGCGTTGAACCCAGCCAGCTTCCGCTTCCCGCTGCCCCTTCTCTCGCTCTCCTTTCTTTGGTACGTACGATTCCAAGTACTGTAACTGTACTCTCCTCCTCCCTCTTTCTTCCTCAGATACTTACAGACGGATACAAGATAGACAGCGGACACTCGGACACTCGTATACATACCATCATACCTGCTCGGTCAACGGGTCCGGATTTCCATACGCTACTACCGCTACAACATCTCGGCATCAACGGTTGCCATCCGGGATACATCTCTTTGTCCCTTGCGCCTCCCTTCCTTGTCGTTTTTCCGTCGGGACCGCTGTTTCGGGTCGCTCCACACGGCTGAAATCCAATTCTACCAATTCAATTCAATCCAGTCCTTCAATTCTATCTTGCCCGGTACATTCATACATACCATACAATTTACATCCTCCACAGCAATCGAAATTCATCGATCGATCGATCGGTTAAACGCACAGCACAAACATACCGTTGCATCCATCCGTACGTACGCACGCACGGAACACAGTTCAGTACCACCACTACACTACTACTTCTACCACCGGCATGTCGTCACAAGATAGCACGCCGGCCGCTGTCGACGAGCACGAGCAGCAGGAGGAACTTGTAAGTTATTTTCATCTTTATTATTGTCCTAGGATACGAGTGTTTTTCTGCGGTCGCGCGGTGCAATTGCTTCTACGGACGCGATGTGCCTCGTGCTGACGTGCGGCCACATAGGAGGAAGAGCCGCAGGTACAATTTACCGTGCCACTCGCATTGCCCGATTTGACTACACGAACATAGCTACTTCGTAGAGAATGCTGCTAATTAAGTACGTGTGTATAGATGGCTCCGCCGTCGCCGCCGCTCTCGGACTCGGAAACCCCCACCGCAAACGCCGCCGCGAACGGCACCGCCGCCGCACCCAACGGCCAGTCCACCACCACCGGCAACCACCCCCGTCGCCCACACCACCTTACCACAACCACAATCTCCAGCCCCTCCTTCGCAGCATCGACCTCCTCGTCCTCCCGCCGCGCCGCCGAATCCGCCAACACCCACGGCAATTCGATGATCTCCCCCGCCGCCACGACGACCTCCACCTCCTCGGTGCGCAGCCGCTCCGGCGGTCGCGGCGCAGGCCCGGGATCCGTCACTTCGTCCTCCAGCGAGCGGCGACGTAAGGGCACCACGGCGCCGGCGGACGTCGGACCCTACGCCAACAGCACGTTTGCGAGCCGGCAGCGCAGCATCAATGGCGATGGCGACGCGAGGAAGGCGGGAGACGGGCGGCCGGTGTGGCGATAGGATGATGGTGGTGAAGGGATGCGATGGCGGGTGGATGAGGTCCTTCGCCGGATAAATAAATATTCTACTTGACGTCCTGTTTCTCTCTTTCTTGCTGTCGTTCTGTTCTGCCGTCGTACGTATTTGTGGTGGTTTAAGTACCGCGTACCTACAGATTGGTTGTCCGCTGGTTGTGTGTCTGTCTCTTGTTTCGATGCTCTGCTATAAACGCCGGAGTTGGGACGGAGTTTTCTTTTTTTTTCCTTCATTTTTTTATAACTGTTACAGCTGATACACAGACGTTTTTGCTATTACCACTGCTACTTGCTACCGTTGCTGCTGTTGCTACCGTTACTCATGCATGCATGCCTCTTCTGTACTCTGCTGTATTTTTCGGGATGGTCTATGTTTTGCGATTCAAGTCGCTGTCAGGCTCGCCTTGTTGATTGGGTGGATTGATGATCATGCATGGCTACGTACGTATATATATAAATATGGCAGACGGGTAATTGGCGATTGATGTATATGATCGATGCACGCCGTGTGGCTTTACACTTGTTCGTTCGCAGATGCATCTTTGGGTATAAATCTAGTTTCGCAGAGGATACATATCAATGTACAGACTGCGCCGCAGCTATGTGACTTTTACGTCAGTCCGAAAGTAGTGAGTGAGATAATGTTCATCAGAATTAAATCGTGCATGCATGCATAATGCAGGCGTGCCTTACCGATATGGGTAGGTTCATTACCTGGATATCATATACACCAGATATCCAGAACTAGGCTAAGATCGATCACAGGACGGTGCGAAGATGCAGCTGCGCAGCTAGCTGCGCTTGTCAGCGGTTTATACGTTTACGTGTAACATAAGTAGCCAAATAGCTATATCTATATATATCCATCCATCCATCGCTGGAGACCGACGAGCTCAGCTCAGCTAGCTTATCAGCGCTCCCGCCAATTTGAGCCAGCGGGAAGATCTACCCACTCGATCTGGAAGCTGCATAGTCAGCATTCGAGAAGGCGAATTCAAGATTGCGATTGATGTGCACTAGTATTATGGCATATTGTACTGGAGCGGTAAGTCGATACTTGGAGAAGCTAGCAGACGTTTATAATAGATGCGGGTGCGGATGCGGGGCGAATCGCGGGCGTCGGGCGGTGAGACATGCATTGTATACTGGAGGATAGTATATCGGTGGTCGGTGGTCGGTTCCTGGGATCTAGCTGCAGCTGCTGGAAAGCGCATGTGCATGCGTGTGCTACATTAGATGTATAGCGCTAGTCGGCTGGGAGTGCTAGTATATAATCTAGTATAGTACTTATGTTATAGAAGAGGATGGTATATGAGGGGTTATCGTCTTTTGAAAGTCCATTTTGAGGTCTACCGCATATTCGAATTCTATCGCACTACTTTAATATATATCATAATCTTCTATATCGATTAGATTGCTAGCGGTTGTTATATTGGCGTTCAAGTTTCGTTGCGTCGACGGCGCGACGCATAGGTAGTAGTACTGGCTGGTTGGTATACCTAAAGTACTTCTATGGAACTGGGTAGCTGGCGCTAACATGCACGGTTTGAATACTAGATAGCGCACACCGGATAAAATCTCGATCAAGAAGTGGAGAATCGATCGAGCTGGAGTCGCGATAGCGATTGTACAACATCGACAACGCAAGTGTGTATACCGGTACCTACTTAGGTATAGACTATACTGGCCTCGACTCGGAGAGTCGACTCTCTCGCGCTGGTATATCAATCCATAGTACGGCGATGTCTTAAGGCACATGCGAATATATCGATTTAGATATCTGTACGACTTGTAGGCTCATTGAGACTAGATTGCAGAATACCTATATATATATCTATACAGCGACTATAGTCAATATGGAGGAAATACGGCTTCACCTGCTCTTTGGCCCCCTCGCCGCTGCCGCAGTCCTAGCCCTCCTCTACCGCTTCTTCTCTTCAAACCAGCCAAAAAGAGCATCAGCTACACCGCCAGCTGAAAAGCCCGCACAGACAACCTTGAAAACGTACACGCCCGCTGAAATCGCCGCCCTCGGCCGCTTCCCGGACTACGCAGCCCTCACTGGCGTCCCCCTGCCGGACCCCTACTTGTCCTTCAACATTGCAACCGCAAGACCTCGCCCATACCGTCCCTTCCGCTGGGCGTACCACCAGACGATGTCACTCTCAAAAATGGAACCGAACTGGTGGCTGGAGCTCGAGTCGACGTACGTCGCGCGTCTGGCGCAGCGGGCGGCGCTGTACGAGAAATACGGACGCAAGATAATCAACCGGATGGAGGACACCACCGGCACCGTGGCGCTCGCATGCCGAGAGGTGATGGAGATGGCGTTGCAGTTTCTGGCGGCGCGGTACCCGATGTACTTTTCGCTGGATGTATCGACGATGACGTTTGAGAATCGGATATTGAAGCGCACGTTCGACGTAGGGGAGAGTGTCGACCCGCTTATGGTGGTGTTTCAGAATGTTCCTGAGGATTTCGTCGTGATGGCGAAATGGCGGAAGGGGATGGACTGTGGTGATGCCGAAGGGGATGGAGAGCGGGAGGGGAAGTATGTTTTCATGGCGGGGATTCTGTGCAGTAGTTTGTTTTGGGATATGGGGACGAAGATTGGGAAGACGGTGGGGCAGATTCATGCCACTGTGCCTGACTATCCTGAGAAGATGAGCATGAGTATGGACCGGTGCGTCGTACTTCCTCGCTCCCACAGTATATATTCATCCGGTGGGCTAACGTTTGTGGTAGATACTTTACGAAACTGACGACGGACAAGCCGATTCAGCGCGGTTCGTGGGATATCTCCGTCGGCGAACCGCTGTTCATCCCCGCCGGCGACCCGAGTAAGGTCCACCGCGAGAGGCAGGATCCGGACCTGAAAGAGGAAGACCTGACGCTTCGCGTCGACTGGCAGACGCTGCGGCGCCTCCCGCTGTCGAATGCGATCGTATTCAACTTCAAGGCGCTGTTCACGCCGCTGTCTGAGTTCGCGGACGAGCCGGGCGTGCCGGCGCTGTTGGAGAAGGTGGTGCGCGAGGGACATCGGGGCATCATCGAGTATAAGGGGCTCTGGCACGTGGAGCATGTTGCGCTGCCCATGTTGGCGCGGATGAGGCGGGAGCAGGAGGAGAGCGGCGTGTGGAGGGAGGAGGTGAGGACGTTGGAGGAGAGTCCGTTCTACAGAGGGTGGGAGGAGAAGTGGCGACGGCAGCAGGGGTTTTAAGTTGATGTCAGCCGAATGTCGATGTTATATCTGGGTGTAATCGTAGATTGTATAAACTCCAGGTGATGCAGCTATTCCGAAATGGTATATATACAGTAGTGTACAGGTACACTGGTAGAGTTCAATCGTACCAGGCACCGCCCCCGCCGTCGTCGTCGCCGTAATCCACCTCGCCGTCGCCGTCATCAAAGTACTGCTCGGCATTGTAATCTCCGTCCTCGTCATCCTGATAGTCGTCCTCCTCCTCGCCGTCGTCTTCGCGCTCGTCGTCCTCGTCGCGGTCCCCGTCACTGTCGCCGGACAAACCGCCGTCGTCGTCCTTCTCGTTCATCAACTTGGCCAGCACGGACTTCTTGTCCTTCTCTTTATGCTCGTCGCCGTCGGGATCTTCGTCTGAGGCGTCGGAGTCTTCGCCGTGGTGAAGACCGCCGTTTGGCAGCGAGGTGTTCAGGCTCGCGATCAGCAACCGCTTCTTCTCCTTCTTCCCGCTCAGGACGACGGAGCGGTCGCCGCCGGCCGCGTAGCTTGCGTCCATGGTCTCCCAGAGCTCCATTGGGAAGAACTCGAATACGTACGGCCGCGAGTCGAGTTTCGGTACCTTGCGCTTCTGCCGGTGGTAGCGCTTAGAGGAGTATGTTACCACATCTTCGAAGGGGTCTTCGAGGCCGCGCTTCTTGCCGAGGACGGTGTAGAGGGGCCCGCTGTGGATTTTCTCGCGGTGGTCGCGGAAGCGGGCGATGTGGATGCGCTCGGTGGCGGTCAGGGGGTCTTGGAAGGGTATCGCATAGTCCTATGGGAGAGATAATTAGTGAATTGAGCAGATATCATGCATGATATCCTCATGATCATGAGAATGGTAGACGGACGGGAAACTGCTCCGTCGGGCCAAAGTCGGGCTTGACGTCGAACTCGCGCGGCATGAGAGGTGCGCCGCTGTTTCCCCCGCCGCGGCCACCGCGAAAGCCGCCTCCTCGGCCGCCCCGAAACGCCATCGTGGGTGCGATACTGGCGGCGTCAGTCAAGTGAAGTCGTGGTGGTGGATGTGGATGAGGTTGTTCGCGAAGTCTGAGGTTGAAGACTGAGAAAGAGTCAAGAGCCGCCGCGAAAGTTGCCGCAACGGGAAATGTGGCTGCGCTAACCGGAAGCGGCAATCGGTGCTGAATTCTTCTTGCCGTCCTTCCAGCTTCCTGGCCCCCTTGATTTCTAACCAACCTCACCAGCAACCTCCCCTCGAATCCATCCCACCCCCATCTGCCCATCGTCGCTGCTGCTGCTCCTGCTGCTCCTGCTGCTCCCGGGCGTCAAAGGCTCCATCGACTCGATATCTCCGACCAGCGATCTCTCCGGCGACGGCCTGTGTAGCGTCGTGTCAAGGTTTTCCACACGAAGCGTGCTCCCCGGTAGCATCGTTAACCGCCCGCCGTCCCGACAGCCCATAACAGACAGCGTCTCCCGTCGTCGCCACCATGGCAGGAATGCCTGATACCGCGAAGAACCTCCAGGCGCACTTGGAAGGCTTCACAAATGCCACCGATCTGGACGTCAAGCTCGTGGACACCTTCCGGTTACAGCTAAATGGTTCGTCCCGAGCGGCTTTTCCCGCACGCCCTCCCCCCCCCTTATCGATAGCGGTATTGCGTGTTCATGTTCGCGCGATGGGCTAACGTCGATGTGTCTACCGTTCATTCGTCCAGATGACAGCCGCAAGGCCGCATTGCCAATATTCCTCCCTCTCCTCACAAAGACCCTACCGCTGACCAGCAGCCCGCAGCCGCTGTGCGCCCTGCTCATTGCGCTGCTGGAGCCAATCTGCTTCAGCGACTTGCTGAGCCTCACCACGCCCGCGGAGATACTCCCGACCCTTACTTTCCCCAATGCCCACATCCAGCTGATGGGGCTCAAGCTCCTACAGAAGGCGACGGCCTCGCCGTCGGAAGCTCGCTCGCTCGCCAGTCATCCGGAACTCGTCGCCTCGATCGTCAATCTCTCCCTCGTCGCGTCGAACACGGAGGTAGCGGACCTGGCGGCGAAAACCCTCCTCGACCTCCTGAACGTTGACCTCGTCGGCCCAGGCGGCGTCGGCGAGGGTCTCATCTGGCGCCGCGTGTTCGGCGACAAGGACATCTACCAAATCTTCTTCGACAACTGCTCGTGGAAGAATAAATCCGCCTCCATGTCGCGCGCGGAAAAGACTCTCGCGCAGGCTCGCCTCCTGGCCATGCTGCCCAAGATGGCCGGCATGAACTGGGAGGTCGTCTCTCGCTCGCACTTCCCGCAGGTGGAGGCGCGATTCGAGGGCGAGGGCACGCTGGACGGACTCCTCGGCTTCGCAACCGCAATGGTGGAGATGGAATTCGACGTGCTAATGTACATGACCGTCATTGAGTTCTACTCCGACTTCCTGCTCGTCTGCCCGACGCCCGAGCGCGGCGCCGCCGCCGGCAGCGAGGTCTACGCGACCTCCAAGGGTCTCGAATACCTCGTTGCCAACAACCGCCACCAGACCACCATCGCGCTCTACACCACCCCGCCGAGCGAGCAGGCGGACCAATTCACCGCCTCGTTCCTCACCTCCCGCTCAGCGCGGTACATCGCCACCTACGCGACGCACTTCCCCACCCACCTGCGCGACTCCAAGGACCTGCTGCCCAAGATCCTCAAGGCGCTGGGCTCCTACATCCCCGGCCCGACCGGCCAGGGCCCGCACGCGCCAAGCCTACACCTCCTCGCCAGCCTACCGCCCTCCGAGATCCTCGGGATAGTGCTCGAGATCCCACTAGCGCCGCCGCACCCTGACTATCTAAAGACGCTAGCGACGATCCTCCCCGGCGACGAAAAGGTGTACCGGGAATACACGCGCAAGAACCCGAGCTTCTACAAGAAGCTGACCGAGTACGCGAGCGTGATTGCGCTCAAGGAGAACGCGCAGGCGAGCCTACGCATGCTCAAGGGGCTGGCTGGGTCGTCCTTCGGCTTGCGTGAGGTGGTCGGCAACACGCACGTCATGGAGTTCCTGGTCACGGTGCCGCAGCGGGTCAACATCGCGGCGGGCCGCGGCGGAGACGAGGGCAGCGCGTACGGGATCGCGAGGAGCCGGTATGAGGTTGTCGAAGCCGTGGCGAAGGGCATGGCCGGCGGCGGCGCCGAGTTCGACACCGCGCGACGGGTATGGGGACGGGTTGTGAACGAACGGGTGCAGGGCGGCGTGTACGGATCTGGCGTGGGGGTGTTGAACGGCGCCGGTGGCAGCGTCGCCTGGCAGGGCATGTAGATGGGTTTTGGCAAAAGTTTTTCACGGGGTATGATATGATACCACTTGACAGGGTTGACACCTAGGATGGATGGCTGGCTGGCTACGGGATTTATGATTGAGAGTAGGGTAGTAGAGATAGGTATGTAGTTAATGGTAATTTTTGGATCATGGCGGGGGACTGCCAAGTATCGAAAGAGGAGGGGTAATACGATGGATGGATGGGATGGATCTAATCGGATGGATGGACGGATTGGAATATAGGTAGCTTCCTTTGGCCGGCATTTTCATGGAGTTTACTAGTTAGCAACTACTTCTAGCAACTTCTGTCCAGTCTCAAGCTTGTTAGTTTCTGTTGCATGTGTTTGATGTTTTTCTGCGTCTAGTCATGAATTATATTGTCATGTATGTGCGTATGTATGGTAGGTCCGGTGGTCAGGCATGCAGCTAGTCGGGCAGTGCAGTGCAGATGGTCGGCCGGTCTAGCTAGTCTGGACTTACTCGACTTGTCTTCGTAAACCAGATGCGCTTCGGTGCACTGGTGAGATATCACGATGGGATGGATATCGTTATGGTGAAGCTAGCAATCTAATCGCAAGTGTCATGTTCCGTATATTCGCGGTTACGTAAGTTAACGTTACATGCGGTCTTCACGTATATCTGTTGACCGGGCGAGATGCATGCGGGAGTGGCAGATGGACGGCAGGCTGACGGTTGCAGATGTTGATGTTTCATCCGTGAGGAGTGGCCGTGCGCCTGGGCCTCATGGGAGCGTGCTATTTATATATTATCTTCACATGTGTATCTCGAGGAGGCGGGGTCCTACAATGGAAGGAGGACTAGATATTTATAGGTCAGATATCTGCATCTTTGTTCGAGATCACGATGCCGGGCAGGCTTTAGAGTCGACCTAATGCGGCAATTGGCGTCTTGAAATTTAATAGTGGTAGGAGTACCGGAGTGCGTATTGCGTGCAGTATTCGGTATGGTTATAGAAAACGACGCCTGGCAGGGATGCAGGGCGATAACCTTATGGTAGCGGATTGCGATGTTGCAAGTATATATTATATTTCGGCAACGAAACGAGGATTGTGGATACAATATATCTATGATATCAATATTGTATATGACTCTGGTTGGTGACGGCTCATGCTCAGCGGTCTTTGATTATCGATATGTATATATCAATATGCATATGTGTCTGATAGGGGTGGGTTGGATAGGAATGTTAGTAAAGCCAGGCTATACTTATTGCATCGATCGATCTGCAGGAATTCGACCTAGACTATCCCGTATTGTAGGAATACAATAAGCACTAGCTAAATAAATGGATGAGGAGGGTACTCTGTTGATGGGAGAGCTCATTCAATCTCGTTGTTTATTATGTGGACAATGCCGCAATGAATCCTCTTAAAGGTCTTTGAATTTAAATTTTATAATTACAAATTCGAGGTTGAAATTTGTATGTATACAGTAAGGTGAGAAGGGGCCCGGAGATCGACTTATGGAACATGCATATAGTGCAGTGATATTATTCTAGCTTAATTGATAATGTGAATCTGGTCCACACGAAGCTATGGCTGTTAACTTGTTGCAATAATGTGATATTTGATAGATAAGTAAGTACATAAGTACTTAGTTGCTAGTCCTGTCAATAGGTGGAGAGCGACACTTTAGATGTGTATGTCCTTAAACTTGACCACCCCGCTTTCTTCTCATACATCTCCCTCTTTCCAGATAGCGATAAACATTGGGCCTCGAGGTCTGCAATTTTGTTCTATCCGGTCTGAGTTGATGTCGACCTGTCAATTGGGTCCACTGGAATTCCGAGCGATACCGAATGCGGTATGGTCATCTGGCTTGAGGTAGCACTGGCGGAAACACCTTCCAGCTGGCGGGCAATAGCAGCCGCTGCTATGGATTTGGTTATCAGACTACATGTTATCGACAAGCCGCAGAATTTCCAGACGTATCTTTGGCTCGTTTCCTGGATAATTGCGCGGGCTCCACTCGCCAGTCGTCGTCTCGACGCAATTTCGGCTCGAGATGAGAGGTTTCTCGGTACAGCGTTGCCGATTCGACAGTGCAGTGCAGGACTGTTCGGTCGATGCGTATGCATGACAGATGTGGCGTCTGTTAGACGGAATTGCAGGCAGTCATCGAATCGTTTTGCTAGTTCATTAGTGTTTTCTTTCATATGAATATTCGTTAGGAAATGCTGGATGGTGGTGGAAGTATGCTACTTGTACCCCAACATTAACATCGGATATGCAAGACCCGGCCGTGTCGACCAGTCGACCGGGTTTTGTGTGCTATTTTTGGGCTCGCATCCCCTGTACTTCCGTGTTCTTATCCCGTCTGTCGTCCGCTCCTGGCAAGTCCTTACTTTGCTAGCTACTAGCTCCTAAGTAAATGCTTTCTTAGTCTTGCCTGCCGTGTGTTTAGACGTTTGTGGTGGATGTATTGCAATGTACAGGTGTACAGTACGGTACATCTGTCTGGAGACGTTGCTGATAATGTAACAGAGTTCCTCGCTGTTGGTACAGGCATGCCGCGAGCAGGCCACTAGTGCCATTAACGTTAGTATCGAGTTATCATGACGTGATGGAAGGAGTGGGGTGACCGGTTCGCATGCCTGTTTGGCGTGATCGAAGTGCAGTGCAGAGTCGACATGTATGTCTTCGTACGTATGCATATGATGCATGGTGGATTATCTTGCACTTTCGGCCAATTGCAGGTGTTGGATACCTTTTCCGCAGCTGGCTGCGAACATGCATCGAGCTCGAGACGGTGCACACATATCATTCACTGCCTGATAACCAGGAAGATGCAACAGCTGGGATTTCTTCAAAGTTCAATTGACCGGTTCTGTAGATGAATATTCTTGTTTGATGCTGCCCCACAAGTTACAAGGTGTCGAGATATATCGCCGGGGCAAGTACAGCCAGTTTCTTGGGGTCCGGGGTACGGACCCAGGGTGTCCGGTGTTGGAGTAATAAAAATATATTAAAACAACGTCGACGACAGGCCAGACGAACGCTTATTATTCGATGGAATATTCTTCAGAGTTTTAAAACAGGATTTGAGCGCACGCGCGTTCAATTCAAACTCGTTTACGCCTCATAGTTAATATATTCGGTGAATATACCGATGTAATTATATTAATGGATCATCCAATGTGGCGGTAGTAGTATCATAATTTTCGTACACGAGACGTCAGACCTCAAATTGCTCTTGAAATTTATACTATACGTCTACGTACAACAAGGGCACGAATTCACCTCCAATTGGTCTGTCTATACGCCTTGTCAGAGCTAGCTGCATGCACTGAATCAAGGCATGTGAAAAAATGTAAGATGACAATAGCATGTTCCGAGCGGTTGGGGCATCGGTGGCGTGCGCATTGATAGCTGAAAGTCGTTATCGCTCGCCCCAGTGACTGAATAATACGATGGTTGACATAATCATGCATGAGGTCGTACCCGCATTGCCACCAGCTGTTCATAATGTATGCAGACCTTTGTCGCTGTTCGCGTTCGATCGAATGGCAGCACTCATCGAGATATCAGAAAGTGTGACCTGCAGCTCTGGCGACCGCTTCACCAGTTCTTATAGGATCATTTGCTATCTCCGTATATGGATATCTTGAGCAGAGGGTGCTGAGTACTATGCTGCTACACAGCAGCCAGGGTCGTGGGGGTTAAAGTTCCCAGAAGGATAGCAAAGATTGAAAAAGTAATGATATCCAAAACACCAGCATCCGCAGCCGTCTATATACAACGGGTAGGTGATACTGTTCCAGAGGAGCTCAAACACCATTCCCCGGCCGTGCGTGGCGGTTCAGCTCATTCGTATAGATTGTACTTATACAAGCTCGCTGTATTTCTTATTTCTTTGGGGTCGACGCACGAGAAAATGGCTGGTGACTGGCTGCGGATGCTTAATTATAGCATATGCTCCGGTGCAGAGGGCAGGCCATGCCCGGGGCGCTTACCGACAGATTCCGAGCCCCGAGACGCCTGTTTGTCTGCTCGCGGGGTACGTGTACCTAGCT
Source organism: Orbilia brochopaga (assembly GCA_036872635.1). Lineage (NCBI taxonomy): Eukaryota > Fungi > Ascomycota > Orbiliomycetes > Orbiliales > Orbiliaceae > Orbilia > Orbilia brochopaga. Next base: position 278,313 of record JAVHNQ010000011.1, on the reverse strand, counting down.
GGCCAGGAACATGCAACTCGACGACACTTCATGTAAGTACCCCACGATTGTGTAAATTGTAAGTAAGTAGATTGGTGCTCGCTAGCTCCGTTGGGCGTGTTTGGTACCAGGACATAGTTCAGGTCTGCATATATGTTTAATTATATGTATGTCCCAGCCCTATAACCAATTGCAGACCACCTATGTAGACGGACGGCTGTTGGTACATGTACGTTTTCTGTTGGGCTTCCACACGACGGGTGCGTCGGTGGGCGGTCAGACGGTCAATTGGGTTACGCTGTGTCAGAGCGGCGCGAGAAGGGAGCGCTATGCGTGTCTTATATGCGTTTGGGGTTGCATGGCGAAAGAGTCGAGAAGGAGGCTGGGGTTTCATCGATGGCCTCGCACAAACAGAATACTAGCTTGCGGCAAACTTCATGCGGTGCAGCGCGCTGGCAGCGGGCTCTCAGAGTTCAATTCTGGGGCGGGCTTTCTTTTGCAGAGCCCCGTTCATTCGTTTTGAGAATAAACGGCGGGGAGAGTCGGGTTTGTGCGGAGGATATTGTAAAACATCGCGGTGCATCTTGAACTCGCTGAGGTAGAATGTAACGCGGCTGGAGGAGGGAGGTTCTGTTCTCTTCCTTGTGAAAACAGTCGACGGGTCGCATTGCTGGAAGGGGATGGCTGGCAGAATTACCGGAGCAATCGGACGAGCGGCCTTCTGACATGCAACAGCGTGCTCGGGATGGAGACTCGGGATGCAATCGCAGGCGGATGGCTGGTTGCCTGCCTGTCGAGGGTTGTCGACTTTCAGCGAAATTATTATATGGTTGGGCTCTCGGTTGCACAAATTAACTGAAGGGCTTAATCTTCAGCTGCGGAGTTAGGATTTTCGCGTAGACGCGAAGCCCTCGGATACGCCTGTATGTCATTGGCGCTGCCACATCCCATTAGCAATTGAAATTATACGCACGGAAGCTGGGCCGGGGAGGTGGGTTTGCAATCGCTAGGTGGCTGCAGCAGACTCGCATTTCGAGACATCTGGAGATACTTCGGCGCTTGAGGTACGTGTGCGTGTACGGTACTTTGTCAGCTCTGCACCAACGTAAGGCTGCATGTTGGCAGCTCAGCCCGTGTGATTGCTCGTGCATGTAGTCAACTTTGCCAACCGAATCTTTCTTCATGCGGTCGAACCAAGAATCTTTGTAAGCGAAATTTTCGGCGCCAATGGCACGAAATAGTCGAGGTGGGTTTGCAATGCGAAGTTTTTTTTCTTTGTTTTGGCATGATCTTCGGTTGACATCCGTATATATCCTGAAGTGAAGTTGGCAGACTGTCGAGCTACCGAGAGCTGGGCGATGAGAGAGTCGCATTCGGCGCCGAAATAGTCAGGTCGGGACTGCCGGGTCGAGCTAAAGCGCATGAGGGGAAATTGAGCATCTCGGGCCCAGCCACATGCCAACGGCTGCCCGAGATCTTCAATCTCATATCTCACGACCGCAGGAGGCATTGAAAGTCGACAAACTTGGGTAACCGTGACCCTGATAACTGCCCCCTTAAGGCCGTCGACGTCATGGCTGACTGTGACACGGGGTGTCAATCGAAGCCCCATTCTTCGGGATAATCCTTTCTGACGTCTATGAGGGTTGGCACCGCCAACAGTTGTGGCAGCAGACTGCCATTGGGAAATTGGATCGGCTGCGCATCGAATGCGGGATGGGTTTTGGTGTGCGCAAAAGTTGTCTTGTGAGTGCGTGTGAATACGCGAGATGGGCAATGGTTTGGGGGTTGATGTGTGCAGGCATCGGCGCCGAGACATCGGAGAATCCAATCCATCGCTCGATCGTCATCGGTCTGGGTGCCCCTGCTTGGGGAATACCTTCCGGCTGAATGGCATGCGAACTAACGTTGATGCAAGTGAGTGCATTGCCATGGCTTCGAACTCTTTTTCTACCTCTAAGTTTTTTTCGGCCTGTTTCGCCAAAGATCCAGGCACGGGATTTAGCCTGCGCACCTCTTTCAACCGGACGATGACGGAATCCAGATAGCGACCGGCTGGGCGGTTTGGTATCAAGTACTTTCAATTCCTTTTTTTCTTCTCTGGTGAAGAGATGTCGAAGTGTAAATTTGGCCTGTTTGGAGTGTACCGACGTTAGTGAGACTTAGCGCTGTATTCACAATTTGTTAGACACCGCAGGCAACAGCCGCGCTAGACAACTGGCATCGAGGCCATGACCAGCTAGTGTAGTAGCTCACGCAGGGGCGGATCTCCCTCCTTCTTGACAAACCCGTGGATGTTTTCGGGTTCGAAGGGTTTGAGAAGAGGCGATTGCTAATTGCTTGGCTGATGCTACTCGCTGCTATGATTGGAAGGCCCGGAGATGTCAGTCAACCTGCATGGGCGCGGGCATGGGTCGCGGCGACGACCGCAGCATTCGGTCCAGTGGCTCAAGCAGATCGAGCGATCGTGGTTGAGGGCGATGGGTTACATGCATACGAACTGCCCAGCAGAACGAGACGGACAGAAATATGTGTGTTCGTTCTACGGGTTATCAGTGATCCGCTGGGGTGCGTTTCGCTCAGATGCTACTATCCCCATTGCGTCCGACTGCTGTGCGATGCAAACTGCAGTTTCCAGAGGATGGATAATTGCGACGGAGAGACAGCCGGCTGGAGTGTGCAATTGTAAGCGTCGGAGTGTAATATCTCCATTTGCAGGATACGGGACAAGTATCTGGATGGGTTGGGATGCACTTGTATAGGCTGGTGGCTGCGTCCAGCCACGATTTCCACTTCATTGAGTTGCATCCCGAGCCATTGAGCATGAAATGTCAAGTCTGGACCGGCGAACCAACCAATCGATAGTGGAGAGAACCGTTCGGGTTCGTCTGCCGGTTGCGACGGGGGATTTTGGCATGTGTCAACTGATGAAGCGATGCGTGGATACCATCGATGGCCATCTCGAGGATTTTGCCGTCTTTTAGGCATCGCTGTCGGATTTGGAATCAGTGATGGCAGCGTGCAGGTTGCGGTATTATATAAGATATGATCAATCGACGGGTGTGCGATCGACATGATACCTATCTGTGGGAATGCTGTACCACCGGGAAGGCGGTATATTCCATGCTGGACATTAGAAACCAATTAGTGGGTTGAAACGAGTTCGTCGTTTCTTCGTGCACACGATGCCCACATGCATGGCTCTTTTTTGGGACGTCATCCCATGTTGGTCGACGTGCATGCTTAGCAAACGGGTAGACCGAGGATGCACCCCCAACGGCGATAAGCAGCAGCAGGTCGCGGTCGACGGTGTCTATCGTCGTCACGAACTTGGACGCGGCCTTTTCGGCAGGCTTATCAACGTCTGGCCCCACTGGCGCTATTTTTCGCAATAGATTCCTTGCGTGAGGTTGTGTAATTTTTTTTATGTCTGAACCTGAGCTAGCGTGGGGTTAAGGCTTGATCTGATGCAATGGTCGTCCTGCGGGCGACGGACTTTAATTGCCACGAACGAAGCAATATGTTTGAGTTCCTGGGGAAATTACCAGACCGGATGGGGGATTTGTACCGGTACGGAACTTTTCGACCCAAGATCGGAATTCGGTTCGCAGGAGGTGAGCTTTTGCAGTGTCGTGCCCTCGTCGCCGTGCTTGGGAGGATGGTTCTCGCGACAGCAATTTTGATTTCATGCGCGATCCGAGGGACAGGAAGGCTGGTGGCCATGGTGATGAGGCGAATATCTACCTAGCGGGGAGAGTTGGCCCAGCGGTCACTGGCTAGTTTGCTGGCACCTACGTAAGTGTGAATGTATGCAGCTTGGTGCGGTATTGCCCGTTGCCAGCCGCCGGGTGGCTCTTTGGAAGTGATGCTGGTGAGGAATGTCTGGTGCCTGCATTGCCTAAACGGCAGCTAGCTGGATGGTCTAGTCGACATGACATGACTTCTTCAGTTTGGGGGGTATATCAAATGATGGATAGACGGCCGGCCTTCGAAGATGCACTTACAAGCAAATATTGCAAATGCCCATGCCCGATTAACGTAAATGTCCATGTAGATGTACAGTACATGGACATGGACGCTGCCGGATGCATATGCATGAGCGTATGCAGTGTCAGTCCATGTACGGGATGTACAGGACATGCACAGGCGATGCAATGCAATGTGCCAGTGGGAATCTCAGGCAGGCGAGCATCCATCCACCCATCTGGAGCGACATTTGGGCTCCATCGACTCGTATTGAATGACTGAGTGACTGCTGTCTTGGAAGCGGTTTCTTTTTCTTCTCGAGGGAGCATTTTCCACGGGGCTGGCCGGTTCGCCCGTGCGTCAGGGCATGCTGGCACTGGGCTCGGGCCTTGTCGAAATCGGCTGCGGGTCCAATCATCTCGACTGTTGCAGCCCACACCTGTTTCTTTTCGTCCAGGTCGTTCGTCTCCGTGGGGCCTGCTTGGGTGCTGTGACGAGGAAAGTGGAAGGAGAAGAGGTCAGGGAAACAGGCTCGAGATCCCCTTTAACCAGCCCGTCGCCCCGTCGAGAGCGAAGACAGAAGAAGACGCCCTCTCTTTTTCTCTCCCTCATCCCTCTCGACCTCTCCACGCTCGCTCGCTCGCTGCGGAAGTACTCTTGCTTTGCCTTGGTCTTTTTGCTTCGGTCGCCGAATCGATTAATCAATTCGACAATGAATGTAATGCACTCGCTGTAGCGACAGACAGCCGTCGAACAAACACCGTCTGCCGGCTCGACCCTTCGTTTCTTGTGTCTAATTTCCCTCGCTTTTGATTTCAGCAGCAGTCCGTGGACAGAATAAGACTATTTTGTTATAACACGATAGTGGTGTAATATACGACATTCCTTCCTGCCCGTTCGCCCCGGCCGACGTTGCAGCTCCGTTTGGCCCGACTCGGCGGACCGCTTTTGCGTGTTGTGGGACAACAACAACAACACCACCACAAAAAGACATCTTCTCACCGCCCTCCGTCATCACCCGCCGCCATCACCATCATCATCACCGCCATCGTCATCTCGTGCTTCTAGCGACTTCTTTGCTCGACTAATAAGCCGCTCCTGCCAACACCGTCTCTGTTACCTATTGCATCCAGCCTGCTGCCTTGTCCGTCTCAATTGTATACGACCCATCCATCTCAGCTGCATTCCTTCCAAGCCTCCCTGTATCAAAAACCCAGCCCGGATCCAGTTAAATTTCGTCCCATATCCTGCCGTATATATCTCCAACCGTCACCATCTTCCGTCTACCAGCCGCCTCACAATTCCCAAAACCGATATATACATATACATCCCTCCTCAAACCGACGTTCCGTTGACGAATATATTGAAATCCCCCTCCGATACACGTACATATAAACCATCCATAGTTTAATACTCGACTCGCTTGGGAGAAGAAGCAGAAGCCTGGGACCTGCGCGACGGATTCCGACAAGCCACGGACAAAATCTTACGACGTAATTGAACGACGAAACCGAAAAAAGCACATAGCAGGAGATTAATAGACATACGGCAAGCCTCGCATAGTGCAGATTTGCCCTGCCTCGCCCCGTCCGCCTGCCTTGTCCGGCCCAGCCCCAGCCTGCCCGCCTGCAAGCCTACGAACGGGCCTGTGGCTATCGAACGGCCCGATCGTAATCGATCGATCGAAGGATAGGAACGCAGGAACGCAGGAACACCGAGCATTTCTCGAGGGGCTGCACCGTTGCGACCACCGGCAGCCTGTCGGGCCCACCGTCGGCCAGCCAGCCAGCCAGCGATATAGCTCACCGCTCACGCTGTCCCTCCGCTGGGGGAAGTCGCTGGAGACCTTCACGAGCGTGCTCACGCATCCGTGCAAGTAAGTCCGTCCCTTCTCTCTTAAACCCTCCATGAAATTGTCCCCAGGGTCACTGGCGACAAATTTCCAGGCCTGCGGGCGTAAACTGCTGTTTATTTCCGGCTCCTGGGAATGGAGCAGATCGTCGCAGCCGGTGGGAATCAGACCTTACGCGAGAGCCGATTCCTGCTCACATTACCTTCTCTTTTAATCCGTCTCTTCGCCTGCTGTCGTTTCGTTCTGCTGCATGAAGGTTGCTCTGCTAACTGTTGGCCGCTCAATGGGTGCAGTCCAGTCGTCTTCGATCCCGGCCCGCCGCTGCTGCTACTGCATCTGCATCTCCCTTGCGTCCGCCCCTCTCTCAATCTTCAACCCCTCTGCCACCTCCCTGCTGCCGGCCCAACCGGTGGCCTCCTGAGAGGGAGTAGCGGAACACTTTAGACCAGACGAGGGTCTAGAGGCTCCTTGCATCGTCTCGTACGGCCGCTCGTTCGCCGGCTCAGTCGTCCGCTGTGAGATATCGCATCGGCCCCGTGTTTGCTGCACTGCATGCAAAGTCGCTGGACGGACCGATTCGTTTCTGGTCTGTTCTCGCTGGCACGGTAGCATAGCCCATCCTGGCCACTCTTCTATAACATTCCAGGATTGTCGACGTCGGCCTCCTTCTCTCACCTACTCGCTTGGATACAACTCTTGACGCAGCCGGTCGTTATATATAATATATCTACAAGATGCATAACCCTCCAATACCCGACTCGGACTCAGTCTGGCTCCCCACCACACCGACGACACGGCATAGGAGAATAGCCCGGTCGATGGGCTTCAAGCATTCGATATGGCTACCATTCCTGGTTGGCACAGTTCTGTTTGCAGATGTGTCGACTGCTGTGATAAGACTGGCATACTGTTCGCCCGAGAATACTGGTGCGGACTTTAAAGTTGGTGAGTCTGCTTCCTCGCCCTCGAAATATCGTATATCGCAAATTTTGGTTCACTAATATAATATATGCTGGGGCGTCATAGTCACCGACATCTATCAGTCTGACGGGAAGTGCCACGAACTATGCGTAGCCGACTATGCTTATGCCGTCCTTCTCTACCAGAGTTGCTGGTGCTCGAATTACACTCCTGAAAAACAACTGCCCCTCTCACAATGCGACGAACCCTGCCCTGGATACCCCACCGACAGATGCGGCAACAGGACGATGACCTACTACAACTACATCGAACTGGACCAACACTTGCCCAGCTCCAGGACGGACGCGCCCGCCTCCTCCACTGTACGTTCCTCCCGGTTAGGATCAGTAACCGTATCCGTATCGGTGTCGTTCCCTGTGACTGTGACCTTCACACCACCAGTATGGCTTAATTCCCTTCCTGGACGCACAAGACCTGCCTGCGTGGCTGAGGTTTCAACAACCTCACATGCATCCTCTTGTGCCGTTCTTCCCCGCTCCTCCCCTTGCGGACGTTGGCATACCGGTGTAATGCGCAAAGTTTTATATTTAGACTAACGCCATCATCTCTGTATGATGCAGTCAACGTCACCAGATTCAACCACTCTTGCAAAGTCGACAACCAACCCGCCAAGTAAAACCAACCCCGCCCCAACTCCCATCATTTCCGTGACGACGATCGAGGGCCAACAGAGAACTGTCACGATCACCCCTTCATCGGAGCCCACCAGCAGCAGTTTTGCTGTGGATGCCGGGAGCGGACACACCTTCTTCTCGGATGCAGGCCGTGTAGCAGGCGTCTTTGTCGGTCTAGCTGCAGCGGTCATCCTTCTTGTTGGTTTGGTCTTCATCGTTCGGAAACGCAAGCTCGATAGACGCAAGTCTGTCGGATCGTCCAATAATCCCGAGATGGGAATGTCTGGAGCTGGATCGCCGAACCTGGGCACTGGTAGCTCCAGCCCGAGCGGCCGACCGCGCTCGACTAGTACTCTCGGTCTCGTCGGAGGCTACAGCAACAATGACAAGGCTCCGGTGATCACTACAGGTGGCTTCACCGAGACGGACCGCATAACGGACCAACGTCTCGATCCCAATCAAATCTGGATGCGTTTTGATAACGACAACGGCAGCCGTGTTAGCCTGCGGTCTCTGCAGGATAACCAGGACTATTCGCGGAGAGTGCTCAAGGTTCGTACATTAACCTTCTCTTATTAGTCTCTTCGATTTGCTAACCTCTCTCAATGCAGCTCACAAATCCGGATAATGATACATGAACTTGATGACAGCTGTCATGCTCGGATATATACTCTGCAACACCCTAATCATGCCCTACGATAGCGCCATCCGACAGGCTTATCCTTGGCTATAATGCCATTGACCAACCGAAATCCCTCACTTCTAAGCCTCGGCTCCCTAGACCACCACTATCACCTCACTCTGCAATGGCGTTGAGCACAAAAGCAGGCAAAATCTACCGCATTTTCATTTGCTTGTGATTGGAACCTTGTTGTTTTGTCGATTCCATTCTCCCAGCGTGTGTGTTTTCCCTTTTTGGACAGTTTTTTCTTTCTTTGTTTGGTTTGCTGCAGCATTTCCTGATTCACGACTTGGTCGCACAAAACGTAAACGCATCGTCTACGGACGTTTTCCGGATTCATCGCTCGGCGTTTCAGGCGTCTGTTTCTTCTTGTTGCTTTCATTGGGTTTCGTGCGTGTCTCCTTTTCCCTTTTACATATTCCCCGAACCGAGAGTTCTCACTTCCTCTCACTCCTTATACTATTTTTATTTTTTAAAACTTCTTTTTCTTTTCTTCATTCTTCATTCTTGCATTGGGATATCTTTATCGCAAAGATTCGGCATATATTGGACGAGCGGAATTCAATTCAGAACGGACATAAGTTACGTACATGGGTACCTTCTTTTTTTTTTTCAGGATGGATGACGTTATTGATTTGGTGGACATAATAATCAGATCAGGCAGTGTTATCCGTCTTTCCCTTTCCCACGCTCTCTTGGACTTTTACCACTGTTTGTCTTGGACGAGGCAGAATTTTAGGGAAGAAAGCTTTAGTATAAGCTTAGGCTAGCTAGAATGAAGGTTAATTCTCTTGGCTGGATATATCGGAAGTGCCTCAGTATACTGTTACTGCTCGTTTCTCTTCTGGAATAAATACGTACCTTTACTATTATTTTCGTTTAACTAAGATATCATATTTCCTTGGTTTGTTTGTGGCTGCGATGCTACCGTTTCTTTGCATGCAGTTCTTTTCTTTGAAACGGTTTCTGATTCCGTTTGAAACTGCTGCTCTTGCTCCCGGACTTACCTTTGGCGGGAGTGGGCGGCCCGGGAGTAGGATGTACCGGGATGGACCCGTGGGGATGGATGGATGAATGGGGGATGGAGGAATATCTCATCATGTATTCAGGAGCGCAGAAGTTAATTGAATAGAGGATCCCGGCTGTGAAAGAATATGATTGCAGTGCTGCGGTTTTGTATCGTCACGTCATGTTGCATTTGTATACGTACGAGACTGGACGGATGTATGCCAGGGCCCGTTCGATGCGAGACAGGTCTTGGAGTGGATTGGGGCTCTCATGTGGGGCTGTCGAGGCTGGCGAGGCTGAGCTCAGAACAAGAGGATGAAGATGAATATCGAGAGAGGTATGGATTAATACTGGAGGCTAAGATATAATTTAATATACGGTAGTATTAAACGGGTGGGGCTCGCGATTCATGCGGATGGGTTTTTGGGTTGATAGATTTCATGAATGCTGGGATATCTAGGGGATAGTATGCACGTACGGGTATCAGTGGGATATTTCATATTATAAAAGTATTGTATTTTTCGGATTGTTGCGTATATACATACTTATAAACTTACATGTGGCTCAAGCTTAAGCTATCAAGGCGATTAGGTACACGTGTACACATGATGAGGTTGTGTGGACCCTGGTTGAGACGTGGGGGTACCTTGGGTATAGATGCAACTGTTCGAATTTAAATTTCGGTCAACGTTATTCAATGCCCTAAGGAATATTATAATACTTTGTATGCTGTTATAAAATCGCTCGGATATAGTTCCCTACCATTCGCATCGCACGTGCGGTGGAGCTATAGATGTAGCTTAAGATTATCCATTGCTATTCCAGGGTTTGACAGAGTGTCTGGAATCTGTCTGGGATTCATAAACTTAGGATATCGCTGATATTATATTATATGATTGATATTATATTGACATAATGGTAAATTTATAAAGTTGAGATTGTATGCTGAGTCTGACAGAATAGACTATTATAATAACGCTCTCAGTGCCTTAAGCCCTGTTGATCATGTTCCTCTTGTGCACGTCCACGCACGCGCGTACGCGCGGTATTATAGTATTGCAGCGCGTTTATACTCATTGTATTATCATAAGTAAGCACCCAGGCCCGACGGTATACCGATGAAACGGTTATAATGTTACACGATACCCCCACTCTTCATTTCGTTTATTCGTACTGTGCGCAAGCATACCCGGTACATATACACCGCCATGCCGCGATATCACACCGTATACTCTATTCTCACGACGAGATGCTGCGCGCTTGGTATACCATGATGTATATGGCGATATAAGACACCCGATATATCGGACACTAACAACCGCACCCGCGGTCAGCGGCGGCGACGCTCTCGTCGAGAACGCAGGTATCCCAGCCGAACAGAAAGTTGCCGAGCCAAGCGCCGAGTACGAGGCAGAAGAAGATGTATCCATTGTAGTACATTGCCAGCAGCATGAGTATATATCCGACGCCGAGCAGCACCGCGTATATAAACGATTTGAGCAGCTGTTGGAGGATCGTGGGGCGTGGTGTCACTGATGTTGATGAGGATACTGAGAACGGACAGAAGCGTGCGAGCAGGGTGCGGGCGCGGCTTGCGCCAGGAGCAGGCGGTAATGGCGTCTTTTCGGCGGGGAGTTTCTCGCTGGCGGAGTCTCGTGAGGCGGTGGCGGCGGCGGGGTTGGCGATGTGGATTGGTGTGTTTGAGGCGGCGGCGGCGCGGGCGTGCCAGTCGCGGACGATGTGGCGGTCGAGTTCGCGGGCGAGGCGGCGGAGGGCCTCGACGGCGACGACGAGGAAGACGATGCCGATGCAGGAGCCGGCGAACATGCCGGCGGAGGTTATGTGCCATGATTTGGAGAGGAAGCAGGCGTCGATTGTGTACCAGTTCCAGTACATCTGCATTCACTGTCAGTTTGCATTTCACCATCTTGATAATCTATATTGTATGTATTGGTTGATTGGGATGGGAAGTGTCATATATGGAATTATATAGAGATGTCTCTATGGGAACTTACAGTCATCTTGCAGGAGGGCCCAGACATGGCGCCCGCCATGCTGTGGCCAGAGTGGTCCATCACAGACGAGTGGTTCATGGCGCCGTGATTCATGCCCGAGTGGTCCATCGACGAGTGGTCGTGTCCTTCATGTCTTTTGTGCATAAAGAATTCCATTGTGGAATTAAAGACCGCTGCCCAGCGCGGCATTATGTATGAATTATAGAGTGAATAAAATATATATTAATTGATAGGTACTGTATTAAATTTGAGGTGCACGACGCTGATATCTGGAGATCTAGTGATGGGCGTATAGACATATATATACCCCACCGACCAGCCGATAAAGCTACATTATATATACAAACCTCCTCTCAAAATCACGTCCATTATCACGGTCAGCGGGGCAGAATTTTCTCTGCGGCCTTGGCGGTTCTCTTCATCGGACGGTTTCGTCGTCGTCGACGGCCAGATTAGGTGACACGGGCGGATGTTTTACCTCGCGTTGGATTTTGTTGCAAAGATTTGCGAGGGCCTGTAGCGAGAACGGACGCAAAAGCTCTCACGGCCCCGGTTGTGGTAGGATGGAAGACGTGAAGGATGTATTGATTGTTGGTGCCAATGTGGTATGTACAGTCGCTGGGGAAACTGCCTGTTATACTTCGATATCATGACAGGGTATGTAATATTATTGTTGTCTGCCTTCGATCTCCGATGCCCTTTCCTTGTAAGGTACCCAGTAGGTGGTTTAATGCAGTGTCGGTATATACATATGCTGATGGCTTTATACAAGATCAACGAGACCATACAAGATTGATCATGATAGAGATTCAAGGTCGATACACGATAAGATGTGTGTAGGTCACGACCGGATGGCGGCCATGGCATTACGCACTCGCACGTCGCTCATGCGCTCGAACCGGTCCATGCTCATCACAAACGTGCCCCGCCCCTTCGTCATGCTCTTCAAGTGCTTCACATACCCCATCATCTTGGCCAATGGCACCCGCGCCTTAATCAACTTTGTGCGCGTGTGTTCACCGAAATCCTGCGTGTCCGCTGTGCGCTGCCGGTAGGATTGCGGTGGTGCATACACCTTCGATACATCTATGGGATCCACCGCTGCGGTCTCATCAGCGCTGCTGGACGCGGTGGTATTGTATGTGCTCGACGAAGCAGGGGAAGAGGAGGACAAAGAAGGGTCGGATGTGTCGCCTTCGTCGTCGAGCGCTAGGACGCTGCCGCCGCCTGCGCCGGATGTGATGTCTGCGACGACGTTGCCGACGTCGCCTTCCTCGCAGCTTATCACGACGTTCATGAAGGGTTCCATTAGGCCGGTACCGCAGGCTTGTATCGCCTTTTCCACGGCAAGTCGCGAGGCTACGAGGAAGGATGACGGGGAGCTTTCATGGTAGCTGCGGAAGTTCGATGGGTCGACGGTTAGAATCACGCGGGTGGAGTGCAGCTCGTAGTCCATTGGTCCTCGCGAGAGCGCTGCGATGGCGCCGTTGGTGATGTTGTCCAGCAGGTTTTCCAGGTCCATGTAGCTTGGTATCTTGACGGTTGGGTCCTCGAGTTCCTGGGCGGTGTTCACGTTGATTATGACCTCGTTTCCGCTGATAGTGGACTTTGCGAGCATGCCCAGCGGGTCGGTGAAGGCTTCATGGTCGCGGATGGCTTCGACGGTGGCGGTGATGCCCGCGTAGCTCTTCTTGCCGAGGATCTCGCGCTCGTAGATTTCGTGGATGGTCGTGCTGCCCGTGACGACCTCGCGGTAGCCGATGCGGATGTGGCCCATTGTGCATTTGGCCTTGAGGTCGTTGGTTAGTCTATTTTTCGAGATCTCGAGGTGCAGCTCGCCCATGCCGGAGAGGACCATCTGTCCGGAGTCTTCGTCGTTGGAGATGTGGAGAGATGGGTCTTCGCGCTCGATGATCTTGAGGGCATCTTCCATGCCGCGTTCGTCGGCCTGGGTGTTCGGCTCGAGGGAGGCGAAGAAGACGGGTGGTGGGACGTCGATGGGGCGGAGCTGTAGTGTGGCGTCGGTGAGCGGGTCGGGGATGCCGGATTCCTTGTCGTGCTTTTTGCGGAATTTCTTCTCCCGCTTGTGCTGTTTGTGGCTGGAGAGGCCGGGGGATTGGGCGTTTGTGACGGAGGAGGCGAGTATGAGGGTGTCGCCGGTGCGGGAGTTCTTGTAGTTGACGATGACGCCGATGTGGCCGGTGCGGATGCTGTGGATGTCTGTCGCCTCGTTGGCGTACATTCGTAAGAGCTTCAGCGCGCGCTCTTGCTTTTGGAGGGTCGTGTTGAAGAGGATGTCGCCTTGTTTCAGGGTGCCTTTTTATACTTCACATTAGCAGTCATCGAGGGAGTATTTATATACCTGGGGTGGTACCTGAGTAGACGCGGACGTAGGACAGCATGCCGCGCCGCGGGTCGTGCATGACCTTGAACACCAGCGCGCAGACCTTGCTGTCCTCTCGAACTTGAAGAGCATACCGCTCTCCTCGTACGGTGATCGGGATGAGGTCCTTGCCGCATTCCTTCGGGTCGGGCAGGTAATCTAGCACGGCGTCGAGGATGGGCTGCACGCCCATATTCACTCTCGATGCGCCGAGAAGCACTGGGACCACCCTCGTCTTCGCGTCTAGCGTACAATTTCTCAGCGCGCGCTTCAGCTCCTTCGCGGTGATTGACGCCTGGTCTTCCGTTTCGACAAACTTGGACAGAATCGCCTCGTCCGTCTCTGCTAGCAACTCGACGAGCGCCGTCCGCGCTTTGATCGCCTCCTCGTAGACGCCCGGGTATCGCTCCTTCGCATCCTCTAGTTTCGTGAGGGTCATCACGCGGCCTTCCGTCTCGCGCTTCCACGTTATCACATTCATGTGGACGAGATCCACAACCCCGCCGAATACCTCGTCCGGCGACCCGGCCTGGCTTTTGGCAAGATTATGCACGGGGATTTGCACGACGGCCGGCCACACGTTCAGCCGCGCCGCGATATCCTTCACGACGCGGCCGAATACAGCACCCTCGCGGTCCATTTTATTCACGTAGATGATCCGCGGGATGCGGTATCGATCCGCCTGTCGCCACACCGTCTCCGTCTGCGCTTCGACGCCCGCGACGCCGTCGAGGATCGTGACGGCACCGTCGAGCACGCGGATCGAGCGCTCGACTTCGAACGTGAAGTCCGCGTGGCCGGGCGTGTCGATTAGGTTTATGGTGTGGATGGGTTTCGATAGGATGTCTTTCGTTGTCACGTGCGGTGGGTGCGGCGGCCATTCGAGCGTGATGGCGGCGGAGGTGATTGTTATACCGCGCTGCTTTTCTTCGGGGAGGTAGTCCATTACTGTGGAGCCTTCGTCGACGTCTGCGTGTGGAGTGCGTGGTGGTATGTTAGCGGGGTTGATGAGGGGTAGTTGGTGAATGAATGTGAAGGTGGATACTTGTTAGACGCTGCGTGGAGTACCTCCTATCCGATTCGTCGTGCCGCTGTAGAATAGCATGCGCTCTGTGGTTGTCGTTTTGCCCTGGTGTATTACAGTTTGTCAGTGGTGGTGGGGAAGAGTTGTAGAGGGGTATGGCATACTGCATCAATGTGGGCGATGATGCCGATGTTGCGGACGTGCTTCAGGTCCACTTTGGCATCCTGGGCCGCGGCGAGGAGCGTCGGGCTCGTGGAGAAGTGTCGCCGGCGGCCAATCGGCCGGCGGAGGGGAGACCAGGCATGTGGGCGCGACTGTGGGGACGCTCGTCGCAGTGACGCGAGGGACGTCGTTGCGCGCAATGTGGGGACCGGCATGCCAGCTGTCGATTCGTCAAGCCGGAGCGAGGGTATACGGTAGCGTAAGCAATATTTATATCTGGACAATGGATCAGGCCATCGCGGGTGTCGTTGTTGGAGTGACAGCAGGAAGTATCGCGGTTGTTGGTCGTGGTGTTTCTTTTTGTGTGTTGCCGCTGTCGTCGATAAGGCCTGTCTTGGCTCCGATCCCACCCTCCCGCGGACAAACGTACGACCCATCGTCGAAGCGGATGACGACGACGACGAAGCTGCTTCACGACTCTCCTCTGCGCTACCTCGAGCTGTACCAAACACCGATACATCCAGCTATCTCCACATCTTAGAATCACGCGAAAGGCACATGCCACCCTAGCTTGCCGCGGATGGACTACTCGGCCATAAACAGCGGGGGCTTCGGCGACCCGGACGAGCACGATGGCTTCCACCGCCCCATCACGCCAACAGAGTCCGCCCCCATCACCACCGAACCGACGTCCCCCCCGCCGTTTAGCCCTACGCCCACGACGCCCCCGCCGTTCCGAGAACACGCTGAGGGGGCGCCAGAGTCGCCGGAAGTGTCGGCGTCGGGAGCGGCAAGTACACCCGCTGGTGGCAGGCCGGCGGGGTATAGACCCGAGCCGCAGGTTCGCAGCAGCTCCAAGCAGGCTGGGCAGCAGCAGCAGCAGCAGCGGCCGTCGGTGCAGTATAAGCTGCGGGCAAAGGTGACGGGTCTGGAGCGGACGGGGCGGAAGGACCCCATTCTCCGGTTCGATGTGCACGTACGTCCCATCACACCTCTTATCTACAGCTCACGTACTTGGTAGTAGTATGGATGGGTGGCTGATGATGTTGGTGTGAATAGACAAATCTGCCTAAGTTCCGAACGACACAGTTCCGCGATGTCCGCCGCACGCACGCCGAGTTCGTCAAGCTGGCAAACCACCTCGTCTCGTCCAACGCAGAATGCTTCGTGCCGGCCGTCCCGCCGGCGTCGACATCCGCTGGTGTTGGCACCGAGGAAGACGAAGCCCGCACGCGGGCGAGCATGCAGCGGTGGCTGAATTACGTGTGTGCGAACGAGGTGCTCATGCGCGACGAGGAGATGGTGTACTTTGTCGAAAGCGACTTTGGGTATTCGCCCGTCGTGCGCAAGTCGCAGCCGGCGACGGGGGTGCGGCGCAAGATGTTGAAGCAGTTTGCGCCGCCGCCGGACGATACGATCGAGTTGGCGGACGCGCGGCCTATTGTCAAAGCATTCTATCTGGGGACGATGGAGGCGGGGCAGAAGGTGGACAGGGTCGTCAAGTCTCGGCGGGGTATGTTAAGAAGAGTATATCAAGCTTACAATGGGGGCACAGCGTGGCTAATCTTCACGTGGGTAGGACTGGCGCTGGCGTTGTCGGATCTGGGGGTCAAGATGGGGACTGTATCCGACCCGCAGATAACGACGCACAACGGGCTGGCTTTCGCGTTTCGGAAGCTTGGCAAGACGGTGCAGTCCGTCGGCGACCAGGCGGCGGCGCAGGCGACAGCGGAGGCGACGACGCTCGGCGACCCGTTCAACTATCATTCGTCGGATGCGTTTATCGTTAAGGAGACGCTGACCAACCGGCAGATCCTCATGCGGGACCTGATCAATGCGCAGGCGGCGACCCGCACGCGACTACACAGCGCGGACCGGCTCAAAGTATCCAGCTCGGTGCGTAGTGACAAGGTTGACGAGGCGATACAAGCTCTCGACGAGGCGCGGTCACACGAGACGCATTTACAGGCGAAGGTCAACCGCGTGACAGCGAATCTACTCGTTGAGCAGCGGCGTTGGTTCCACCGGACGGCGAACGACTTGCGCGCCAGCATTCGCGACTACACGCTGCGGCAGATCGAGGCGGAGCGACGGATCCTGGCGACGCTGGAGAACGTGCGGCCGGACATCCGCAACATCGACAGCTCGGGTGGTTTGTCGCGGCTGGGGAGGGAGGCGACGCCGGCGGCGCGACGGACGGCGTTGGCGGCGTCGCAGGGGCCGAGAGGGGATGCGTGGAGCGGGGTGTCTAGGAGCATGGGGCCGGGGATCAACCGGGCGAGCGCGGCGAATATGGTGCTGAGCGCGGGGACGGCGACGAACGGCGGGGTGGGGGTTAGCGGGGGCACGGAGGAGATGGGGAAGAGCGCGGTGCTGAAGGGGGTGGAGGAGGAGGCGGATGATGATGATAGGGTCGATGCGCGGAATGCGGCGAGTCGGCTCGCGGCCTCGACGTTTTAGCGACTTTTATATTCATTTACGTATACCAGTGTACATGTCACCCGAGATTTGGCAATCGAGACTGGTATACCGTGTGTCATTGCTGTATCTGCATTTCGATCATTACTTGCACTAATAACTCGATTCTATGAAGTATGTACTCAGCATTGCACCAATAAGCGCGATGCGGTTATTCTAGCTTGATACAGAACACGATACGAAGTACTAAAGAACAGGCTGAAATGGACGAGTCAGCGCCAAGGTGGAGCTAAGCTTTTGTGGCTCGTGCAACAGCCTGCAGCTTTCCAGAAGGCCACCGAAAGAAATTTTTTATACTGCAGGAAGAATTCGTCAGCTGTATCGGAGCTCATGTCTTCACGGTGATAAGTTACTAGAGCTGGATGGACAAAGTGCAGGGAGAAGGATCCGTCGCAGTCGGCGTCTGATGGCGGAGGGCAGCCGTATCGCATCGCGGACTTGGCTGGAGACTCAGTCAGGGATAGCATCTTGGGTATATGCAGGCCATATGATTATGATTATGACTATGACTGGCATGCAGATGAAATTAAAAATTTGAAGCTAGGACTTCAGAGCTGCAGGGAGAGCTGAGCTGGCCCACAGCTGCCTCCTATTGTGACTCGCACTCACAATAGCAGTCCTTCATTAATATGTACTGTAGCTATAGTGATGGTAGCAGTCAAGATGATACTTGTTAGCGTGTGGCTAGTTGGAGGCAATAGTCGCAAGAATGAGCCAATTGAATAAATGCTCATACCCGATGTGGTGATGGTGGTGATAAGTTGTGTCCACGCTAGCGGCAGTGTTGCCCGATGTGGCAAGTTTCTGCCACACGCACGCAGCTGGCCTTCCTCTTCCTCCCTTCTTTTATCTCTCCCCTTCCTCTTCTTCCTCTCTTCTTCTTCTTCTTCTTCTTCTCTTCTTCTCTTCTTCCTCAACCAGGTCAATTTTCAACCACCGAAGCCAGCTTCTTCTACCAGCCAACCCGCCCACAGCCTTTTCCACCGTCAAACCCGTCAAAAGGTTCTCTCTCCCCTCCTCTTCTTCCTCCCTCATCTCTTCATCTCTCCTCTCCTCCGATCGGACAATCCAGAGCACCCCAGCTTGCCACTTCTCCTCTGGGCCAGCTTGCCTTGCTCAAAAACAGCTTAAGCTTGCTCCCCTAGCCACACAGCTCACGACGACGACAACCCGCGTTCGTCTGCGCCCTCCTGCGACCTCTCCGGTAGAAACCGCCAGGATCAACCATCTGTGACGACTTCCGTTTTTTTTCTATTCTTCTTGAACTCTTTTTTTTTATCTTTCCCGCTTCAGAAACACGTAAAAAGGCTTGTATACTACATACGGTCGTGTGACTCCTTTCTCTGGCATCTCACATCGGCAGTATATATATACCAACAAACAAAAAAAAGGAAGACGACCACGTCTATCGCGAGGTATGTCAGCTGTTTATATGATTGCTTGTCCTCCCTGCTCTCCTACTGTTGTCCCGTTGCTTGCTACCGCGCCCCGTCCTGTATCATGGCGAGCCTCGAGTGACCGCCGTGTTTGCTTGACTCGGCCGACGCTCTCCGGCTCAGCTTCGGCTGCCCGCATGCTTGGGAGACGAAGGTTGCTGTCGAGTGCTCATGCTCGTTGGCCGGCCGAGATGCGTATATATCCCATATATACCGTCTTGTCGCCAATCCAGCCATAATTACTTCCCCCTATAAATATGTCTCCTCTCCTCCCTCGACGCTTCTTTCCCTCCCTCATTCCTTTTCATCCCTCTCGATCCGGCCAGCTCATCTAATCGAATCCCGAATCCCCTCCCAGATTCCCCCAATTCGAACAACTAGAACAATATACGAACGCACAACCTTTCGAACCCAGACAAGTATAGCTCAAAATGTCTGCTCCTGAAGTCGAGAAGATCACGGCCGGCTTGGCTGCTACTTCCATCAAGGCCGAGGATTCCGCCTCCACCCTTGCCGCCACCGAGGGCCGCCGTCTCTATATTGGCAACTTGGCCTACACCACCACCGAAGACCAGCTCCGCGACTTTTTCAAGGGCTACAACATGTAAGCTCAAATTCCTCATTCCTTTCTCTTCTCTATACCAAAAGCTAACGGTTTCAGCGAGTCGGTTTCCATTCCGGTTAATCCCCGAACCAACCGTGCTGTCGGCTACGCCTTCGTCGATGTAGCCCAGAAGGAGGAGGCCGATAAGGCCATCACCGACCTCTCCGGCAAGGAGATCTTGGAGCGCAAGGTCAGCGTCCAGGTCGCTCGCAAGCCCGGCACTCCTCCAGCTGCCAACGGCGAGTCTGCTGCCAACGGCGGCGAGAAGCGTGGCAACGGCCCCCCTCGTCGTGGACGTGGCGGCTTCCGCGGAGGACGTGGCGGACGCGGTGGCGCCCGCGGTGGTTTCAGAGTACGTTTGATCCCCCCTCATTTGTCTTTTTCTCGCGTTTTCATTACAGTCCGTCTTGTATTTTTTTGATTTCTGCAGAAAAATAGTCTAACTTTGTTGCGCTTCGCGTTCGAAAGCGTCGTACTGATTCTGCCCGTCCTGCTCCTCGTTCTAACCATATTCATAATGTTTCAAAGGATGCCGCTGCTACTTCCCCTCCGGAGGCTGCTGCTACCACCACCACTCCGGCCCCCGTCTCCACCGAGGCTGCCAAGACCGACGCCGCACCCGCTGCCGATGGTGAAAAGACAGGCCCAAGACCCCCACGTCGCAAGCGCGGTCCTCCAGAGAACGGCGTTGCCAGCACCACCAAGGTTATGGTTGCCAACTTGCCATACGAGCTCAACGAGGCCCAATTGACCGAGCTCTTTGCCGCCTACGAGCCACAATCCGCCAAGATTGCTCTCCGCCCCATCCCCCGCTTCATGGTTCGCAAGCTCCAGGCTCGCGGCGAAGCCCGCAAGGGCCGCGGGTTCGGCTTCGTCACCCTCCCCAGCGAGGAAATGCAAAAGAAGGCCGTTGAGCAGATGAACGGCAAAGTCGTCGACGGCCGTGAGATCGCCGTCAAGGTCGCCATTGACAATCCGAAGGAAGAGGAGGGCGAGGCTTCCGAAGAAGCTGCTGCAAATGGCGCCCCTGATGCGGCTGCCGAGACTGCTACCCCAGCGGCTACTGCTTAGCTGCAGTCGTCGCGCCTATATTACCAAACGGAGAGCTGAGGCATCCACGATTGAACGTGCCGACGTTTTGATCAGGGAGGAGAAACGTCAGCGTGTCCAGTCAAGAACCTCTCTCGTCAATATATATTCTTTTTTTTTTTCTTTTTCAACTCTTTACGATAACAATGGTCGGAAAAATCGGTTTCCTTTTCCTTTTTTTACAAGTGAGGACGTCGATATCATACGCTATCACGGTACTCACGCTTTTAACAAGATGAATATCGGACCTGTCCATTCAATAATGTCAATACTACTACGCGGGGGCAAGAATGAATGGGAAGAGGCCTGAAGGCGGAGGAAATGGGCTTAGCGTGATCTTTTCTTTTTATCTCCAAAAGGAAAGATCTGGAGGATGTCTTGCAGGTGACTGGGAGGAAGGCTTTAACTAGTATCTTTTTCTTCGGGCCGGCTTGTGCATCTTTTTGCCTGTTTCTTTTCTGTCTTTTTTATATGGGTTTCCTTCTCTTTTTAAGTGTCCGCGCGGCTTTTCTGTGACATCTCGGGGTGAGATGCATGCGAATGTTCTTACGAAAACCGGAACGAACACATTGAAAATATTTGAGGTCCCGTACGTAAATGTAGGCTTGTAGTTGTGCTAGATATGCCTCACGTGAAGCGTGATATAAGTAATCAACTTGCTGAATCCGCGAGGTTGGTGACCTGGCTATTGTTATCAACTCGCTTGGATGGACTCGCGAGGGAGCCGGGAGGAAGTGAGCTAGGTCCATGCGGAGCAGCCCCTGCGGCTGTATAGCAGGCACCAGCCGGCCGGCCGGCAGAAATCCCACCAGTGAGCGAGCAAGAGGCAGCCGTCCGAGCTAGCTAGCTCTAGCTGTCCCCTGTACAGTAGCGAGCGAGGGATTTTATATTTCCCAATTCGTGGGATAGCGACATAGATGGATGTAAAGTTACGGCCAGCATAGGTATGTCTGGAATTAATTCACCAGGAATAAGTACGTATTACAATTTTCCCGGTACTTTAGCACCCAGAGCTATACCATTTGATAGCTAAAGAAGACGACGACATCTTATTTATCTACTCCTCATCGTCTTGACGGCGGCAAGATTTCTATCTTCTTGATGTCTTGCTAGTATACAACTTTCTCGTGACGGCAGTTCATATCCACAGATATGGTGCTTTGAAAAAGGCAGTTCGAGAGACTTTTAGTCTGACATTTTTACTTGAAAGCGACACCTCTTCTGGCAGACATCTGAATACATATATATATGTATATAAGTACTTGAGTAGCTAGATGTATATATTCCGAATAGTTTAGGATTTTCCAGGAAGAGATCACTCCCATTCAGCTTGGGGTTGTTCAATTGTCGGGTCCGTCTACTTCTTTGCCATTGTATCTCCACGATTCGGATTCCATTGCAAAATATTGTGCTTAAAATAATCATTCTGGTCACCTCAGAAATCAATGCGTCTCTCTTTCGCTCCGCCTTCTGTTTAGTTGAATGCTTTCCGGGACGGTTTTGTGGTCAGTTTCATCTGGTCTATATATTCCTGGGTGTTACAAGTCCAACCTTCTAGTTTACGTATGCGGAACTTCCTCTCGAGCTCGCTTATCAAATTCATATGTGTTACTACCTAGGTAGCTATGGTATATGCTGTCTAGAATAATGTATTGCTATTTTGTTCTAATTTTCAGGTTTTATTTCTGTATATGAAATATCTGTATGTTGGGAATATAAGTGAGAAGGACACCTGCTTGTTACGTCGTGGTGTTGTTGCTGAGCTCGCTCGGTGGTGAATCCCATTGGTTTGTTGTGTGTGTAACTGATTCGATGAGGACACTGTATGCCGGATGCCTGCCTGCATGCATGCACCCGAGAATAAGAATGAGGATAACTACAAGAGAACGAGATGCCTGTCATGTCAGCTGTCATCTCGGCTAACGTTGGTGCTTTAGTACTCCAGTTGTTGGTGTTTGTTGCAGGGACGCGGTTGGCTGAAATTGGCATTCGGATGCCGCACGGTGGTCATTCGACGGTTGCTTATTACCTGCTACTTATCCCCTTTAACTACGAGAGGTACTTACATACCTACAGACGGACAAATAAGTTGCTCTTTGACAACAGGACAGAATATCCACCTCATACGACAAAGAATAGAACGCGGTAGTCTCGAGGAGAACGCGGCATTTCTTTGTTACCGCATCTGGCATTGACGACTGGATTGCTTTATTATACCTTGAGGCTCGATCGAGAGGGACGGTTAGGGAACGCACGTGGAATACACGATCCGAACGCACGATCGATCGATCAATCGACCATAGACGGAATTATATACTCGACCCCCGGCTTTCGCAGCGCGTGTACGGTACGGCGACGATACGGAATACGACCGCGGCACACGCGGGTTACCTACGCACGAGGGGGAGCTGAGTTGAGCTAGAGAGAGATGGTGGAGATATCCGCGGAGGCGTATCTGCCGACGTCGCTGGCGTTTCTGGCGCCGGCGGTAGACGGGGTGCTGTCACGGGTGACACTTGCGGAGCTTTTGTGGACATTGGCCGCGGGGGTGGTATTACAGGTGTTCATTGTATGTTCCCTCATCCGACACCCCGTTCTGAAATGGATGATACCGTTTGATAGAGTATCACGCATGCTGACGACTTGCTACACGATAGCTATACGGCATCCTCCTCCTCGTCACGCACCACCCCCGCGCGGAGACGCCCGCCGAGAAAACATATGTGACCGCAACCGCCGGCGGCCGCGTGGATGGCGCGAAGCCGCTACCGAACGTGCTGGACCCCGCTGTCGCACCCGAGGTGTTTATGAGCGTCGTCGTGCCAGCGTACAATGAGGAGTTGCGGATAACCGCCATGCTGGACGAATGTGTCGATTTCCTGCGCGCCGAGTATCCGAACACCCGGCCCACAAAGAAGGCAGCTGCGAACGGGAATGGCAACGGACATGCGAATGGACATGCGGGGGCGAATGGCAGTGCGGATGGAACAGGCGAGCCTACCGGGTGGGAGATACTGATCGTCGACGATGGGAGTAAGGATCGCACGACGGAGGTTGTGCTCGAGTGGATGCGGGGACGGGTCGCTGCGGGGCATCTGCGGGAGGGGGATCTGAGGATTTGCCATCTAGAGAGGAATCGCGGCAAGGGCGGCGCCGTCACTCACGTATGTGTCTTACCGATGGCTTAGCACCAGCCTCCAGTGAATCTAAATTGAATGAATTCTTGCTAACGATAATATACAGGGGATGCGGCACATGCGCGGCAAGTACGCCGTATTCGCCGACGCGGACGGCGCGACGAAATTCAGCGACCTAGGCAGCCTGCTCGCCCGCCTACAATCCATCGAACACGCCCGCCCCTCGCCATCCCCATCAACTATCAAAGAATCCCACGGCATCGCCGTCGGCAGCCGCGCACACATGGTCCACTCCTCCGCCGTCGTCGAGCGCAGCTGGTACCGCAACCTGCTAATGCACGGCTTCCACGCATTCCTGCACGCCATCGGCGTCAGCCGCATTAAAGACACCCAATGCGGCTTCAAACTGTTCACACGGGATACCGCCCGCCTCGTCTTCTGGGAATGTCATTGCGAGGGGTGGATTTTCGACATCGAGGTCCTGCTTGTCGCTGAGGCGGAGAACGTGCCTGTCGAGGAAGTCGCGGTGACGTGGCATGAGGTTGAGGGAACGAAGATGAGTCTTGTGAGGGATAGTTTACGGATGGCGTGGGACCTGGTCGTGGTTCGCGCGGCGTATCTCGTTGGTGTTTATGGCGGTGAGAGGCGGCGGTGGCGGGCTGGCAAGCGGTGATTGATATCATGCGTGCATTCTTCGGTGCACTTGTAGGTGTTTTATATTTGTTATATTTGTGGGTTTAGATTGTATACATGTATTGGTGTGAGGCATGTTTATTGGACGGATGCATTGGGATGGTGGGAAAAGCAGCTCGCTGCTCCTGTACTTTATACCCGGAGCTTCTGATGGGCAATTGATACCTATGTTGTTTATATTATATGTATGCGAATAGTGCTGCTACGTGCTTACCGGACGACTTCCTCGAATTTCGCAATCACTAGTACTTACTTTTATGATACGGCTCGGGTAGATTGTCTTAAATTTCCGACGGGCATGCAAAAAGGTGAGTACTCTAAAATCGTACCAAGATGATGTATCTCGAAGAAAATATTTAAATGCGAAAGTTCAATCACAGCTTGTTGGATGATAGGTCTGATCTGGTGATGGAAAGGTTGAAGGGGGAAGAAATCCCCAATCCTAGATTCTTGCTATATACATGTACGCGCCTGCCATGTCTAGGCACTGCCAACCGGGGACAACTGGACCTGCCCACAATTCCCCCAACAAATAAGCATCGATATATACATGTGGTAATTGACTTTGGGCACATGCGGGTAGGGTGTACATGTACATCAATCATATCGATCTAGTTGTGGTCAGTCATATAACGAGAGCAATGTTTAATATACAGACCAGACCGCACGCCAGATTGTAACGTTCGGATGTCTTTTCCCATCCTCCGCCGATAAAAGGAGCTGACCTGCTCGTCGTACGCTCCATCTTTGAGTTTGCTTGATTGTCGTGTGCCATGTCGAAGAGTTCTAGTTGAATACATAAGTACTCTTCGCAGGCATATCGCAATATCGAGTTGCGAAGTCTTTTGCAAATTTTGTATCTGGCCCAGAAAGTATAGGAGCCATGACGAAACCGCTGCATTTCCACATATCGGTAGTAAACATGCATGTCTATCAGCTGCATCATCGGGTACGGTCCAGATTGAGATTGCCATTAACTTTTCGAAAGTTACGACAGAGTTTAACCGTCTCATCATTAGGATCCATTCAGCATCGCCTTGCGAGAACCATTCAATCTGTACCTCGCGATACGAATCCCAGCTTCTGTGCCCCGAGATTCATAAACAAATGAACTACCACTCGTGAGGTAGCGTGGCTCGCCTGGTCTGCTCCTGTTTCTTCAGTATCTCCATCGCCGAAGCGAAATATATATAGGCGCGACCATCCAGGTCCTCATAGTCCTTCTCTTCATTATACCCTCGCTGTAATACCCATCGGTACAAATCCCATCGACTTTTCGCATGTATCAAGTTTCCTCAGAAGCATCCATTGCCCTGTAGTACGCTTCGTCTCGCGGTAGTCCATATCCATTGAAGCCATCTCACAGCTGAGACTTGTGCTCTTTGCTGTAGGACATACCTCGTCTGTTTCCCATCTTGTCGCTGTCGCAGTGACTAGGTAGTAGTTCTGGTCTAGGTTGTTCGAGAATCTACATCCAAGAAAGGCCTGGGTAGACAGGAGTCGGTCGGTGGGATGTATGATAGAGCAATGAAGGCTGGGCGAAGCGGATGTCATCATAATATATATAAGAGCTGAGATTATTCTTTCTCCCATATAAAGAATCCAGCGGCTAATTTTAGGACCCGCAGTTAGCTGCAAAGTGGTTTGCTTTTTGGCTGGTGAATTTAGGTCGACAATGTATCCAAAGGCACTTACGAGGAACAGTTCGGGTGGTTCTTCTGTCTTCCTGAGATCCCACCGATGGACATCCTTCAGGAGCTGATCATGCACAGTCCACCGATAGCTTAGCAGGTATTGCTTATGGACCCCATCCCCATCGGTGCGTACAGATGATATTGACGCTAGAAAATTAGTTGTCAGCGGTGGTGTCAGTGATTTATGGCCAGGAGATAGCCAATCAATTGCAACAAGCAGAGAGCTCGAGGGTAGGAAACCTTCGTACGCGTTATGACTGCTGCTGCTTCGTAGTCTCCTACCTTGTACGCACATTTGTTATATTTCAAGAATGATATCATCATCATCCTTAACTGAACCAGATGGTGGTACATGCACAAGCTGACGCATGAGCCGGCAGCCTAACAAAGAAATACGGTGTTAGATAGATCGGATATCCGTCCACGCACTGAGCAGAATTTCATACCTGGATCCAAACGGAGCACTCGAGCGGGACGGCGCTCAGATGCATCTGTTTCCATGCGTTCTTGTTTCGAGACGCCTGGCTGGCGGCGACCATACAGGTGGACTTGAGCTTTGCATTTGTCGATGATTGCGAGCGTGGTCCACCAGCCTGCCATAGACCGGGTAGAATGGAGTTGTATCCATGAGGGTTACATGTTGCGAGGTTGAAGCAGGTGTGATGCGAAAGAGGAAGTGAATCGGTGGGAGTGCAGTCTCGAAGCCAGACCGCCCAGCAGGCCGAATGAAGTTGGGGGGGGGGGGTGGTTAAATAAACAACTTGTCGATTGCTGTCGACTCTCGACAGATGAAAATATCTATTTATGAATGAAAACTGATAGTCGTGTGAGCTGTCTCACATGTTGTGGGAAGGTTGACGTGTGATAATCATGAATAGCCGAGGATCTGTAGAATAATGTTAACAAGATTAGTATATAAGCTCAAGAGTGTTTATATTTATAGCGCTGCTGTGGCTCTGGTGTGGCAACGCCTTTGATGCTCAGCAGTGATATATCTCTAGGGCAGGCTACCAATGTTGTCATCGCTGTAGTAATTGCAAGAGAAGCAGCAAGACCATCAATCATGATTAATCGAGCGAGAGATGACTCCTGGAGCAGCACTTAATTGTTTCCCCGGATCTGCGGAATTTATAAGATACGGCTGTTGAACCTGAGCTGGGGCAACAGAGCTAGAGGTAAAGTAAGTCGATCGACTTCAGGCCCTATTATATTCCGGATCCCGTTAGACATAAACATATATAGTGAGAGCTGTAGAGATACATATTTAATCGTGCCTGTCATCTATGAGATAGTCCGTGATGTAGGAATGCCGATATCGCGATATATATGGTTAATAAAGATCGTGCACAAGTATATAACGTGGAGTGTCATCTGGAGGCCTTGTGTATATAACATGAAACCGCGGTACCGGTCGACGTCTACCGGAATAATTGATCTATATATATGTACGTTGCTTTCGAATACATGATCCAGAGATCGGCTCGTGCTGCTTCGTCGAGCTCGCAAAGCGACGAATATACGTAATCACGTAAATCAATAATGTTGATGTTATATGTATTGTAGATTTCGTACGTTTAACGGTTGATACTCGCCGACTGCCTTCTCGGTCATCGTAATTGTAACAAGGCATATGCGAAAAAAGACCAGAAGCAACAAGGCGACAGGCGTTGATGTGAGGTGTCTATACAATATTTATCAGGTTCAAGTTAAAATCTGGAATGTTCCATTGTCCATGGTGTTGGAGCTACATGGGAGATCGGGATGGTTCTGCCGTATTCTCTTCGGTTGCCGCCTTTTCGAAATCAACCTAATGATGAGCATAGCCCTTATAATTTAGCTTCCTCCTATGTATATGGATGCATAATCTTGCTTCTTCATAAATTTAAATCGACTATCGAGACAGACCGTCAGATTGAACCAGAGAATAACAATCTCGTTTGTCGCGTTTTTACTAGGCAGTTGTACATGCGTGACAGCATGAGCACTTCCATTGACATTGCTTCAGTGATGGATTCTGGTGAGAATGAAGATGGACTTGGAGCTACCAATGATTTTACTGCTTTGAAGGTCGTCCACAAGCCACTTGTGATCTCTGACAGCGGTGGACTGTACTCAGTCACCGTTGACGATAACATTAAGAGTGACGCCCATGATGACAGCATCGTAAGCAAACTTGGTAAAGAGCTTACTGAGGATAGCGCAGAGAACAAGGTTCTCGACGGCGATGGCGAACAAGAGAACGGAGCCGAATCCATGGATGACAAAGGCTCACAGACCACGAAGAAGAAAGGGAAAGATAACCCGAAAAAAAAGATCGAAGTTGCAGCCGACAGCGAGAAGCCGGCCGGCACAAAAGGGAAGAGAGGTCGTAAACCGAAGGCGAAAGTTGAAGGAGCAGATACCGAAGCTCAAGGCGACAGCACCGCTAAGCCTAAAGGCAAACCAGGAAGAAAGAGGAAAGATACCGCGGATGCAAGTAATGGGGGCGACAAAGCGGTAAGCCCAATGACGGCAATCAGGCGTATCGAAGAGACTAACGATATCACCTCGCCTTCGAGCATCTTTAGGATGCAGAGGATGCCGTTAAACCCAAACGCGCTCGAAAATCAGCAAAGAAGTCGTCGTTATCGACTCTCGAGCTGTCGATGCCTCCGACGCCACCAGCCTCCCCTCCACCACTCACCGCCGAGGAACTCGCCTCTAGAGCTGCTGAAGCAGCTGCCGAAGAAGCTCGCCAAACGCGCCTTAAAGCAATCCCTTACTACCGTGAAGAAATGAAGGAGATCTTCGACTACCTCTGTGACCGCAACGTCTACTGGCGCCAGGACCTCCCGCGCAACAAGCGATACAGCAACCGTGACACCAAGCTGCTGGAAAAGGAGGTGCGCAAGAAGTTCGCCGAGATCTTGCAAGGGTATCCACTTGAATCAGAAGTCATGGAGGCGTTCGAAAATGAAGAGAAGAGGAGACTTCGAGCCGTGACAGAGGTAGCTGACGGAGAGAAAGTAGAGAATGATGTGAATGGCGACGAGACGGCGGCCTTGGACGGCTGATGTAGTCATGGCGGTTGTTGATTGCAGTCGCGAGACGAAGGAGGTTGTGCCGATTATTTCCCGTTGCTTTTCATTTCAAAGGTCGCGAGTGCGTGCGGTCGCGACTATTCATGTAGCGGTTGGAAGGATGTTACCGTTCATTATCTCCCCCCTCTTTGAATCCAGTGAGTAAGTAGAAATATTCGTAAGTGTGCTTGGGAGATCTGGGTGAGCGCGATGCGTTATGAACTTGTTTTCATCAGCCTCGCTACTTGAAGCTGGAAGCTGGATTCGATCGCACGAATCGAAGCCCCGAGTTTCAACTAGGTAAGCCTCCGATGAACTCAGCTCATCACTCACGGTCTTGCCGACGTGAAAGGGCTTGAAGAGGTGATGGATGAAAGCGCGTCGTGAAGGCAGCGTTCGTTCGTCTTCGGTCCGTCCGCACCTCCTTGCAGCCGATGAATCTTGGATGATCCATACACTGGTATATAGTAAGACTTTGCTCGTCCGGCGGGTCGCAGTTGTCGGATGTCAAAGTACGCCCGAGTGAAATAGTCTGAAGATATAACTGTCAAGTCGGTCCCAGGCCAGCGAGGTGTGTAGAGTTGAGAAGTGAGGCGCCGTCGACCGCGATCCTCGAGCTATTATCAGCAGACATTATCCGCTGCTTTTTTTCAAATACGTCTAATGGTAATCGCGTCGACTTTCCAGTTTCTTCAAGTTGAGACATGATCGTGTCGCCGTGTCCAAGTGTACGGTTGACAGGAAGACCTCCAGCAACCGCATCAGAAGATAGGCTGACGTCCAGATCAGTCGCAGGTGTGTTCTTCTTGCGTCGGATAAGGCCTCTACTAACTGCCTCTGCGTCGGATAAGCATTATCAAGCGGACAGTGGATTTGAACAAGTCGAAGCTAGAACTGCTGAGCTCAGAGACGTTATTGTTGGTCCAAGCGTTTGGACTCGGTGACGATATTTCAAGTATTGGAAGAGACAACTTGCTCCCTCAAAAAACGAGAATGTTCAAAGAATAAAAGGCCATTTCTCGTTTGGGGAGATGAACTTGCCTGGAAACCAAAACAGTTTTTTTGGCTGGAGGGAAAGAGAAAAAGAGAATGGGGGCTCGTAGCAGTTTAATGCTGGGGAGGACGAAAGACCCCTCTTTTGCTTGCACCAAGCGGAATCGGCCCAAGCAAGCTCGCTTGAGCAGCACCCTCATATCTTTACTCTCTCCACCCCCAAAATAAACGATTACCTCGTAGCACATTCCCCGCTTCCCTGTTCCCAGAAAAGAATTTTCTTCGTTCTCCCGAATCGATTGCTTGGGACCTTCAGCTCGTGATGTTGTACAAGGGCTTGTGGATAAATGCCGCTGTTAAGACGACGCCTTCAAGCCACAAAAACCCCGAAGCGGCTATTGATCGGCCAGCCACCTTCCTTGACGTGCTGGATTCTCCACCGCTCCAACAATTGCGTATCTACGCGGAAGTCGCAGTATAAATTTGATCCAGTCAGCATGATATTGGACCCTTGCGACGTCCAGACGCCACGGTCACGCTCACTGGCGTCCCCGAAACGACTCACTGGCTGCAACGCGGAGGAATGTCACCCTCGCATTATCCGCGTAGGATCAGACCAATTCCTTCACGGCAGCGGTTCGGAATAAAATTTGTTTTTTTCTTTGCTGCTATCCGTTGGGGGGTCTAATCCTGGATGCTGCCGCTAGCTCCAAACCCTCTACCATGGATCCTCGACGTGCTCTCGCGTGCTTGCACACGTAGCATGCACGTAATGTTTCAGGAAGGCCTGATGCAGCTTTCCTTTGACGTGTTTTGCGTTCTCGTGATTCCCCACCGTTGTGCAGATGTCCCCTGCTCTGCCTTGCGCTGTGCCGGCCCGAAGAGGGATCGTGTCGATGTGATGTCGTCCAATGATATTTCTGATGATCTTCTTGCGGTGAGATCCTTGGATTCGAGCCGTGGTACTGAGATCCCTTCAAGCAGCTCCGTCTCGCGTGCCCCGCAAAGTTGTGTCACCGTGATATCCGCCCGCGCATGAGTACACCGGGAGCTATCACCAAGGTGGGTCCCGAGATCTTGTGGTTTGGGGACCCTGTAGGTACCTAGGTACTCTTCCAAGTGAAGGGCGGGTGGGTCCCGATTGGTGGCCGGATCGGGGACCGGCGTCGGAGGCCACGCAGGTGTGACAGGATTGGTCCAGGCAGAGCAGAGTGATGGCCGGTCTCGGAGCAGCCACACCCAGCCGCATACTGTGAGATATATGCATGCACCATTTGGTCTGCCCTGAATTCGTGATTACTTCGCAGCGAGCAGCGAAGGTGCTGCCATATATTCAGCTGTCATTATGACCAGCAATATTTGCGCGATGCTCAACTGCTGGAGCAATGGTGGAACGACCTGATGCCTTGCAGCGCCGCGTGACCGAAGGGAGTCCGCCTTTCGAGTTTGTTGCGGTCGACGCCAAGTGACTTTTCAGCTGTAAATTTTTGCCACAATGCGCTGAATTATCAGCTCCACTGGAGAAAATTAGTGTAAACATTTTATATATCGGTGAGGATAATTGAGGGTGTCGTTTGTAACTTACTCGAATCAAGTCCTTGCGAAATTCCATAATCCTCGACGATAGGTAGGTCTGCTGGATCAGTCCTTCAAAAATTGGGACCGTTCTTCCCTTTTATATACGCCACAGCTGCGCTAAATGCGTTCCAAGCTCAGAATTCGGCAGGCCGCAATACGTAATCTCGGGATTCCATTGCCCTCCGGCTAGCCCGAGCCTAATACCAGAGCCATGGAGGGTCCGATTCGGACGGCTGTTCGACTAGCACTGAAGTTCCTGCCGAGTCGCTGTTGACACTTGTCTACAGGGACATCGACGCAAGCGCGAAGGCAACACTGCCTCTCAACCGATGTTGAAACGCAACCAATGAGAGCATTTCCCCAGGACCAGTGCTCGAGAACGCTAAAACGACCCGGCCCTCAAACAAGGCTAATCCATGGCCCTGCTCAATCATCTTCGACGACGGACGACTGAACGAGCGATTTTTCGCGGACTTAAGGCCTCATATGAAAGAGGTATATTCTGAATTCGGTTCTTTGGCTTTGGCGATTGCGTGAATTGTCGGAGCTGGGAGTTTTCGTAGGAGAAACGTTTAAACTAAGTAGAAATGAGTCCTGGGAATTTGCCGGCTATCGAAGAATGGGATCCTTGCAGCCATGGGATTTGAAGTTTGACAGCTGTACAGACGCGTCGCTTCAGGGACGGGCTGTTCTGCAAACATCGTACTTTTGAAGAGCGGGTCTAGATCAGAACACAGGTGAGTATTAGGAAAAGTCCAGCATCAGAAATTTCCGTCTCTTGGAAGAATGCCTGACTGATTCACTTCTCAATCAGGTATTAAATCAGAGCTCGCGAGCACTCGTACTCGGGCATCCAGATCTGAACGCTGCCACGTGATTGGTCGAAAGTCGAGACAGGGCGAGCGCGAGCTCCGAAACGGAATTATTGCTTGAATCAGGTATCGCGTTCGGGTATCAATTTCGGACCTCCCCGTGAATATTAGAGTGGTTTTAAAAGGAGAAGTTGAGCAGTTGCAGAGACGACGAGTGAAAGAGGTGATGTTGATATCTCTTGCTGACGACGTGACATGCATCCGTCTATCCGACGCAGCACGACATGTCAGCAACGCATGCATGCTGCTGACCGCTTTGAACGTTGGTCTCGGAACACCGTATATCATGTAGTTGGAGTAGACCCGATTAACTCTGTGCACCGAGTTCAGAAATATAATTTAGCTTCCAGCCGTGCCTTACAAGATAAAAAACATATGGGTGTAAAGGCCGGTGCTTATCTCCTCCACTAACTCCCTGCTGGTAGTATACGACACCTGCCATTCAAGCAGACAGGTTGGCTCTGATATACGGGACAAACATCATATGGGGCGAGCCAAGTGCGTACATACATGTTGATATGTATGCCACTGACTAAATTTCTATATATTGAAGAGAGGTGTCGGGTGTACAGGACATGTCGCAGGATTATCGCGGATACTTATTCGGACCCAGACGTTCCCGCGCGTTTGACCTGTCGAGACTGACTCAGACCAATCCGATAGTACCTTCGGTATTCATGGCCCGGAGGAGGATTTTGACGTTTCACAAAGAGTACGAAAGCGAGAAAGAGAGATGACGACGTACCAGTATCAAACAGTTTGAAGAGGATCTCTCGATCAAGGTAAAAAGAATCACAGAGCTCACGGAAAGGGGGTGCTCGGTCGATAGGTCGGATAACCCGCAGCCCGAACAGCCCCATGAACAAACAACCGCCCACTTAAGCTTGCGGTTAGACTCAAGTCGTATGGAACTGGTAGTTCGAATCGATGGCTATCATGAGTAAGGGGGAACGAGACAAAATACCAGGCTATTCTCCGGTAGTGATTGACGCCACAACTTCAAACGGTGAGTCTAGTGCATGTGCTATATAAGTAGCTCTGTAGGTGGCAAACTCACTTACTCGGCTCTAAGGTCGAGATAACTAATTAGATTTACTAACCCTCAAGGGTTTATGACTTTGTAATCCCATAATTTCGCCCCGGTAAATGCAGCCTCCTTCATGCGTATCATGTACATGTACGCGCTTTTCTATAGCGATAGGTAGTTGAGTCGCAGTATCGAGCTTTCTCGAAAGAAACACCTAGGTCATATGTATATACGTATATATATAGCTTATTGCAAGGGAGAGGGTAACGAAGGATTAACCGCACCTGGACGCTTAGAATATAAATATCACGGTCGGTATTGTTAGCATAGTTGACGTTGAGAGTAGCCCAATGAATATCGTCATTGATACTACGGGATCCTATAATCTGGCTTCCTGGTCTCCTTTTAGAGAGGAATGCACTTGAGTACTCGCACTCGATTGCTTCTCATTGCCCCTACTCTCGGCGTAGACCCGTGTGATCTAGGTGTCTTCGACTAATAGACGATTACATACTACTTCTAATGAGCTTAAACTCGATAGACAATGTGATATCAGTGGCTTCTGGCAGCCCAAATTAAGGGTGAGATGATCTGGGTAAGATAATGATACGATAGCTATGGGTGCAATAGCAAATTATACAGACTAATAAAAGTTGATCGGAAGCCGGAAGATCGAAGCATAAATGCACAGAAAATTATGCGTGGCATCGACTTATCGATATGTCCATCCATGTATATCGACCGGGATATTCGAATCGATAAACCTTTGCACGCTCTGGCCTGCTCTGGTCCCAAAATCCAACGGAAACAACACCTTACGGACTCTGCCCGACACAAGAGTCAGCAGAAACATCCACTGAAGAGATAAACGGAAAGATATTATTTCGGATCCTCATTCCTATACCACTTTAAATTTACGGCAACATAATATCTAACGCTAGTTCCATCTCACTTTGAAAGAGACTCGAAATAATAGAGGCAAAGATACAAACTGACTTTCGTTTACCATAATGTGAAGATTATGGTCGCAGATACAATATATGATCTGTGCCACGTATCATGGTGAACTTGATAGTCTCTATAATTATTATAATACTTCGGGAAAGCTGTTTTATTATTTTACTAGTTTCGGGCCCCTTGGCAGCAAAATGCAGGACTTCATAGACACACTTATCTAAGGCTCTGTCAGTCGGTGAACAGCCCGAGGCTTACACGGCTTCCTCGATGAATTATGGTTCGTCGTGGTCTCGCGGGGCCAGTTCGTCGAGCCAGTTCTTGATCACGTATGTGGACGTAAATGGACATACCAAGCTGTGCGTTGACGAATACAAAATGCATGTAAGTTTTGGGCATGGCCCTGGCGATCTTTTATAAACAGAAAGTATATACTAAGCCTGTGAAAATGACGGTCGCCGAAGGAGTTTCTTATCTCTAGATCTAGTCTGAGTATTGCTTACTCGTCTGTCCCATCATCAACATAGAGAGGCCTGTAGGACTGATGGTACGTGACATATTTTTCAAGTTTCTAGAGAAGGATACTCTACGTTTTTCACTGCTTGGTCGATTGTGTGTCGCCGAATCTCCATATCTAATTCATTCCAGCAGTGGGCGGTGAGTATTTCTGTCAAAGCTTATGTGCTTATAACTTACAGCCCACCCTGCAGTGCATTCATTTCGCGAATAACTTATGACGAAGCCATGAAGCGTTATCGTGTATCTCCTAGGATCCTGTCTATATATGCTATCGGATAGTCACTTAGCCAACTTTTCCGCGTGCACGCGATATATCGATATCAGCTGATGCCAAACCCGATAATTACCACTTCAAATTTGATAATATACAGGAAGAGTCCGAATTCCGGCTACGCCGTTGTGATAATATGATAATAATCTACAAAAACGTTACTCCAGGGTATAATATAAATCTAGCATCGCATGGCGAGTGGTGGCCAATGTAAATCTCGTTCCGTCTATCCTTGGATCTGGTCCATATGCGGCCCCGGAATATCTGGAGGATATGCGACTGCGCGTTGCCTTGCCCAAGCGAAGCCGAAGACAACCGCCAACGCGAGGATTGGCAGCCCAATTCCGAGCCCGACACCCAGCCCAACCTTATCAGATGAGTTCAAGCCTCCCGCCGCCGTTACAATCACGGTCGAAGTTGCAGCCGGCTGCCCATTTTCGAGATTCGTGGCGATGAACGAGGTTATCGTTGTCCCTAGAGTTTAAACATTAGTATATAAGAGCAGTCGCATGTGCGCCCGCCTTACGACAATTGCTATGGATGCAAAGATGAAGGGAACATACCGCCGTCGACTGTCGCTGTTCGCAGGGTGGTAGTCACAGTGGTTAGCGGAACAGTGACAGTGACCGTCCCTGCTGGCGGACCTCTACTCGAACTGCCGCTATCATCCGTCACAGGGCCAGCATTTGCGACCCCGAGATACGAATCGCAGTATTCATTGAACACCTTCTGGCCGACCGATATATCGCCGCCGGCTCCCGAACACGAGAGGTTGACGCAGGAGGAGATATGATCGAGCGCTGCCGTGCTAATATCGCTGCGACTGCACAAGCAGGAATTTATCGTGCAGCCAACCGCGTTCGTCAGGATATTGCTCGCCGTGAAGCATAGAGCGGTGCCACCAAAGCAGCAGCGCGCACAGCTACGAAGGAACGCATAGCTGGAGACGCTCTCGATCGTGTACGATTCGGTTTTCGGAAGCGCCTGTTGGGCGTGCGTGCGCGGGCTGAGGAAGAGGGCTGAGAGGACCAAAAGGAGGAGGCGGATGGCGCTTGGCGGCATTTTGAACAGACGAGAGTGCGAAATAAGATGGATGTGCTTCGAGGTCACCTCGCTCGCCGGATCATTGGAATTTACCCCGCGGCGCTGGGGAGGTGATAATCGTCTGGGTCGTCCGAAGTCTTCGGGTCGTATGGGAGAACGCGCAGGCCAGGTCCTTCGACAACCTCAGCCTCTCAGCTGGCTAGGATAATTCTGATCCCGCGCATCCGAATACCGAGCCGCGCTAATGAACTTTCGAAGCCTTGTCCGCCAACAACTTCCTGCTCGAGATTCGAGCCCTTAGCACGAGTCCTGGATGACGTTTTTCTAGACTTCGAGTAGGGGAAAACTCCCATGGACGTCGTAGACTTGAGTCTTCATCGTCAATTCAAATTGATCAATTCATATGCAAATAATGCATCCAAGTTCAGATTCGAAGTATGAATGGACCAGCTTCTACAAGTCAATTTGTGTTGTAGCCTGATCCACATATCCCGCGACCAGACTGTCGAACACGCCAGCCAGGGTCAACGGTTGGTCTCCATTATACACGGCCAGGGGCTATTGATAGATTGGGAGGAGCTCATTTGATATATAAGACTTGACCTGCCACCGACATTTAAGCCTCAAAACCGACATTCGATAACGCAGATCAGATACTTTCCAATCCGAACGTCTAGTCGCATTGTTGGCTTCAATCATGGATCATAAATAAATCATACTTATATGATGACTACTGTTATTAGATAGGTACAATCTATCGAACCTGCGTATGGTGCTACAAGTATACCATTGTAATCCACGTGGAAACTTCGGCTTACGGCCAAATTAACATGATGCATAACAAGACCTCGAAAGAAGGAATGAAACATATCTGGGGTTTTCTCCGGCTAAGAATTCCACACCTGGCTGGAAACTCATATCAACTTCGCCTTTGCTAACTCCTCCTCCTCCTCCTCCTTCTTCAAAGCTGATACCGCACCCGTTACCAACATGGGATACCAAGAATGCGGCAGACTCCTTAAAATGGCATCCTGGGCCGCCTGCAACCAATACGGGCTGATCACCGTTCTTCCACTTCCAACCCTATCCAATATCGCCTTTGAAATCATATCCGCATCCGGTAGCAAGGAACCTTTGGCCTGTTTGAATCCAGCACCTTTAACGGACGAGGGCGTTACACTCATGACTTGGATATCTCGTCCCATGGCGTACATCTCTGCATTCATAGCGATAGAGAAAGCGTTGACGAAGCCTTTT
This sequence comes from Orbilia brochopaga, assembly GCA_036872635.1. Classification (NCBI taxonomy): domain Eukaryota; kingdom Fungi; phylum Ascomycota; class Orbiliomycetes; order Orbiliales; family Orbiliaceae; genus Orbilia; species Orbilia brochopaga. The sequence continues at coordinate 240,942 of JAVHNQ010000011.1, read as the reverse complement.
GATCCAGAATACAATTGAACATACGGTAGACCGATGGAAGACTGTGAGCTGATATTGATGATCAACCCCGGCTCCGTCATCCGCGGCAAGACAAGCCGTATCAACTGTGTCATGAAGCGCGCGTTGAAGCTTATCACCCTATCCACCTCCTCACTTGTCTTGTCGACTAACGGTTGCCAAGTAGCCGGTGCGGTAACGGTTGCTCCTCCGACATTATTGATCAGGATTGTAATCTTAATATCATTCAGAGCGGCGATCACAGCATCATCGAGGATTACAGACGGATCGCTGGCGTCCAGGCTAAGGGTTCGAGTTTTGATTCCATAGCGTTTCTCGAAGCTTGCGGAAAGCTTGACGAGCTTTTCACGTGTCCGACCGTGAATAATTATATTGAAACCTTTCTTTGCCAGGTCGTTCGCAAGGCATTTGCCAATCCCGTCGGATGAACCTGTGATCAGAGCCCAGGGCGCTTCGCCCTTTGGAGACTCGGCGGCTCGGTACCGGTTGAGGGTAGAGGGTTTGAGAAAGTAGAGATGGATGAATTCAAAAAATTTCCAAATTTGATAGGACGTTGCGATAGCGCCGGTGACTGCGAGCGCTTTGATTGTAGTTTCGCTTGGCCGGAAGTTCAGCTGGCTGGCTTTCGAGACTAGTGTATCGAAGAATTCAGTTGCCATGATGAGAGATACTGGAATGCCTTCGTCTGTCTTCCAATGGCAAAGCTATAGGCTGATAGAATTGGGTACAGTATTAGCTTGTTCGAATATCGTGCCGATTGCGAGTAAATCTCGATCGATGCTGTGTATTACAATACGCAAATTATATAGATCTTCGGTTCGTGCGACATCCTCAGGTTAAAGGTCCCGAGCTCCGATTCTTCGAACTAAGTTTCGCTTCAGCCACGGCACTATGCATGCAAGCACCATTTCGAACCGAATGAGCACTTGAGCTGAAGAATCCTCATTTGGTTTCGAGGAATTCAAGATGAATCTCCAAGACTTCGTTCCTTTTGCGTGTAAACAGGAAGGCCCAAATAAATATGTCTATATATACATATCGTGTCCTAAAAAGCTCTGCCGTGTCGTCGTCGATTTGTCATTGAATTTCCAAATTTAGTAAATTACCACCTACTCGCATTATATTGTGAGAATACGATATTGGCAAAAAAAGCCCAAAGACTACGAACATGTATAAACAGTCGGCGCCGGGGTTAAATTGAAGGCCGTTACACGGCCAGATCTTCATATAGAGATCTTGTGTTATCGTGATTCTGTTGCTCGCAGCTAGCTCGCACGAGCTCGGAACTCATATTTCTCCGAATTCGACACGCAACTACAACACGCCATTGACTCAATTGTTCCTGTCGCTCTCTGCAAGCTACAAAGTGCTATGCTGGTTTGAATCGGGCAAAGTCTACCAACCTACAAGCACTTTTTTGCCTTCTACTTCTTCTTTTTTTTTGTTTGACGTAATTTCGATTGTGTATATGCATATATGTTTCCAGGCTGCGGTTTAGTGCTATCATATATATGGCCATGGTTGATTTTGCTAGCCAACTTTAGGTACTACGGCTCTATAATATAATTCGATTGAACTCAGAAACTCAGAATATACCGCAGGATGTTATAGGGATTGACAACGAGAGACCATTTTAAGCCATCTGATAAGTGGAGAAGGCGATTGCATCATGATATCAAAGCGGAACTAGCCATAGAGTCTTAGAACTAGTCCACCCATCGGACAATTAGATGGCCTGTGGTTCAAAACTCGAACGTTTCTCCTACCAACTCCTCTGACAAAGCCCACAGACGATTGGCATCTTCAAGGCTTCTAGCATGTTGGGCCGCCTCCTGAATCTGACAGTCGAAGATATAGGCGCCGTTCCGGTCTAATGATCGAAGATCGAATTGTTAGAATTCTTGGCGGAGAAAGATTATTTTGTCCGCTAGGGTTTAGGAGAACTTCTTACCAAGTATCGCAGGATTGAATGCAGCCATAATCTGTGAGCTGACACCTTGGTTGAGCTGCTTGAAATTGAAATTATAGTTGGGGATCTTGGTCGTTCTCGTGGCGGCAGCTAGTGAAAGGAGTAGTTTACAGCGTCAGATACATACACCATCAATTTGCATCGAGACTGAAGCAAAATGGTGACTTACTAAGAGCTGCGATCTCCTCTTTGGATTGATAACGACCGAGATTCGTTTCGATGACTTTGCGCGAAATAAACCGTTAGAACATTGACCTTTACTGCGTCGTACCGAACTAGATATAGGAGACCCGTCAACTCACCCCCAGGATGCACACTGAAAGAGGCAATGTTGTGTGTTTTCAACTTTTCCGCCAACGCAATCGAGTACAGAATCTTAAGATATGTTAGCTAGCTTGAATATGATTTATGCATGAGCCTTGATAGAGTAAAACTCAAAGGGGCCTCCACTGGCTTACGTTGGCAGTCTTAGATTGTCCATATGCATTATACTTGTCGTATTCCGCGCCGTCCTATGTCATCGCACCATTGAGAATTGATTAGTACAGCTCCAAAATTCTAGAAGTTCCAAGTATATATAGAAGAGCAGTGACCACTTACAGAGAAGTTGATGTCATCCCATCTGATAGGACTCCGAATATGACCCCCGCTGGTAACATTCACAATCCTTCCACCGTCTGCAATCTTACCTCCTTTCAAAAGCAGATTGGTAAACAAGAAGTGACCAAGATGATTGATCCCAAACTGCTGCTCGTGCCCATCCTCGGTCTTCCCATAGGGAGTTGCCATCACACCAGCACAGTTGATCATAACGTCGACGGTGACGTCGGTCCAAGAGATAACCGTCTCCGCAGCCTTACGAATAGACGCGAACGATGCAAGATCCATTACAACACTCTTACTCGGGACGCCTTGTTCGGAGACTGCTTTTGCGATGGGTGCAATTTTATCTTCGGATCTAGCGTGAAGGAGGATGAGCTTTGGATGGGCTTTTGAGAGCGCAATGGCAGTTTCTCCACCAAGACCGCCAGGCGCGACACCGGAGATGAAGACTACAAAAAAGATCGCTTAGATATAGCTCTAGAAGTCTGTCTCGTTCGATGTCACATCATTGATAACAGTGGGTATTTACTTACTTGTCTTGCCCTCGATCTTATCAGCAAATTCTTTGACGACCTCATCACCAAAGGTACCCCAATTCCAGCTAGCTGCGGCCATCTCGATTGGCTAAAGAGTGATATATATATGGAATGATAGTGATTGAGCAAAGTTGCAGGTTATAGTAGACTTTTGTGTATGTCCTCTCTTGATGATAGAACCAGGTCGACTGTAGATGCGAATTTGATCATTGAGGGCCATAAACGGTCTTTAAATAGTCGAAACTTCACCCAATATTAGTCGTGTATATTAAGCAGGTCCCCTAGAGATTCCCCAGAATCAATTGCATGGCGACTGAGCTCGGGCATGGCTAATATCACATTGCCCGAATTCCCGTCAATCTTCGAAACCTTATCACCAATCCGGAAAGGGTGCATGCGGGGATATTGTGGGCCGCCCGCCAAACTCCGTCTGCGGAATCTGTCGCTAGCTATCCGTACAGCTACAGTATATCGATATTACTTCTTAACACCTATATTTGACCCATCACTGATGAACATCTCGTCCAAAATTTACCTTCCCGGGCCTCGGGGAAACATGGAGGTATAATTACGTCTGTTTTGATCAGTCGTGGGAAACTTCTTATGGCTGCAGAGATCCTGACTAGCAGCAATGCTCCAGGATATTTGTGCTAAAGGGATTACATATATGCGTAGTTAAGCTATGTTGGTATATCCTTTCTACTGAACTGTCTAAGTTTGTAACGCAATTTTCGAGACGAGCTGCTCAGTTCATCGTGAATCGAAGTCATCAGTGTTACCTTTTACGCAGTTTTCGTGAATAAATCAACAATCACTCCTAATCTGTCTTCTTGAGCTCAGAAGTAACGCTAAATTGTCCCAATACCAGCTCGCCAGACGAATATTGTATGGACTTAACAAGATAACTCCGTTTCGCATAGCTATATAGCTTCTCCGCACACAGTCGGTCATTATTAGTAATAGATTTTGCCTATCTCCGCATTCAAATTTAGGTTGGACGACGCCGAGTCACGCATGTCCTGTACTCCGAGGCGTCGATAGTGGTTCGAATCTTAACGCACCCGGAAAATTGTAGGCCGCTGATTGGCTATTGATTGGTATCCTAAAGAGGCTAGCGCTAGGGACCCGGAGACGAGCGGCTGTCTCAGTTTCTTCAAGAAGATTCTTGGAAGCTTATGAAATCGAGGTCTTCAAACAAATTCTGAAAGCAGATCTTGAATGTATGTGTTTAGTCGGGTTCGATATGCCCCGGGGCCCGATGTTCGATGTATATATTGAGGTTGCTCACGCGCGCAACTACTTTGATTTAGAGCTGCCTGCTGACCAACCAAGCACTCAGTTGCCCACCGCGACTAATGCCAAGTCATGCTATAGTGGGTATATATATTCTGCCTTGTCCCAGTGCTGTTTCCTTTCTTCTGTCTCTCTGGTGTCAGACATTCTGCGGCCGCATACGCGTACTTTATAAAGAGAATTGGAATTACGTATTCAAAGCGGCGTGAAGTGGACGTGGCAACGCGTTTACGTTAACTTGTCTCGAAACCAGCCAACAAGTCCCACTTATATGAGACGGCAGGACTGCAAGACTCATGTTGGAATTTGCCTCCTGGTCAACACACGCCACCGCCATCGAAGCCGAAGACCGGACCCAGCTGGCAAAATATTCAAGGAAAGATGGAGGGAATAACATCCTTCTCTGGAATTCTCTGAGGCAAGCTTGGTCATCAATTTTATACTCGAAGTACCTAATAGTAGTAGATCGAGATACAAAGCGCACCTATGCTTGTTGAGACCTCTTCGTTATGTCCTTACACATGCAGCACAAAATTGACGATTGTTGGTCAATATAATTTTTCCAGAGATTCCATCTAGATAGAAGGTCAATAACAGCCAATAAGCGTCTAAAAGTATCGGCTGCAAGGTGCATAATACTGTCATCACCGGGGAGGTACCTTGTAACTTCTACTTGAGGCTGATATCAGTTGTATACTAGTGCACCCAGCATACCAATATACCCGATGGGCGTTATTAGTATAACGTTAGATGAGTACCCGCCAGGCAGACATATCTGGTTTGGATGGTATCGAAATAAGCTTACCGATCAAAAGGCCGAAAGGATCCAGCATCAGCCGAGATCGAAATAACAGGAGGGCTTTATTCCTTAGGCCCGGGCTGCTCCTTTGGCCTGCGCGATTCTATGAGCCGTGTCTATACCCCAAAACGCAAGCTAGTCTCTTTGTGCAGAATATGGCATGCCGAGAACGCAAAGCAGCAAGCAGCCTGCAAGAATTCTCCGAAGGATCTGTGGGCGACCTCGCGGTATCCATGACGGTTACGTGAGCTATGCGCTGGCAACCCCTGCATGGGAAGGTACTGATCAGAGTCGACAAGGGTAGTTCGCTTTTGAATTGACGACTAGGGTATTCTAGACCTAACTGTACTTTCGACGATAGCATCTGCTGTCCCAGCCATCTCCATATACATACCTAGATGCTGGGACATCCCACGTTAGACAACCAAACGCACGGACTAGTCCGGATCCCTGCGAACCGGTTCGAGCTTCCTCAGGATTATGTGTGCGGGGTCTCGCGTGCGATGCATAAACGCATTTATCCCGTCGAACTCTCGGATCGATGGGACCTGCCTGACCAATATGCTTATCGAGTTTGAGTCTTGGATCCGAAATGCTATAATAAATTACAAAGTGGTGTCGTTACCCTTGAAGATAATTCTCTCACCTGCAGTCTAAGCCTTCGGTTTCGATCCACCTAGTGGACCTATGGGGGTCGTGTGGATATCACCCAGCGACGTCTAAAAATTCAGCCTCGCACATGTTGACTCGCTCTATGTAACATGTGCTAACGTTATGATCTAATTATTTGCGAAAGCATCTGTCACGTGTATGAAGACACGCGTACCACTTAGCTAAGCAGGATATTGAGTCGCGGTCCCTAGGCCCTTTATTCCCAAGGTACAATACGGATATCGTCTTGTGCTCAAATCATCGCCAGGGGCATATGAGCAGGAAGGAGATGGTGAACTTCAAAGTATCTCTATTTCCAATTATGTTTCTTCCAATGATGATCTAGTTGACGCGTATTGCGCCTGGTTGTTCCAAGATGTCGCACATGCATGCCACATGCCTCATTAAATCGATTAAATATTTATTAAGCCACAGTTCCCTAAATACGGCGTTAATATCGTTTCTATAGCTCCGGTATAACCTTACAGCCTCGGTTCTTTAGGGCCGGCATTGAATCCCGGGCCCTAGTACATCCCAATATAATCCGCTATTTATCATATCAAGTGGTAATCGGCCGATCTGGAACGAGTCAGTGCAACCATTGCCAAAAGCAACGCAATGTTGAATATTTCACGCGCAGGCTCTATCGTATAGAGATTAGTTGGGTATATACACCCATGTGATTCGATGTGACATGTACCTACATGTATATCACTCGTGTGGATCCATAGCTGCCAGACGTGCGTTTCTACGCCGAGTGAAGCGTTCAGACGTTCCAGTCCGACGGGAAAACCCCTGAGTCTTTTCCCGTTCCGCGTTTTGAAAGTCACATCATTAAGTAGCAAGTATCTACTTAGCTCAACATTTTTCATGTGGTGTCCCAGATACCCACTTCTTCGCGTTCTGTGAACAAGCAAGTTCAACAGACTTTGAATCATGTTTGAACAGCACACTGATGCATTCTCGCCAAAATTAACATGGACCTAGCTTGATAGAATTTTATCATCATACCACGATAGTACGTAAATCAATACGATAGGCCGGTCCAATGGAGACAGTACCAAGCCAAAATTATAATTAAAATTTGACATCTTCGCGAATTCGGCGAACGCCTATTTGGAGAGAAATCAAAGTTGATGACGCAATCCAAACGATAGTCGGCGACTATCATTAGCATGTAGGGCGCGGGAAATATATACTGTATTCGATTTGATATGTGCATATAAGTATGCCCTTTGGCATTCGGCCCGAGCCGGTACAATCATGTTCTCAGGTTTTAGTAAACTCGTGGTCTAACACCAACGGCCTCGTGAAGGAGCATCAGGGCTCCGCCAGATTAGCTGCATCTTGCTAGGCCATGGGTATTACATCCACAACTAAAAGCGCTGTTGTGCTATCAAGCATGCATGTATTGGCTTCTCCCTGCATGCATGGAAACAACCATCACAGCAAGCGCTTAGTGATAAGTACTATTCATCACAAATTCAATATAAGGTCAGACCTGAAAACGCGAAAATTAGCTTTGCCGAGAACGCGTGATACAGAAAGTTCTTCAGTCTGTCTTGACACGTATCCAATAGTGGGGGAATGTGCCCTCACTGTCTCGAGCTTACTCTCGGGAACGCTGGCTACAGTTGTAGTTGTGATTGTCCACTGGCCAGCCGCATCTGTAAAATATGTGAGCGCAGACGGAACACTCTGCAATCCAAAGCTCGCACCGGTGTAACCCCTTGGTCGCTTTCGTCAGTTATGTGCCCAACCCGTCTCAGTCTCAGCTCAGCTCAGCACTAGGTCCATAGCCTACGGATGAATCCGAATATATAAGCAAGTATATTCAATCCTATCGTTTGACAAAGGTTATAATTAAGGAGCCAACCAGACTCCTGGATGTTACCAGTCCTGACTTGATAAGGGGGAGCGCATCGCGGCGCGGTGTACGGGTGGCGGTGCGCGGATTTGAAACATACGTCCTTTTTTGCCTACACCTTAGGTTTTCGGAAAGGTGCTCCTAAACAGGGGATGCCTGATGCATGTAATTTGCGTTTTCTCGCGTTTTTCAGGCCCGCCAGCTAGACTAGCTTCGCCTATTCGCCAAGGCGGATATGCAGTCGGATTATGATCACAGCGATGAATTCCTCGTAATATTTTCAATTGATCAGCAAATCGATACATAATACGGTAGCAATGCAAATGGATCCTTCAGTATAAATGGCACGTACATGTCCAACATCTCTTCCACTATCCTGTTGGCATCCAATCAAGCCTGTATATCTAATTACATGAGAGTTGCACAAGAGTACGCGTAGTATTCTAAGGTAATCTCAAGGACGCCGACCTTCTGAAGTTGGATAGTATTTTTGTAGCTACAGCCCGCAACACAAGGTTAAAGATTTGAAGATAAAGACTAGAGGTAGTTGTGTGGAATTGCTGGAAAAGAAGCTTGTCAGAAGCGCTGGATTCTAAGACTATCGTCGAGGGCTTGGATCACGAGCTCAACCATTTTCTACCAGGGTTGGCCGCTAACCTCGATGTCGTATCATGAAAGATTGAGGAACCTACGAAGTGCTCTTTTAGGAAAAAATCATCTAATTGACGGAATAGACCTGACGCACACGAAATTTAACATAACATGAACACTATTCTCTACGTGCGTATATCATAGATTGCGGAGTGCGGCGTAGCCCGCGTACATGTAGACTTATGAAACCAGTCAGCTAGCATGGACTATTGGTCTCGGGGACGCTGATGGACTATATCCATTGCATTGCTTTGATTCGCGGTGACCAAACTTTCCGCAATTTCTTAAACAAGAGCTGTGTCTTCGAAAAGATCAGCATGTCAATCGAGATCTGACACAACCATCCGCCTCAGTCTACTCAAGCTTGAAGACATGACATCAAATCGATTTGAGGCAATCTAGAATACACCAATCTTATGACGCGGAATTGAACAATCAACATCCTCGAACAGATCCCTGGCCAAATCCTTTCCTGCAATCCCTTCCTTTGGCGGACTGATTACCAGCGCTTACATACTTCTTGCTATCTATCCCCAGATGCATCTAACTGGATTTACGCTACACTCACGTGGACTTCAGTATCACACTGCGAGTACGACTCAGTGTAACCTGCCAATTAATTATTGGGCCAGCACGAAAATCCTGAAATCTCGCGTTTCGCGGACCTGCCAGATGGCCAACCGCAATTTGCTCGCAAGTGCGAGCTAGTCCGAGCTCGAATATCTTCATTCCAGGCCTCCTCTTGGACAGCAATCTATCTCATGCCTTATAGAGTGATGACGAATTGATTGCCCAATTCATGAACAGCAAACCTCTGACTGGAAAGGTGCAAACTGGCCAACCTATCGGGGGTAGCGGGCCGGCCCTCTAGTACATCTGCATATACTTGTGGAACTTCCTTGTGATATAATGTGCAGGCTTTGCATGAATGTCATTCCAAGGATGCTTGTACCGCTTTGCGTAGAAGCTTCGAGTCGCAGCTTAGAGCTTTCCGGGTCGGCGCATACGGAGTATCACAACATGAACAGCACCTATTGTAGCTGCGATGAACGAATTAGAAACATCCACGCAAAAACTGCATAGATGTTTGCAGATGCAGATAGACGGCTCAACGTCCTTCTCGTTTTTTTTTCTTTCTATTTTAAGAGGCGGAGGAGCTCGCAATGCTGGCTTGCATACTCGAGCGCGAAGGCAAGTACTGCCTGGGTACTTAAATAGGTTTACAAACCCGGCCTTAATTGTTGTAGCTGCGTTAAGTTGTTGTCGAGCTGGCCATAGGTACGAGTGTGCAATGGTCATACTGGCACAAAAATGCATGCGTAAATGTACCCTCAAGCTGCAGCCACGCTTTTGAATGTGGGTCCTAAATATTCCTCCGAACATTTGATTGGACATTGATCTTCGACAGCTATAACGCACCTGATTGACCCCTCAATTCCCAGGAATCACACCCAGTGCTAAACGCGGACTCAGGAGTGCTTTGTGGAAACCGTGCAAGAAGTGTCTTGACACAGGGGCGACCACATGTACAGAATACGTAGCTCCGATCAGCGATATCGACCATGCGGCCTGGGTAAACTCCGATTTTTGGCGAGGGCTAAAGCAAAGGCTTTAGGTGAGGTTTCCGATCGTCGAATTCTCTACGTAAGTTAGGGGCTTGCGACAACCAAAATTGGCTGCCTAGTTCGGCAGTGAATCTCCAAGCTTATGGGTCGATCCTCATGAAATTAAGAACCAGTCTTTGCACGGGAACCAAAGCGCCAGGAAATGAATGCTGCGCTTTTTATTGGTGAATGATAGTTGACTTAGGCAATTAATGCAGAACCTACTCCACAATACACGAGCGCAGCCGAAAATGGGTCCTGGATCATTACAAGCACATGTATTTAATCAGCCTTGCATGAACATGAGGGCCCGGGATTCTTCAGAACTATGAGGTTGGAACATTTCGAAACAAAAGCAGGGCTCTGAGGCTTTGTCGTCCATCTGATATGATTATCGCATTTTCATTATAGCATTTTGTACTGATTAGATGCTTACTGATCTAGTATGAAAAGACTCCAAAATCCATTACGCAGGTAGGACACATCAATCATGCTTCTTGAACAAGCATTTAAGAAACACTCGCGACGCACTTATATTAACTCAGCCCCTTGTTGTTGTGTGTTGTATACAAGTACATTCTTGTTTATATACGTGCGATTCGTTGTGATGTGGGAGGTAACTATCTGCAGCTGGATATTTGGCGAACCCCGGCTCTTGAGTACTAATGTTACACAACCTCGAGTCTCTCTCAACGACGAAACATAAATTCGCGCAACAACGGTATCTGAATCGCAGTGTGCAAGACTGCCACGTCGGAAGTCAACCCCGCAAATTTCTTGGAGTTTTCAAATCTTCTCCAACGGAAATTGATGCTTGCAAGACATGAAGGAATCAAGTCTTATCGGTGTAGTTCGGGAGGAAGTCTTGGAACATACATCATGTGGTTCCTATTCTGCAGCCAGCCCCGCACTTCTGACAAGTGGGGTGACAATTATCGCGTAAACCTATATAGCGCTACTGGCTACTTGGAAAAAACCACTTACCATTCCCTGTTAACTAACCTCCGATCTAACTAAACTGGATTTTGGAATGACTCGGGCGACTTAGTTCGCCTGATACCATGATCTGCAATTACCTCGTTATGAGGCGGTCTCGCTTTCTCCAGTATATAATCTTGATGTCACAATACTGACACGCGAACAAACTGCCGATCCGTCTGCTACTATTTTTATCACTGTCAGGCCTGAGCGTACAAAGTAGGAATCCTGATATTCCGGAACCGCTAACCATGTGGAAGGGCCCACGAGGCCGGCTTATTTCGTATTCCGTTGGGCAGTGCACTAGTACTGCATGAGCCCCGCATCTTTTGAGTGCCTTATCACACTTTGGAAGTGGGGAAGTCTTATCTTCTTGAAGTACTCGGGGGTACCCAAGTCGAATTTGAGGTAGAAACTTGACCAGGCTCAATGAATCGGCGTGCATGCATGCAGCTTCACGTCACGAATGAGTGAAATTAGACCGGCAGCATCCGCAGGATCCAATTCACGTGCAAGGATCATAAGATGTGAAGGCAAACAATATGCGACTCTCATTCATCCGGTCCGCGGGGCTCGCTTGATCCTTTCTAAGCGAGGCTCGAGGCTAGTCGGGCCTGGCATGAGGGCCTGATCAAAGAGCAATGGTTGACCTGGTGACCACGGTCCATTGACCGCAAGATTCAATGGGTTAGACCGACCTGGCTTGGGAGAACAGGTCAGACTAGTCTTGGTTGGGGAGATTAAGGAATTTCGAGATATCAATGCCACTCCTACTTCTGCTATTGGCTAAGCTCGATATATATATTTGCAACTTCGCGACAGTGGGCGGATAGTATGAATCCTGATACGGGATCTGAGCTTACGTGACCCATGTCAATGGCGATCTAGACTATGTGTGTGTTACAGCTAAACTGATCCAGATTCAACGGACCGTGGTTTTTAAAGACAGTAAGAAAAAACACAAAGAGAGAGTGGAGAACAAGCTATATGGCTCGTCTTAACCAGTAATTATGGTCCAAATCAAAGACCCAATGAGGAACCTGGACCTAGTGGCTATGGCTAAATCCGTTTCCATTGCAATATGGACGCACTCTGTAGCCTGTAATGGTCCGGTGGAAGCCAAATTCTGACAGAAAACCCAGATGTACGTACGCATCACGCCAGTAATCGATCAAGAGCGTGTTCACAAGCCTACTCAACAGTAGCACTGTAACGAATCCTAAAGTTCCCAGTTTCTCTTGTCCGTAAAGCCCTACTCAACTTTGGCCAATAGTCGCCTCTAAGGTGGTCCATCTGAACCCTTAGCAGAGTTTACTATCAAGGCCGACCCCATAAGGCGAAGGAATCTCCATTTTTTTGAATATTGATCAAGAAGAACAAGAGGTGGCTCGGCCGGGTGACATCTTTTCAAGCATGCCGAACCGAAACCACCCCTTTCCCGTATCATTAACTTGCTAAGCCCGGATGTTTCTGCCTATCGACATAAGCCCGAGCTTTCCGCTTCTTGACATACATATCTCTTTGAAGTATGCTATCTGCGGAGTTCTCATCGCCAGCGGTGACTCGCGCGGCATTGTAGACTCTGTCTTGATTGAGCTTGGGGTATTTTGTCATCAGCGCGTGATATGTGTTGGCAATTTTGCGTTGAGTAGCTTCGTCGAGAGGAGCCATATATTGGATCCATTGTTTTGTGCTGACGGAAGCCACGCCTCTTGTGATCGCCTTGACACGCATGACGGCGTCGTCGGTGATGAGGACTACGGGTTCGGTTCCACTTCCGAACAGACGTTTTGCAGAGATCTCGCCCTGCGCTCTGGCTGTCTCTATGATGATATCATCGAGGTTCTTTCTTCCGTCTTCGCTGTAGTCTTCGATCAGCTCGTAGAACTGGACGGAGATGTCGATGATGGCGTTTCCTTTCGCCGTGACTATTCGGAGATTCTTTTTTTCCTTGAGAGCTTGTCCTAGCAGTTTGAGAGCTGCCTCTGATGTCTCCGAGACCTTTCCTCCGTTGCGTTGGAGGCCGCGGAGCTCAGTGATGACAGAGTAAGGCAAGACTATCGACCACTGATTTGACTCGAGAATATTCTTGAAGACATCAGGATAGTTTACGATGCTGTTGGTGTCGACGACAACGGTTGTCAAGCCTGGTTTGAATGATTCAGCGGAGAAGGCGGCGGACGTCTTGGCCTTCTTATTTTCCTCCACTGAGATTGCTGTGGGATCATTGAGTTGCTTTCTGAGATCCCGTCTTTGCGCCAGCAGCTGCGTAAGTTCTGGATTCTCAATCTCCTCAAAGCTTTCGTCATCCTCGCCAGCGGGTACGGCGGGGTCCTCCTCCATCTCGACGTCAGAGTCATCCTCTGCGGTGGCAACTGGTTGGCTAACATAATTTGGCAGTTGGTTGTACTCCTGCAAAAGAGCCCGAAGCTCGGGAGAAACTGTGAAGGAGAAGCGGTTTGGATCGTATCTGAGCCATGGGCCGTTGGCGAATTTCACCAAAAGCCAGAGCATTTTCTCCTCCCGCACAAGGTTCATGGAAGGTAGCTCGATCAACCTCTCATCGTCGTCGACTTGAATGCGGCTAAAGTACCCGTATGGGAAGTATCTGCGCGCAATTTCTAAGCCGCGCATCATAAATTCCTCGGGAAGTGGACGGAAGCCCTTCTGCACGATTGGGAACGAATCGCTATCGTGGATGCGAGCAAGGACTGCTTCGTCACTTCGCCGCTTCTTGAGAAGCTGAGTGGCATAGTGGGCTAACTTCTCCCATGGGAACTTCTTTACAATCAATGCCATCCCTTCGGGATAGTCCTTGAGATAGTTGAGGAATACCAACCAAACATGAATATGGGGTTGAACTGCAGGGTCGTTTTCTCTGTCGAAAGCCAAAGTCAAGATATCAAAGGCGAGTTCCTGGGCGTGGGTTAGAGAGATGTCGAAGTTCAAAGATGGATCCAACTCTGGTGGTCTTGTGGCCAGAGGATTCTTGGCATCAGACCCATCAATGACAGGGCCAGGAGGCAAGGAATTATCTGGTTCTTGCTTTTGCATCTGCGCAGCCTTGTAGCTTGCTTCGGCCTCTTTGGTGGCCTTTTCATTTTCCTTTGCGGTAGTTGCTAGCTTCATTCTACCTTCCTTGAGGTTGTACTGGAAAAGCGAAGCCACACCACATATGGCGATGTAAACGCCCTGAACCTTGAACTTGAGCTTTGCAGCACCGATCTTCTTGTCCAAAAGGTCGAGATACTCATCCTTCTTCTCGGCAAATGCATCCTGGTTAACAAAGGTGAAACAAATAGAGTGGAGAAGAACGAAGGTGGCGTCAGCGGATTGATTTCCTTCGATATCTTGTTCTTTCAATGCTGTGGGGTCAAAGAGCGTTAAGATGCTTTCTCTAGCTGCGGAGAAGGGCTGGGCCACCGCAAGTGCTTTGCAGTAGAAAAAGAGCTGTTGGAGGATGTTTGGACGCGCAAGTATTGCGAGATGGTGGTAGAGCCTGCCGACGTTTGGCTGTCGGTCGGTGCCCTTTGCATACCAGAATCTCGAAACGTGCATCCAAACGTCTCTATCTCTAGGGTCGCCCTCCTCAATAGCCATCCGATAGCGGCCCAGGTCTCCCAAACATTCGACCCAGGTATCAGCGAAGGCAGGGACTGTCTCGTACAGTAGTGCAATCATGGCATACGAAAGATAGATGAACTCAAGCATGTGCTCGAAAGAGTCAGGGAGACGATGTCTCAACAGTTCTAGGAAGCTGTGAATGCCGTGACGCCACATCCGAGCTGGCATAGCGTATTTTATTGCCAGTTTCCTCAGGGAAGGCGCAGCAGAAGGATGCTGGCTAGCGAGGAAGAAGTCATGATGTTCATGGAGGAGAGTCCGATGAAGGGCTATCAAAGCCTGCCACTGATCATTGTTAAGTCGAGGCACATCCTTTCCGCCCTGCGTGGCAGCAGCGGCTTGTTTGCTATCGACCTCAATGCACTTGGCTTCTACCATGACCAGGCCTGCGTAGATACCCTTGACCTCTGCAACCAATTGTTCTTGCGAGATGGGTCTAGTCTCAGGTTGAAGTATCAACTCAGGCTGCTGTTCCGAGGCATCCTCATCAGAGCCGGGCTGGTTGACGGGAGTGAAAGAGGTAGAGGCAGTAGGAGAGGTAGGGGCAGCTGTATTAACAGCAGGCAGCTTCCTCAAGAGGACAGGGGCGGTATGATGTGTAGGATGAGGCTGAATGTTTCTTGGACGGTGTGCTTGGGGAGAACCTCTTGAATGATTAGGTTGATGTGAAACAGATTGTACATGTTGACCACGCTGCCCCATAGCGCGACCACCACCGGGCCTGATGGGGTCTGCCCGAGGATCGAAGAGCCTGGGCGGGCCTGATGAGCTGTCGTTTCGGCCGGGACGCGGGCCCCGGACGAACTCCGGGTCTATGTTCGCGGATTCGACCTTTCGTCCGCCGCCGCCGCCAAATCTGCGGCGAGGAGGCCGAGCGGCGGCAGCTGGAGGGGCTGCAGCAGCGGTTTCATCTATCTGCATCTGTGTGTCTTCTGGGGCTGCCTGAGGCAGCGTGGGGGCCCTATCCTCGTAAAAACTTGCATTAGCTCATGAACGGTCAAAAACTATTACCACAAAATATGGTATGTCATATGCAGGTCTGACAAATTTCAAGTTCGACCAAGGTGAGAGAGAGAGCGGAAAGCTGGGGTGGGCGGTGGTACTGCAGATGTCGCCTAATTCGAGGCGAACCCGCTATTAAGTATAGCAGGGGCTTATAAAAAGGCCTTCATCTCCACGCGCCGTCTCGACGTTTTTCCGCATAGCAGAAGCATCGAATGCACGTGGCAGCATGGACCTTCCGCCCTGATGCCCAGATTTTCAGCTCTCTCTTTTACAGGCATATCGAACACTACATACTTATCATCTCCAGCCGGGACGGCCATAGCAGCCTGTTCCTCCGACAGTGACAGCCCATGCTCCTCCAAGGAGTGCTTGGCGAGGTTCTTTCCAGTCCAAGGACATTGTGGACAGGCGACTTTCGCCCTTGAATCTCTCAACCCGGTCTGGAACCGACTCGCGATGTCGGCGGACGGGTTTGGGCTCAAGGTGCCATCGTTTGGGTCTTGATTCATTTTAAGGTATACGTTTGGTTCTGAATGCTAACTTCCGAGAAATTAATGTAAAACTGCAGATAGAGTGCAAAGCAAAACCCAGGTTCACAGGCTTTTTATACAGCTGAGTCAGCCAAATTGCTCATTCCCTTTCCAGATGAAATTGGTAGGAGGATCCAGTGTTTTCCGGATGCGACCTTTTTTGAGGGATTCCACACGTACTTAACTAGGATTAAACGATATGCTGAATTCAAATAGGAGGTTTGGGAACCAGTTTGATGTTTGCGATATTTGGCCGCGCTCTGGTCGACTTGTAATCGGTCAGGTATGTCCTGTCGGGCGAGATGGCGATTTGACCGCCGTAATACGAGGAAATTGGAACTTCAGGCAGATGTTGAGTCAGAGAATTTTCCAGGATGGCTATTTGCGGCACCCGCGTTTTGAGGTATGTGTCCGACGAAAAATGCGGCAAAAAATGATCTTCTAAGACCTTTGGCATGGAATCCAGATCGGGCCTGATATTGAGCGCATGAGGGACCAACGGGTGCTGAGCGGAAAAAAGAGTATTGTCCTCACGATCTCAGAGCTTTCTGACAGTCCTGGTGGGTCGATCCTAGAACAAAGTGGCGAGCTGGCTGGGTGGTGGTCGGAGACTGGAGTTCGTCGTGTCGTGGTGTTCCTCGTGGTGGCGGTTAAATGTCGTTGATACACGAAGATGTCAAATGGCCTTTTACGCGAAAACCCGTCTCGTAAACTGGGGAAAAGCTTCGAACAACGACAACAACAAACGGAAAGTAAATTGGCCTCGCAAGACTAAGAGCTTTTGGGCTTCGAAATAGTACTCAATGAGCGACGACCACTTCGGTAGTGCCGAGGCAATGGATGAGATAATTGCAAATCAAGAAAATATTAAATATGCACCTCCTGGGGTGGTGAGAAAAAAGTCCTAAGGTCTCTGACGGGAAAGAGGCGCAAGTACGGTGAGAGACTCCAAACTAAGTTAAAAATTCCAGACGTCGTAGTTGATGGAGCCAATAGCACATGAAGAGGCGGTTTCTAACATATTTGGTGAACCTTCAGTGAATTGCTAAAGTCGATCTATCAAAGGGCGTCTGCGAGGCCGACAAGAATATATACGTGTAGTCAATATTGACGAGGGGCTGACGAGACCCTAACTAACTGAAAAAAGAAAGAAAGCTGTGTATCCAAGCGGTCCAAATTCGAGGAATAAGCAAAACCGAACGCAAAGAAAAAGAAAACCTCAGATTCGCGAGAAACGCGAGAGCTTCAAGGCCCGACAAGTTACTATCCCACCCGGGCCCAACGAAAACAATCCCTCTGGCTCTAAATTGCAATGTGCTGGGCACAAGCACTGATCCTCCTCTTCAGCAACTGCATTCTCCAAGGATTTATTTACAAAACGTTCTGCTTTTCCAGCCGGCGTAGAAAGTGACGGACTGCAGAGTTCTGTCGCATCCAATATATGTGTGTTCCTTAGGCTTTTTTATTTCGCTTTTCGCCCGGATCCTTGATAGTACACTTAGTATAATCTCTTTTCTCGACAATTTTCCAATGACAAACAAAAAAGTCAAACGGTGTCGAAAGTCACGTTGGCGCTAGAGCCAATGCGCTCTTAGTGGCAGT
This sequence comes from Orbilia brochopaga, assembly GCA_036872635.1. NCBI lineage: Eukaryota > Fungi > Ascomycota > Orbiliomycetes > Orbiliales > Orbiliaceae > Orbilia > Orbilia brochopaga. The sequence continues at coordinate 223,212 of JAVHNQ010000011.1, read as the reverse complement.
TAGGCATGGCAAGGCACAAAGCATCTAGCAACCTCCGATTGCAATATTGACGATTGATCGCATATGTCGATTGCTTCATGCCCGCAAATACTATCATACGACAGGCCCGGTGACGCTCTTGCGAGACTCCGATCCGGCGTTCGAGGCTGCTCTTTGAAGCGGTCTACCCGTTGGCCCCTCGATCTACGGTCCGCACTACGGCAGCACGCGGCGTCCGCCGTCAGATAGCCCGTCGCAAACCTCCGCATTCCCCCCGTCATATATCTCTGCCTCCATACCGGCTCACCGGCACCCCGGCCGTCCGCCTCGTCGGCTAGCTCGTCTAATCATTACTGAGAATGACATCGAAGACATGCTCTCCGCGCCGAACCGATGTGACCATCACCAGCGCCTTGAGCGCCGCCACCCTATCCCGTAACACCCGACGGCCCGCCTTGATTCCGGCCGCATCGTTTAACGCCTTGGAGTCAACGGAAGATCTATCCTCGATCCTACCGGAGCTGCACGGGTTGCAAGATGGCGGCTCGACGTACATCCTCCCGCCGTCGGCACCTCCGGCCGAGTTGGCCTTGAAGCTGAAGCTTGAGCAACAGGAAGAGCAGCTGCAGCAACAACAACAACAGCAGCGACTGCCCTCGCCACGGCGTCAGGCAAGCTCAATCAGCTTGGGAGGCGACTCGTTGGAGGTGGACACGGATGGCGACTGGACTATGAGTGGCGCGCAGACACCTGTGCCACCTCCTAGCTCGTCGCCGGTGGAGAAAAGCGCGACAGAGAAAAGCGCGACAGTCGGCAGTAGGCCGAGGAGGTCGGAAGGGACAATCGCTCAAGCTATGAGGAGATGGAGCATGAAAGATCTCATAGATGCCGACGGGAAAGAAGACGAAGAGACCAGATTCGCAACGCTGAAAGAGTTCGTTCGGAAAAGAGAGTCAAGCACCGTCAGTGACGACTTGTGGACCTGGGTAAGTTTTCAGGAAACGGATAGTTTACGGAGAAGGAGGATAATCTGCTGACAATCAAATGTAACGACGGGTAGGTGAACGCGGCCGAGGCGGAAGCCGCAGCGCGAAATGCCGATGCCGCCGCCGATGATAGCGCATTGCATGATCTCGAGAGCCTCCCGACGTCGCCTATGAGCTCCTCTCATGCTACCCGGCCCGATATCCAGGGCCAGTTAGAACGGCTGCAACAGGCATCCAAAGTGCTCAACGGGCTATAGCTGCCATATTAATCGCCGCCACGAGCTAGCTCCACTTCTTACACTATCATTTTCCCTTTCAGTCTCCATACGGCGGTGCATTCCATCAATAACGAAGCGACGAAATTCTTTTTGCCGGCAAATACCCACCTTAAATGTCACGAGTTCTGGGAAGGCTATCTATCTACAATGAACGAAAAAGTACAGGATAAAATTTTTTTGACGACTCAAGCTTATAGATTTTGCTTTTTGTTGATATATACAGTTGTCGACCATTACAGCACAGCTCACATGATTCTATTATCCAGCGACCTATTATTGATATCACTTCATTTCTTCGATTTCTTTTCTCACGAGCTATCGTTCAGTTCATACTTAATCTTTGGGAGTTCAAGGGGTTTGCAGAAAGCGGGGCGGATTTTCCTGCTCGTGATCTTTAATGATGCAGCTTATCATTCTAGCTTTTCTCATGACCTTATTTCTTATCGTCTCTTTATTGCTCCTATTCATATTTCGCATAGATCTAATACTAGTTGTAGTCTGCTAGTAGTGCGACCTACGTTATCTGCCGAAGTAGTATCTGTATCAATAGAAATGAATTCTCTCCGCCGCGGGTTTGCGTCTTCTCGGGACACGAGTTTGCTTTTGCAAACTAGCTATCGACGGAGGTCACGCTGGAGTTAAGTTAATGCGCGCATTTGCATCATCTGCATATATCCTCGGAGAATCAGACGCTCTGATTCGCCAATTGATCGAAAACCAACAGGTCCCATGATGCTCGCGGATTGGGGGTTGGGAGTTTTCGCGTTTTTTGATTGTGGCTGCATGGATCTTGCGCTGCATTACCAGCTTTGTGGTACAGAATTTGTGGAGTCGGCACCCGATTCGAAGCTCAAACTAGATGGAAATCCATGTATGCATAATGCGACTGTAATCTCGCGTTTTGCGCTCGCCCGTGGTCTCGTAAACCAGACCGCACGGCAGCTCGCCCGCATACTCTTGAACAACTTCTGTATGTAGATAGACCCTTCCGTCGGGTTCAAGCATGCACCCGAGACCAGTGCATCATTTTAAGATGTTGCTGTGGCACTAGGTAGGACGCGACAGATTCCTTCATCGATCTCGCGAATAAGGAGTGCAGTTGTCTGGTATGTATGTAATGTCCATTGCCGCTAACTTTCCCGCGAGGTAACCGCTTTAGGAAATCAGAAGACCATTACCCCGGCCGGCCGTCGCAAGCAGCGTCCCCGAGACTAGTCGCAAGGCTGATATATTGGCCGTATCCGTGGAAGGATCCATGGCACGACGGTTAATAGCCCCCAATGGTCAGTTGAGCTAAATAAATGCAAAGCTTCGAATGCTCGAATGTTCGAGTGCCGCATCTAATTAACTTTACATAGTTAGTGTTGAGACTAGCGATACATTACCTTGCTCGAGACGACCTAATCATTGTAGTCTCGGGTGCACTGGGTCTGCGGCGCAGAAAATGTTCTATGGATTGTTGCAGCGTCCCATGGCCCAAGACTAGGATTGTGAACAAAAGAGCAGTCCGGGAAGCTGGTACCTTGTTAGTACGTATCCGGCGCCATGCGATGCGGCGGATAGCGACACGCAAATCTGCCGAGGCGTCCATGACGGAGCCAATGAGAAGTCTCGGAAATAAGGACTTCGGGTTTATTCTATAGTGAAGGATCAGATACCACGGCAGTATTGAACTCGTGGCGCAATAGAGTCTCGAGTCTATAGCGTTTCACAGTCAAAAGTACCTGGTCAGCCGATGGCATGTTGTCGCAACCCGAGAAATTCATGGTCTTGTTTCACCGCTCTGCGACTGCTGTGAGACGTCTCTCTTACTATCCGAGACAGTATATATACACTCCGACGTGGCGTATTGATGACGTGCACTTCTGGCATTCAACATATAGCATCATGCATCGATATAGTATAACGGTGCAACGCTGACCATAGCTTCTGCCGGGGTTAGGGCAGGCTATCTTCGCCAACATTGTTTTCGGACCAATGACCGAAGATTGCCATTCAACTTGAGATCTGCAACGGGTATTTGGGACACCGTGCAGACGCATGCCAAGTATGCAGGAAATTGTAGGGGAGAGATACGAATACTCGATATACCTATATCTGATAGGGTGGTGCAGCCGGCGAGAGCTCTGCTGAGCCATAACGTGTTCACATTTAGGATCTTGCTTAATCGTGTCACAAGCCGTTAATCGTGCGCTGTAAGTCGGGTGTTCAAATTGATAGATCTCACGCGACAAAGGAATCACAATTTACGTACGTGGTCAGCAGCGAACGGTCACAACGAAGAAAAGCGATTCGGTTCATGAATGGCCTGCGATTCTGCGGAGTGAAGGCCTGGTTTCTGGAGCCGCCGAGAGCCGTTATGCGCGAGGTTGGTTTTGAATAGAGTATATGGATCCTGTATGGGCGGGTAGGACCATGGTACACAGAATGACCATATGAAGGATTACACTTTGTGTGAGAGGCCAGCAATATATTCGGGACCGAGCTTTGCCAGTTATGTCAACTGAGCGTGGCTAGGGATCGGGTATTTGGAAAAAGGCAGCAGCCGTGCCATTAGCGAAATCTCAGAGACAGCCTTTCAGAAATCTGGATAGGAGGACGGGTTTCACTTACCAACTTGATGCCAACTTCGCATGCATGACTAACTATCCGCCAGGATCCAGAGATATCAGCTCGCATTGAAGTTGAAGTTGCGTTGTGTGGTAGTCTGAATGGCGGACAAACACCTCTGGCCTGGTCGCGTTGGCCCAGACAACACAAAGTGCACGTCTCGTTACGCCAGACAGCACATTTCGAATCCTGGCTTGTTTGTCGGGCTTCTTGCGCCATGTGTTGGGCAAATGGCTCAATAGTCCGAAGTCGGCGATTTAAGTTTCTGATTGGCTACAGAAACTTGACGGGCACTGCCTTCCTGCACTGGCCAGCTGCATCGAATCGAAATCGATTCTCGATCTCATCCATCATCGTATTCTGGCACCATGGCCATCGACGCCTAACAGGCACCCCTCTACTGTTTGGATACGCAAAATTCACCATACGTCAATTCCACCTTCTATCATGATCTTCAACGAGACTTCTTACTTTGCATTCTCAAAAGCGAATTACCGGGGGAACCCATAGGGACGGTACGGTTCTTTGGATAACTAGAATCGAACCATAGCTTAGGCGCAAGCACCGGCAATTGACGCAGCTGAACCGTGCAGACGACCTGATCGATCGTAATATCTCCGCGAGAAAAGGACTCTGCAGTTTTCATCGCACCTCCCCAGGCGACGTAGGACGCAACGTCGTTCTGTGGACCCATCATCCCAGCAGAAACTTATCAGCGTTGATTCAGAGCGTCAGCGGTTCGTCTCGATTTGCCACGGGCGGTGATATCGTCGACGCTTTGGGGAACCATTAAACGGAAAGCATTGAGGATATACGGCTATAATTAGCACCTACAGGACAGCCGGCTGCGAATACTACATCGCCTGTTCCTGGTGCCTATCGCAGTAATTTGGTGAGTGGGTTGCGCCAGCTGATGTTTAGCGCAGTAGATCCTTCACCCAATACTAATCCGAAGGCGTGGCTCTAGCGATTCTTCCAACAGCCGATATGAGCAAGTTAATCACCACACCATCGACAAGGCCCAAGGGTGCTCAGCGATATGGTTCGTGCATCCCTGTCTTAGTCTGTCTTCTAGATCCTGCCGATGCACGTCGGCTGCCGCTCCACATCTGCATGGAAGATTTCGATGGTGGAAAAATTATCTTCTTTTCTACTTTCTGTATACCGACACTAACCGTTCTATGATATGATTCGATATGATTGATATCCAGTTCACGAAAATGTTCAGCCTTCCAACTTATTCTCAAGTTTTCTTTCGCAATCCTACTGCATCGTGCCGTCGTTCACCCTTGAATCCGGCGTAAGGCTTCAAGATGTCCCTGTCGCATACAAAACATTCGGACAACTTTCGCCATCCGGCGATAATGTCATGATTATCTGTCATGCGCTCACCGGAAGCGCAGATGTCGGTGATTGGTGGGAGCCGCTGCTTGGGCCCGGTAGGGCCTTAGACACTTCGCGTTTCTTCATCGTCTGCCTGAACAATCTGGGGAGCCCCTATGGATCCGTCAGTCCCGTGACTACGAATCCAGAAACCGGTGAGAGGTACGGCCCGGAGTTCCCTCTGACGACGATCAGAGATGATGCTGGGATCCATCGACTGGTCGTCGAGGATCTGGGTATCGAGCAGGTCGCTGTCGTCATCGGCGGGAGTCTGGGGGGTATGATCTGCCTTGAGTGGGCGTACTTTGGAGACTTCGTGAGAAGCATCGTGCCTTTGGCGACGTCTGCTCGCCATTCTGCCTGGGGTATCAGCTGGGGAGAAGCACAAAGACAGTGCATCTATAGCGACCCAAATTATGGTGCGTAAAGCCTTCATGAGCCATCATAGTTTGCGGAAGATAGACGGCTAACACCATAGTGTAGACGACGGATACTATGATCCGCTTCATCAGCCGATTGCCGGCCTCTCCGCGGCTCGTATGAGCGCGCTACTAACATACCGCTCTCGCAACTCCTTCGAGTCCCGCTTCGGCAGGAACACAGCCGACCCAGCGCGTGTCAAGCATCAGAACGGCATTCGCCCGCCCTGCACACCGTCAGAAGAGCACTGGGCGAACCACAATGAAGGCTTCATCGCTGGCAAAAAGCTGCAATCACCCCCTCAGAGCCCCAATCCTGATGTTCTAGAAAGAAAGCCCAAGACGCCAATGTTCTCCGCACAGACATATCTCAGATATCAAGCGGACAAGTTCGTCAAGCGGTTCGACGCGAACTGCTATATCGCCACGACGCGCAAGATGGACACGCACGACGTGAGCCGCGGCCGCGCGTCTAGCATCCCGGAAGCACTGGCGCTAATCAAGCAGCCGGCGCTTGTGGTCGGTATTGAGAGTGATGGACTGTTCACCTATGCGGAGCAGCAGGAACTCGCGCAGTTCATTCCGAACGCCCAGTTGAGCACTATCTATAGTCCTGAGGGACATGATGCCTTCTTGGTGGAGTTCAAGACCGTCAATGCTGCTATCGTTGATTTCTTGAGGGAGGTGCTGCCGGAGATCATGAGTAGGGAACCGGTGGGTGGCGAGGTTGACGATGCGGAGGTCGGTGAGATCAAGAAGACTAGCTTCTTTGGCGAGGCGGAGGGAAATGATATTGTTTCGTGGTAGAATTGCGGTGTTGGAAATTATAGTTTGGAGGAGTTGGTAGACTCAACGTCATGACATGCGGGTGTTCAAATTGATACTTTGTATTTATGGCCTTCAACGGCCGTTTTCCATTTGTATATAGCGATATTCGAATTACAGAGCATATTATACTATGACGTGCAACTATGTATAAAAGATTAGGGGTCTCGCAATGCGGTTATTATGTGTTTGAATTTGGCAGTTGAATCACTCAACGTATCCTAGTACTAGTGTGGTATCTATACACCTCGTTGGCAGTATGAAACTCACCCGCTTTATAATTTACAATTTATACAAGATGCTTGATTGGCTTGAATTCAGGGATATATACCCGCATCTAGCTTTTGCTAGATACTATGGGACTTGATCAGTCATCCTGATAGATTCGAGGCCGTCCCACTAAACCAGTGGAATTCGACCTAATAGGAAGTCCAAGGCAATAGCACCAGTAAGTACTTACTTAGGACAGACCAGCTTAGTATCAATTCCTGAATTAAAACTGGTTTCTGCTATAGGCGTAGGCTCTGCTTGGCGATAGCTCGGTGCTGGTACTCTGGTGCTGGAGATTAATCGAGTAATATAATATATTATGCATGACCGATCTGAGGAGTCTTGAGGCCTCGAGGGATACTATAAAACGCTCTAACGAAACGCCATAAACCTGCGATATTAATGGACCGTATCTTTGTTAGGACAGCTTCTGTCAGCGTACAGATCGCTTCTTGGACCATCGGGTCTGGCCATCTGGTGCCTTTGTCGATTGGCAAGCATATACATATACTGATACAATAACGGTCAAGGTATACCGTATGGGGAAGGTGAAATATAATAGCTCAAACGGCCGGATTTCATAACGGTGAGAATTAAATGCCAGCTAGATCTCGAAGCTGCAGAGCTGCAAAGACTGGGATATCTTGCAAGGACTGAGAACAGTCTAGTCGGCACGTGGAATTTGGCAGAGCCAGGGTAAGCGAGGCCCGAAAACTTACCTCGGCTTTCGATTCTTCCCCAGATTAGCCAAGGAAGTTTTGCCTATTGCGATGCAATGGCATCTCCAATCGATTGCCCCGCGAGCGTAATACGCCGTTGAAACCTCCGCTACATATGGTTCCTGCCGTTTATGATCTTACGTTGGCGCGCTTGATCTCTCCGGCTGTTCCGGAGTGTCAGCGTGGGGCGGGTGAGCCGAACTGAGGTTGAAATAGACTGCTCTTCTCTCGAGTTCGCAGCGTTCGCGCTCTTTTCTGACGTTTGTTCTTTATCCATCAGTCTGATTCGCGCTTTTAACAATCCCGCACGCGATCAATATCATATTCCAGGCAGATAAAAACATTGGAGCCGACAAGAAGTAGAAATATCTAATTCGTAAACAAAATGTCGGGCCCGTCCGTTCCTTTCCCGTCGGAGAATGAGCTGTACTCGAATGCCTGGGCGAAGGATATCTTCAGTTCGTATTCCGTCTCACCACCCTGGCGTGATTGACCTCGCTAACGCATCCTCCACCACGCAACAGAGGGCAAAGTAGTATTCTGTACCGGCGGAGCAGGCACCATCTGCTCAGGCCAGGTCCGCGCTCTCGTCTCCCTTGGCGCTAACGCCGCCATCGTTGGCCGCCGCGAAGGAAATACCAAAAATGTTGCAGCGGAGATCGCCAAAGTCCGGCCTGGCGCGACGGTCATCGGCTTCGGCTGCGATGTGCGCGATGCCGACGCGCTGGTCTCCGTTGTCGCTGAAACGGTCAAGCAACTCGGACGGATTGATTTCCTGATCTGTGGTGCCGCCGGCAACTTTCTCAGTACAGTCGAGGGACTGTCCACCAATGCGTTCAAGACGGTGATGGACATAGACCTGCTGGGCTCGTACAATACCGTCAAGGCGTGTCTGCCGGAGCTCCGGAAGACGAAGGGACGAATCATCTTTGTCTCTGCGACATTTCATTATACTGGTGCCGCGCTACAGTCGCACGTCTCGGCGGCGAAGGCTGGTGTCGATGCTCTTTCGCATACGCTCGCGATCGAATTGGGGCCGGCGGGGATCACTTCGAATGTCATCGCGCCCGGTGCGATTGCGAACACAGAGGGCATGGAGCGGCTGGTGGCGCGGACAGGTGTGCCGGAGGATCTGAAGAAGAATCCTTCCAAGATGAATCCGCTGGGGCGATGGGGCGCCGTGAGTGAGGTTGCAGATGCGACGATATTTTTGTTCAGCGAGGCGGGACGCTATATAAATGGTGTCGCCTTGGTTGTTGGTAAGTGAACCTACTGGCTTGGCCCAAAGTACCTGTGGATGGTGCTGATAGCATTGGTGTGTAGACGGTGGCAGCTGGCGGACTGGCAACGCACCTGCGAGTTTCCTGTACCCGACGATATTCCTTCCTGATGCAGAGAAGAATTTCCAGTTTGGAACGGCAAAAGGCGCGAAGAAGTCGAAGGAGAGTAAACTATAGTGGGACATAGCGATATTTGTTTTGGAGTTGGACATCTACGAGTGTTTCAGTGAGTAAATATTTAACGACGGGAAATTAATCTAGTGCCGGCGGTGTTATATATTATACAAGACGTTATCTCGTAATTAAACCAAACTGCCAACGGCGAAGTACAAGACGCCTAAACTAAGTTACAACTGTACAAACGAAGGATCGAATAACTCGCAGCGCAGACGATATTTATATCGATCGGTCTCTAGTAATTATACATAACAATTTGGAAATATCCTGTCCTCCCTCATAGCTATATAGAGCAAGCTTCTATATAGAACAGACGCAGTTTCTAGAGGGCTTGCCACCGAGTCTCGACATCTCGAACATATACTTCAATCGTGCTGCCGAAAACCTGCTGCTAAATTAAGCTGCTCTAAATCGCCACTCGACGTCGATGTAGTAAGCCTGGCCAGCTGGTCCTTCATGGGTAATTCTGATGGATCCAAACAATAAGATCCCCGTTACCGTTCGCCGCACCCAGACCTGTTACAATGCCACGATTGATGAGCCTCTTATACTTATATATCATATCGATCCGTGATTTGGATGTAAATGCATATACGCATACATACCGCCAATGACACCAGGACTAACCGTACACTGGTCCAAGATCTTTCGTCCACCAATCGCGATGTCCGTACTATATATATTTGTTTGAACTGTTAGTAATATGTTATATCATTGCATGGTGATATCATAACGAATATTGGATTAATCAAACTTTATCATGGTGCTTAGCTAGCTAGGCACATAGGCTATACGACATGCATGTGATGGCGATGTTGCAACATTATGATATAGATAATTATAATCTGGCTAGTGGCTGCACGACCGATCGTCGCTTATATGCTGCGCCGCGATGCATACTTCTGTGCATGCATGTACCCAGCTTTCGATATATAACTTACCAGAGAGAAGATATCCTTGGAGGAGTTTTTTTGTTCGGATTACGCGTTGCGAGCCACGCACACTGTCCAATTGTGCATACTGTAACAATATCTTGACCAGGCTCAATCGTGCAAAACTGGGTTTTTGGTAAGTTCATCATCCAATTATAGCATGCCCAGGCATCAGACGTTCCACAATACCAGCCAGGAATGCTCTGGCATCGAAGCTCGAAACGCTTGGAGAGACCGCCGGACGTAGAATTTGTGGGCCATCCGGGCGGAGGCTTCCGCAAATCGGCATCTGTAAGACCCAGTTCCTCGGGGGTTGGGAGGCCTGGGGGTTGGGAGGCCTGGGGCTGTGATTAGGGCTTTAGCTAAGTCGACTTGCGGTTCTGCAGCTGTAGCACTAGGAATGGGCTGGAGAGATTGAGGAGCAGTAACTGCAACTTCACAGAAGGAAAAGGCCAAAGCTAGGACGAAAGGCAGTCTAGTCAAAAGCATGATGAATCAAGAAAGCTGATCAGCTGAAGAACTCAATTGTACGAGAAACGAGCAAAATCTAGCGTGAGATTAAGGAAGAATGAAAGATATTGTCTCGTGGACCGGACTACTCCTCCTTTACATTTATGTAGGCACAGCGAAGTGAGAGATCCCAATTAAGATAATCAAAAATGAGAGTTCAGACGAGTCGACTCGCTTAATAATCTCTTATACGCGAGATCATCGACTGGAGGACCTATATAGCTTTAAATAATGATTAATTTCGATTGAAACTGCTTACATATGTATTGGCTAATAGAAAGGGTTATATAATGCGAGCTATGCTTTATACATCGCGAATTTTCATAGTGTTGCATTTGTTTCGGCTTCGTGTTTCGAAGTATTTTCTTATAGTCTTAAACCAGTCTGCACACAGCCGGAGGATTTATTTCGCCCGGAGTGCATGTGCATAGCGGTTGTGGCAAAGCACCGTCAAGAGAACAGCCACCAATTGTTCCTGCTTCAGGTCCGCTTATCAAGTATACATGCTCGGTAGGCAGCTGACCAAGCATGCGCAAATTAGGCCCGTGCCGAAATATTCCTGATACGAAACCTTGTCAGACATACTAAGTCCAAAAAGCTCGTATATATGTACGTGGGTACCGTATAATTGTTTCCAAAATACGATGTTGAGTTTACAGGTGTACTATATAGCTACGATATCAACCGGTTATTTCTCGAGACCAGGTTATTTACAAGTTGCGACTTTGACTTTTTAGATGATCTTTCACGGCTCACTTGATGCATTTTGAATGCAATTGTATATTGGTTTCTATGAATCCGGCCAATAAGTGCATCCTTAGCTATAGATGTCGAAGCAGGCCGCAGATATACCAGTAACGAAGATACGAGATACCAGCAATTACGAAGGGACTGCCGCTAGGCGCACCGATGTCATTTTGAGCCAATTGGTAGTGACTCATTTAATGAAGTAGACTATATATTATAGCAACACCACAGTTCACTCAGTCCGCATATAAGAAATCTCCAGTGAACTTGCATTGATATTGCTGCCTAGGGTTTGTCCTAGCTACATGTAATAGAGCATCACTGATCATGCACCGTCGACTAGTTGTCCTTGTTGCGAAATATGCCTAGGTCCGAATAACTACGCATCTCGGCCTCTCCCGTAGTACACCGGCAAATAGCGATCCTTTCTATAAGCACCTGCACCCTGGCGCATACCATCATGACAATCCTTCGCGTTGATATCAACTTCTTGCTTGCCGTAGCGTTCAACTTCCAGCTCGAGATACGCCGGACGGCTAACGTACTTGTAGAGAAGCTCTCGAACACGATTGGTGTTTGGCCCGTCGACCCGGTCGAGCACCCGCCCTTTGATGAAGAACAGGAACGTCGGGAGAACATTGATCTGGAAGTAATCTCTGGCGAGGGGTAACGTGTTGTTGAGGTTAGCCTGTGCGAAGACGGCGGGCCCGCCGTAATTTCGTATTGCTAGCCTTCTGAACTCCTCGAGTGTAAATTGACAATCGGAGCATGATACTGTTCCGTAAAAGTGAACGAGAGTGATTACGTCGCTACGAATGATGCTGTGGAACTCGTCGACAGATCGGATTTCTATGATTTGGGCCGTTGACATTGTTTGAGATATGATATTGATCTGTATTGTATTGTGGTATTGGTGGGTTCTATTACGGTCTCCGGGGGAGAGCGTTCTGATGATTGTGGAGGAAATTAATGCGATAAGCGGTAACGGTGCTGGCAAAGATAATTGTGTTGAGAGCCAAAGAAGAGGGAGTAGGTGAAGTATATATACTAGTAGATGTGTGTAGTAGAGCTTGACTTGAGAGAATTTGATTGATGGGTTTGTTTGCTATAACTGAGTTACGCTGGACCAGTTCAGATTGACATCTGGCGATAGCAGTCAGAATCAAATGGACTTTGAAGGTGTATCATACTTGCTTTTATGCCTTTCCATGTCCCTCATGTAATTGGAAAAACACACCGGAGGTGAGCTTTCGGCTTTCGAAATTTCATGAATCTGACAACAGGAATTAAAAAACACAAGCATTGTTTGTTAATTAATGTTAGACTCTTGTGTCCTTGTGTACATGGGTACAAGGAAGTTCAGTGAACTAACAAATCTGGGCTAAATATTCATCCAGTTCATTGCCGTGCATTGTTGTTTGAGATATGCTTGGAGAAGCCCAAGCGGTTCTAGCTCTCTCCGATATGTAATAATCTATCACTCGAAACTTCATGTACTTGTTTCTGTTAGTATGCAGTGGAAGTGGAAACTAGTTTATCATAAAGCTATCCAAGTACAGTACTGTGCGACTAACGTACGGGCTGCAGATCCGACTGGCGAGACGAACTTGAACTATAGATTGGTAATTCATGAATTCTAGCCGAAAGCGAAGGTTGATTCTAGCGTTCGCGATATCTGAGATCGACCGTTTTGGGGCTCTCGTATCATCTAGATATCCCGATATTCGGTTTACAATGTTCGATAGGATGTGGATCTGTAACACAGACCGCGGAGGTCTGCCCAGAGCCGGATACACCTAAATCCCGTCGCGTCCACGATTTATCCGCGTCTGGCCAGCTCTGTGGAACATTCGAAGTGCAGCTGCGGATATGTTGACCCTTGACCAACATTACATTGTAAGAGTTACCTAGTGACGCATAATAAACAATTATCGGATTCAGTCGAACGGGATTGAACTCTGCTACCGCCAGACTAGCATCTGGAGCTAGGGCGATAACTACTTAGCTAACCTGAACGCAACTATGACGGACAAGATCTGTCCAAACAAGGCATTTGGTGTGACGAACTGGGATATAGCCGGACTGCAGGTAGCCTCAAAGCCACTGCATGCAGGGACTTCCATTGTGCAACGATACATTTTGCGGAATCGAGCTGATCAATGATCTTTGGGCTACCATCGAGCTTGTTGGTTCACTGTCCAATCGGGTGATCGGTGATGTTGCATTTAGATGTTGAAATGCGTTGCTGCGGTGCGACTATCCCTTTCTGGCCGCAATCAGGCGCATCGGCCAGGCGACAGACAAAGCATCCAACAGCGGCAGACGACCACCATCGCCAGTTCACCGTCCACGTCCAAGCTTCGCAGTCGCCCACAGCGCCCTCATACAGCGCCCTCGAACCTACCTCTACCTCATAACCTCATATCCTTCAGCATGGCGTCCGGAATGTGGGAAGTCGACCCGGAGACTCGTCGAAAGGTGTCGTCCTGTCTGCGCCTAGTCCCTGAATTAAGGAGCTTCCGTTAAGCTACTTTTCTGCACGGCAAGACGGTGGCTAACAGTTTTCTCCCTGCGCACGTAGCTCCTCGAGCTCCAGAAGAAACCGGGCAACGGAACCTGCGTCGACTGCGAGTCGCCGAGTCCACAATGGGTACACTCCCAACCTCAAATCTAGCTACACCAGCGGTACAAGCGACGCATAACAAGTTACGCTGACCTGCGTGTAACTAGGCATCTCCAAAGTTCGGGATATTCCTCTGCCTGAACTGCGCTGGCGTTCATCGGTATTCTACCACCCGTCCCCAGCTCGTACATGTGCAACTGTGACATCGCTCAATCAATCGATACGATACTTACCCCTGCGTCTTCCCGGCGAAACACAGTGGTCTAGGCGTCCACATATCGTTCGTGCGCTCTATCACCATGGACCAATTTAAGACCTCGGAGATCCAGCGGATGACGCACGGCGGCAACAAGGCGCTCAAGGAGTACTTTGAGAGCTGTCCGGAGTACTCGTCGGACATGTCCGTCGCGGAGCGATACTCAGCACCCTTCGCGGAGGATTACAAGGAGAAATTGACATGTCTGGTTGAGGGGACGGAATGGAGCGGGCCGAAGCCGCGGACGGCAGCTCCTGCCGGGAAGAACCTAAAGCGGGCAGGGACAGGGGGACTCGGTAGCAATAGTAACAGTGCAACAGGGACACCGCGCTCTTCAAGCCCTGCTGTTGGCGGTGGTGGGACGGCACAGAAGCAGAGGAACGAGGCGTACTTTGAGCGGATGGGTGCTGAGAACGCGAATCGGCCAGAGGATCTGCCACCGAGTCAGGGCGGGAAGTATGGCGGGTTTGGGAGCACGCCCATGCAGGAACCGTCAGGTAGCGGGATCGGCGGATGGGACGATGTCACGAAGGACCCTGTGGCTGCGCTGACGAAGGGATGGGGGTTCTTCACGAGCAGCGTGGCCAAGGGCGCGAAGCAGGTTAACGAGGGCTTCGTGCAGCCGACGGCAAAGATGGTACGTTTAGTCTTCCACGTATGCCATGTATGAAGATAGGATAAACGGATAGCTGATACAACTTTACAGATCGCGGAGTCGGACATTACGCACAATGTCCAACGGACAGCGTTGCAGGTTGGCAGTGGTATCGCATCTACGGCGAAAACTGGCGCGGATTCGTTCAATAGAATGCTGGACCAACAGACTCGGGGCAACTACTCCCCTATACAGCCTGAGCGGAAAGACTTTTGGGACTCTTTTGGCGGTGATGATGACTGGGATGACAAGCCGGCGAAGAACAGCGCGATTGGGACCAGCGGGATCAAGAAGACGGGGAGTGGCAGCGGGGGCAGGAAGAGCGATGATGGCTGGGGTGATGACAAATGGTAGCAAGGAGCAGTTTGGAGATCTCATTTATGTGTATATACCATGATAGAAGCGGGAGAATTGGATTTAGAGTGTATTACATTGTTAGGAGGTTTGAGAATCTCGAGAGTGTGTAGCTTCATTAATGCATTGAGGGAGCATGTTGCGGCTATGGCGGGAGGTGCCACTCAAATGTGGCTGGTGAGCTTTATGTGGCTGCATCCGCGCTCCACCAAAAGCGCAAGCTCCAACAGCTGCCACACCTTCGACGCATCCACGTCTGCAAGCTACCTAGATTGTTCCACATCACGACATCGCCTCTTGAATGTTCCCCTGCCACCTCCTCAGTACTGCGTAAACTTGTCTAGACTGGCCCGCCAGAAGCAATCCGGCTGCGAAGGAGCTGCCCGCCATGACTATCCACAAGCCCCCACACCCCCTCATATCCTCCCACCCGTCGACGTCCGGGCTCAAGATCTCTCTGCATCCGCTCGCCCTCCTCACCATCTCCGACTATGTCTCGCGGCATACGCTTCGCAACATCAAGGGCCCCATCGTGGGCGCACTGCTGGGCTCCCAGAACGGCCGCGAGATCTCCATCGAGCACGCGTACGAGCTACGGCTAATCGACCTGCCCGTCGAAGACGGCAAGATGGACACGGACACGGACGGCGAGGACAACATACGGGTTGACGAGACCTGGTTCCTCCAGAAGCTTAAACAGTGTACGTACGAGCCTCATCTCTTCAAGCTCCGTAATGTCAGACTCAAGCTAACCGCATCGACGCGTGTGTGCAGTTAAGGACGTCCATCCCACGCTCGACTTTATCGGACACTTCAGCTACCTGCCTCCCGCGCCGAACAACCTCCCGCGACAGCTGCACCTAAACATCCAGACGCAGCTGCTAGCGCATAATGAATCGCTGATATTCCTCGCGCTGCACCCGTCTCCGCTGTCGACATCCACGGGCGGCAAGCTTCCGCTGACGATCTACGAGTCTGTGTATGAGGAGGAGGGCGACACGCAGGAATCAAAGGTGCTCAAGATGAAGTTCACGGAGCTGTCGTATACCGTTGAGACTGGCGAGGCGGAGATGATTGGCGTGGATCATGTGGCTAAAGGCGGTTTGAATGCTGGTGATGAGACTGGTGGGTCTGCTGCTGCTGCTGCTGCTGCCGCCGCGAAGGACGAGAAGGCGGCGAGTGCAGCTGGAAAGGAGGATAAGAAAGACTCAAAGGGGAAGGGGAAGGCTACGGAAGCAGCTAAGGAAGAGAAGGAGATTACCTTCGAGAGCATCGCTCTGCCCACACAGACACAGGAGCGTACGTTCACAAGCCTCTACTTATCTACTGCCCTCTTCATTTCTATTGATGTTAAGCTTGCTGATATGTGGGATTAGTGTTGTCGACACTTACGGCAAAGGCAAATGCAGTCCGCATGCTGCACTCCCGTCTGACCCTCCTCCTCGCCTACCTCCGCAGCATAGAGTCGAGCACTACTGGTTCCACTGCCACGAATACCACCGCTGAGTCTCAGGGACAAGAACAGCCGAAGATCAACCACTCAGTTCTACGGTCCTTGTTGTCGCTCACAAACCGCCTGCCGCTCGTGGCGCCACCGGCTACAGCGACATCGAGTCTATCATCGGAGTCGCTAGCTGAACTGAGTGACGTCCACCTCGTCGCGCTGCTGGGCGCGATCACATCGAGCATTGAAGCGTCGAAGGAGGTCGGACGGAAGTTCGGGGCGCTGGAAGCGTTGAGGGGCGGAAGAGAGCGCGGACAGGGCGGCGGCAGTGCTAGCGGGGCGGCGGGTGGACCACCTGGTGGTATCATAGAGTTCGGCGGGTACGATAGTACGGGAGACGATTATGGATTTGGTGGAGGCGGTGTGGGCAGGGGCGGTGGGCTGATGGGAACCTTGAGCGGGATGCTCAGGACTAACAGCGGCAAGATGAGTGGTGGGCGGCGCGGTTTTTAAGGTTCGAGGGAGCAAGTGTTCGTCTTTGTATTGCAATTGGCGTTATTACGATGCTGTTGAGGTAGTCGTTCAATTTTCTAGGTATGCATAGGGATAGAATAAGGCTACTGTGCTGCTACTAGTTATATGGTATCCTGTAGACCTGCGCTTATAACTAGATCCCAATATAAATGCTTCCGACATGTCGTATATATAATACAGTTCTCTATATTCGCCTGGACGCCTTTCGACACATGTATACAGAACACTTCACTCAGCTAGCAGCCGCAGCGCTTCTTGCGCCACACTGTCCCTGCCAATTGCGACGACCCCCCCGCCATCCCGCTCTTCGAATGTACCTTCCTCAACAATCCATATCTTGCCGCTGCTGCTGATATACGTTCCTCCCCTGCCGACGACGACCAGAAATCCGAGCGTCTCGCGCTCGACATCCCATACCTCCCACCAGCGCTCGGGCAGCTTGACGCCGTGGTCCCGAGCGGCCATGTATATACCTGCGACGGCGAGCTCGTGCGGGTGGTGTGTTAGATATGGCTGCGAGGGCGAGGACAGCATGTCGGTCAGATAAGCGAAGGTGCTTGCTACCAGCTTTTCGTTCTGCAGAGGATTGAACAGCGCTTCTTCGTCGGCGGGAGGGGGCGCGGTTGTGGGAGATTTGTGGGTTAGGACTCCGAGAGATTGGAGGTAGTTGAAGGCAAGGGTGTATGGGAGGTGGACTGTTGTGTCAAAGCCTAGTGCGCGTAGGATCTGTGCCTCTGTGGCGAGCAGGAGGGAGCGTAGGGCGGTGTAGTCGCCCTCGGAGACATAGTAGAGATCGCGGTTGGAGGGAGAGCTGTCTGATGACTTGCTGAGATGTGGGGGATGGAGTGGGCTGGCGGGTGAGAGGAGGTATTTGAAGACGTTGATGAGGTCGCGTGGCTTCTGCGGGCGCTCGGTGAGCTTGCAGGCGAGGAAGAGGGCGGCGAGGCAGGTTGGCAGCAGCGGGGAGGTCGGCAGGGCGGTGGTGAGGTAGAAGCGCTGGAGGAGGACGATGGCCGTCGCAATTGTCGGCTGAGGGCTGTGGACGATCGTAGTGTCAGCATTGTAACTGTATACTGGGAGACGATATAATAGAGAAGAGGGGGTGGGGATGTACAGCTGGATGAGGGCGCCGGCGGCCTGAAGCAGGCGCGCGGCGACGAGACGCAGCTTCTGCTCGAGAGGTTCTGGAATGCCAGCGAGCTGTGAGGGCGACGATGCCAGCTGCGCGGGCTTTGCCAGCGGCGTCGAGAAGATGGAGACCATGACGCAGTAGCTAGCCTCCGACGACGTGAGAATCGAAGCCGACGGGCGACGGAGAGATGCGTCGGGCTGCTGTCGCGGCGTATTAATTCATGGTGGATGTTGCTGTGGATAACTCGCGGTCTCGCTAATTGAACCTTCGCGCATTCGTTGTTAGCTCCCTCGACCGCGATCCAGACCGCACGTCATGACAAAGCAACCGCCAATTCAAACCCGTCGACGACGACAGTCGACAGCCCGTCGAGATAAGACCACCGAGTCGTTCGAGCATATGCGGTGACGATACCACATTCTACTGCACGGACAGTCGGCAGCATGGACGAATGCGAGATCACGCTCCTCTACGCCTCCGAGACCGGCACGACGGAGAACCTCGCCGAAGAGCTCGGCCGGACGCTCGAGAGGCTGCACTTTAATGTCACGATGATGGAGATGGACTTCTTCGAGCCTGTGAGCATTCTCGATCTGTGTTACAGATAGTGGTGCAGGAATGAGCTAACGAATATCTTTACGAGTTCATAGAAACGGCTGCTGGCCACGCCGTTGGTGGTCTTCATGTGCCCGACGACAGGCCAAGGTGACATGCCAGAAAACATGCACAAGTTCTGGCGCTTCCTGCTGCGCAAGAAGCTGCCGGCGGACTTCCTGCAGGCCATGCGGTTCACGACGTTCGGGCTGGGGGATAGCACGTATCCAAAGTACGCCTGCGGAGCCACCCTCGTCCGGTCCAACGGCTGATTTACCTGAGGCGGGCACGATAGGTACAATTGGGCTGTCAAGAAGCTGCACAAGCGTCTGCTGCAGCTCGGCGGACAGGAGTTTTATATCCGTGGCGAAGGTGACGAGCAGCACAGTGAAGGGTGAGCTTGGAGCTAATGCCATCACATCTATACATAGACAAAGCTGATGTTGTCGTCATCGTTCCCAGCGTCGATGGAGCTTTTGTGCCGTGGGTCGAGGGCTTATCAACTAAGCTTCTCGAGCTATTCCCTCTTCCCGCCGGGGTAGACCCAATCCCCTCTCACCAGCTCCTCCCGCCCAAGCTTACCGTCGAGGTCGACGACGGCAAGCCCGCGTATACATCCACCTCGTACGCCGCCGATATCTCCATCGACCGCGGCCCCTCCTCCTTCACCGTCACCGTCGACAAGAATGAGCGGGTGACAGCCGCCACCCACTTCCAGGACGTCCGCCATCTGACATTATCGCTCCCGCATCCTCCCACGCACTCTCCCGGCGACGCGCTCAGCATTCTCGCCACAAACCCATCGGAGGTCGTCAAAGAAGCTCTCCAGATCCTCAATCTCCCCGTCGACGCCGACCAGCCGCTACGCATCACCCCGAACTCCTCCAGCACTCGCTTCATCAGCCCGCTCACGCTGCGGACACTGCTAACCCACCACCTGGATGTCACGGCGATCCCACGACGCAGCTTCTTCGCGTTCTGCGCGGCGTTCTGCAGCGATGAATTCCATCGTGAGCGACTGGTCGATTTTACCGACCCAAAGTACGCGGAGGAGCTGTACGACTATACCACGCGGCCGCGCCGCAGCATCCTCGAGGTGCTGCAGGAGTTCGACAGCGTCAAGATACCACTTGCGTATCTCGTGGAGGTTATCCCGCGGATCAAGGGCCGGCTGTTCAGCATCGCCAGTGCCAGTGGGCAGCACGCCCTTTCCCAGCGTATACTTCAGCAGTCTCCTACTACAAACAGTACCACCAGTACGGCTGCTTTAGACTCAGCAGATGAAGGCGGAGGGAAACTAGACCTGCTAGTCGCGATTGTCCGGTACCGTACAGTGATCAAACGCATCAGACAGGGCCTGTGCACCCGCTACATCGCCGCTCTCAAACCCGGCGACCGCCTATCTGTCACCATCAACCGCGGTGGACTGGGCGGTGCTGTCCGGCGCGTGCATTTGCACACGCCGATACTCCTCATCGGCCCTGGAACGGGCGTCGCCCCACTGCGCGCAATGATCTGGGAGCGGCTAGCACAGCTTGAAGATGTCGGTAGTAGCAACAATGGTCTACACCCGGGCAAGACGCTGCTGTTATTCGGATGTCGTGGCGTGAATGCGGATTACTACTTCGGGGATGAGTGGCAGGCGCTGCAGCAGCGGTATGGCGAGCGGGTGGTAGAGGTGCGCACGGCGTTTTCTCGAGACGGCCCGGAGAAGCGGTATGTCCAGCATCTGATACGGGAGGCGATGGGTGAGGTGTGGAGTATGGTTGGCGAGCGCGGCGGGATCGTCTACGTGTGCGGGTGAGTTACATCACTTCATTATCAATCGTCTGAGGGGCTAACGAGTGGTAGGAGTTCGGGACGGATGCCGGCGGCGGTGCGGGAGGCACTTATCGAGGTGTTTGAGGAGGCTGGCGGGATGAGTCGCGATGCGGCGGAGGCGTATTTGCTGACCATGGAGAACGAGGGGCGGTACCGTCAGGAGACGTGGTGATCATTGTCCAGACATATACTCCGAGACGAGTATCTAAATCGGACGATACATGACATATCGGCGTATGAGTGGACTTGGTATGTATGTACAAAATGGAGGAATGTGTATATATATCAATGTAGACAAATTTCCCAGCAAGCAGCTGAAGCAGATCAACTAAAACAGAACGTACTGTCGAAGGGAGTGATGAATGATAATCTGAGTTTCAGTACCTGAATCGATCGATGGAAGATGAGAGTGAATGCATGTCCAACCGCAGCGCAAATGAAGCAAGACTCCGAACGCACCGTCCCCGTATACCTAAACATAACGAAACGACGACTAAAAAAGAGAGCTGGTAGGAACAATACGACACTGTAGGATCAAGCACAATCGCCCCAGATGCCGACAACGCCCATGCCGAACCCGACACCGCAGAGCCCTACCACCCCCCAACTCGCCTCCTCCCACTCCACGATCCCATCGCGCAGCTCCTCACCGTTTACCCCGCGCTCGCCATTCTCCGTCAACAGCCTCTGCATTCTGGCAGCCTTGGGCGCCAGCACCACTTGCGCATACCCCGCGCTGAGCAGCGGTAGCGCGGCCGTGAAGAGGAGGTAGGGATGCTTGAAGCGGCGGGGGGAGAGGGTATAGCTTGTTATGAGGGAGAGTGTGGCCAGTATTGTGAGCGGCGTGGTTATGGCTGTTAGTCTGTTCGTTAGGGCTGTGAACGAGCGGTGGGCGGCGGCTATAATATATTCGTTAGTAGCTGTATTATATACTGGGTGTGTGAGTCGGGGATGGAGGGGGACGTACGAGCGGACGGTAGTGTCAGCAGCGCTTTTATCGATGCGAAGGACGCGCCGAACGAGAGGCCCTAATATTATCTGTCAGCTACCTCCTTCTACGTTCTATACAATTGTATACGGTAGGTGTAGATGTACACTACTGGGATGTAGGAGGGGGGAGGGCGTACCGTCAGCAGGCCGAGGGAACAGACGCCGACGAATTTGGTCACGGCGATGAATGGGCGCGCCATTGCGGTGGTGCGCGGCGGTTGTAAGCTCTAGTCGATTGGGTTGTTTGTATCTGTTACTTGAAGTTGCTGTGGTGGTAGTGCGGCGGTGGAGATATCGATGAATGAGGCGATTGAGGTGGTGGCCAATGGCGGGGAGCTAGCTGTCGGCGGAGCGGATGAAGTCATGCTATCCGCAACGCAGAGCCGCACAATATGCGGACTACCACATACCACATTTTACACTAGTCGTGTCGCTTACTTTAAGATATTCACGCAGAATGTAGTAGATTAATATCTGCTGTGTTTAGGATAGATACGGGTAGCATACAGGATTCATCAATCTCAAGTAGACAGGAAGAAAATAACCCAACGATACAGAAATCAGCGGCAATTCAGGTAGAATGAAAATTATGCAGCTACAGAAGCGGCTTTGGAATAGCCCTGGCCGACGGCAAAGGTCTCCGCGGCCGCACCAGCCGCCTCATCCTTCGCCCGCTTCGGCTCGACGCCAACCCGCTCCTTGCTCAGCAGATCCACCAGCAGCGGATTCGGCCGTCCCTCGCGCTTGATCCCGTCCACGCCGTCCTCGCGGAACTTGGCAACCTGCTCCATATAGTTATCGAACAGGAAGTGGCTGTCCAGCGGCCCACCCTTCGCCTCCGGGTGGAACTGCGTGCTCATTATCGGCCGCGTCTCGTGAATCATACCCTCGTTCGACTGGTCGTTCAGGTTGATGAAATACGGCTTCCATCCCGCGGGCAGCGTGCTCGCGTCGACCGCGTACCCGTGGTTCTGCGAGGTGATGTGGCAGCGGCCCGTCGTCAAGTCCAGCGCGGGGATGTTGTGCGCGCGATTGCCGTACTTGAGTTTGACCGTGCGCGCGCCGGTCGCCAGCGCGAGCAGCTGGTGGCCGAGGCAGATGCCCATGATGGGGCCGGTGTAGCTGTCCATCAGCTTGCGGAGGTTGTAGACGGTCTGCATGCAGTGCGTTGGGTCGCCGGGCCCGTTGGAGATGAAGACGCCGTCGAAGTGGTGGGCGACCTTGTGGATGTCGTAGTCCCAGGGGAAGCAGGTGACCGATGCGCCGCGGCTGACGAGCGAGCGGAGGATGTTTTCTTTCACGCCGCAGTCGATGACGGCGACGTGGAGATCACCGGGCGAGGAGACGTGGAAGGGCGCTTTGGTGGATACTTTCTTGACGAGGTTGATCTGCTCCGGGTCGATGAAGGCCTCGTCTTCGTCGGCGTCGTACTCTTCGCCGATGGTGATGCGGGCGAGGGAGGAGCCCTGTTCGCGGAGGAAGGTGACGATGTCGCGGGTGTCCACGCCAGAGATGGCGGGGATGCCTTCGCGGGTGCACCATTCGCCGAGGGACTCGACGGCCGTCCAATGCGAGTACTTTAGCGCGGCGTCGGCGACGACGATGCCCGCGGCTTGGATGTGCGGCGACTCGAAGTACTTGAGCAGGCCGGCCTCGTCGCGGTCGTTGCCGGGGACGCCGTAGTTGCCGATGAGGGGCTGGGTGAAGACGAGGATCTGGCCGCGGTAGGAGGGGTCGGTCATGGACTCCGGGTAGCCGACGAGGGCGGTGGAGAAGACGGCCTCGCCGGAGATGTTTTGCTTGGCCCCGAACGACTTGCCATGGTAAACCGGGCCGTTCTATTGAATTAAGTTTCAGAAGTCAGCTTCCAATTCGGGGTGGTGGACTTGAAAGGCAGCTGCAAAGACGTACCCGGATGGTAAAGGTAGCGCGGTCGTGGGCGAGGGCGGGCTTAGCTGCGCGCTTGCGCTCCGGGACGAGGCGACCGGAGCCGGTGACGCTGGCGAGGTATCGCTTCCCAAGAGCACCCCTGAGCAGGGATTTGGAGGGGGCGTTGAGCATTCGTGTGGCTAGCATTGCGAGTGATCGATAGTGACTGACTGGCTAACTAGCTGCGATGGTATCTGAGTGTGATGTGGAGAGTGAGAAAAAGTGCCGATATCGGTGCTCAACCGCAATTACTGTGAGCAGGTCTTCCAGATGTGGTCTGCGAAATGCATGGTCAGCGTGAGGGGAATTTGAATTGGCGCAGGACAGCTCAATTGCCGGCTTCGATTGAGCCTGCGCATAGTTCGATCGTACCTGAGATGTAGTCCTAGGAGGATAAGTTAGCACCGTGCTCTAATTGTATAGCTTGAAGATGGGGAACATACTTGGGAAGTAAAGACCGTTGGGCAAAATCGCATACGGGCGGTAGTCGAGGCCGAACCTCCCCGCAGGAGACAGACTAGATGTCGATGGATGGATGAATAGAAAGAAAGAACACGATCTGAGGATGTGATATCCCGGTGCGCTGGTTGGTGGGTGTTCAAGTGAAGAAGTAGCGATTGAGGAGTCGAGCTTCCTTCTTTGACGGTGGGAGCTAGCGAGTGGGAACAGGCACAGATCGAGCTAGCGGAGAAGAAATTTTCCCCTTGAACAATTCTCAGTTCTGATCGGAGGGCGGAGCCGTGGCGTCGTCGCTGAGTGGATGAGCAGTGGTAGTGGTGATTGAGAAGGAGAAGGAGAAAGCAGGAATAGGAATTCAGCCGGGTGACGTTGGTGAAAAATTTGCGGTGGGGGAACACGGTTTCGGGTTCCTGACAAAGAGCTCCGGCATACTAGTCTCGGGGACTGTTCCCGCCAAAATTGTGTCACGCCCGAGACTAGTCACAGCCCCGATGCGGACATCCAACACAACTCAATTATATTTATTAGAGAGACTGGATATACGATAAGAGGATCGAATGTGATTCGACTATGGTACACGAATTGACGCGTCCAAGACGCGATAATAGACAGGCCCACAAATTATATTATTAAGTAAGTACTTGAATTAAGCATGTTGAACTTTTATATGTTCGACTTGGCTTCCTCGTATGCACCCTTCGCCTTGCCGCCTAGATTCAGAAATCGCCGTCCAGCATTAGCTTCGCCCGCTCTACATCATCGTCAACAGCACTGCCCATATATAGCATATGTGTGCAATTTATAGTATAGCATCCATCCATCCATCCGATGGGTAGATACATATAGTATGTATATGTATTTATCCACCCGACAGAAAAGAGTCGACGGCGAGAGTTAAGGAGTTGGACGTACTGATTTCGGAGGCCTTTCCCTTGACCTCGCCTTTGGTTTCCTGGGCTTTTCCCTTGGCCATGCCGGCTGCCTCGTCGGCGGAGGAGGGGGCGTTCTTCTTGGCGGCGCCGACGGCTTCCTTGACGGATTCGGTGGCCTGTTCGGCCTTGTCGATGCCGGCGGCGAGGGTCTGGCCGGCCTTCAGATCGATCGTATGGATTGTTTCCTGTAGTATGTTAGTGGAGTGCATTGATAGCATGGCGGTTTGAGAATATGGGATGGTGGTATATTATGAGAGGGAAGTACCTTGACGGTCTCGGTGGCGGACTTGTTGAGGGTGATGGTGGTGGACAGCGGCCGAGCGTGAGTGGCGGCGGGCAGGCGGGTGAGGAACATGCGGCGGATAACTGCAGACGACATCTTTCTTATTGATATCAATTGGATCGATCGATCGATTGATTGATTGATTGGAGTGGAGTGGAGTGGATAGGATTGATTGAGGATTGATTGATGATGATTGAAATGTCAAGATCGGTGTACCGCGTTGAGTTTATATATTTCTACGCGGCGGCGGCATTATGTCATGGATGACGTCGCGATAGCCACCGCATGCACAACAACACATGCCAAGTATACTATACTAGTACTAGTATCGACCATGGCATATGAACGGATGGGCTTCGACGAACCGGGAATAAATCCGCGGCAGGGGCAAGGGATATTACCTGTATTCGAGTATTAACGCATTTGACGGCTGCTCGCGGCTGTCTTTGTAATGATACCGTACTATCTTGTACTAGTCGGCTTGGTGCGCTGCTAGAATGCAACTTCAACACAATGGCGATAGTAATTCTGTACTCTGCATACATGGTCTCGCGAGCCAGACCGCACGTCAGAGTAACTCCGACTTAACGACCACATAATGGCCTCAAATATATAGCCGTTGCGTATATAATTTTTATAGAGGTATCAGCTCAATCGAGTCGACAAGAGCTGATTAATTGTACTTTGTTAACTTAAGCCACATAGGTGATTTATCGGTATATAAGGACCCTGGGGCGGGGGTTCCCACATTTCCTTTTTGAATTCTTCCCATCTCAAGAAAACGTATATATATCCTACACCCTGCGGATTCTGGGGACAGTACAGTATATAGTGTATACATATATACTTATACATACAAGGGCCAGCATGAATCAATCCTACGACAAGGGATCTCTCCCTCCTTACTCCGACATCTTCGGCGGGCCCTCTAATATTACTGCTACTGCTACTAGTACTAGTAATAGGCACATAGACCCGATCGATCCAGCGGCATACACACCGTACAAGGAGACATGCAAAGACATGTTTCGATGCCGCATCCACGACGACGTCCTCTTCCAGCTCCACCCACGGTCGAATACCAATCCTCGGAGCCATGTGTCTACCGACGACCCAGACAGCATTACTCCAGTGACATTAAAACAGAGAGATCTAGGAGACGGACCAACGCTGCAAGTGGAGTCCAGCACGCTGGAATGCTTGATAGCCGCAGCCCGCAGCCCCGCCTACTTCGCCGCATCGAGTCTAAACCCCACCGAAAGGCTAATGCCGCACCAGATACCCCGACGACAGCTGCTGCGCCAGCTGCTAGGCGACGAAACGGCCGCCTTGCAGCGGTTTCGTGCGGACCCGCGGCTCGCTGAGAACTTGACGTATCAGCGGTGTCTGCAGACTTGCCGGGACGCGACGGAGGCTGTGCGGCGGCTGTTGGGGGAGGCGCTGGAGCGGTACGAGCGGGATCCCGATGTGCTGTGGAGGTTGTGGATGCACCAGAGCGTGAGCTTTGCGTGGGAGTCGCAGCATGTTTTGGGGGTGTTGAAGGCTTGGTCGGAGATGTTTCCTCCGGGTGGGGGGAGTGCGGGACAGAGCGTGTGGGATGGGGATGCTGTGGAGGCGAGGAAGGCGGCTGCGAGGGAGGGCTATGCCGCCAGAGTCGCATTCAACAAGCAGGTGAGTAGTATATATGTTATATCCCCAGTGAATGGGAATTTGCTAACGGTTTGAAGAGGGAGGCGCCGTGCAGTTGCATGTATGTCGATCTGTCGAAGCGGTCTTTTGGGAGGCGGTTGAAAGACCTGTTCAGGAGGCCGGCGGCCTGTTACAAGTGCCGGGAGAAGACGGCGGCGCCGATGCACTCTTGGGTCTTTCACGGGGATTTCAAGAAATGGCGGAAGAGTTGACACACATATTGAAGATATATTGTGTCTACTGATCACTCAATGGGTTGGAGGATCGGCTGTCTGGTCTATGAGATGATCGCATCACAGCAGTAGATCTGTGGAATAAACCAATCGAATTGTCTCGTAAATGCTGACCGCAGATTTGAGCGGATACACAATACAGAAGAAATATCTCATAAATCGCTTCAGGGCTGGAACTGAGACGGATATTTGTCCTAATTTCTGTCATATTACTAATCCGTAGGGTATAAAAGCTGCTCCTCCTGCTCCTGCTGGCTCTCCATTCTCCTTTCCCATGACATCCTCTTCCTCCTCCTCCTCTTCCTACTCCTAACCCTCCCACATCTGTAAGGGGCCTCTGTTATCTCGACGCGACATGGCTACCACTCCGCCACTAGTGGTGGCTGCTCCTCTCCCCGATGATTCCGTTGGTAAGTGACGTAACCCTTCCACCTGCCGATAGACTGATCACACAGGCTGACTTATCACCACTACAACAGGAATCAAGTGGCAGCGCAGTTGTCACATACTTATATATATACTTCCTTCCCAGCCGTATGCTTTCGAGAGCATTCCCAGAAGGATACAATCCATCATCGTATTGGATGCGTGTCATCCACCGCTAGCCCTGTAAGTTCTACTACTGACCACCGCCCTCCAGTCTGACGAACTCTGTCCGTTGATGAAATGTATGCTAACAACCACTGTGAGACTAGACTCAAGAGGGCAGGTGAGTGCGCTCGTGAATACCTACATCGGGAGGAAGACAAGGCCAGAAGTGCCTAGATGAATGCCGTCCTCGTACTAAATAGCGAGGACTGCTTTCGTCACACTTCACCCGCGATTACTGGGGGATGGTTGGTGGGGTGGGGTGTGTCTATTATATATTAGGGGACCCCACCACCACCCCATCATCAACCCTACTTCACCATATGACTACTCCTGTTTTTTCATTGATAAATATAACCCTTGGTGGACATGCAGACGATAAAGTTTGCAGATATCGGAGATTCCGAGGGATGCATATCTACGGCGAGCACCAAAATGCTCCCTTCAACTTTGGCATGCGGCCAGATGTGCCGTTGCCTATTGCTCGAATTCCTACCGAAGATATCCCATCGATCCTTTTTAACCTCGAAAAAGGGGTACAGCAAGGAGACCCTCTGTCGCCTTTGCTGTTCATAATATATATATCAGGACTATCGATTCAAGATCCTGATGACCCAGCTTTGAAGAGCTTCGTCAAGATCTGGTCTTATATATCGGCACTAGAATTGCTCTAGACCACGACCATGTGTCGACCTACTTCGACTGTTACCCTTGCCCCTCATCCTTCAAACCAACGTAAGTTGTCTCCCTATATGATACCGCGACGAAATCGAGATGCTGAGCTATGTCTATAGCATCACTAGCATATTCACCAGGGTCTGGTGTTGCGAGGAAAGCGGACGAAGACCCAGCAATATATGAGGGGAGATTGTGGTCCGGAGGCATGTAGCGCGTGGCTACGTGTGTGTCAAGGATGGTCTCCGGCCTCCTTGACCTGGAGGTCTCCCCAGCGTCAATCCATCTACATACTATAGTACTACTATAGTACCAACCATAACGCAGAGAGATGTGAACGTCATATGCCTAGGCTTCATCAGAAGGACCTTGGGAATGTGGACGGCCACCGTCGCGTCTTGATTAGGGCGGAGTGTTAGGAAAACACGGTATATATTAGTCAGCACGGTCGTTACAGTCATTAATGGATAGATGGATAATGTGGATCAGGCAACGAAACGGGACGATAAACACCATGTATATACTAGGTATTTTAGACAACCTCAGGTCACGGATTTTAGATAGAGCAATCAGACACCCTCACTCCTTCATCTTACTCCGCTGCTTTTGGACACTCTGTTATTATATGCCATAGCTCAGCCCCCAGATTCGGTGTAGCGCGCTGCGTGTTTCACAGATAAACACTCCTTTAGATAGAGTACAATCATCATCTCTATCGCAATAAACCATCACCGTCAGACGTAAGCTTCCTTACACGGAGGCAGGTTGGTTGAAGGTCTCGACGGCAGCTGAGATTGGCAGCCAGGTTCTATTCGTACCTGGTACGGATCCCGGCCTGAGGTTGTCAAAACTGGCCTTGGAACTCAGGCTCTGCCTAAGGTGCGAGACCATGGTACCATGGAATGTGACACAGAAATGTATGCTGGTAGAAAAAACACATAGGCATAGGAATTGTAAATTAGATTGCATACTATGCTAGCATATACTCTGTTCAGTGCCAGTCCTTTTGCAGCATCAGACAGCCACAAGTGTACTAGTGCACGGTACGAGTACGAGACCAATTGAGACTATTGAGACTATGAGACTAATTGAGTTGAGAATAATTGAGGGAATGTGTTGGTGTTGTGGTCTTTTGTTCTTTGTCTGTTCGGGCTTGGCGCAACGCATCCGCCGCTGCTGCTGGCCGTCAAACGCGACCGCCGCCTCCCCCAAAAAAAACAGGCTGCGTTCATTGTTCCTCCACCATCTCCATCTTCATTCTCTCGTCCACCTTCCACCACCAGCGCCGCCATCACACACTCCACCATTGCGACGCACCACCGGTAGACACCGTAGACGCCAAAGAAAGATCACGCGCATTCCCTCCTTGTCATCGCCCTCCTGCTGACCAGCGGCTCGCATCCTCGCTACGTACCCGCGCCCAGCCACATCGCGTGTGTCGGTGGCAGGACCCACCTGCCTGCAGACTTTCGCATTCCTCCCATCAATCGCTCACCGCCGCCGCCGACGTCACGCCACAACAGTGACCTCCGCTGTCACTGACACTCTCGCGCCATGGACCCCGCTTCCCTTAAAGTCATCGAGCTCAAGGCGGAGCTAAAGAAACGCGGCCTCGCCGTCGGCGGGCTCAAGAAGGAACTCGTCGAGCGCCTGACCGAGGCCCTGGAAAAGGAGAATGCCGGCCAAGAAGAACCTGAGGAAGAAGCGGTAGAAGAAGAATCACCGGAGGAGGAAGAGAAGGATGAAGAGGAGGAACCCGCCGCTGCCGTCGCTGCCGTCGCTGCCGACGCGCCGGTCGACGATGCCGAAGAGTCGTCTGTCACAGTTGACAGCGCTACTCCCAAGGACAAGATGGAGGACGTGCGCGCCGACGACAACAAAGAGGCCGACACGTCCTCCTCGACATTGGCGGCCGACCAGCCAGCCGCCGCGGCGGAAGACGTTGAAATGACGGCAGAGGAGGAGAAACCAGCATCGGAGCCCGTCGTCGAGGCGGCTGCCCCTGCCGAACCACCCACGGAAGAAGCCGAGAAGCCCTCCGAACCGGACCCTGCGCCGCAAGCGGCCACCGTCGAAACCGCGGAACCCACACCTACCCCCAGCAAAGAAACGCCCAAGGAGCCGGAAGCCGTTCTCGAGCCCGTTACCACCGCGCCGACCCCTCTACAGGCCCCTGAAGCCGTCCAATCGATCGAAGCCGATATCTCCAAGCGCAGGAAGCGCTCTCGTTCACCATCCGCCCGCGCGGAGGAGGTCGAGGCGAAGAAGGCGCGCGTCCAGGAAGTCCTCCCCGGCAGAGATGATGAGTCCATGGCTGACGCCGCACCCGTCATCTCTACGGACTCTCCTGAGCGCGAGCGCGGCCGTGCCTCCCCTCCTCGCGATCGATCCAGGTCGCGATCGCGAGACCGTTCTCGCTCTCGCTCCCGTGGCGGCTACGACCGTCGCTCGCGATCCCGCTCCCGCACGCAGTCGCCGTCGCACCATCGCCAGCGCCCCTCTATCACCGCCAGTACCAAAGACGCACGTTTCAAGTCGCTCTTCAGCAAACAGGATAGCGCTACGACTGCCGCAC
Source organism: Orbilia brochopaga (assembly GCA_036872635.1). NCBI lineage: Eukaryota > Fungi > Ascomycota > Orbiliomycetes > Orbiliales > Orbiliaceae > Orbilia > Orbilia brochopaga. The sequence continues at coordinate 192,331 of JAVHNQ010000011.1, read as the reverse complement.
CTCACACCACCGCCATTGTCACCGGCGCTGCATCGCCTTCTCGCTCTGACGACGACGATATTGTCTCGCCTTCGATCCACCCGGCGACCCGCGCTCTGTACATCCGCGAGCTGGTCCGTCCGCTGCAAGAATCCCAACTTAAATCACACCTGATCCAACTCGCCAGCAGCCGCGCATCGGAATCCGGCCCCGCCGACGACAGCGTCCTCGAAATGATCTACCTAGACGGCATCAAGACGCACTGCTTCGCCATCTTCGCCACCGTCCAAGCGTGCTCTCGCGCCCGCAACGGCGTTCACGGCAAGCTGTTCCCCAATGAGAAGAACCGTAAGGTGCTCTTTGCCGATTACGTTCCCGAAGAGAAAGTCGACGCATGGATCGCCCGCGAGAAGCAGAACCGCGGCGTCAGGTACGTCGTCACCTACGGCGACTCGGACGACGGCGTCGAGGCTATCCACGAAGAGTACTCGGGGATGGGGAACGCTACATACGGGTCTAACTACACCGCCGGCGGTCCTCGCGGCAGCATTGGCAGCGCTGGTGTGCCTGAGCGTGGCAGAGCGCCGGCTGACGCGCCGGCTGGACCGCGAGGACGTGGCGGCAGCGGTATGGCTGGTACTGGAGCAAACGCTGCCCCTGCTGGAGCGCGAGTCGTTAGTCTCGACGAGCTGTTCCTGTGCACGAAGACCAAACCGAAGATTTACTACAAGCCGGTCGATGAGGCGACGGTTAAGGAGCGGATTGCGAAGGGTCCCGTTGAGGGTGAGGTTCGTGGACGGCCAGGCCGTAAGGGTAGCTCGGATACCTGGCGCGGCGGGTTTGGAAGAGGTGGACGCGGCGGCGGAGGCGGTATTCGACGAGTCGGCGGGGATAGCTGGACCAGCAGAGACCGCGATAGGGAGTTTGAGCGACGCGATTGGGTTCGTGATGGCGGGAGGGGGGATAGACGCGGCCCGTACCGCGAGCGCAGCCCTGTTGGACGGTGGTGATCTGTTTCATCCATGGATATGTTCTAGGAGGGCTACTCGGTACATCGGATTATATGATTGAGGTCGTATTTTTCATTTCACGATTGCTGTATTACTTTACTAATATTCTTTTTCTACGGGGTCGATTGATTGATTGAATGAATGATTGTTATTAGAAGGCGAGGGAAGGGAAGGAACGCAAAGAAGGAAAGATATACGCAAAGATCGATTGTCGGACCACACGAGTGGATATTATACTACTGTTGCAAAGCCTATTGTTGGTTTTTACATACTACTGGCATGATGGTGGCTGTGCGCGCGGGGTTCGATGCTGTGCATATTATATTTCCTATGGCGGTGCTTTTGCAATTTGTTAATATTGATGGATGGATGGGTGGATTGAATATGCGGAGTCTGGATGGATGGATTGAGGGTGATGGAGGCTGACTTGTATACTATGCTAGCTAGACGCTTGTTTCTAGATACTTAGATACTATCGATAGACGGCCGCTCCGTAGAATCAATAATGAATATGATTGAATCAATTGTATATCGTACGTGTGGTTCTGTTGAACATTTGCCGTATATGCATACTAAGGATAGTTATGTGGACACCCAGTGATGTTGGTCTTAGCCTAAGTCGCAGGATAATACCACAGGTGGCCAAATGCCTTGTCTATCTACCTTATGGGATAGTCGAATCTAGTTCACGAGGCCATTGTAAGTCATTAATTGATTGATTGACAGTTCGATAACGACATTCATCAACAGTATTTCGAACTATGTATACGTGCTATCGCTACAAACGTCGAGCCGTCTGTCCTCCCATTTTCGTTTTTTTCTCCGCAAGGTTCGGTTCGTCGTGTGGTCATTCATCAACATTATATATAGAAAAAAGTAAATGTGCCTGCCTGCCGCCTGATAGAACGAACGATAGAAATATAGATAGATGAATAGTAGTATATAAGTAATGGAGGGCATGTATACCTCCCTTTCACTTCGACCCGCCGACCACCCTTCCCCGACTTCGTGCAGCCGATATATAGATATGCCGTAGCGCCCAATTACCACTATAGGACGACCAATCGATTAATCCATCTTCATGATGGCTTTGAACTCTTCAAAGTCGATGGTGCCATTGCCGTCCTTGTCGGCCTCGCGAATCATCTCCTCGATCTGATCGTCGGTCAGATCTTCGCCGAGGGCTTTCATGACGAGACGCAGTTCGGCGGCGTCGATTGTGCCCGTCTTGTCCTTGTCGAAGACGTTGAAGGCGTCGCGGAGCTCGGACTCGACGTTGCGGGTGTCGTTGCGGGGTGCCATCAGCGCGAGGAATTCTATGACGACAACACTACTTTAGCTTTCTGTGGGGTAGGTAGGTGGGTGAGGCTGAATCGTCTGGACAGACCGTCAAAGTCAATGGTGCCGGTGTTGTTCTGGTCGACTTCGTGGATGATGTCGACGAGCTCGCTTTCGGTGGGGTTCTGGCCCAGGCCCTTCATGACCTCACCCAGCTCGGAGATGGAGATCTCGCCATTGCCATCTTTGTCCTGTATTCATTTTCGATATCAGCGAGATGTTTTTGGATGCGGCAATGCAAGGTCCGGAAGAGGAGTGGGTGTATATATGCATATATGTATGGACGGGTTGACTTACAAAGTGGTCGAAGGCTTCCCTGAACGTCCTGACTTCGTCGGCAGTGAGTTGATGCGCCTGTGGCGAACAGCAACCGATGTTAGCTTTCCGTCCTGGAGAAATGAAATGGAAGCTCGGGTCGCATGGCATGGCATGAGGCGCAGCCAGCTAGCTAAGGCTGCTGGGCGTGCCCACCATTGTTTAGCGATCGAATAGTAAGCTTGACGGTCGAGAGATGATGACGGGGTGCTGGCAAGATATGTTATAATATAAGACTCGTGAACGAGCGTGTGGACGATGCAGGTATCGCTGAGAGTGAGGCTATCGAAGAAGAGAAATGCGGCGAGGAGCACGCCGTTCGTTCGTTCGTTCGTTCGTTCGGAGATGGAGCCGAGATTCAGCAGGGAGGCATCGAATCTGCCGGCGGGGTATTCTGTCTCTTTGGGCGGGCGGAGCCAAGCGCAAGCTAGCTCAAAGCTGTGGGGCCGGTACACGGCTGTCTGTCAGTTGATAATCCTAAGTCCGCGGTGGCAGATGGATTAGGATCGGGGCTGTATGCGTACCTGTACACAGCGGAGAAGCGTGAATGCTGCGGGGCAATGGAGGCTCGGGGTATCGATACGGGTTGATGTCTTCGTGATGCATGCGCTGTGAAGCTGTCGACGGAAGGAGGAGAGCTTGAGAGTCGGTGCGCCTTGCCCAAAAAAGCGGCAACCGCGGCGGCCTTCGCTTGTGCGACGACACTCGCCGCAGTTTCAATTTCTACTCGGCTTCTGACCCGAGACTACACCGGCTCCATCTAACCGCCTTCCCTCGACACTCCTCCCCGACCACGAACAGCGGCCGATTGAGCTGAGCCGAGCTGACCTGCTGCCATGACTTCCCTCCGCATCCTCGTCCCCATCAAACGGTATGCTCTATTGCGATGCCCGTCTCGAACTATCGCCACTCTCGCCGATATACCTCGGCTAGCCGAGCATCATCAAATGCTAACTCGTGCGATTCGACGCCGACAACAGGGCCATCGACTATGCTGTCAGACCGCGCGTTAACGCGGCCCAAACCGCCGTCGAGACCGCAGGCGTCCGCCACTCCATGAACCCATTTGACGAAATCTCCGTCGAGGAAGCCGTCCTGCTGCGCGAAAAGCACTCTCCAAAGACCGTCGAGGACATCGTCGCCGTCTCCATCGGGCCGCCCAAGACCGTTGAAGCCCTTCGCACCGCCATGGCCATCGGCTGCGACCGCAGTGTCCACGTCGAGATCCCCGAGAAGGCGGACATGCTCGAACCCTTGCAGGCTGCAAAGATCCTCAAGCAGGTCGTCGATCGCGAGAAACCCAACCTGATCATCATGGGAAAGCAGAGTATCGATGACGATTTCTCCCAAACAGGACAGATGCTCGCCGGCCTGCTGGGCTGGGGTCAGGCGTATGGCGCCAGCGAGATATCCGTCGACGGGGACACGCTGACCGTCAAGCGGGAGGTCGAGGGCGGGACGGACGTCGTGAAGGGCAAGTTGCCGATGGTGGTGATGGCGGACTTGCGGTTGAACACGCCCCGGTTTGCGACGTTGCCCAACATCATGAAGGCGAAGAAGAAGAAGATTGACAAGCTGAAGCTCGAGGACTTCAAGGAGCGGGCGGAGAATAGGCTGAAGACGCTCAAGGTTGCTGGTGAGTGGATGCTCCGTATACCGATCGTAGAATATATATTGGATAATGCTGACGGATGGTGCTCGAAGAACCGCCAACGAGACAGGGAGGTGGCAAGGTGGAGAACGTTGATGGGCTGATATCCAAGCTGAAAGAGCTGGGCGCTCTGTGAGGGCATGGGCTATCGTGAGCTCAACTTGCGGAGCCAGGTATATCCTGTGTAGATTTATCGATGGATCTGTATATATACCAGCATTTTTTTCGAATCTAGAATTGTCAGACTATCCGACCGACGACTGCGCATGCTCCGATTGATTGATTCTTGTTCGCTTGTGTTCCGATATTGTCGACATGTCTCGACAATGCCCGATACCGATCTACCATCGTCTGGTCATCTCGTAAACTAAATGCAAACGCAGACCGCGCGATTGTTTCGTGAGCCAGACTGCCAGTTCCCTAGGGCTCTGGGATACAGTGAAGCTGGGCCTGCTGGAAGAATTTTGCAACGTTTGGTTTTCGAGAGTCGACAAGACCGCGATGGGAACGTACGATCATACGTTGCATTCCATCGATAGGCTTGCTGCTTTGCTTCCAGTTGTATGTCGGGAGCCCATAGCTGTCCAACTAGATAGTTCCCTCCACGTGCACATGGCTGCCGGTATTTTGGGGATTGTGTATCGATGGAGGTGATGTATGTTGAACATAGGGTGTGATCTCCGCGTCGTCGTCTGCAGTACGTCTGCCGGACTAACTTTTGATTTACGAAATCTATCGACAACCGGTTACCTAGTGCGTATTGATAAGTATGAAGATGGTATTGACATGTGGAATATGCGTACTTCTGAGCTCAGATCTCGATACTATGTATTTGGTGCATTACTGATCCCCACTTGATAAGCGTTGCAACGTTGGCTTGCCCCGTCGATTCGACGAATCGTGAGATATCGATCTCGTTAACTTCTGGTATAACATGATATCTCGATAGCCTCGCCCGATTTGCTCTACAAATTAGACAGGGCTATAGCTATTCGTCTAAAGACCCTAGCTTGCCGATCGTCTGAGATCTCGCGGATGTCTAGCGCGTCAGTTAGTTCGATCGGTCTTTATCAGTCTAGACGTCTCCATGATTGCATCGATTGTCTCCTGAATTAAACCGGACAGCCAATCCTCTGGGCCAGCGATGCCTCCGGCAGGTCAAAAGTATGGTACGTCCGGCTCACGAGACAATCCCCACCCCCGGATGCATCGGTGATCGTTGGCTTCGTTATCGCCATCGTGACTTATATATATAATATGATCAAGGCGCCTAATTTGATGATCGATCATGATCTCGATTAGTACTTTCCTCGATATATCGATATCGATTGATTAGAAATTTGGATTCGATCAATGATTGACTTCCTCAATCATGATCTTCAAAGATACATACATACTGAACATAGTATACTAGTATTATTACAGCCGGCTTGATGCTAGACGTCCGTAACATTCGATCGACGCGACGGATTCGCGGATTTGTCGATACTCCAAGATCGATATCTGATGTAGGCCAACTTAGGTTACAAAATTGCAAAATGGCAGCTAAAAATTATAGGGCTTAAATTTCATCACAGCTTCTCCCTTTATAAACCTTCCCCAGCTTTTCAGAGCAACTGAGCGCCTGATATAGAGGATGAGATAAAGTTCCCATTTGGCGTTGTGGACGCTCCGAATGCGATGTTGCATGTCGCGAATCGGCCTCGCGGCCTCGCGATCGTGGGGCTTCTCCTATCGCTCGTATCTACACCCTCGTCCTTGCAGCGTTTCGCTATAATGACTGACGGTTTGCGAAACCGTTCCTTACATGCCCATTGTCCTGGTACATGTTCCTTGCGACTACTTGTTGACTTCAGGGACTTTACACAAGGTTTTCAAAACTCAAGACGTTGCAGGGCTTCTGGCGTGCGTTCCCCACGCGTGGTTGCTAAACTCCATCACCCAAAAAAGTTTAAATAAAACGCCTATTACTATAATTTCTAGGTGGTATACACCATTCTCGCACTCTTTCCGAGCTCTCTCCTCTACCCGTTGCCCCGATTGAAGAATGCTGCTATCATCAGTACCCACCGAAGAATTCGCATCCATTCACCCACCATCTCGCCACCTATGCTACAGAAAAAACTCTATTCACGAGCTTCTGCATCTGCAACGGCTTTCCTTCTCTCTTTGGGCAGCTTGTCGTTACTGATGGATGGATGGATGCGAATTGTGTGTTTGTGTGTGCGCGTGTGTATGTATGTTCAGTCATGTTCATATTGTGTTATATGCCCCGTCGTATTCGGAAGCATCGTGATACACATGCATGCAGATGGGAATCCCTATGCATACTTTGGTGGATGCATTTCAGGCAATAATCGGCTCACAACGGGATTACGCTTGGAATAATAATATTTATCTATTTAAGAAAATTGGCCACAGCTGAGTCGTGTCGCGTCGGGTGGTAAGCTAAGCGTCAAATATATAGATTTTGTGGATGAGGTGGGTGGGAGGCAGACGGGCGGGCGACAATCAAGTTAATTAGGATGGTGCGTGCGCATGAGGGCTAGGGAATCGGCCGACTGACAGTATAGTACTATAGCACTGCGCTGTATACAGCCTAGTCTCGAAGAATAGGCATAGCTTGACGAGATGCGATACTGTTAACTTTACGATTCTTGGATATTGCGCAATAGTTAGCCGGCGGGTAGAGTTCTGTCCGCACCCTCGCTACTTCAGTAAGTATATATACGGATTCTGTGAAACGGAGGCACAAATGCTATAATATTCCTTGTAGTCCTATATCACGTCCTAGCACGTCCCGGAACAGTTAGTCTCCTTGGTACAACGCCGACCAGCCTGCCCACGATGGGTTTGGGTTGAGCGAAGGCGTCAGGATATATATTATTTGAATGTATATAAGTATATGCTCCGCGAACCCTAAACCTTGTCTGCTTCGCGGACACGGTCATGCTAAGCCGTTACAGGGAATATTTGTCGAGAAATGCTATATATTTAGTGAGAACTTGCTTGAGCGCTCGCCTACCTCCCCCGGTCTATATCAATTGCGACTGTGCGCATAAGCTGAATTGTGATGCACATGTACAACCTCCCTGGAAATTCAGAGAATTGGGCATATTTTGCCATCATGGATATTATATCATATTAGTGATATATATGTATATTACTCGGAACGGAAGATAATTTTAACTCGAGAGAAATTCCAACAGAACACACCACTTTGTTCCGTGATCTGCAATATGTTCGCATATGCAGCCGGGGTAGCTCAGCTTCAACTCGCAATCTGCTGAACCCACGAGCATGATGGATCCGATCCGAACTTGAAAGCTTAAAACTAGGCTGAAGCCTTGACGGGATATAGCCGGATATTCGGATGGCCGGGATCGCAGTCGGGTTTCGCTAGCTAGGCTCAATTAATAGGGCTGCGCTGCAAATTATCCAAGATTACTCTATCTGCGGCTCGTGGCGTCTAGAATACGCTGTCGAATATCAACCCCATGTATCCGTCATGTCGTATCGTATCCGACTCTATAAGTATGGCGCCGGTGGCGAGGATGCCCATGAATTCACGAATCGCGCGTGCTTGGCCACATGGAAACCATTCGCCATGTATGAAAATGTGTGTAATGTACATGTACATGCGGGACTGCAATTTGCATTTGAGCGTCCCATGTATTTACGTACATACAGGCGCGCATGCACACGCCTTCTAAGCCGCAAGTTGAAACTTTCTCGAGTCGTGGATATTATCAATATGATATAGATATGCGATGGCTGGTACTATAGTTAGCCGTGCACTGCCAACAATCTGATCTGGCCACGAATATAAACTGCGAATATATGGCAGCTCCAAATCCGTAAGTGCCATGCTGCAGGTCATGAACGTATACGCATGTCCCGAACCCAAGGCATGGCATCTAATTACCTAGGTACGAAGGATATCATGCATGCAGCTGCTCCGCAGTTGGATGCTCATTGCAAATCTGAACTTCGGCGGCAGGTAGGCAGGAAGGAAGATGCCGACCTCGTAGAGTGTAGTTCGTGCGTACGTGCGTACATACAGCATACATACATGCGTACATACAGACAAGCTTAACTCGTACATGTGCGCATGTGCGCATGGACGTATGATCGTTTAGTTCAAACGTTCGCGCAGCTTGAGCTCGCCGTGGACGAGCTAGTAGTGATCGATACATGCCTTTACGGTACCAGACGTCCAGGCAGGGACATGACCATGTGGGGGAAGCACGCCAGAAAGATTATTTGGACAATCTATACATACGCACGTACGTTAAACGTAGGACCTGCACTCACTATATATGGGGTATATGATAGGATACCAGAGCGGTTAGCTAAGACGTACTGCAGATATACGATCCGGCGGTACAGGTCTGTGCAGATACTTGCCATCCGTAGAAAATGAATATATGCACATGAACATAAATAAGTTCATTCTGCAGGATATACGCACATGCCTTGTACCGTATCCTTCGCTGACCTCCCGGCTTTGCTCCAGAGGCTGTTTGGGGCTGTTAGGATAACGTTATGGTACCGATGCATGGAGGACTTGCAGACACATACATATGTCCTTTCCTGATATGATCAATTCAGAGATAGCAGGCAAAGAATGAAGGCAGACGGGGGCAGGACGGCCAGCGCTAGCCACAACACCGGCCTCGCGGATGGCAAGAATTCCTGAAAATTGCTTACAAATTTGCAAATGGGTGTATAGCTGCAATAGAATATCATCTTAAGAAAGGATATCAAGAAATCACTAGTGTATATTCGTCGATTGAGACCAGGTGGACGTTTCACAAATGCCCCGTGAGGGTACACCACCCATCGCCCGGGTGTGGAAAGTAAGGAAGTATGTTGTCTGCCGACATGCGGAGGCATGCTTAGGCGTGTTTTCCCTCGAAGCCCCTCCGGGGATCCCGCAGGCAGGGAAACAAATTGCCACAAAGAGTCCTTGAATGAGGTGCATATGCGCTGGTGTGATACTTGCAGCTTGCAAGTAATGTGCCTGCCATAATTACGATCGTCGAGCCCGTCCGGCTGGAGAGCGCGAAGGTTGACCGGACGAGAAGCTAAACTGTATCCGAAGCAGCCTGCTAGCAAGGCATGTGCAACTTCTATGCCGGCCGTGGTCTCCGGTAGCCGTACGGAGAGTGCCTTTGGCGCACAATGCAACGAGGCTTTCTCGTACGACATACATACTGAGTAGCTTCGATTACTTCCTTCCGTCAGTGGACCCGGAGCGTCTCTCGAGGGAGATGTTCTCCGGTGACCATCCTGGCCCTGTGCTCGACGCTGCTATTTCCGTATTACCCAAGCTAGCAGCAAAGGATGAGTGTTCCTTGAGGATCGAAGTTCGAGACGGCGATGACGTGATATAGTAATGACCACGTTTATGGTCCACGGGTCCCGTTGATGATTAGTTCTTTCACAGGGAAAAATTAGCTGCCTACGAGCGCTAGATCCTCTAGCTCTCATGCCCTTAGTGACAGGCTAAAGGTATACCCAACCGTCAACCAGGTAGCTATGCCCAGCCGGTAAGAGCGGATCGAGGCGAGATTATGAGAGCGATGTTGACAAGCCATGCAAGCTCAACTGGAGTCGCTGAGTGGCTCGAGGATCCCGTCTCAGGACGTGCGCCTCCATTGCCACCTGCAGGCCTGCCAGCGAGCCGTTTCTTCGGACTTGTTATCCGGAGCCTCGTTGAAACAGTTGTGTGTACCACTTCGTCTCCAAACACATTTCTGCATGCAAGCCGACTGCTGCTTGCCATATCTTTTGCTGGGAAGATTTTGGTCATTTCAGTTTTCTGGGAGTTGCGAAATATTTCCTCCGACGTGACGAAACTAACCTTTTTCCAGCACTGGAAATATAATGATACACTAGAATCCAATCAGAACGGGTAACGGCAACATTCTAAGATTAGTCGATATAGCCGTCTGTCGCTGTTATTAATTGCTTCGTCTGCCCTGTAAGGTCTAACTTCCAGAAGGAAATGTGCAGTTTCCGGACGGCACTGCGATGCTGGAACGCCTTAGCCCAACGGCTGCAACTCTAAACATCCTCAAATCCAAGCCGTAATGGCCCCTCCACGACACGAAGGTTCCATCTCAGATCAGCGTCCCCTGCGTCGGCGTGCAATCGCAAAAGCTGGCTTCTGGCAGCCTACAATATGTCGGTAGAGGCCAGGTAGCTGAATATCCCGCGCCAACTGTCACACGGGAGACGAGAGCTAACAGGCATGTGTATGTATAATTGGACACGCCAAGATGGTTCCACGGCATGATGTCTGCTCGAACGTTCCCTGGTCTAGCTGACGTTCGAAGGCCGCCCGACGGTATCCAGCTGGGCATTTACGGACGAGTAGGAGCTCATGTAGGAGGTTGGAGGCTCTCGGGAAGACATCTATTCTGAGATTCGTCGATTGGATGCTTTATTTTCTCGAGGAGAGAACGTGGCGGAACGGTATTTGCCTAGCCACTTTTATTAAAGAAATTTCCCACGTCGACCGTTAGACCACTGCCGGCGCCGGTGCCGTCTATCATATCCGTCTTTTTGTTTTTTCCCCTTCTAGCTTTCCCTTGTGGAACCGTACTATCGTGCATGTGGTATTAGTACGTGCATGTGGTAGTTTTTTCTACGACGACGTGAGGGAGAGTGGAATAAACTAACTTTCTCGCCCGGATTGCTTATTCCATTAACAAGCCCCGCACGGCCATGGATGGCCTCTCGTTGATGCAACAGCCACGGGACCGCTCTGCCAATCGAGTTTCGAGTAGCGCCTCCTGGAGCCTCCTCCTGAGCTGGCATAACATGCGCTATTAATATTCACCTGGTCTCTTTTCTTCGCTCGCTCATTGTTGCCTTCAGTTTGCTCTTACGCCTGTAGGAAGGCGCTCCGGTTTCCGGGCAGGAGGATCCAAGGATCTAGGGTGTGGAGAGCAAGAAGGAATGGGGGGGTCGATTAGCTAAACCTGCCAGCGACGTTGGCTGACGGGGGTCGCAAGTTGACAATAGGTACCTGTCGACCGGGACGGCATTGACGCATTCTAGCCGAGCCTATCGTTATTCATCTTTCGGATTTTGTGCGGCGAGAGAGTGTGTGTGAGGGTCATATGCATTACGGGGGGTATGAGAAGTCATGGCAGGTAGAAAATTTGTTAACCCCGATCCGCTGAATAATCTAATTATTGCATTGTGCACGTGTGAATAAAACCTGTCGACCGTTGAAGCCAAGCGAATCAATAGGAATCACTGAATTGCAAGGAGAAGGGGCTCGACCAGGTTCGCGATCAAGGGCAAGGGCATCTACTCTACGGCGGAAAAATGCTCCGCATGGGTTACTATAGGAGAAAGCAGTGCGGCAAGATGTATATTTGGACCCCTCTCGGCTTATCCGCAAGACGTGTCTCATAAGGAGAAACATTTACATACACCGGGGTCACTTTCTATAATATCTATACTGATTGATCTGAGGGTTTATTAAGGGTATCGCACTCGGAGTTTGGGTAGGGAACGTTTGGGCGGCTGCCGCTGGTGTGGCATATAACGGCCAATTTGCTTATTGCCTGCAGGCAGCTGTGGTTTAAATCGGCAACCGGGTATGTGCGCACTCGATCGATCGAGCCTCAGTTGGCATGGGAGTCCTGTCGACGCAAAAATTGACGTTTAGCCAGCTGGGAAAGCGATATTGCGAGTTTTTATTTAGACCCACCCGTGTATCGAGTGGTGTTTTGGTGAACTTTCGTTGGCGTTGTAGAAACGGGACGTCGACCAATCATGCGTTTTCTTGGTGGAACGGTATATCATTCCGGTGCAAGATGGCGCTGACGGGGAGAAATAGCGCCAGGCATTTGGGCACAATATTAATTCGACGGGGAAAATTTTTGCTTTAAAACTTTTCTTCACCAGTGATCGACGTATGCCGTATTACATCCTGCCTGACGGATCTTTCTTTGGTGAGGATCACGGTGACGATTCGGCAATAGGGGTTTGCGGCTGTCGACGTGCCGGGCCTTGTAAGGCAGATTCAGGGAGACAGGAGCACTGCTGCCCGTCCAAAAGAAAACATGTCGCTGGATCGATGTCGCGCTGGGAATTCGGCTAGATCGTGCGTCTCGACGCCGCATGTCGTCGGAATCGCAGTTCGGGTCCGCGAGCCAATTACGCATGCCCGGCGAGGCGCACGGTACGTTACACATCGCCCTCCCGATGGCAGCGGCGAGTGTGAAACGAGTGTCAAAAGCGAAAGAAAGAACGAAAGAAAAAATGGGCGGCGCGATCATTGAACCGACGATGTGGAAACTTGAGGGCCGCCACAACGCAAGCAGGGTCATCGCATCGCGAACAGGATCTAGTGATCTTGGAGCTATCGGCCAGCATCCTGCTCAGCGATGCGTCGCGCAGGGGAACTAGGACAAGAAAAGGGAAGGTCAGGAAAAGACAAGAGAAAATAAGATTTGAATAGTCGCAACGGTCTCGTTACGTAACTTCCATCCCTGCTCAACTGTAAATTAAAAACGTTATTTGTCTGCATGGGACCCGGATGAATATTGATCCCAGCGCGAGAAGAAATCGGCCGTAGATAACCCTTCAATTGATCGTCCACATGTAAAAATGGCTCCACAAGAGCTGGAGCTCAAAAGTCGGTGCGGTCGGACTTGCAACCAGGGAAACAATCTGCATGTGTCGTCACAATTACCACCGAGATTTTGCCATTGGCCTGTTCCTTGCAGCTGGAGAATCGAGAGAAAATCGACGAAATATCTCCTCTCTCGTACGCATGTCCAATGCACCTCAGAGGGTGTCACAACCCCCTATCAGGAGAATGTCTTAGACATTTTGAAGCCTGGGGGTGGGCCGTCGTGGAGGACGCACTTCACGTTTCTCACTGTTAAGGACGTCGGGGTTGGCGATATTGCCCCGTTTTGGATGTCAATGCTGCGTTGGGAATGCCAGGACGCGACTTTGACCCCGTGCCGGAACAAGCAAGGCCTCCAAAGTGGTGATTCAACGGCGTCAACATCACACAACGGACGATGATGGACCCGGCCAACTGTCACGGAGTGTGCCAGCGGCCTTGCAGAAGGGCATGAAGGGACCAGTGGATTGAATCAGGTGATGGAGCTTGTCGCGATGAATGAGGACCAGTGGACTACCTCGAAAACGGGCACAGCGAGCTGAAGTGAAACAGCTGGCCGCACAGAGCTGGTGCCACTAGACGCGATTGGGCTATCCGGAGCCATGGATCACCCGCCACGGCCAGGATCTCGAGAGGGCAGTCCTTGCATGGGGGTGCAAAGATAGGCATGTTAGCAGCAGGGTCATGGGAAAAGCGGATTTGCGATAGAGCTTAGCTCTCCAGGTAGGTGGTGGTTGATTGTGCGGCCACTTACTTGTATTGCTTGATACAAAAAGTCCTATCTCTTTTGGGCTGGTGAGTCGATGGCGGCTGCGAATGGATGCATGCATTGGGCGTCCTTGATTTTCTCCCACTCTTCACGTCATTTGGGTAGTTCTGTGCCCGCAGCGCAGTAGCCTCATCAGGGCAGACACCCGCATGCATGCAGATTGCAATTGCAATTGTGGGTAACCCGCGAATCCTGATCTCTCGTTCTCCCTCTCTCCATCGGCCCTTGATTGGAGGCTTGGGCTTAGTTTGCAGACGCCTTGCAGGCTGCATCTTGCACTGTGCAGCTGGCTGGGCACTGGCCTGAACGCCCCAGCGGGCAGACTGCTCGGACTCTGGACGCAGGCAGGCAGGCAGGGCTGCGCCGAAGGGAGCCGTGCTTTTTTGATTGTTTGATTTGATCGATTGATTGCGGTTAAGCTGCCAATGAGCGCCGTACGAAAGGTCGTTTCTTGCGCTGCCCGCGTGGCTCCAACGCTCGTACAAGCGAGCGCAGCCATAATACTAATGTATGCATCGAACATACACTTGCAATCAAACTCTGCAACGGTCGTGCGCCTGACGGTAGTACTTGTAGCGATTGAGTCTTAGTGAAGTCGAGTTAAGTTAACGGTTCTGATCTGGCCTTTGGCCTTGTATGCCATTGCATGCATCCTCGAGATCGTTTGAGGTAAAGTTCGAGATGGAGTATAATTAATCTGGAGTACACGCACCGGACTGGACGTATGGGGCAACACGCGGGGATCCTGATAGTCGAAATGAGGTCCGCACAAGTGCCGGCCCGCCGATGCGGGACGCAGATGAGGCATGCCCAAGGACTGATTCGACGGTGTAGTCATAGAAGCATCACCGGGTGGCCGTCGACAGCTGAAGAGGAGGATTGGTGACGATGGAAGCCGTTGATTTGATTGATTCATGGGTGTGGTCGCGGGAGCGGTTCTCCGTGTCGATGTGGAGCGCGCACTGGTCGCTGTCTCTCAACCCTGCGGCCGGCTGGCATCTTGACTCGACACCATACAACAAGTCCTCTGCGCACTAGCTGATACCATCGACTCTCCGGCTTCCTTACTCACCTGTCAGTCGCAGTTTCGATGTTTTCCTTTTTTTCGGTCCGCTGCCTGGTCTTTTCTTCGTTAACGTTGCTTTTCTTTTGCTTTTGCTCGTACGTGCGTGTGTGTCCACGGCCAGCACCAGACGGCTTGGAGCTTTAGTAGCAGGCCTGGGTTTTTCACCATCCCCACTAAGATTATCGAACGAAAGATGCTTCCTTTTTCTCGTCCAATGTCAACGTTGTACAACGTCTCGAGTAGCCCCTCGGATTCCACTTTGGATAGCATCCGTCGCCAGTTCGAATATCATATTACATCTTCCGCCATTCGACGCAGTCATCTTCCATCAATCACGGGCTCGCCGCGCCAGTGTCGATGCGTCGATGACAAAAAAGCCTTAAGAGTCCCCTGTTCATGCCTTATATCTGGGTGACGTCGCGAGTCCTTCTCCAAGACAGTTTGCTCTTGTTGTACTTGCGTCGCTATAGTCATATTATTGTATTCCAATCATCGTGGAATCGATCCATTCCATCATGATATATATTCGTCCAGTATTGAAGCCCTGTCCCAGACGTCGTCTTTCCGTCAGCTCTGTCCTTCCTCATCCTGCTTCCGTCTACGTCCACGTCCACGTTCATCCATCGCCCGGCGCCCCACGTTATCGATCCTCTGCTGCAGCTGCAGCCGCATCCGTCTCGACAGCCCCCAAGGTTCCAAACATTAACAATAATATCACTATGTCTCCAGCTCCCTACGGCCAGGGTGCGGCCATCTCTGACCTCAGGAACTATCTCAGGACGCAGCATCATGCACAGTCGCTAGACGAATGTGCCAAAATCCACTATGTGCCGTCTCTCAAAGGCTACCAGATCAGGTCCGAGCTGGTCAAAACAGTCCTAGCCGACAGGGTGCAGCTGCTACCTGCAGGTTTCCCATCGGCCGTCGATGGGCTTCTCACATGGACTGCATCTGAGCTCACCGAAGACGACTGGTTGGTCCGTCTCTCTGAGGAAGACGTCCGATCCGTCGAAGCCGCGACGAAGGCTTATCTCAGTAAGTTGAACTATCCAGAGCCGGAACCGCAACGGCTTTCCAGATGCATTATTCGTCATTTTATATACACCCTCTGGGGATCTTGTGAAATTTTTTGTATAGATTATTATATACTTCACCGGTAACGGGCAACGGCAGAAGGCTGACTGTGAATTCTTCCCTTGTCGAAAAGGCAAGTACGGCAGCGTTAACCATGTATCTACCGAGACCTTCCCTGTTAGCGAGTCCCTCAGAGCGAAGATGCAGCAGACAGTATCAAATCTCTTCGACAGACGTGGCTTTGCCGTCGTCCGTGGCCTCGATTCGACCAAATATACAGCTCTCGAGCGCGTTGTCATATTTCTAGGTCTCAGCAGTTATGTCGGCGGCAAACTTGGAATGCAAACCCTGAGCAGGACTGGTATTGGTAAGATTATAGCCGATGGGTATTTCCGGATGCTGAAAAGTGTCTCTAATCAGTCGTGCCTTCTGCAGCGCATCTCACTAACCTCAAGCCGCTCTATCCGGAGGGACTGATCAAATCGCCTGGATACACGAACGTCCACATGGTAACTTTACCCATGGCTGCTACAAGCTGCACACGCATGGCCTTTTCTAATTACTGACCAATGCAATGCCAGTCCTTCCATAATGACACGGCGCACATCATCGCGCTGTTCGTTGCAGGCACTGCGGAAAACGGTGGCGGGAGCATGGTCGCGAGTTCTGCAAAAGTCTACAATGAGCTGGCTGCAACAAAGCCTCACGTTATCAAAACTTTGGCTGAAGATTGGAAATTAAACTGGTAATTGCCCATTCCAGCAATCGATATTATGCAACTTTATTTCTTATAGGGCCCTCTATTGACGTGAATGGTTAGCTTCTCGAGTCACGACTTCGAATCGGAAGAGTTTTACAAACGCCCGCTTCTTTACTACCACGATGGCAGACCACTCTTATTCGTTGCACGTCGTCCATTCACAGGCTCAAATCCCGGGGATGCTCCAAGACCAATCAGTCTGCTTCAGGCTGAAGCTCTTGACAGCGTCCATTATGCAGCCGAACGTCACGCCATCCGTATCCAACTGCAGAAAGGCGACATACAATTCATGAATAATCTCGCCACTGTCCATTCCCGAGAAGAGTTCAAGGATTCTTCTATAGGAGCCGGTGCCGACCGTCGGCATATGATCCGGGCGTTCATCAAGAATGAAGATCGAGCTTACAGGCTACCGCCACAATTGGACGGTGCCTTCAGCGAGATCTACCCTGATGATGTTCCCACAACGGAGTACAACTTTCGAATCGACCCTTTCAATCCCGCAGCCTTGTCGCAGGGACCACCAGCGGCAAATCCGTCCGGCACCAACGGCTAACTTTTAAGATGAGGCATTGACGGAAATCCACAGTCCGAATTACCGAATGGCGCTTCTCATCTGCAGGCAGGTCTTTTGAAATCGCATCGCAACTTGAATTCTTCTATTTCTTTTGTTCATTTCATAGTAACACTCTCTAATTTGCGGGAATCGCTAGTGGGCAGCGAAAGAAGAAAATTTTCCTTCAGTCATGTACCGCTTGCTTGTCATATAGGATTCTTGGTATTTCTCTCCGTTTCGTACTTTGCATGTTGTTATAGATTTGTACCACCTCGGCGTCTTTAGATTGAAATTAAACGCGCCACTGCTGCATGCGTTTAGCTTCCTTTTTTTTATTTTCATTGTTCTCATTTGTCTTGCAAGCCTGCGTTTCTTATTATTACAAGCTAGCTTCGTTGCATGTGCTCATCTTTGCCCAATTCCCATGTTGTTCCAAAATATTTCCTGTACCAGCAATGGAGCTGTGAATGTTCGCGCATGTATTGTATGCACGGTGACTGTCGGCCTAATGCAATGCTCTTGCCGACTTAAACTTGCAACAAGCCTGGGTGCACTGTCTGTCTCATCTCACTGACACCTGGCATCATTGCATTATGCGGGTCGTTGCAAATTTAAAATTTAAGTTTTTCCCGTTACCATGCTGATTTTCCCCGTGAATGAAACGTAACGCTGCAATAACACTATAATACGAATAATGAAAATAGCGTATGTAGCAGATGGACGGATGGATGGATCACAAGTTCCATATGCAGCCGTCGGGGCCACCCCACGTCTGTGGAGAGTCGGATTAGGGAGGAGAAAATTGCCACTGGATGCAGCCCTTCCCGGCCGACAGTCAGACGAAATGCGACAAGACGGCGGTAAATTTTAAAAACGGGTTGACTGTGTGGTAATTTGCACGGCAACACGGTTCCAAAAACCCACTTTCACGCAGCACATCACATCACATTTTCACAATTGTGTCTCCACAGCGCCGCCGCATGCACTGCACAGACACCAAACTGACATACTGAATACAATAGCTCGTGCTCTATAGCAGAGTGCCCAGGTATAATACTATTACAGTAGACTGACTGACTGACTGTCGTGCAAACACCGACGATGGTTCCGGATATATTAAGTATTGATCTGGCCTTGTTTGCTAGCCCTGCCTGCCCTGTCCGCAAGCTTGTGCCTCCGAGATGTCTCGTCGCCCCAGGGAATTTATTTCCCTTATCGGATACTGATACGCAAGGTTATTTTCTGTCGGGACCTCCGGGCATCCTAATCGGTACAAACAGCGTTCGGCACCACTTGTACCACATACCTTACCCTGCGCCGGGCGGAGTAGCATCTTACTGTCAGTGCATTCTTATAGTGGACAAAAGCCGAATTATAACATCGTCATGATGCTTGCTCACAGCAACTGGTACCGACCGACTAGCTTGAAGCGCCGGTTTGTCTAACCGCTTCGTGCACCGCAGTGCAGCTAGCTCGAGGCAGCTAGTCTGCACCGCGGGGTCGTCGACGGGCACCCCCCAGCTAGCGAGCTATACGACGTAACGTAATTCTGTACGTACGTGTGTCTCTTTCATGTGACCCCGGGCCGAAAACAAAATAGCATGCCATCTATCGACGCCTCCAGAGCTCGGGTGGAGAAAATCAGGGAAAAGGAGAATTGAGAAGAGAGAGAGAGAAAAAGACTTAGTTTCAATGCGTCTCCGACAACTAGCGGAAGGGGATAGATGATGCATTTGCGGCAGCGGATTCGCATTGGCGGAGTTAGATATATTACTCGGTGGTGGTTTGAACGTACAAGCTCGACCGACAGCTGTGACTCTACGCCGGCCGAAGCCAGCTGAACGGGAGCGCTAACGGCTGAACAACAAAAATTGTGACTCTAAACCAGGCGAAATGCCTATACTTGTATGCCTTGCCCTGTATTCGCCCTGAAAATGAAAACCACAGAACAGAGAAAAATTACAACCATCACAAGAAAAAAAATTAACAGATTCAAGAAAATTCAGAAACTGTGTGTGAGAAAAAGGAAAGTTAACAAGCAAGGGAAAAAAAAAAGTCGAGAGGCCGGGTTTAAGATGTATGAGCAATGGGAATTAATTTAGTATCTCAAACGCTCGCGATACGCCGAATTTGAAATCCAAGAAACATTAACACGCTTATAACGAAGACACCATCATGTATCCGTCGCCTGTCTCCATCGACACGAGTCGCTCGTTCTTCGACGACCGCACGAGCACGAAACACTCCACCTTTTCCTCCTCCCCTTTTACCTGAAACACCCACTTCTCGTCCGTCGCCAGCACGAACCCGTTACTTTCGTACAACGGCTTTCCCATCACGCTCGACAGGACGCAGCAGGGGACGCCTTCCTCGTCCGCGAGCCGGATTCCCCATTCGATCAGCATCGTCGCGGCCCCTTGCCGGCGATACTTTCTGTGCGTCGCCAGCAGTTCCAGCTCCCAGAAGTTCTGGTAGCAGGCGAAAAACTCGGCGTCCACGGCCTTCATGCCCATTTTCAGGGCCGTCCAGCGCCTGTAGTCTGCGTCGCGCCGGCCGTCAGGGTGGTGCTGCGTGAGCGAGTAGTCCTGTAGAGTGCTAACCGTGCCTTCAGGCCGTGAAATATTAGAACTGATCTGCCTTTTTGCTATCCCTTTTCTCGGTCTTTCCTCTTCATCATCTTCAGCTTCTTCACCGTCACCATCGTCTTCTTTGTGGCTACAGCCGGGTTGAGTAGGACAAGGGATTGCTTTGTGCTTTCTTCTTCTCCACATCTATATCTATATCGGACTGGGAATTCCACATTCATGCCAGTTAGAAAGTAGAGAAAGACGGAGAAGCGGGCGCGTATCGGAAAATCCATACAACATCTTTTTTTTTCTTCATACATATCTATATAGGATATATCGTATCGTATACCGGGGAAAATTGTCGGCAGGAGGGGAATTTCGAATCGAATATGGGAAGAAACGGTGGTATACATACGGTCAAGCATATTTAATACCCCAGACTTCAGACTCCGCCTCCGCTTCGCATGCTCATCCTCGCCGACCCTCCGCCAGGCTATAAAACTCACCAAGGTGCCGACGGGATCCTCTTTCGTCCTAAACTTATCCGTCTCATCCAGCTCAACTACCAGCAGCACCCTCGCCGCACTGTTGATCATTGACGAGACCCGAAGGCTCCAGTAGTAATAGTTGTCCCAGGGATACTGGTGCCGGTACCGCCAAGTCCAGTCGAACAGCGGGTCGTCGGCCAGCCCGGCGAGTATGACCCCCATGATTTGAGGCAGATCACGTGGAGAAGCCTCACGCAACTTCATCCTTAGTTCTCTCTCTCGAGTTTGCTATTTGAACGTAAAAAATCCAAAGCGAATCCCCTGATTTATTCGAGCCTGCTATCGAAATCGATCCTGGACCGCGGATAAATGCGATGTATGTGCGACTTGCAAGCCTGCAGCTGCGCGCCGGTGGAAATGACCCTGTTCGTTCGCCCAGGAAATAAAATAAAACAACAAACGACTTGGAAACGCTGTGTATGTATAATATAACTGGACTGGGATTTTCTATACGATTATAAAATAAGACCGCGGAAGAGAAATTTATAATTTAGACGCCGCAGCGTTTGAAAGACGAAGAAGGGGAAAAAAATATTCAGAAGGTCAGGCTGCCTTTTATTTCGTTCTTCCCCGTTAATTTGTTCTTCTGGTCGATATCTCCGGCCGGTCCCCTTTTCAGTGCGGTTTTGCGTCAATAAGTCAGACCGGCATGGTTTTCGTTCAGCTCGAGAGGTCTTTCTTTTCGTTTTCGTTCTCCGAGGGTTGCGCAGCAGCTCGCTAGCAGGCCTGCAGTGCCAGCCTTGTGTCACATATCATATATCGAAGGGAAGCGTCGACAGAACCGGAGAAAGAGGGGAAAAGAGAGATCGATAAGAGAGAGGGAAAGAGAGGGTGTCGCTCGAGCCCAACCCACCGCCCCGTATAGGCGATGGTCGATATAAATACTTACTGCTTTCGCTCACCGGAATTTCTGAAAATTCCAGCCTCAGCCAGCTCTTTCGGGGTTTGCTTTTGGGGCCTGCCAGCTCTCTCGCTCCCTCGCTCGCTTCATCGAGGAGCGCATTCGCTGACGCGCTGAGGGACACCGACCGACCAACCGAGCGGCCTTGGAACAGCGTCACGAGTGCGAAGTAAGCAGTAACTCGTATCTAGCCAAGGTACATATAACCCACATATAACACAGTGTAGCCATCAGGTCGCATTCCTTGATTGATTCAGATCACCGCAGACGGGGTGCTCATGCCCCGGGCTAAATGTCTACTGGTTAGGACGGCATCGCAGCGGCCGGTGTGCGACCTCTGACGACGACCTGAGTCGACCGGTAGAGGGAGACGAGAGACGGATACCGAGGACCTCAAGTTGCGCACCAGGCGGGCGAGCCCCTTGACCCGGAGTGGGCCCCCAAATGAGGTTAAGCCGATCCGCAGAGTCGGTTCGAGATCCTACGTGGGGCCATCAGTTTCGCCTGATGAAGCCCGCTTGCACCTCTTTCGTTTTTTCTGGCTTTTTGTGAATATTCGTTTTTCCGGTTTTCCCTTTTCTTTTTTTCCCGTTCTTTCTGGCTGGTTGCCCGATACATATGCTTGCATACATAGAGCAGCAGCAAGCAGCCAGCCAGCCAGCCAGCCAGCCAGCCAGCCAGCCAGCCAGCCAGCCAACAGGCGAGCGAGCTTGTGGGAAGGGAAAGGAAGGGAAGGGAAGGGAAGGGAAGGGAAGGGAAGATGGGCTTGTCAGCCCGGATGCAAGCGAAGGGCAAAGGGGAGAAAAAAACGGCCATGCTCGAAGAATCGAGCGGACAATTAAATTCGGAGCCCAAGCCCGCTGCTTTATCTGAGACACCACCCTCTTCCATTGTTCAGTCCAAGTTTTATTTCTTTTCTTTCTGCTTTCCGAAGCAATACATTATTCCTGATCGACCTGACCCGAGCTTTTCTTTTGCGCATTGGTTAAAAGGAAAAACGAATTCCTGCATGCAGCCCGTCCAGCAGCAGCAAGCAGTCTTTCCAAACGGCTTAACACTGACTAACTGATATAAATTAAGAGACTAGGACTTCTCTAGCCAGTCCAGACCGTTTAGTTTCCGGGAATTCTTTTTTTTTATTTTATTTTTTGATCGTGTTTTATTTTATTCTTTTTTCCTTTTAATCCTCACCCCCAAGCTTACCGTACCTCTTTAGTACCTTGTGCCCTTGTGTTCCCCCCTCCTTGGAATAGAATAAATAAAGACAGCCGACAGAAAGCCCAACCGCACACCTACCCAAGCCAGCTGCCAACGCAGACGTCTACGATTGGGCGGTGGGCGGGAATCACGGATTCTAAGACAGATATTCAATTTCTCCGCTCTGCCACGGACTTCGAGCTTTGTTTGGATGTGCACGCTCAGACTGCTAACCGATGGAGGAGCTCGATTCTTATCTCCATGGATATTGGGGTCATGGCCAGCGGTCGACAGACTTTCTTTTGGCATATCCCGACGGTGCCTCGCCTCAGCTTCGTCGACACTCGCTGAGTGCAAATCCGGATCACGACATCCTCGCCGGCATCCCCGCCGGCGCCCTGCAATCGCCCTTCGACATCACTTCCACCGGCAGCTTGTACGGCCTCGACGAGAGCGCATCATGGATCACGCCGGATCTCGATGCCTTCATCAACTTGTTTGGCGGAGCAGGCGGAGCAGGCGGAGGCGGAGGCGCGGGGCGGTCGTGCTCCCCAGCTCCCTTTCACCACATGCATCACCACCATCACAATCATCACAACCACCACAACCACCACCACAACAGCCATGCCAACCACAATCCGCAACCGCCCCCGATTCCGAGGCCGACATCCAGTCAGAGCGGTGGAGGATCCAGCTTGGTGACGGAGTTAACGTTTGAAAGCGACAGCTCCACCACGACAACAACAGCATCCACCTGCACGAGCTCCGGCACAAGTGCAAACTCGGCCAACGCAAACGCTGCATTTGTCGGCGAGCAGCTGGTGGAGCCGGTGCAGGTGCAGGTGCCGGACGCTTATCATCACCATGTCCAGCTGGGAGGCGCCAGCTTGCCGATCCCGCGCAAGACTGAGCGTGTACCTGGGGTTAGAAACCCCAAAAAGTTCAACGGCTACCGCATCAAGCTGGTGACGAAGCCGGTGCCGACGCCTAATTCGCGGAAGCACAAGGTGGAGGACTTGGACCTGCAGGGCTTCGAGGAACGGGCGGCGAAGGCGCCAAAGCGGACGGCGGCGTGCACGCCTGCCCGACCGGTGCAGTTTAGCATTGTGCCGCCGGAGCTTGCGAAGAAGGGTGGGCATGGCGCGCTGAAGGAGCTGAGCGAGGAGGAGAAGCGGTCGAAGGCGCTGGTCAGGCAGTTTGGCGGCGGCTGCTTCAGATGTCGGATGTTGAACAAGAAGGTTAGTCGATGGAGAGAGCGCAGACCAGAGTGGAGTGTTGATGATGAAGTTGGGAGTTGGATGGACGGGATGTTAACGTTACACGGGCTTCTGTCGTCGTAGTGTCACGCCAGCCACACGGGCATCTGCCCGCCCTGCAAAGGCTCGCCGCATCTGTGCTTCAGACTCGACCTGGACGACTGCGCGTTTTTCCGATCAGGTGTGTACTCTCCCACGAGATCGCAGAATTCGAATTAATCAGCGAAGGAATGAACGCATGGCTAACGTGCGAATACTGCACAGATACCCCGATCCACATAGTGCCCGTATCGGAGCACACAAAGGTCTGGGCGACTGACAAGATGATGGTGCTGAAATTCCACTGCGTACCGCTCAGCGTCTCCGACTTCTGCGAACCACTGGTCGTGGACTGCCGCAAGTTCGTGCCCCAGCCTGGCGACAATCTGAAGAAGAGTCCCGGCGGGCGGAATCCTGAGGCTTTCATCGAGGTTGAGCCGTACATCGCTCACTCCTCGGACGACATGTACAAGACATTGTTATCACGGATGGCGAGCTACCGGCAGGCGTTCATGATCGATCTGATGTCCAAGGGCACTTCGCCAGTAACAATCAGCATCATGAAGCTCGCCGACCAGTTGTCGGTGGGTTCTCAACAATATGTCTCAAGTGGTAACTGATAGCGGAATTGAAGGTGCTAATACGGATACTATGCAGAAACTACGACCGAATGGAATAATACACTGTGCGTTAGACATCTGGGTCGGTGCGCATCTAAACGCGACTGAACGATCACTCTGCGGCGAGGAGCTCCTAGGCATGCCACCGGACATCATCGACGACGAGACTTCCTTCCTTTTCGGATACGTACCCATCCCGCCTCAGCTCGACAATCAACTGGACAACCTGATCATCAAGGGGATGATGTCGACAGCGACGCACATACTCAAGACAATTTGGACGAAGTTCAAGGCGAAGAAGAAGACGGACTGGCTGGAGCTATGGATTTCTGTCTACATCATCCTAAACACCGTCGAGTTTGTCCTCAAGACACAACAGGCATACGTGGAATACCTTGGCTCAACGGTACGCCCGACCAGCACAACATCTTTGTTCCTTCACAGAATGAGGTCTAACATACAATGTTCTTATGTAGTTCCATCGCGATAAGATTCTCGCTCACTGGGACCACCACCGGAATCTGTGGTCCTGGTCTGGAAACCACCTCGTCGACGCATTCGAGTACTATCACAAAAAGGTCGACATGCCAATGGGTCCGCTGTTGCGCAAGGAGAACCTCGGTGACGCCCAAACATACACCGACATCAAACTGGACAACGAGTCCTTCCGTCTGCTGCGGCAGATCGGAGAAAACATACAAGGTACTTACATTGCCAAATCAATCGACTACAGTAGCCAATGCTAACCAATGATCGTTTGTTCAGTGGCTGCCCGAAACCTGGAGCCAAAAGTCACCAAGCCTCCGCCATCCGCGAAAACCGGAGTAGAGTACGAGACAATGTGGACATCAAAGATCATCTTTATCAGGTGACGACCCACGATCGCCTGTCCGCGAAACGGGGGCGTACAGGACAAAAAGACCTAGGACAGACAACAGATATCCCGCGCTAGGTATTCCTAGCGCACGGAGCTGTCGACACAGAGATAGTCGTGGCATCTCGAAACCCAACCGGAACCGGATATGCACAGCGGACATAGACTAACGTTCTGGAACACGAGAGCCGGAGGAACCAAAGAATGGAACGATTGAAAGAGGTGGTTGTGGTTTGAACTTTTTCTGTAAAATACTAGGGTACCCATATGCATGCACTCATCTCTTTCCTTTCCCGCATTTCATTATACTCACTCACGACCTAATTTCAATGATCGACTGGATTACCTACCCCCTCTTCTTCGATATCAATCATTCTCCTCCTTTTGCAAAAGCATGCATGCATATATTTCGTCTTCTTTCTTTCTTTCTTTCTTTCCTTTGGTCTATCATTGTTTTGTTTGGGATGGTTGGAACTTTTAGCACGTACGTACGCACGGCGGCAGGCATTGGGATTGCATGGGTTATATTAATATTACTTGCTATACTGTGGATAGTTAACATTACGGCCGTATATTTCCTTTTTCTTTTTCGTCTTGTTCATCTTTGCAAGGCTCGATTTGTGTATCTTCTTTATTTCTCTTCAAGGTAGCTGGCGAGGGCGGAATTAATCGGTCTCTATCTATACTTAATCATCTACCTAGTATAGATCATATGCATGCACACCCTTCACATAAACTTGATCCAGCCGTGGGTGCCCACGCACGCACATCTAGTGTGGTAGATATATATGATATGTATGCCCCATTATATATATCCTTAGTGTATACACTTAGTAATTATACGAATATCGACACTGACATATCTAGCTAAGGGATTAATATAGCTTCCCGCGCCAAGCGTGGCATGGTGGGGTCTACTTAGCTACGTATACTAGTAAAATAATTATAATATATTAGTACATCGTAGCATAGTCAAACGTGATCGGAATGAACTGATACCCGGATATATACTGGCTAACTTAACTGTTCCATGATGTGCCTGGATCGTGGAGTGGTGTATATGTATGATTAAACGTTCCCTATATAGAGACACATCGCACCGGATTCCAGAGATGATACACCAAACTGCACATACGCTTGGCTTCGAGGCTAATTCCTTGCTACCATAGTACTATTTTCAGTTGCATGGGTAGCTTAGGATCTTCGGCAGCATATCAAAGCCTGCATCCCAACTCATGGTCATCTGATTGATGAAACATTCGTGAATCAAGGGGGCCAGAGAGGGGAACCTAGACGCTTTCCGTCGGTGGATGTACGATAGCAGACTTTGCACAACTGTATAGTATACTAGCTAAGCATGTAGCTCCACCTACAATGCTTGCCTATGCTAGCACCTGACTAGCTAGTAACCAACTGCAGCAGAATAAGAGCTAAGATAATGCAATATAAAGGGGATTGGCGAGAGTTACCGTTTGGCTAGTGGCCTAATATGCATATATGGTGCTAGCTATAGATACCTGTATCAGCGCAGATTGATCTCGAGCTCCAGGGTTCTGAAATGGGAAGGTACGGGGCAGTGGCGCCCCGTGAACCTTGCGGTCGACGGGTGCTGTACTTGGGTCGCTCCGTGGGTAGTCTCTGAGACTCCCCGTGGGTACCCCCGCAACTACATGTAGAACACCTAGCGTTCGGTATACCGGTAGCATCAATAGTACCAACGGTGCGCGCGCAGGTACTGACTGCTTCGGTTGTCATCGCCAAACGGTTTTACATCAACGTGACGCGCATGCATATCCCAGGCCGCTGCTCACTGCTGATATCAATTGGCCAATGAAAATACAGCAAGATGTCGCGAGCATCATTTGTGTGCGCGAATACCAGCAGATGGGATATTACCACGTTGGGATAGTGCATGCATATCTGCACATACACCCTCATATCATGTCTGAGACTATAGTCTCGCAGTCTCGGGGACGCTGACCCTATGAGGCTTGGTAGTCTTGTGGTCTCGGGGGCGCTGATAGTCTCGGGGGTACATGGTATAGCCCCAGCATTAGTTTCGGGTACCGTCCCAGCATATACCGACATGTACATGTACATGTACTTATAGCTAGTATGGTAGCTTCGGCACAGTGCTGACCAACCCTGGCAGATGTATGTACCTAAATGCATGCATGCGTGGAGCAGGCCAGGTGCGTCTCCATCTGCATACGAGTGCATGCATACATACACTCAGGCAAGGGTATACGTACGTGTATCACATAGCTGTTTATTGGATCTCGTTTGGAGTAGAAGGGTTTGCAGGATGCAGGCTATCGATTGGTATCCGAGATGAACCCAACGAGTCGGCATGCCAGCTATTATATCAGATCGACCGTCGACCAGCAGCGCATCCGATACGAGCGCCTAGACCGTCGCGCCTGCACAAGCCCGAAAGTACGTACCTAGGTACGGATGTACGTACATACCCGGCTCTGCAGAGACTAGCGTATAAGCTCGCACGACAAATCAGCGACCAGCGATTGCCGGGGGCGCTGTAGCTGTCGATAAGAGAAGCTGCGTTGTCGCACGCAACAAAGGCTTAAAATACAACGTCTGTTCGTGGGACATCGCCAGCTGCGGGTGCACAACGATGGCCGGGAACATCCCTGCGCGATCTCTGGTGCCAACCGGAAGTTCAATTGGCGGGGTACATGCACGCCTATTGCAAATCTGCTGTGCTCCTGAATCCTAACCGTACTCTTCCGTACCGGACTTCTGTGTGCGGCACGGATAAATTGTTACACTAGTAGCTAGTAGAAGTATAATATGATCACAGTGGCCGGGTGGGTGACGCAGGCGCATGGGAGTTACCTGCAATCTAATTTAATATCATTCGCTGACAGGACTAGTAGAAGGTGCTACCCGGGCTCATCGCCTTTCATCCCATGTTAAAGTCACAAAGTTCAGGTTTGCCATGCACTCCCGCCTCCCGGGATACAGACGTAGCACTGAGATTTAGAATGGACGTTATATATATCTTAGGCGCTTGGCGGATGCTAAGCAATGATACAACATGGGAGGAGTATTGAAGTCATATACAGATAGGGCGGAGTTTGTCCCTCGCTTGGAGCTGCTGGTATCTGCTGAAGTATCTACTGAATCTATCAGCCGGCTATCACGTCTTCGCGATCAATCGCCGGGTCAATCATCAATCACGTCCTTTTTCATGGTACTGTCCGAATAAAAACCGAAAATCAAAAGGGACATCAACACCACATTGAATTTATTGTACGGAGTATGGGTCTGCAGAACTAAGTTAGCACCGTTGGACGCTTAGCCTTCACGCAGACCCAATATATATATATATATTACATTGCCAACAATGAAGCGTACAGTATAAATTGTTGTGATAGATATATCTCCGGGTCGCAGCAACACTAGTGGAATAAAGCCAAGCCATATCTAGTCTCTGGTCCAATCGAAGGATTAACGTTCTTGAAAAATATATACTACTCAAATACAAATAGTAAGTAGGTAAATGATATATATTGATACTGCGAATACGATGAGGATGAAGTGGGATTCTGCATTCTGTATTGCCGTTTTCGATCTCTGCATTCGCGTCGCATGACAGCTGCAGCGAAAACTGCAGCCCCGCAGCCAGCCAGCCGAACAGCAGCCTGGTAACAGCACACCGCCCGAACGCCACCGGCTCCTCCTTCCCCGCCAGCACCGTGCAAGTCGACGCTGGGCCGGCTGGGAAAAAAGTAACGATGATACACATGTGTATATTTCTTTCCTTTTTCCGTCCCGCAAAAGGCACGGCTGCCGTTCATGGAACTGTAGGTACCTGTATGTATACTTTTTAAACATGTGCAGACGTTCGGTGACGGTTAACGGTCGTGCAGATGGTGCTTCCCGTCGTTTCATTTTAGGATGCTGCCACAACGCAGGCGCTCCTAAGTACCAGCCTGTGCTAAATACAGAACCCACGGGACGTATGGCTCTCCAAGCCTTGAGGGGTCAGCGTCCCCGAAACCATACGGCTCTCCGAACTAATAGTATTGCTAGTACTGTGCATATATACGGACATAAATTGCATCAAAGGTGTTCATTAAGTAGAAAGTGTGTAAAGAAACTATCGTAAAGTGCGACTCATGAATTTCGCCACACAAATGCATGTCTAATATACACTTCATTTCCAAAAGAAAGGACGAAAAGAAAGAAAGTATTAATTGTCATAATGTGATAACTCATCCATCCATCCATCCAGCAACAGCGAAAGGACTTTTATGCCGCAGCCTTCCAAAACCTACATACGATTACTGCAATACAAGAGCTAAAAACTGATGTAAACAGGATACGCATACGTCCGAACGAACGAGCGGCTATACAGCGATCGCAGGCTCGAGAGTGACGCCCTTCTCCGCTGCCTCCGCCTCCTTCTTCTGCTTCTCCGCCTTGATGTTCTTCCACTCCAGCCCGCACGCGCACAGGAACGCGCAGACCGCCAGCGCTGTACACAGCCGGAACGTGTCCTTCAGGCCGACCATGTAGGCTTGTCGCACGTCGTCCAGGCGTTCCGGCATGCCGCGGTTCCGCAGCACGGTGAGGATCTCGGTCGCGCCGGAGGTGAGGAAGGCGGAGGGGGGTACGTCTGGTATGTATTCTTCCAGACCGCGCTTCAGGCCGTTCGTGAAGATGTTTTGTCCGACGGAAACGAACAGCGCGCCACCAAGCGATTGCTAAGCCGGTTGTTAGTCCATGTTTACCCATCATGCGATATCTATACGAATATGGACTTACGAAGAAGGTGATGATGGCGGTGCCGACGGGAATGTCGTCCATGTGCAGGACGGTCTGCACGGCGAGAATGGGCACCTGGAAGCCGACGCCGACGCCGGAGCCCGCGAGCACTTGGTATCCGATCCAGTGAGCTGAGTTGCTGTCCACCTCGAACGTCGTGATGAGCCCCGCCCCGATGCTGTAGAGGAGCATGCCACCGATCAAGAAGGGCGTGTAGTATCCGATGGCGGTAATAAGGCCGCCGGAGACCATGCTGGTCAAGACGCAACTTAGCAAGATCGGGAGAACCTGGATGCCGGACTTTGTCGCGCTGGAGCCCTTGACGGACTGGAAGTAGATGGGCAGATAGTAGACGTCGACGAAGAAGGCGGCGCCGAAAAAGCACGCGAACGTCAGACTGGCGAGCACGGACCGCTGCTTCAAGATCCGTGGGGGGAGAGTCGCGGCGTCACCCAGCTTCCATTGCGAGATGATGAAGATGATGACTAGACCGCCGAAGCAGACGAATAGGCCGATGATTTTCGCATTGTTCCACGCGTAGGTCGTGCCACCCCATTGCAGGGCGAGCAGGAGGGAGACGACGGCGGGGATGAGAATCGCCGCGCCGATGAGATCCAGCTGACGGATGCGCTCGATGACGGTGAGACCTTCCGGATTGGCTTCGCGCGGAATTCGGAGGACGAAGAGCACGACGACGCAGGAGATGGCGCCGAAGGGCAGATTGATGTAGAAGCACCAGCGCCAGGAGACATGATCCGTGAATGCACCTGAATTTATTTGGTCAATGGGCGATGTTCTAGGATTTCTTGTCTATGGGTATGATGGACATACCTCCGAGCAGTGGTCCGACGATACTCGCAATGCCCCACATGGAAGCGATGGAGGCGAAGGCCAGCGGCCGCTTCTGCAGCGGCAGGGTGTAGGCAAGAATGACGATGGCGCCGGAGAAAATACCACCAACACCAAGGCCTGCCAAAACTTATTAGCATAAATTCAGATTGAATATATCATTGGGTGGTTGATGTACCGGCGATGGCCCGGCCGATGATGAGGGCAGTGCTGTTGGGCGCGACGCCGCATATGACGGAGCCGAGTTCGAACAAGCCGATGGCGACCAGGAAGGTGCCTTTGATGCTGAAGATTTTATATATCCGGCCGAATCTGCAAATTTATATATTAGCATCAATCCCTATATTACTATGCTAGCGACTCCATTTATTATGATAGTATAACTTACGTAGGCTGCAGGGCGGTGGATGTCAGAAAGTAGGCGCTTCCGTACCAGCCAATGTCGTTGATGGACTTGAACCTGTCTGTGATCTTTGGGATAGCGGTGCTATTATCATCGATAAGTAAACACAGGGTTAGCCTCGTAATCGTTAAGTTTGAGCATGCATTAAACGTCGCTCGCATCGGCCCATTGCATTCATTCCTCGCCTATCTCATCTCGTCTGTACGCGTCGCGAGCACCTGCCCCATGTGCACATTCGCACCTGCCGTATTGCTCCAGATTCTTCAGGAACGCAGGGATGCCCACGTGTAGGCACCAAAAGAACAATGGAATGTGTGGAATGCCGATATGAAATGCAAAAGAGTATAGATTGGACGTACGCGATGATGGTCTGGTCGAGCGCGACGAGGAAGACGGCGAGCATGAGACCGATGAGGATAGTGATGACCTTGAAGCCGGACGGGTAGACGATCTCGCTCTCGGGCGGGTTACCGCCGCGCGACATCTTCTTTTCGAGCTCGAGATGCTGGTCGGGGTCGACCTCGAAGGCGGCGGCGGTGGCGTCCTTGTCGCCATCGACTTCGGGCTGCTTGTTGTCCGGCGTGTTGACGCTGGCCGCGACGGTGTCGTCGTCGGTGGAATGGCCGACCATCTTGACGGCCTACTGTACTTCTCAGCTAGCTGGCTGTCGTGAGAGTATCCGGGTGGTTGACACACGCGGTACGATCTGTACCGGTGTTCGCGATGTTGGAAGGTATACTAGCACCGTCGCAAGCCCGTCGGTCAACTCCGCGGCTGGAATTCAGGTGGATGATGATGGTATCAAGAAGGAATGAATGAATTAGAAGGTTAAATAATAATATATAATAGCGCTGAAGCTGAGCAGCTAAAGCTTAAAAGGTGTAACAAGGAGCGACAGGCAGGCGAGGCTAGCTGGAAATTCAAACTCTCGAGATCCTGTCTGTATGACAGCGGACCGGACTCCTGGGCTCGATCTCTAGCTGGAACCTGGCGAGAAACACTCGAAACTGGTCGAATGGTCGGTCGTCTTATAAGGCGGTCGTGGCCATCATGGCATCATCGATAGCGGTATATTTGTGCGAGAGATGTAGGAGATTCTAGCATCAATGGCAGCTGGCCAGCAGAGTTGGATCTGATCAAAAGACGCCTGAGGTCGGCTATCGGCGCTCTCGCGTGCCGACCAGCCAGCGCCCACAACGTTATGATTCCAATTCTTTCGCCTGGTGTTTGGTGTTTTTTCCCTGCCTTCTCGCTTGCCCTCCGCAGAGCATGCGACTAGTTCTGATGGAGACTAGTTGGGCACGCCGGCTGCAGCTAATTACATAACGCCCGGCTGGAAGCAGTCTGACTCAGCGCCCAGATCACAGTTGTCGTCTTGGTTACCACATCGGGCAGCCTTCAATTAATTCCATTCAATTCAACCAATTCGGTCTCGTCCGAGAGCCAGCGATGGCGCCAGGTGCGGAGAGATAATCAGCCCGCGCTGACTAACCGTCAAAGTCTCGATCTGATTACGACCAAGTAGGCAATTCGAGGTCGGCCAGCTAACGTCCGGTCTGCCGACAAGACCCCCATTCTTATCTGCAGTCTTCTGCCCAATGCAATTAGCCATCCCATCTTCTGTCGACGGTTTCAATCTTGGCGATCACGACAGGTAAAGTATCGATTGGACCAGAAATGGCAATTTCAATGATCGCGGGTTTACGAATAAAACCCGAAACTGGCGGTCTTAGCCCGTATTTACGCTTAGCCTCGAGGCATTTGCGCTAGGCCAGTCTCTGATAGAACGCACGCTATCTGAGAATCTAACCAAATGTTGCGTATACCAGACGTCAGTATCGAGAATTTTGGCTTTAGCTCTCTCTAAAGAGATATGCGAGCGACCACAAGACTACGACAATATAATTCGTATCTCACTGATATCATGGATATTCTGCTGGGAAAGCCGAATCAAGTGAAAGTTTGATGCAATACATGTTAATACCTCGATCTGGATAAAATCTCCGCACCCGGTCCACCCCACCCCGACTGCGCATCTGGCACGTTGCCGACTATTAAATTACTCTATCCATCGGATATAATTCCGAAGCTACTTATATGTCAACATCGTGTACGAAATGTTGATCCACTGTTGTAATTAAAACTGCCGTCAACTTATTGCTATTGGTGGAACAGAAACGGCAAGCATTGAATTTGTAGGCATGCATTCCGACCCGCGCAGTTATAGCGCTAGCTGCGCAGACTCGTCCAGTCACTCCAATATATTCACGACCCGTGCGGACTGGATTAATTATGACCACCTGACGACCGCTATTATAAGATCTGCGCGTCTCTTATAAGGCTGAAACTTACACTTACAACTGTGCTTTTCAGTCTAATTTCTGTCGCGATCAACGCCCATGATATCTCCATTTGATGATATATCTAGGCGTTATATCGCAGGGTGGTTTTTAGACTTTCTCATCCATGTTGATGCAAGTACTTAAGTTCATTCCACAGTGTGTAGGATACTGGCATTGGATATATCATATCGTAAGAGATTGTATGGCTGGTCGGAACTCCGAACTCAACCTGTAGTACAATACCTGACAACGGTATACCTCCCAGCGATCCTCAGGTAGATCTACTATATACCGTCGAACCGTCAACATGATCAAATGGTTTCCAAAAAACTTTCTCGTCTCAAGCCTTGTCTCCACCTTCGCGGTGGAGGTTTATCCGCGCGACATATGTCTGCATTTGACTGTCAACAGTGAAACAACTGGTATCATCCTCAGTTGATTTGATGGTTATATGTACATATTATACGAGTTTCAGCTCGCGCCTCGTGGGACTGTCCCTTCTTCAACCTCCCGCCATACCCTCGACGCCTCCGACAAGGGGCGTCCCTTCAACGTTTTGCCATCCCGCGGCTCATTAGCTCGTTTGGGTATACCCGAGAGCCGCAGCGCCTCAAAGTCGTCCGAATCACTGTCGTGCGGCGACGGCGGTCGCGGTTTCTTGGTGATTATTTTCTTCTTGGGTAGCTTGGGGGCTACCGCTGGCTCTGGGGGTTCGAGTTCCTCCTCGTCTGATGAGAATATCTGCAGCTTTGACGGCTTTTCATTCGCCTGCTCATTAGGGGCTGGATCCTCTGTCTCTGGGCTGCCGCTTTTCACGGTCTCATCGGGAATTTGATCATCATTGGGGTTTTCCAAGAGTGGCAGCTCATCATCATTATCATCAGTCGGCTCTGGCTTGATCGCTTTCTCAATCTTGCTAATTCGAGAACTTGCAGACGACTTTGGATGACTCGGCGCATGCCGTGGCTTGTTGTCCACTTCTGCTGCTAGGACGGGTTCATCGTCGTCGTCTTCCTCCAGCTTTGTAGGAACGTCAATTGTGCGAACTTGAGCTCGAGGGGCCACAAATGGCTTCTGTGCTTTCTTCACCGTGTCTTTTTTAACGGGCTTCTTGGGCTGCAACGTTGCCGCGGAGGCAGGCTTATCAGG
Organism: Orbilia brochopaga; assembly: GCA_036872635.1. NCBI lineage: Eukaryota > Fungi > Ascomycota > Orbiliomycetes > Orbiliales > Orbiliaceae > Orbilia > Orbilia brochopaga. Next base: position 157,624 of record JAVHNQ010000011.1, on the reverse strand, counting down.
TACATTAGAACTGGTTTTCGGAGCTAGCGGGTCGTCCTTCGGAAAGGTGTGTAAAATTGATAACGTAGATACGGGTCGTGCAATCGGAGCTGTGTTAGCGACCGCGTTTCGTCCCGACGGACCACATAGCAGCTTCCGTCTAGTTCTACTAGCTGCGGAAGGAAGGGTCAGCCGCTTGGGTGGCGGATTCACTTTGTCGCCCGCATTCTCGATGTCCTCATCTTGTCGGCCTGAATTTACGTCCGGGTTGGTCTCGACACGTTGGGGCGAGGCCGGTTTACGAGACCGGTCCAGGCTTTGTTTCCTGTGGCTTGCAGTGTTCCTAGCTATTGGAGAAGATGGAAAGATGTTGTCTGCGGGCGGTGACGCAGCTTTGGAAGGGGATATGGAGAGACTGGATTGTATAGGTGGTAGAGAGGGCGGGTCGTCGACCGGCGCTGATGACGAGGGAATCGGTAGAAACAGCGGTGATGTGTCCCTTACCGGCGGGGTCGGCGAAGGGCTGGGTTGCTTTCTCGGTTTCCTCATTGGCGGTTTTTGCGGCGGCAGCGGAGGCTTAAAAGGAGGCGGGGCATTCGGACGAACTCGCGGCGGTGGCGGCGGCTTTGATATTGAAGACTCGGGTCTTGGTTTGGCGGCAAAGTCGGATCCCTCAAGGTCCAATTCCAACATCTCGAGGTCATCATCGTCGTCTTCGAACAAGCTTGTGATCAAGCCTAGTTCGTCATCCCTTTGCTCGTGAGCCTTTCGTCCCTGGTTGACGGGCGACGTCTGCCGTTCAGCTCTCGGACGATCCTTTTTAGAAGCTGGCTTCCTTGGAGGCCTAGAGGGAGTCACGCTGACTTGTAGTGCAGGCACCGGCTCGCTATCTTTCAGCTTGGGAACATTGAACGGCTTATATACAATCTTCTGAACGATTGGTGTTCCCTGCGCGGTCCGTTTCTGCGGGACAACAGCGGGTGGAGGCGGAGGCGACGTCTCGATTTGTGGAAGCTGCCATGCCGGGGAAGGATAGACCGGGTGGCTCTTGCCCGTCGATGGCCGCGACTGTATCGTGCGAAGTAGCGTCGGCGTAGGTGATTGTCCCATCGGTGCTTCGGTCCCCGCTCTCATCGGCGTAGCCGTCGTCGAACGGGCCCGCCTCCTATCCACCGTCTTTTCAAACAGCGGCCGTAGGTCCTGCGATTGCCGGCCTTTGACATCCTCGATTGTGATAAGATGGGACTCGAACACGAGCTCATCGCCAACGTCTATCGGCTCGTACTCAGGCAGAAACTTGTCGCACTGGTGAGTATCGTCAGTCTACAACTGGCCTTGAGCTAGAGTGCGGGAGAACTGCTGCATACGACTTTATTGTTCAGGTGGTCATAGACCATCAGCCGCCGATTGAAGGAATGGTAACGGAGGTACCCGTCGTGCCATTTCTTCAGCTTCTTGTGCTTGTCGGCCGTCCATAGGATCACAAACTCGTCTATCGGCGCCGACTGTGATGTCGGTGGGATGGTAGCGAAGCTCATGGCTTGTTCATCCAGGCTTTCGGGAGGATGTGTCCGTCGCTGTTGTCGCGAGATGTCGTTTCATCGTGAGGAATTGTGGCGCCGCTCGAGTCGTGTCGTCGCGAACCGGCGTCGCCATCAACAAAGTCGACGCGGTTGTCATGTGGCTTGGCGTCTCGCAACACAACGCTGCGCATAATGCAACGATGGGGAGCTACTTACCTAGGTATACACAGATTTCGTCCCTACCGAAGTGATCACTTCATATGAGAATACACGGAAAGATAATGATACACCAACCCCGGGCTCCTTTTATTCAACGACTGCCTGGCTGGGAGCCTATCTACCTGCCTTACATTCTGCCCTAAGACTTTGCTAGAAGCAATGAAAGCGCCAAGTGTAGTCAACAGGGGTTCTGATCTTTTGTGCAACCTGGCCCGGCACGGCTTTGGTCCGCAAGGCAAACTCTCCGGCGGCACAGCGACTGCAATAGGACGGGGCTGGCAGATTTCAAATGTTACTTAATACCTCAGCAAACACTGATGAGGTGGACCAGCATCGTTAGTAAGGCGTCGGTGAACACTATAGATCCTTTTCGCTCCCCAAGATAATCACAGGGCACAAATTCTCGAGACCCTTTGTAGTTTACCTTCGAAATTTCTCTCCAATGGCTGATCCTCTTTCTATCTCTGCTTCTGTGGCCGGCTTGATAGCGTTGGCCGCCGGCTTGCTGAACCTGGCCCGCGACGTTTACAGTATCCTCAAGGACGAACCAGCGAGGATCGTTCTAAGTGTCTCGCAGGAAGTTGAAGCCTTATGCGAAGCACTATCGCATGTGAAGTCATACGCGGACAGACTTACACACAACAGCCACCAGCCCTGGGCTCAAAATCTCACTCAAAGCAATGGTTCGGTGTCTCTGGCGGGGAACGCCCAGCAGGGAGTTGATCTTTCGCAGTTCGTCAACCGCTGTCGAGAAATTGCTGAGAAAATTCGTGATCAACTCCTCGCATTCCAGAAGATTGCCCAACATAGGGGGCTCAGGAAAATCAGCCTAGCGTTCGAATATAAGGAGCAATTGAAGATTCTCGGAGATTTAGGAGCAGACCTCGAAAGATCGAAGACAACATTAATCTTATCTCTAACTCTCCGCGAGAGGTTGGTAAAAACGCACACACGCACCCTTTATGTTCTCCAGTAGTGCGCCTTCGTCAGAAACTGGTTCGGTGTGAAGACATCTTGACAGTGTACTGCCGAGGCACCACGAAGCTGAAACGTATCAAGGCTATCATTGATCTTCTCCAATGAGAATCCCGCTAATGACTTCCTATGATGCTGGTAGCATGTCTAGCGATATATCGGCCCCCCTAGCCCAAATTACGGAGCAAATTTCCCAACTCTCTGATTCTATTTCCCTTGTTAATCGCAGAGATCAAGGAGCTCAGAAGTTCGCAGGACTGGATGCCCTCGAAAATTGGCTCAATACGTTTACACATCCGCAAGAAAGAGAAACGCTAGAGAAGTACCGGAAGCGAAAACGCGCAGAGGCCAATTACCAACTTTCAGACACCAACCTACAAGCTTCAACGACAACTGAACGGGTCCAGATCACTATCGAAGATATAGCATTAGATTCGGGTGAAAGAAGGACGGAAAAATTCACCGTTGACAGATTTTCATCCGTCGCGGAGATTTTATCCTTATTACACGAGCGAGGTCGGTAGAAATCCTCACAGCGGTTGGAGGTTCTGACGCTATCATTTCTGGCCCATACGTACTCTGATGAGCTTCTAGCTAAACAACTCCCCAAAATCTACCACGGCCCTAGTTATCAACAGGTTATGAGAATGTGTGCGGGTTTCAAACACAAGATGGAAGCACAAAATACGGTCCGGTCGCATCGCTATCCCAGCCGCTTCATATCCGCGTCACGAGTGGTCCATCACAGCTCAAGTTAGACAAAGGCCTCAGGATCAATGAAAATCAACATCTCATCGCTTTCTTGAACGAGTTTCTCGAGGACCTAGATTCCCGGAGTCGACTAGCAATTCCAATACCAAAGGTCCATGTAGAGATGCAAAGAAATCCTGCAGGCCTTTCTGTTCGCAGTTCCACTTACCCTGCAGCCACTGATTCAAGTTACCGTACTTCAATTCGGCTCAGTCGATCTCTTAGAGTCCCTGACAATGGAGAAACCTATTGCGATATTCCCTACTTTGATGATTTTCCACTCCTCAAAGTTTCCGACTTTATTGGTCAAATACCGCCAACAATGGAAAATCAGGGCGGTTACTTTTTACCTATCTTGCAGAGGGAAGCCTTGTCTCTGGTCTTCGATGGTGGGCGTCATGGCTTCGGTGGAGATGAGCTGTTTTTAGCAAAAGTCTGGGCTGGCTCCGTGAATGCAGTGACTGGGAAAGCGGCGAGAGAGTCAGCTAGTGGGGAGTCCGACTTCATTACCCTTCCGAAACAGAAGAGACTTGATGGGATCCGTATCTCTGAGGATACGGTACGTCAATTCGTTGCAATGCCTCTTTCAGGAGGGTACACCTTAGAAGGACAAGCTACCGGGGTGGAATGCATCGGAGGAATTCAACTTCTTATTGCGCCGCAGTTGGATTTTCTCATCCAATTCTCAAAACATCAGGATTCTACAACTGACGATAGCCTAGACCTTCAAAAATCGCCTAAAGAGCTCGGACTTAATCAACTCTTTCTTTCCCTCAGCGTCGGTCCAACTACAACACAGGCGGAGGTCGAATATATAGAGCATACAAAGGAACCCACTTCCCTCGCCGGTATAATGCGGTTTGCGGAAAACTCTCGGAAACCAACTGCACGCAAAGTCTTCGTGAACGATTTGTTTGCCCATGTACCCGGTCATCATCAGTCTTATGAATCGAGTTCCTTAGTACTTTCGCCACTTGAACCGATATGTTTTTGGCTGTCTGTATCGGAGGCCACCAGCCTGTCGATGGATAGCCCTATGTTGGAAACTCTCCATCTTGATTCCGTACGCGTTTCTCCATACACCCACTTCAACGATCTTTTAGACATCATATTGGTCAGATTCTCCTCCAAACTGAGGGGTGCTACTGCCGGTTGCATGCGCGGGATGAGGATCTTCTTCAACGGTATCAGTGCTTCTACAATTCAGGCGGAGTATCCAGGACCTTACACACCTCTTATAGATATTCATGTTCTGTCTAGAGGGGGAGAAATAAAATCACTGAGGATGCCCCAATACACGTACTGGCTAAAGCTTGTCCACAACCTCACCACACCATCGGAACCGAGAGTTCCAGGCTTTCAGGATCGTACCAACCACGGTGGAGGTCGCCGCCTAGGCGTAATCGAACCCTCTGACGCTAAGCTGTGTGGATCACCTGGCAGACCAGACACCCGATCCTCTGGACTAGTTACACAAACACTTGGCCTAGCTACCAGTGGAAGGATCTGCCAGAGGATATTGACGTACGGTCGGGCTTACGAGACGACCGAACGGACATCGAAATTTAGGCATTCTTTCTGGGACTGGACAAACGCGAAATTCATAAATATTCAATTCGTCCATGCTAGCTTGTTTAGTCAAATCACAGGCCTGGCGATTGCATCACCGATATCTCTACAGCTGTCAGAGTATGCAAAGTTACTGACACCTGTGCCGAGGCTGACGTCCGTCGTATCTGCGGCTGGTGAAAGGTACAAAACGATTCAGGAAATCGACGCTGAGAGCGATATACAGGTAAATTTTCACGTTGAGCGAGAGAGATTCATGGTTGGGTGCGCATGCTGCGAGAGGAACTTGTGTGATACTGTGTCAGTTTGCCTCTCTAATCCGGATCATTCAAACTGCGTACTAAAGTAATCCTTTTCAATTACTATAGGCTACGCCCATGCGATCACATTTTCTGTGCGGATTGCATCGCTTCAACCATGACCTACCCCGGGGTTGGCATCACCTGCGATGTCTGCGGGATACCTGCAACTAGCTCTATCCGATTTTCTGCGCCGATGGAGATGCCTATGCAACTTCAAAAAGCATTGGAGGATCTGGAAACACAGGAGTCACGCCGAATGGCAGTCAAAAACGTTCGGCTCGTTGACACTGACACCGCGCCTTATGCAATTGATGATGCTTCTGCCGAAAGACTGAATGATATACAAGATCTTTTCGACAAATTTCTACCAGATTACCTTAGACGTGACAGCTTCGAACAGCACCTTCTCTATTCAGCGCAGCGACACGATATCTTGGAGCTCGAGGTGAAAGAGCTGTTGCGCCTACCACTAGAAGCCCGCGTCTTCATACTCTGGAAGATTTTAGGAAACAAAAACTTATGGTCCTCCTTAAGCTTGTCATCGCAGGACCCAGGGTTCCATGGAAGCGATACAATAATCTTCCGAGACGGCGAAGCAATCGTCGAATTGTTCTTGCGTCTAGTGCCGAATGTCGACGACATGGTGATAGATGGAAGCATTTCTCGGTTCAGAGATTTGCTTTTCCCCGCACTCGGTGCACGAGGCGCTTATAGGCGTAATTTGCCAAACATGGTCGGAGATTGGCGATCACAAAAAGAGATGTATAACCGCAGTACCAGGGTTATTGATGTGGCTTTTCAGCGATTGTTCCGGTGGATGACCTCCGGTTCTCGCTCTCTATCCGATCTCAGTATCTCTATTCCTGAATTACTTGCGGTCTTACCCTTACACGATAGAAGTTCATTCGATCTCATCTTGGAGTATGCGAAGACACGAGGCATTCCGACAGCTGAATCCAGGCTGGAAGTTCAAGATGGAATCGATACCTCTCAGGGTCCCGCATCTCGTCGAAAATATTCGTCGCAGTTACCTTGTCTTTTGATGTAATCGCTGGTCATCGAAATGTGGTACCGAAGCATGTTAGCAACGGGGACGCTCCACGAGCTTCGTGGCTCTATGGCCTATCTTCAGGAAAGTGGCGCTTGTACGGATGGATACATGTATATATTGTTGAGCTGATTCTATCTGGCTGAGTTGAAGACTGTCCTGGACAGCCGTTGCAACGTTGATATCCTGCATTTGATCTTTGCTCCTATATGTATCCACTTATTTTGTTATAACGGTTATGAGTATATCGTTTGAAAGTTGTCTTGTGAACCAGACTACCCATTAATCCTCCATGATGTAAAGATTTGGGCTTGTTGCCTCAATCTTCGCTGCCATGCCGTATCGGCAACATCGTTTACGAGACAACGTTAACTTCAGAAGCTTGGATTAAGTAATCGATTGCCATGCTTGCCTCCTAACTCAATACTCAATTGATCATCGACAACATATTCCGAAAGTCAATGCCCCTTGCGGTAACCTGCCGAGACAGAACTAGAAGGATGACAATTAACTAGAGCCGTATAGACGCCAAATTGCGATAATCGCCAGAAGCAGGATAACAGGGAATTAATATGCATGTGCCCATGTGCAAGTTGACATATAAACCTATAAATTTCGTTCATTGAGATAATTAACTTGTAGTTGTGTACTAGCCAAAACTCGAATGAAATGCTCTGATTATATATAAAGATATAAAGGATTAGACTACCATCCTGGCCAACATAATGATTTTCCGCCAGCTGCAGAATGGCGACTGCATGCAGGTCAAATTCATGATTCATGGCTTTGACCATGTTCAGAACTTTGTATATGAGAACCTGTTAAATTGGATGCGACGTTACCACTGGCTCACCGATTGAAACGTGTCACCAACAACCTTGAATGTTTAGAGATGATAAATCCAAGACAGCTTCGGGCACTTATGCCTGCTCGGGTGCTCTTGGGACACGTGGGTTGCCAAGCATTCTGAAAGTCACTGGGTCAGATGAGTTAAGTCGTTCTCGAGACCTCCTCAGTTTCCAACGGAAGTACGATACACGAGACTCACATAGGCTTTGTTAGCGTTAACGCTTCAACAGCTTCGGCATTCTCGGTTCATTCATTTCTAGCATGCTAATACCACTATAATGGTAGTATACCTCACAGTGTCGCCTAGCCACGGCTGCCAGGGACAAGCTGCGGCCCCAGCCCGCTTGAACAGGCAATCGCCAACATGCAACTTCCTAAGCCGTCGCCACAACGCACGAAATCCAACACTGCTCGCTAAACCTCCTCACCCTTCAGCTTAGTCTCAGTGCCAGACCCGCCCGGCTGACGATATATACAGCTGCCCGATTGATCCCAGAACTGAGGACATGAAGAGTGAATTTCCAACCCCGGAAATGTGACGGCGGGAAAAGTGCACCCATGGATACTACGTTCTTTCCCGCCATTTCGTGACATTGGCGTGCAGGATGTCGCCTCTATTCCGCCATTACCCCTGCATTGCGCACTCCAACCCATCTGCTTGAGCTCTCGCGCGGGCGAATGTATATTCTGTTGGGGGAGGCTTTAGGAGCATGGCTAGAAGACCGCGGGGTTGAATGAGCCGGCGAGGGGTATATAAAGACCAGCTTGTGCCTAGGTTGTCCTGCATTCTATCCCGTACTTCCAGTCATCCTTTACAGCATCCTCTCGAGCACTTGCTAGATATTATTACTCGTTCACACACAATCTTACAATCATTATACTTATCCACCTTTCCAATCATTAAAATGCCGGCTCTCGCTATCATCTCCAATGAGACCCTCCCCCCACCGCCCACCGGAACATTCAATTTAACGCTCTCCAAGACCTACGAGGGCGAGGCACCAGCCTTCCTCCCCATCGATGTCCAGTTCAGCTATGAGTGGGACTTTCCACGCAACATGGGCCATGCCACCGTTGTCGCCATCGGCTCGAATAATACCGTCAACCAGGACATGTTCCCAATGGGCATCTCCGGCATTCTCGCCTTCATGGCGCGCGAACGGTTCCCGGTTACGATCCAGGGCCCCGCTGGACAGGAGGAGATCTTTGCCTACCGTGTGCTGTTGAACATGGATAAGGATACTTTGGAGACTAAGAAGGCGGCTATCATGCTCGGAACCGAAGGCGATGTCATCATCACGACGGAGAACTGGGGCGCTACCGAGCTGTTGTAAAGGGGATAGAAGATGTTGACTTGTTGGTGTCGCGATAGGCGTATGTGCGGGTACATATATATATTGTGTAAATATTGCTGATTAATCTATATCGAATATAAAATACTTGGGCCGGCCAGCTAGACTGCCATTTTTTTTCTCTGCATGATTTGCTGAATGTTAGTCACGGATTTCGCAGAGCAAGCAGGTTAATGGTGCGTGTTCGCATTCATTGTGTTGTTCTGGTTTCAGTCGTAATGCGATACGGCAGCTCACCGAGCTGTCGGTCAGGAGAATGGAGTAAACCTTAAGTACAAGAGGTCGATAAGCAGCAAAGGACAAGTTTGACCACATGGTCATATAACGTTCCCTCAGTCGCATAATAAAGTTCAGCTGAAGGCACGCGCCCGGCCCTCTATAACACCGTCGCAATGCATCATAACATCGTAAAAGCGTAACATCGTGTTTTTGGAGCTCATCAAATAACGTTAAAAGGGTGAAGGACAGATTAACACTAGAGAAGGCCATCCCGATTATTCCATTGAGCGGGATCCTCGTCCAGGAAGCTGAGATCGAAATTATCTTGACCCCTAACATCCTGATCCATAACGGTCCGGCCGACGTGGTTCTGATATGCAATGTCTCCATTGACGGTACGCTGGTTGGCGTTATTTTGAACGATGATAACCTGGTTGAAGACATCCTGGTCGAGGACATCCTGGTCGGCGAAATTCTGGTTCTGGATATAATCCTCAATGATCCCATCAAACCCGTCAGCCTCAAGGGGAACACCAAGGCAGGCTTGATGGTCTTTCAGCGCCGTCCAGACATGCTGCAGCTGCCTATCGTCCGGATCCCGCCCCCAGATTTCAGCGCTTGGACAACCCTTCATCACCTGCCTGATCCAATAAAGCATGTCTGCGACGGTGGCGTCGTATTTTTGCTGTTCCATTTCGGCATCCGGATTGATATCATCACCGCCTGCCATACTCGGCTTACGAAGCCAGATCAACTCCATTAGCAACTGTGGGTGCGCCGTGCTGATAAACGCCCCTTTGGCAATCGAGGTGACATGGAAGTCCCATTGCGTGCGGCCATCACACTGCCAGTACTCGGGGACCGTGTGAATTGGCCAGATGAGGCGTGCGACCGAGTCGCAGAGGAGACGTTCGGCGTACTCGACATACTCCTCATTGAAGCCGAGCGGAAGAGGAGGGAGACCGATCGTGGGGGTTTCAAAGCCTGCAACCTCGGCGGGGTTGGAGCTGTTGAATTTAATGCCGAAAATGTGGGATTGTGCCCATGCAATCGCGGCACGGTACATTAGGCCCTAGATTGTCGGTTAGCAGCTGCAACCATGCGCATATCGACAAGGGTGTGCCCGGCTGCAGTATAATAGCTGGTAGTTTTACCGTCAGGGCGACTCACCTCGTATGCCAGTCGGGACTCTTGGTCCATCGTCCAAAGGTCAGTGGGAATGGACAGCGCGCACTGCAAAAGTCCGTTGACGCTGCCTTCGATTTTTTGGAGACGGGTCAAATATAGGACCATCTGGTCGGCTTGGCTGTTGCTGAGACGAGATCCTTTCTCCTGGGCGAGGATGTTCCAGGTACAACCGTTGTGGAATTGTGGGAACCAGGAGGCCATGCATTGTTCAGACAGCGTGTTGGTAAGAATCCCGGTGTACAGGGCGTTCGTTGGAAAATGGATATCCAAGAAAGCACGATGTTCGGTCAAGGGATAGTCGACGGCTATATGGAAAATGTTATAAATGTGGCGGCAGGATTGAGTGAAGGAGCGGATGTCGTCTACTGGGAGGTTGGACATGATGCGAAGGAGGTTGTCGTTTGAGAGAGAAAGCAAATTGCATCTAGGGAGCTGAACCCTGGACGGCGACGAAGCCTCGGGCGTAGGCAGAATACCATCTTGGGAGGCATTTGGGAAGGTGGATGCTGGGATAGAGGAGGATGTTACCGAAAAGAAGTTCTGAGTATTGGGGGGAGGAATAGGATTGGAGTCCAAGTGCAAGTTACCCAAATCGCCGGATACAGCAGCGGCAACGTTAGATTGGGGATTTTGACTTATGGTATAAGGAGATGAGGCGGTTGCGTCAAAGACTGGAGGGGCGTCCATGATGGAATTCAATGAACGCTTCAGGAGCTATGAGGACGGGCGTGTCAGTATACTGGCATTGCTATCACATTGGAGGGTCTGCCGACCTTGAACAGACGTTCTATGGGCAAACGTTTATAGGGGTGATGGAGGGAGTGATAGCGATGGCGGTGGGTGTGAAGTGGATGCAGCGATGGTGATGTTGTTGAAGAGTACCAGGAGCTTGTGTGGGCTTGTGTATTTGTGGATGTTGATATATAACTATCGACAGGTTGCACGCCCTGCATTGGAAGCTTTTATATACACCATGAAATGACAAGGGAAATTGGCACCGCACCGCACCCAGTTAAGGGAAACATCATTACATAGTATCGTTAACCTGAGCCAGCCAGTCGTTCCAACATATAAATTGAATATACACTTCACGTTATAGGAGATCTCCCTCGTGTTAGCCTTGCCAGCTTTGGTTGAGTGTTGCATCCGTAGTCTTAGTACACGATTCCTCCCAAGAAAATGAATATAATCTTACTGCATTTACTCTCTTGCCAAAAATGTAGGATCAGGTAAACGTCCATGAGACGCGCCGAGATAATGGACCTCCGGCGATGGCCAGTAGCCTCTGTCGTGAGGATGCCCATTCTTACCTCAAGGCCTGTCTCATTGGGTCGAGCCCGAGAACTGTGCGGGCTGTGTGTTCGGGAACATCCGTGCTCTGATATTCTCCATCGACGCCAGGTACAGTCGTCCTAACGAGCGGAACTTGCGCACGTGGAGGTCTGCAACATCCGGCGGACGTGGAATACCCGAGTTTGGCGAGCGAGGAATGACGTCGGAATACGGTGTGTAAAGGAAGTACGGATCATTGGCAATGGCCTACGATCGATTAAGATTAAGTGTTAGCACGAATTTGGGTGAAACGTTTTCGAAGAACTAAAAGGGCAGAGAAGGAGGTCACTTATACGTACGCTGTTGTGGCCTTCCACATTATAGAGGCGCAACATCATGTCGACTGCTCTAACCAGAAACCTCCCATACGGCACCAATCCGTCAAACTTACACGCAACGTTCTCGATGGTATTGATACAAGCTGTCGACACATGGTATATTTCCGGTAAGTTGATTTTGTTCCTATCTATTAGAGATAGGCTGAGTAGATAGACCATGGCAGTAGCAAAAGCCTTGTACCCTGCCGTCCACGCCAAGGGGAACCGATGGACGCAGAAACTCAGTCCAACCATTTTCGACGCATGATATATGGTCTCGCTGCCGTAGAACTGCGCAATCTCTGGGGTGATTGTAGGGAACTCGACATCAAACTGTGGTATCAGAAGGACGCCCTGGTAAAAGATCAGATCGATATAGTTGTTCATGGCGTCCAGGTAGTCTTCAGAGAACGGGTTCTCTGCTCTCATCTGGATGTCAAGACTAGCGGATACCTTGGTACTATTGCGCCAGGTTTCAAGTTCGTTGTGCCAATGGTCGAAGCCGGCTTCTGGATCGCGACGGGCACGGTATAGTAGCTGGAAGTATGTGATGAGGGGGCCCGAAAGGAAACCAGTGTCATCGTTCGCGCCAGGGTCCCGAAGACCAGGGACGGGAATTGTTATTAGATCGTCATTTGCGATGGTAAACGGCCGTCCCATTGACGCTCCAGCCATTCTATGGCCAGTTAGTTCGGAAATTGACGTACGAACAATGCCACAAATTAGAAGGAATGATAACCTACCGGTCAAGCGAGTAGAGCGTCCAGAAGGCCCAAGCTTTTGCGGTGCTTTCGATGCCGTTTCCGAGAGCTGAGGATATCAGATGCAAGCCCATGGATATACATTTCGAGGCAACAATGTCCAGAAGATGCCAGCTGGAGCCAGCGCAGGGGTCATAAAGAGAGTATATCACGATGAGAATCAACGCCTGCGTCATTGGGGTCGATTCGACGTCGTCGAAGACGTTTGGTATCCGTAGGGCGGCATAGTAAAGCATCTGTGGAAATAGCGGCGCGGATCGAAGATTTGCGGAGACCGTCATGCCAACCACGACTACCAAGTAAACCACTAGTTCTTCTGCAGAATTGGTCGTGCCCGCTTGGTATTCTGGTTGCATCATCAAATTGTACTTGTTCATAATATCCTCTCGGATCAGAAGTGGGTAGTGGGCATGGACGAATTCGAAGTACATCTTGAGTGCTCCCAGGATGGTATCTCTGCTCATACTTCTCAACATATGAAGTGGACTGGTGCTACCAAACGCGGGCGAGAGTTCTCCGAAGAGAAGATTCGGAGCAGATGCTCGAAGGGGGTCGGACCCGGATAGTCTGATGGCTTGGAAAAGGGTATTTTCGAAGGATAGAGGATCGTTGATTGGGGAACCAAGAACAGGAATCGGTGGAGGTTGGAGAGGGCGATTGGCAGGAGGAGGGGCAAAGATCCCGGGACCAGATTCAATGCCAACAGGAATTCGGCCAGCGAAGGGGGGCGGCATGTTTGAACTGGTTTGTGTGAGAATTTGTCTGTATTGAGTCTCGAGATCTTGCACCTGTTTCTCCAAATCTTCGATATACCTAGGATTTGTAAGCCAGTCACGTTAGCATGATATGACCTCTTGTATATTTGTCTCCGATATGGTCTAGAGATGGATAGCTTATACCCCCTAGGAACGTGCCGACCCTCGGTACTAAGAAATCGGTCACGTTCAGCAGTCATACAGGGAACTCCTGCCACAAGACATGATGTGCAGGACGGTACATTTCTGTCACACTAGATATACACGGCAGGCTGTCAGCGAACACCCGAGAGATTGCAAAAAGGCTGATTAAAGCTTTGCCAAAACAAAAATAATGTCGGGGAAAAGCGCGGGGCGAACCTTCGATTTTCTGGAGCGGCATCGATCACAGGCTAGGAGCAGTCGCGTTCTTTGAGGATGATTGGAACCTGACGCTGTGGAGCTGGAGGATGATGCCACTGGTTGTGACCGTCCTTGAGATTGAGGTTGAGATTGAGATTGAGCAGAAGGGCCTGCTGGAGCCGGGTTTGAAGACCCAGCTACAGCGGTATGAGGGTCAGCAGTGGGCGTATCGGTATCCATTGGCTGCGGGCTTGCCTCGTGCTCATCGGGCTGGTTTGGAATGTCGGAGTCTTCCATTTTTGCAAGATGGTTGCCTTGTACATCAGGCAGGACAGTTGAATCTCTTATATAAAAGCAGGATGAGACCCTATGGTATGTTGTTTGCAAAGCTGTGTTTCGCAATTAATATTATAATCGAGGGAGGTTCTTCGAAATGGTTCGTAGCAAACTCTTCGAATTCTCGTCGATTGGCTGTTGAATAACTCTGCACTCAATGCAGATTTTTCCAAATAGAGTACGTGAAAGCCACCAGCCAGACGGACTTTATATATTTATATCAGACCCATCCCTGCTGACAGGTTCGGTGAATTGCTGTGGTTTGGAAGGGTCCACGGAAACGCCCTTCGATGCGGAGACAGGTGGCCAAAACCTGCCACGGAGGCAATTCAAGATCAGCAGGTCAGCCTCTCGCCAGGCTCGATGCCAGGCCAAATATTCAGTCAAGATCGAGATTTCTGTTCGATCGAGCCCTGTGGCGGCTGGCGGCGTTACTGATAGGAATTATCGGGCCTTCGAGCGTTTAGAAAGCACCTAGTTAGACCTGCTTCTGGAAAGTTAGTCGCCAGTGGTGAGGTTTCTTTGTCATGGACGAATGCAACGGTCGAGACTCAAAATTAAGACGTACGACTGGACTTGAGGCTCGCCGCCATCCGTCCCAGTCAGTGTGGCTTTACGGACTGGACCTTGTTTTCTAGTTGGTATGATAGCGCAAGGAAGAAGCGGAGGGGCCTAGTACAGGTACGCCTAGTTGCATGGCCGCATGCACGTTCATGCACTGTGGAGTCTGGTCGACATCGGATGTGTAGGCCTAAGTGATTAAAGCTGGCCCGCCAGGTGCTTCGATGCCCGCCAACTTTGCTGCACGATGTCGTCATAGCCGCGCGCAGGTTCCACGTTTTCGCTTTCGCACAGCCGATGGGCATCCAGCTACTGCAGCTTCCCCTCATATCTAATGCACACCGACATGCACACGTCAGACGACCACGAACCCTCACTCGGAGTCCACCATTTATCCTACCGTCTCACGGCGTCGAAGTCGATTGCGATATTTGCACCTCGAGCACACAGGCGACGGTGAATCCATACCGATCGAAATTTAAACCGATTGAACCTTAACGGCCTGACGACGCGATTGGCGGGTTCTGCGGCAAAACCAACCTAAACCAGTCACGATTAGTTTCCGCCACGCGATCAGCTAGCCTTGGGGGCATCGCTGTCATCCTTGAAGAGAGTCGACGAGAAAATCCTACGTATCAGACGAACGAGGATATCCAATTGCGGGGCTACTCGGCTTTTCAGGAAGCGCTCTGGCGCCAACCAGTGCCGCTGGCCCCACAGCGATTCAAAGTACTGCTGTATATCGCCCTTACGCCCTCATTTTGCGAGATATACGGACATACACCCGATTCTTCGGCGGAACGATGAAATGCAGTCCGATAGACGCCGCTCAGATGCTGCTCCACCCGCGGAGCTCGATCCAGTCGACAAGATGCCCGCTATCCAGGGCATCGCCTTGAACACCCCCCCTACAACCCCCGCTCAGAGCAACCATCCTACGAAACCATCGATATCATCCTCGCGGAACATGTTGAGCGATAAGCCCGTTGCATGCACAAGATGCAAGGCGAAGAAGATAAAGGTAAAGGTGACTTAAACCGCCTCAATCTCGTAGCGACTGGCTTACGGGTACCATAGTGCGATGGCAAGACGCCGTCCTGTTCTGCCTGCACAAAGGCGCGAGAGCAATGCCTCATTGCCGATATGGTTACAGGCAAAGCGCATCCCCGAGGGTCAGTATACCTCCGTGGCCATTTGGTTACACAACTCCCGAACGAGAAACTTAGAATTACTTACTTATCGTAACAGGTACATCCAGCAAATGCAAACTCGAATCTCAGAGCTCCAGAGCCTTATTGATACAAAGACACGCGAAGCAAGAGTCATGCAAAGCCGACAGGCATCCACTTCGTCTTACGCCGACAGTCCCGTAATGTCAGACCCTCTCACACCTGCTAAACGCTCATCGGCCACTTCGTTACCTCGCGAGTCCTCCGAGCCGGTGCCAACGCCGCATGTAGATGATTCTGAAGCGGACCTGGCTCTCGCTCGACTGTTAGTACAGACGCTGCACTTGAAAGATCATGGACCCTGTATCTCGAAGCTGTCCTACCTCATTTCAGACGACAGCTCAACTTCGGCGCAGCTGTCGACGTTGGGCGTGGAGCTGCCGTCAGAAGGCGACTCGGAAAAGCTGATAGAACTATACATCAAAACTGAGCACCGGTGCTTTCCGTTCTTGTTGGAAGACGAAATCTATGAAATCATGGGGAGAGTACATTCTATCGGCACTGCGGTGCAGGGGCCCACACCACAAGACCTCTTTCGGGCATTCATGATATTTGCAATCGGAGCGCTATCAGACGTGAAGGAAGGGAGTGATCCAACAGCCATTGCCTTCTCATATTACAACTCTGCGCTCATGTACGCTGGCGGGTTGCCGATGATGTCAGGCATACCAGCGATACAAAACATGCTCTTACTTTGCTTATTCTCGCTGAATGCGAAGATAACGCAAGATGCATGGCGGTTGAGCAGACGGGCATTGCACATCTGCATCCAGGAAGAATTACATCTAAATGTCCAACGAGGCGACGAAGGGACCCAAAAGTCGCGCGAGGGTGTCATACTGGACCGGATACAGCGGAACGTGTTTTGGAGTGCTTACTGCCTGAACCGTATCACGAGCAACATGGTCTATGACAGACCGCCATCGATACCGGAACCAGATATTGACGTTGAGGTGGGTACGTCAATTCTAATAGCTTCTGATACAACGCTAACACACTTGAGTCAGGAACCTACTGAGGCCGATACGACCCTGATGTCAATGTCCAATGGAGCGCAAGTATTCTCGCGGCCGCCATCCCTTCTGCCGAGCATGGTGCGCCTCTACCGCCTCAGCACTATCGCATTCACCTCATTTAATTCCAACCCGCCGAAAGGTGATACGGTATCGAAGCTGGAGGGGTACGTCCGAGAGTTTCTAGCCAGCAAGAACGCCATATGTCAGGACATGTACGGTCTACCGGTATACATGACACTATCGCGGGACTCTCACCTCATGCTAGTATTCCAATGGGCAGTGACCTCGCTAGGCGCGTCGAGGGACGGACTACCAGAGGATATACAGAACCTAGCACTCTTCTACTGCGCAGAGGCGCTATACGCCATGGCTACTGCGCGAGCAGAGTCGCGGCAACATGCAACCGCACGGATATCATTCATCATCACCCTACGGACGTTGTTTGTAGTGCTCTCTGTTTTATTAGCGCGGCCATTAGAACAGTCGCGCAGTGTGATTCCGGGTGACACGGGAACTGACTCGAACAGACTAGATGGTGCGATGGTAGACGCTATCGAGTACCTGATCCTGTTTGGCAAGAGGTTCGGGCACCGGAATAGTTATATGCCTGCGTTGATGCTCGCCCTACGATATGGGCTCTTCGAATGGGAACGGAAGCGGTCAGACACGGCACATGCAGGCGCTGGGAATATAGCTATGGATGTGGATTCTGCGATTCCGCAGGTGGAACAACCTGCGATGGCGGCGCTGGGCGTGCCGAATGACGAATACGCACATCTCATACCGAAGGTTATGCGGATGTACCCAAGGATGTTCGACCTGTTCCAATCGATGGAGCTGAACGGGCTGCCACTGAACCTGGAGTTGAAGCCGCCTATGAGCGAGGAAGAGGAGGCAGCGCCTGCTGGTGCCTTTGCTAAGTTTGGCAGCTCGGCAGCGGTTCTGGAGGTGCTCAGCAAGCAAGTTCTATGGCGACTGCGAGTGCAGTTGGGTGGATCAGAGGCCGGCGACCTGGTGCGGGCGTTCAATGCGCGGCTTGGGGCGGACAGGATGGTAGCACCGTACCCACAGATCGGCGCCGGCAGCTCGTTCAATAGTGTGACGAGGGACGAGGTTGAAGTATCGATGGAAGGGACGGCGAGTAGGTTCGAGTACCAGCCGATAACGGAATATGTGGAGGGCGTGAGCGGGGTTCTCACTATGGATGTGGACTTTTCGGGGTTCGAGACGAACATCGTGACGTATCTGTGATATCGCTCGATTGGGTCGTTCGGGGTATTCCTGGTCTCGCAAGCCAGGACGCACGTTAGGGTATTCCTGGCGATTGGATTTCTGACGATTGGATTTCTAACTCTTATCATACTTATTCATATTTACTCATAATTCGGGCAGGCAGGCGGCAGGTTGCATTTTGCTTTCCATGTCATACTAGTATATCGGGATATGCATTTTGTTACAGGGCATTGGGTGTGTTTTGCGTTTATGAGTCCATGTAATGTCCGGCTTCGAGGCTATGTTATGAGGGGACCTATTGTACATATAGTATAGCTGATTCCATTGCGGTTATCAGTTCCACGCAAAAGAATCCAGACCAATAAGAAAGAAAGCCCCCATGCAAAAAGCCCACGTATACGCCTAGAACTCATATGGCGCCCTCTATAGTCGTTTCAAGGATCGGTTGTTGCATTTTGAATGCACCTCAAGGTGCTTGTCCAGTCCTCCAGGACGTTTTCTTGCGCGATAGTGACCTCAGATATAATGCGCCTCGCAAGTTCGACATATTCGACTCATGAATGCATCTCCCCAACGACCAACTAGCTCGTCTCATCGACGCCTTATACCTTACCAGATCCATTCCCGTCCATCCTCGTCACAACGATCATACACAGGACCGGCGGCAACAAAAGAGACAATATTCTGATAAATCCATCTGCATCACTGATGCTACGATCGAACGTATCCACGCCGTGCAAATGGGCCAGATATTCGAGTCGCTTCTTGCGGATGCAGGTCATCCATCCCCAAGCCGGGATTGCGAGCAACGACGAGCAGAAACCGTAGACCGAGGCGGCAAGAGTGTACTTGGAGTTGCCGTATAAATACCAGTTCTCGTCGTAATATCCGATTGGCCATCCGGAGAAAAGCACGAGTGCGAACGTAACGGAGAATGCAGCGATGTAGCAATCGAATACTCCGTAGTAGTGCTGTTCGTAGCGCCAATGGAGATCGATGTAGAGACTATTGAATTGCTCGTGGCCTGGTTTACGTAGGTATAGGTGTCAGTACATAAGTAAGTATATTATGATGTTTAGGTTTCTCATATCTAGACGGTACATGCAGCTAAGGTAAGACTGGGGATGATGACGTACCAGTCAGACAGTCTCGAGAACTGGGGCATGTGAACGATTTGGTGGCGGCTTCTTTGTCGAATGTCGGCAGGTATCTGATGATACTGGGAGGATCTTCGGTATAATTGGGAGGGAAGATTTCGTCATCCTCGACATAGGGTGCGCGTGGCCGTCTTCTGGGGTTTCGAGGTTGAGCGGCCTTGGCGCCCGCAGCAGCTGCGTCTTGATGATTCATTTTAAGGAGTGGTTTTGTGCTGCGCTGGAGTGAAGTTTGCGGTGATGTGTTTTTATATTGCACGTGTACACGACTGCAGCTTGTGAAAGGAGGGCGAGGTTGTTGGAAAGTTTGAGGGCTAAGTCTTGATGGATCTTTGCGGTAGCACCGGCTTTATAGAGATATCATTCTGTATTTATTTGATTATTATGTCTATAGACTTGCTACGATTTGCACTCTGGAGATCTAGATCCACAGGTTGTGTGTAATTAATTGTTATTTTTTGTGATTAAAGCATGATTATGGGAGGGCGAGCAAATTCTGTAGAAGATCATGCAGCGCATGGATACCAGTCAGAAATATGGAATACGTCTAGTCTCGAAGCCAGTCCGCCCAGTGGCCCGCTGGGCGGACTGGCTTCGAGACTAGAATACGTCGACGTTTATATATATAGTAAAGTTACCATGAACGTTGACATAGTACTATAGTACTACCTAGGTAGTCACCCACGTGCGAGAGATCGATAATAATATAAGTCGATATATATAGCTTGCCCCTTCAGCGCGGCCTGACTTCGAGGCTAATCTATATCTGCGGGTTGAAAGTGTCACAGGCATACAAGGCTAATTGCAACTCACCGCCATGCATTTTATATGTGGTGTTTATATATATAATTTAAATCTATGCTACTGCTGGTCTCCTCCGCAATTCAGTTTCATACTTTATCCATACAGTTTACCTGACAAAACCAGTAGCGCTACGTAGCGAAGACTTGAATATGCCCATTCTTAATAGAGAGCACAAGCAAGATGCTAGCCGCGCGAAGTCATAGTGCGTGTCCATTAAGAATAAAGGAACATCCATTCCGATTTGATAGCTACAGTTGAGTATTTTGGTGGATCTGATAAACCACCAACACTGCAATTATTGACAGCAACGTTTGACCCACACCACAGTGCGCTATATATTGCAACAATCCGTTGGCAGCTTGATATGGGGTTCTGACGTTACGTTCTGGAGAGCGTGTGATCTAACCACTATCCTAAGGTTCGATTTCAACCCCAGTTCCTCCTCTCAGATCAGATCAATCCCGCATCACCCACATCTACATCTACTCGCCGACTGGAACAGGTTCGAGCATTGTCAATATTGTTGAGACCCCGAGAAGTGGATGGGTCCAAGGGTTTGCTTTGGATCCCATTAAATACATGTGGTAGATCGAGCGTGCAGTTGTGCCCAGGTACGAAAACGCCTCCATGCATCTACCTAGGTGATGTGTGTCGCCGGAGAGTTTGGCACTCGAGACCAGGTGATGTCGTATCCTGATTGAATGCGTCGATTCCGACTCGATCGGAGCTAACTTTTGATATATGCATGTAGAACTCTTGATAGAACAGATGTCACGGCGACACTCACTAAGCTCAAAAAAACACATCTAGGGTCCGGCATCGAGCCCGGTGCAGGGTCTGGCACAATTGAAGTGGCCTGACCCGACTTGTCCAATATGATTCCGGCGAACTGCCTGCCGGTCGCGACGCTGTTGCATCTCGAAGTGGGTTGGTTTTCTCTTTGACATGGTATTTTTAAAAAAGTTATAAAGCATTCACCCGCTAACTCCGAGGTCAGGTTTGCATAGAGACTCTGGTCCGATGAATGCGGCCTAGCAGCGGGGAAGATGAGAGACGCATACGTATAAGCCCTCGTTCGCTGCGGCGGTCAGAATGCAGAGGCAGCCACAACCTGGAGGCAGCGGGCTCTTTAGTCTCAAGGCTAGAGGACGCCACTATGCCGACATCATTTCACGCGACTTGATAGCATCAATACATGCTTGGTTCGTGTTGTGCCTCATATGATTCTTCCTCGTATGCTGCCGGTATAGCCAGCCGCTGCGGGATGCGTCGACTGTGGCAACGGAGTTCGATTTCCGGTTGCTGTGGACATTCGAATACACGATCATCAAATATCATGGACGTGGCTTGACTCTGATGCACGATGTGGAGGAGAGGTAGTTACAAAAGTAGCTGCTGGCCGAAATGCAATGACTACATCTGCAGGCGAGAGTGGAGCTCATGCGAGGGCGACCGGGGTGGGACGACAGCTTCAGATCGCCAGGTACTTTCCCGATGCCCAGCATCCGGGCAGATGCGTATTGAGCTGCCGCGCATGCGAGGAAACCTCCTTCGCCTCCTCTGAGCACGGCACTAGCAGGATCCTTCGACCTGGACTCAAACATCAATATGCGAAAAGAATCCACGAGAAAGTGCTAATTAAGCATTTACCGACGGACAGAGTACACATACATACGCTCGCACCGGGGCGGGAAGACAGCACGAGATAATGTGATGTGGCTGCAGTCGGCAGAATTGTGATTGGCCGACGCCAGCTGGAAGAGCGTCCCGAGGCTAACGAGGTAGCGAGGCTGGCGAGCCGAACGAAGGAACAGCGCAGGAACGAAGTTTGTATCACCATCGGCCGGCCTGGAATGTCGGATTCGAGCTGGCCGTGGTCGTGATGCGGAAACCATATGCTCGATATGCCAGTACTTGAGTACTTCTTACTTCCTACCGAGCACATTTTATATACAAGCACACATGGCGCGTTCTTGATCGATCAATCCGAGACAGCGACTCCTGGTTGCTCCATCCTATCCTCTCATCGAGATCGTGAATCAGCAGGCCAGGGTGTCGGCTGGGCGTGGATGTGGATGCTGGTTGCTGCTGCGGAGTGGGTCTCTGCCAAAGCCCGATTTGGAGGCGGATCGAGAGATGCACTTTCCCATGCTCAGGCTCCATTTAATTTTTTTTTTTTTTTTGACCTCTGCCCGGCAGGCGGAAATATCCTCTGCTAAATTATAACATCCTTCTTAATTAACGGACAAGACCTCCTCGATCCGGCTTCACCCAACATACCCGTCCCATCGCGACACGCTTCCGGCGTCGCTGCTCTCCCGCGTGCATCTTTTTCCTCCCCTCTTCTCTCCGCTCGCTCGCTTTGATGTGAGCCGGACGGCGGGCGGGAAGGCAGCAGCAGACGAACAGACGAACAAGACGAACAAGACGAACGAACAAGAACATACAAACGGACGGTCGCTCGGCCAGCAAAACACCCAAATTTACGCCCAACGCCGGCCGATGCACACCGCAGCAGCCCACGCTTGTATCACAATCACGGCTCCTCGCCTTCTTCTCTGCACCGACAACCGCCTTCACTTCGCCCTCTCTCCCGCTCCCTCTGCGAGAGCAATTCACCGATAGCATTGGATCACGCATCGCGGACCCGTCGCTCCACGGTCGCTACCTGACCTTTTGTCTGCTGCCGGCTGGCAGTCAAGTCGTTCGTTACGGGTGCCCGTCCGCGAGCCCACGAGGCGGCCTTTTTTAGGCCTGCCTGAGACTCAAACAACCACGGCTCCCCATCCTTCTGTTCGCCCGCACGGGTGAATACAGCTGTGATAAACTCAAAATTGAAAACTCAAGACCGAAGAGCTGGCGGAAGAGCGTACGGCTCATCGCATGTATGGCCGGCGGAGGAAACATGCATATCGGTATCAGAAATCAGCTGAGTGTACGCAGTCCGGCCAGCCAGCCATTCCCCGTGCCTTCCTCATCCATTCGCTTGGTTCATTTCGTTCGCCTGCCTCTCTCTCACGATGCTTTCCCTTCGCTAACGTGCCCGTAACGCAACCAGGCTTTCGTGCTATTCGTGTCACTCACCTCGCTAGGCGTGCTGGCCATCGTCACAGTAAGATAGACATGCTCCCTTCCATCCGCACATTCTCGATCCTGTCCGTCTTCCCTTTGTCACAGAACGTCTGCCTTACCCCTCCCTCCTTCCCTCCCTCTTCGATAACGACATGCTAATCTGATTGCATCCGTCCAGTGGTTCAACAACCAAAGGTAAACGCGGGAAAAACGCCTCCGCTGATCACTACTTCAATCGCGCGGACTGCATCCAGCTAACCCATCCTGGCGCTAATTTCCTAGCCTCGTGTCTGAACTTCGACGTTCGCGCCTTTCCCTCATCGGTTCCCTCAAATCCGAACAGATCGCTTCCGACCTCAATCTGCTCGAGAGCGCAGTTGTCAATCTCGCCTCGCGCGCACAAGTTCTCAATGCCATCAAACGCTACACCGGCGAGTCCACCGGCGGAGTTCGTAACCTAACATATGAAAATTGGAATACCTCTCTTATCGACCTCTCGCTCGTGCTGTCTACCCAGCTAGCACTTCAACAGGTCACCGTTTACAGCTCAGATTTCCAAACGATCTACCTCAACGTTACTAGCGTTGGCGTTCTGCCGTCAACTACACCTGGCTTTGTTGAAATTCTGGATGCAACAGGCACTCTTGTTGGTTACAATTCGCAGCTTGGCCACACGGGCTTTCCCGATGAACTGTACCCGAAAGAGCCCCCCACCGGGGCTACCAACCTGATGCTTGGCCCGGTCACCTCCCTCACCAATTCCTCCGCTCACATCGCAAGTATCACAGCTCCCATATACAACAACACCACGGCTGCCGTTGTAGATAGGTCGATACTGGGATACGTGACGGTTATCTGTGCTGTCTTTAACATCGAGAACACACTTAGCGACTATCCCAGTCTTGGGGACACGTACAAATATTTCCTGCTGGGTCCCTCGAACTCGAACGTCGCGGCGAAGGATTCTGGATGGCCTGGGAATGTGAGCTGGCGGTATGTCCTGCCACCTATCATCAGTTTGGATGGAGAGGGCAAGCTGGGTGGATATTTGTCGCAAATCGCAAGGACTCCGGATTACAAAGGGAGCAATATCGATACGCGGAATCCGTCAAACAATGCGCGCGTTGCCATTGGGTGAGCACCGTTCTTTCTAGCCATGGGAGTTATTGTTCCCGTTTTGGGCTTTTTTGGCTGACGGTAGAAGCTTTGCGCCTGTCAATTACTCGCTGGTGGACTGGCTCCTGGTCGTGCAGATGGATCATAGTGAGGTCAATCAGCCGGTCACACATCTCAGGAACTTGCTCCTCGCGACTGTCTTTGGGACTGGTGCTGGTGTAGTCATTATCACTTGCATTCTTGCTACCTATGCAGGTAAGTGCGCTTCTTAACGATACCGTTATGGTGCATATGCTGAGGGTCAAAATTTTCGCAGTGCGTCCAATTGCTCGATTGCGCGACGCAACGGAAAAGACGACTCGACCGCCCGGATACAGCCCCACCGCCTATGATAGCGAGACGGAGGACCCACCTGCCGTATTCGAGGGAGGTGGCGAAAACACCGTCGACGAATCCCTCCGCCGAAGACGTCCCTGGTGGAGACGGCGGTTCACGGGTGAGGTTGTGGAGCACAGGCATACCCGGAGCAGGAAAGAACGTAGTTTCCGCGTTCCTGAAAAGGTCCCCGACAAGAAACACTTTGTGACGGACGAACTCACCGATTTGACGTCAACTTTCAATGCGATGACGGACGAGCTGGTCAAGCAGTACACCCATCTCGAGGACCGGGTCGCCACGCGTACCGCCGAACTCAAGGAACAGACTCAGCTTGCAAACGCCGCCAATGATGCGAAATCCATGTTCATCGCCAATGTCACGCACGAGCTGCGAACCCCGCTGAATGGAATTTTAGGCATGTGCTCGGTTATGCTCATGGAGCCTGGTTTGGCGCCGGGAATCAAACGCTCTTTGAACACGATATACAAGAGTGGCGATCTTCTGCTCTGTCTGCTCACAGATCTCCTTACTTTTAGTAGGAACCAAGTCGCGGGTGTGAATGTTGTGCTGGAGGAAGGAGAGTTCTATGTGCGCGATCTGGTCACTCAGGTAAAAGCGATTTTCGTCAAGACCGCAAGGGATAAGGGAGTCGAACTGGGGATCGAGGTCGTCCCGGATAGAGGTGCACCTGAGGACGGGGAGCCATCGGTCGGCGGGGTCTTGAGGGGAGATCTCAACCGGATTCTTCAAGTCGTCATCAATCTCCTCAGTAACGCCCTCAAGTTCACACCGGAGAAAGGCTCTGTGCAGCTGCGGATCGCCATGCTTCAAGACACTAGAGGAGTGGCCTTGACGATAGACGATACTCCGCAAAAATACATGCCCACGCTCAAGATCCCACAAACGGCCATAATCAACCCGAATACTCCTGCAAACATCGCATTGAAGAGTAAGAAAGAAGCCACATCTCTTACCATCCCCTCTCTCACGACACCCGGGGAGATCTCCAACTCGTCCACAACAGACGCCTACTTTGATAAAAGTAGTAGGGAGAAAGAGGAGGAATCCGGGACCGAGGAAGGGAAGCCTCCCGCGGTAGATCCCTTGGTCATGGTTAGGTGGTTCGAGTTCTCCGTCATTGATACCGGTCCTGGCATCCCGGGACACATGCACACGAAGATATTCGAACCGTTCGTGCAGGGTGACCTCGGCTTGTCGAAAAAGTATGGCGGCACGGGGCTTGGACTGAGTATCTGCAAGCAGCTCGCCGAGCTCATGGGCGGAGTGATCGAGCTGAAATCCTTCGAGGGTGCTGGCAGTACATTTACCCTGCGGATACCACTCAAAGCTGGAGGATTCCCCACACAGCCGTCTATGGGATACTCCCGGCCTGGCAGTCTCGCTACAACCCGCTACACGCGTAATCTGCCGCCTAACTTGCGGCCCAGGGGCGATATGGATAACGCTAGCACTAAGAGTGCGTCTACAGCTTTCAGTTCAATATCTGGCGCACAGCCGGATGCGACGAGATTAGTCGGACTTAGCCAGCCTTTCTTCGCACCGGAAGTTGTCGAGGATGAGGCGTTTGGCGAACGACGAGGGAGCCGAGGTGGTAATGGTGAGAAACGGCGCTCGAGGGTGGAGGTTTCGCCGCCACCACCGCCCTTGCCAACCATTCCGTCGTACTCTGAAGTCCGCGATGGTGATAGATCGGACCCCACGGGCGGCCATAGACGGCCCACGCTTGAGCGGACGTCATCATCGCCGGCCATGCTCACGCCGATGAGTATGGAAGGTTATTCGTCAGCTTCACGCAAGCCATCGGACGATAAGGGAATTGTGGCTAGTATTGCACCGGCCGCACCGCCTCCCTCTACTCCGTCGCCGCCAGAGCCTGTGAAACCAGAACCAGTGGCCGTATCGCCCCCACCGGCCCCACCAGCTATCGCAGTGTCACCTACAAAGTCAGTGCGGATAAGTAAGTCGGCGGCCGATCCGGAGACAGCGGGCGAGTCGAGCGCTGCACCAAAGAAGGACAAGATGTCGTCGAAAGACCTAAAAGACAAGCGGGCATCTATCAAGGTTCTTGTTGCGGAGGACAATCGGGTGAACATCCAGGTCATTCGAAAAATGCTACGGCTTGAGGCCGTCACTGGTAAGTGTTTCTCATTCATACGGTACCAGGCCGTCCACTAATGACTATTCTCATGGTTAGATGTTACACTCGCGGAAGACGGCGCTATCGCAGTTGAAAGAGTGAAAGACGCGCTCGCAGTCGGCAAAAAGTTCGACATCATCTTCATGGACATCCAGATGCCTAACATGGATGGACTGCAAGCTACCAAGGCCATTCGGGAAATGGGATACAGTAGTGCGATCTGTGCGCTGACCGCTTTCGCAGAGCAGAGCAATGTCAAAGAATGTTTCGACGCCGGCATGGATTACTTCCTGGCAAAACCGATCAAAAAGAATGAGCTGCGGAAGGTGCTGCAGTTGTATGGGTCATCGTCAAACCTGATTGATCCGGGTACCGGTGCGCAATAGTCGATCTCTCTCGCTCACCACCCTCAGTTTGAGTCAGCGACGGCACCGCATTGGCAAGATCACGCCCGTGAGCGTGTTCTTACTCCTCTCTCTTATTCATTCGTTCTGGTACACTAAAAGTGCATTTCCTATCTTTCCCTCACTACTTGTTCGGTTGCCCCTGATTTTTGTGTTTATACACGGGTTTGTGGCTGACCGTTCTTTCTCTCCTTCGGTCGCTGTGTTACTATATCATTTTTCCCTCTGTCCCGATCTCTATGATCATCTTTGCCCTTGAGGCTTCGGTTGCATCTGCTTTTTTGCGCTTGGCGGGACGGTCACGACTCTAATGTCTGTACATATGGTGTCTATGAGCCTGCTTGGCTACTAACGTTTAATGGGTTTACCGGCGTGTTTTACATCTTCGATTTTTCTCTTTTTTTCTCTTCCAGTTTCTTTTTTCTTTTCCTTTTTCTCGACGGTACCTGCTGATGGTTTCCTTGGCGTTATTTCGTGAGCGCCGTTTTTTGGTCAGGACTTGCTGGATGGGCTGCAGGGCTTGAGTGTGTAGTTGCTCGCTGGCCGTGATAGACTTTTTCTATTGTTTTTTATATTTTACAGATGGCGGGTCCGCGGGCCTTGAAATTGTCGGCCGGGTTGGTTGCATGGGTTCTTTACATTCTGGATGGCGATGCTATTTTAATATATATTACTCAACTCATGGAGGCTGTCGTAGAACTGACCGAGTTATAGTCTCGGGACCGAGTTAATAAATGCCTGCGGTACAGAGTAGGTCTAGTTAAGATGTAAGATCTTCAATCTACTAATCTTGATGTGGAAATCGAAGTTGCATTTCCGCGTGGAATGGCCGTCACGAGGATTGCGTGGCGTGTTGCACGGGTGTCGTTAGCCCTGCCACGTTAACACCATATCGTCATGCAAATGTTACACCCAGCCATCACGGTTAGCTCGCCTACGACGTAATCAAAACTGCAGTTAACAGTTAACCAACCGCGGTCGACGATGACTTGAGTGCTATTCCTCGAATGTGGAGATAGCGCGATCAATTTCCTCTGTAACTCTCGAGTACAGAGCCGGCCGCAGGGTTCACATGTAGCGACAGGGCCTAGGGCTACCACGCGTCACCATGCAGAACTCGCGCGAACCCGATATCGACGAGGCCGGCCCTTCGACGTCCGCACACAACGACCCGTCAAGCCAGCGGCGGCCGCTGCTCGAGGCTCCCACTGCAGCTGCTACCAATACAGAGGATGATGGTCAGGACAACTGGGAAGTCGAGTGGGATGTCTACTCGTCCGCGACGTCCGCGAATGGATCTGACGATTCGGCATCGTCATTGTCGGAGGCTGGCAGCGAGTTGGGGTTGTTCCAGCGCGATGGCGAGCGGCTGGAGGGACGGAGACGGGTGGTGGTTGCGGGGATTCTGATGGCGGTGACGGTGCTATCGCTGACCGCGCAGACGGAGTGTACGGTTTACGTGCAGAGGAGTCTCGGGTGGGATAAGCCGTATATGATTCTGTGAGTACATACATACAAACCTACACCTCGTTCTATTCCGATTCAGTTCGCCAGAAGAGATGGAGCAAGATGGCTGATGGATGCGCAGGTACCTCACTCATAGTTTCTATATCGTTTTGTGGCCCGGGCTGCTCGCGTGGGAGCGCTTCCGGCAACGGGATAAGCCGTGGAGCCGCTTTTTCGAAGACCATTTCTTCGTAGTGAGACGGACGGCGCAGTATGTTGTCTACCGGACGATGGACTTGACGGTTGAGCAGACGGCTGAGTCGCCGGTGATGTACATGCTGCGAACGTGCTTTGTGCAGTGCTGCGCGCTGAATTTCGCGGCGGTGACGTGGTTTATGGCTGCGGTAAGTCCATTTGCATACTCATTACGTTTAGAAACACATCCTATGGACTTGATTGCTAATACGCCGGGATGGTGGTGGCAGAATATGACGACACCGAGTGATTTGAATGCTATCAATAACACGTCTGCGATTTTCACGTACGTTTTCAGCGTGTGGTTGCTGAAAGAGCCGATGCGCGTGAAGAAGAATATGGCCGTCATACTCGCTGTCGTCGGCGTGTGCATCATAGCCTATGGGAACCCCAGCGATACGGCGGAGGACAAAGCGGACGCTAGCTATCCCGATCGAACGTTTGGCAATATCATCACGGGAGTCGGCGCGGTGCTGTACGGATTGTACAGAGTGCTGTATAAACTGAAGGCTTGCCTGCCGGTTGAGGCGTCGGCGGAGATGAACATCATGTTCTCAGTAATCGTTGGGAGCAGCATCGGCTTTTTCACGGCGACGGTGTTTTGGATACCCCTGCCGGTGCTGCATATCTTTGGGTGGGAGACGTTTGAGCTGCCTGGGCTGGCGGCTGCGTTTTGGACCTTTATGGGAATGGTGGCTGGCGTGTGTGAGTATTCCTTTGCTTTCACTTGTTTCATGTGAGAAGTTACGCTAATGCGGTGACCGATGGGTAGTTCTTACGTTGTCGTTCTTGTCACTGACGGCGCTGACGAGCCCTGTGCTGTCTTCTGTGGCGGCGATGTTGAGCATCTTTGTTGTGGCGCTGTACGATTGGTTGTTCACGGGACATGGGCTTACAGGGGCGACGCTAGCGGGTGGGTCGTCGATCATCGTAGCGTTCTTGCTGATCGGGTGGAGTACATATGAAGAGACGTATCCGCGGGATAGAGAGGAGTAAGTTGCATATCGTAATGGTAGTGAGGATTAGGGCTCTAGAGGCTAACAGATGATGATAGGAGTCTCGAGCTTCAGCGCATCCCATCGAGAGACGAGGTGTAGGCTGTACCTAGTTGTGAGCTCATCCCGGTCTATTACTGAAAGACTACTGGCGTTAAACGTTTTTGTATAGGTGTTTTTCGATGGGAAATGGGTCGGTCCTACCCATTTGTGCGATTTGATTGGTTGTACTGTCAATTTGATATCATGGATATCTAAGTATATCATCCGTGTTTGAAGTATAGATCTTATAGAGACTAGTGAATAAATATGCCGGTGACACAGGCGAAATACATATATATAGAGCATCAACATTCAATAAGGTGGCATAGAGAACTACTAGCAGCCCAGCCCGAGTTTTGCACATTCGACCTCACCGTGCACTACGCGTGTCTTCGTTGTATCTGCTCTAGGATGTTTGCATTCAATCTCTTATACCGATGCGGCGTCGGCATCTCGATCTTATAGGATAGAAAGTCGTGGAAAGTCTAGCCGCTGGTTTCTGCGGTGCCATCACACCTTCCATGCATCGGCACAACGAACACCATCACTTCCTCTGTATTGAGCTTCGGTATATATACATCTGTGTCATCGGCGTTTCGGCTGCCTAGACATGCTAAACTATCAATTATGTGTGATTGATAACCATTGAAGCTACAACCTCGACGCATGTCGTAGACAACCATCTCAATTTGCATTAAAATATTACAACGCACTGATTGTGCAGTTGCGTGTTGGATCTTGTATCTTTCGGGCAAAATAGCTTATAGAAGAAAGAATGAGGACAGCATCAACTGGAATAAATAATTATCTTGAAGGATAGATATCCAGCTGATCTGGTTGGTGATTCGCAAAAAAACAAAAAAAACTCAAATGCAATCAATTAGTACGAGGCTGATATTTAAATATTTAGTAGCCTCGAAGCCAGGCGCTAAAGGATATTTAGGGCTAAAGTCGGTTTTATACGATGGCACCACACGTATCAATTTTTATAACAATTGTGCACACTTATGCGGAGTTAGGCAGACAATGATGACAACTCTCATCATACCTCCCCATGTTGATTGTTTGCTCAATGTGATCAATCCGTCATCTCCATATATTCTCAGCGTACCTGCAGGGACACGGCAAAGACTTTGTCCACCGACGCCCAGCAGACGTCTAGACCCCAAGCCAGCTGGAAACACCCTTGATATTTTCTTAAACCGGTGAAGTCTGGCATCGGCATAGAGCGAGATAGGGTCATCTTCCGGCCAAAATAATCAAGAACTTAGAATTCTAGAAGCGTACAAACGATTCTGGCAAGCAATAAACGAAAACGGATTTCTGCGTGTATTAGACGACTATAGCAAGAAAAGTGCCAAGGGCATCGTCCAGCGATGCGTACCCATGTTGCCGCCGCTAATGCCAGCTGAAAATTTCTTGTCGCCACTAAAGGTCTCCTCACCTATACCTACGTAGTCTCCCAGATCTCCTTATGCCTCCCGGTGTTAGCTTCGTAAACCACCAATCGCCGCGGCCGGAGGGTGTACGTCGTGGTCTAATTCAGTACCCCATGTGAACTCGAACTACCAAGCGACCCGGCCAAAGCAAACCGCACGAAGAGCAGAAGTGGAAACCAGAATTATAAAAGACATGCGTCAGATCTATCGATGCATCAGCTGGAATGATGTCCAGATGGATGCCTTCTCCACCCAGATCTTTCTAAACGAACAGTTTTCCTCTTCGACAGAGGACAATGGCCCAAACCACCATTGCAAGCGCCAAACGCATACCTGTTACACATGCAGTATATATGCGCGGGGTATGAGCGCAGAAATTTCGATTAGGATTGCAACCATGCTTTTTAATCTTTGAAGGTATTCTGGAAGCTGGATTTCCCTCAAAACTGCTCCTGATTGCCGCCACGACAGAACGCATTTCAATCTTGTTTGTCTCGCGCGCCCTATAAGGCTAGAAACACGATCAAATGCGCGCTGACGCCCTCGACGCACCTCGAAATTTCGATGAGCAACGCGTTAACGTACGAGTATTTACAACACACCACCGACGTTGTAGCTGTTAACAGGCGCGAAAACCGAATAACTGACAGTGATGCTAGTGATCACTCTGTCTATTCTCGTATGCTTTCACTTCCTTCAAGACTTAAAATTGCACACAGAGAGATCAATGAATACTGTCTCATATCATTGCTCTGCCAATATAGCGCCTGGCTTCGGGGCTAGTCTCATAAGACTAGATACAGCAGAATGGCTAACATGCGACGACGAGCGCTTCTGCTTGGATTTCACACCAAGTATGTATATCGCAAGCGGATGGTAGTTTACATTCGTCCATGACACCATTTGATTGGAAGGCGAGGAAGCTGAACACCTTATCTTGAGCCCGGCTAAGGCGACGGTTTTAAATCGGCTCCAATGCGGCAATCTGGTTGATAACAGGAAGGAAATCATCAAGGGGACAGCCTTAAATCAGCTATATTGACCTGTCCATAACCATATCACACTCTGCCGATACGATCGCTTTCTATCGGATCCTAAATATAAAGGCAGATGCGGCGATAGCCCTGCAATTAGTGGTCAACGGGCTATCGCGGGATTATACTGATGACGTATGTCACGATTTGGGTTCACGGATATAGATTCCAGAAATGGGCACTCTCCAGTTCTTGAAACGACAGTGCGGGCTGACATCTATCGATATGCAGATAAGTCATCGTATTTAGATGCAGAGCCGCGCCAGGCCGACGGATGGGGAAGGTTCGAGGACGTGGCTGGAACTCGGCATATCAGGCTGGCCATTGATCACCACAGGCCTCGAGGCCTCGAGGCCATGTGCCGATCTGACAAGTGTCGTGAAACCCAATCGAAGGGCTACTAGACATCCTCTGGCTGTGTGCCGGTTTGTATTTGCATTCCGGATTGTGAGGAGGAATTTGAACGGGAGGTTGTTGCTGGATGCGCCGCTGAATTGAATCCCAGGATAGACATCTAGCGCTAGCTAGCACTCTGGAATGCATCTTGGCAGCAGATGTTTGCAGTGTGTTGTTGTGATCGTACCAACTCGCGACCTCAACTTGCAACTGCAACTTGCAAACTTCACTTCTGCACATCTGATCTTTGGACCAGGACTACTTTCCATCTGGGCAGCTCTTGGCTTTGTCTCGACGTATCACGAGGGCGATTTGGTTGGACGACAAACGACGATATGGACATGCCGTCCCTTGCATTCCAGCTTTAGGGAGGCGGGCCAGGCAACCTCCTCCCTGGCCAGGCGAAACACTGCCCCGGCTAGACCGAGGAGAGCAGGAGCGCCGCTGCTTTGGGCGCTGGTATTCAGAGCTGGTATCGGAGCTGGGATGCAGATACTGGACTGCATGTGTCTTAACCACTATCGTCAAAGATATCATGACATACGGAGACTTGATTATCACATTTCGATTATCGTGGCGCGTAGAGCGGGGTCTGAGGGCAGCTCCCCCTAGCAGGCAAAAGGAGCTGGCCGAAGCCAGCTGCTCCTCGGCTACCGATTCTCAAGATGGCTATGCGCAGGGACGCCCCGCTGTGAGAAGGCCTTAAGGTGTGTAAGTCGTGGAAGCGTGTTCTATTCCCATAGCTGGTATAACATTGTGGTCGTGTAGCGGCCCGAGCCCAGATCTCAGGAACGAGCAACTGCCTCGTACCCGTAACTCCGCAAAGTCGCGGCAGTATCACTCCAGCGAGCGGCCAGCCAATCGGATGGCCGTGTCGAATCCTTCAACCGCTAAAGCGAGGTCGCGATTGGCCCAGCTAGCTACCTGTTACGAGGTGGGATTGTCCATATAATAGCTAATCATCCCGAGGCACAATACGATCCAACGAACCGCCCGTTGCTCCTCCCGTTAGGCTCCAGTGTCGTTTCGGGAAGAGAGAGAGCGGCGGATTGCATTGTATATCTGAGAGCCGATTCACTAATAGGTGGTATGGATCGATATTGAGCTTGCCACTTGCCAATTGCCACAATAGGCTGCTGCCAATAACAGTCGCTTATTGCACCCAAGAGCAAAGTCCATTCTCGTGCGACAGCTAACTAGCGTACCAATATACTCCTCTAACCTCGAATGAATTTCATTGCTATCAGCTGCATATGCGTCTTCCAAATCTCCGAATTTAAGCTTCGGCCCGCGGTATATTGCACCAAACACCTGTCGACTCTGGCACTTACGTACACGAATCTACATCGTGCATAATCAGTGGTTCAGATATGCAAATGCACCTGCATACCAAGCCGGAACTCCGACATCCTTTCCAAACCGGGAAGGCCTCGAAGGTTCAGAACTCAGCTAGCTACTGGAGTCGCGGATATCGTGACCCGCAGGGAGGCGCATAGGGTAGAAGCTACAGCTAGCCACTTAAGCAACTACCTGGAGATGATTGGATCTACTGGCATGGGACCCACCTATACTGATCATCGACAGGACCGGGCTCGTTTAGAAAGCTTGACTGCGTCCACAGCTTCTCGAAAGGTAATAGGCTGCCAAGGGATGGATATACATGACGGAGCGCTCCGAGCTGCGATGGGACGAATTTCTGTCGAATAAGCTTAGTGCATGGCTGCAGTGACCTGCCTACCGGTGCATATATGTGTGATATAGACAGCGGGCTGGGAGCCGGGGTTACCGTTGAGAGGCCCACTCCACCGGTGGATGGCCGAATCTCGATGTCGGTGCGTCTTTGGTATGCCGTTCTTTTGCCCGGAAATGAAATGTCTTTTCACACGTGCGTTAGGGAGCTGCGCCGGGCCAGCTTGGTTGGCTGAATGCTGTCGCACAGCTGTACTACGTCGGGCCCCCCGGTTTTCAATTTCATGGCAGGCTCCTAGGAAGTAGTTACTGGCTAAGTATATTATCATACCTCTATAGGTCTGGAAGCTATATATACCTCGTGCCAGCCCTGCGACTGCTGTGTGGTTTTCGGAATTCGAACACGGCAGGGCTTAAGCTGCGCATCCCGAGCCAGCATAAAATATAGCATCTCTTCTTTCTCTTATATATATACATCTACGGACGGCATATTGAATTATATACTGAGTATATACGTATACTTTGAGCCGCAAGCACGCAAACGATCACTTTTTGCTAGCTTTTGCTTTTACGATATTAAAGTCGCCCTGCGTTCTATTTTTCTACGGATTGCAAAAATATCACGATGCATTACTCGCGAATCTTGTCATCTGCAGCGGTACTTTCGTACGCCGTGGCGTCACCTTTGAACCTCTATAGCACGAGAGCAGACGCTCCCGGACCGACATGCAGCAAGGCTGACAGCTCGGAACTGAGTATGCCAATCATCAAGCCCTTTAAGATATACATGTAGCCTTGCTAACGACTTTGACGTTCAGGCTGCCATAGTACCGCAAATGTCTCTAATACCTGCTGCTTCAATTCTCCTGGCGGCCAAATACTCCTGACGCAGTTCTGGGATTCCAAGCCCGTCGCTGGGCCTGTAGATTCATGTATGTCTTCCCCACATCATTGAAATTATAGACATGCGCAATTATATTGATGTGTGAACCGGATGCATAGGGACACTGCATGGATTGTGGCCGGACAACTGCGATGGGACATGGGAGCAATTCTGCGACAAGACACGAGAGAGCAAAGATATCACGGCCGTCATGAACAAGTTTGGGAGAACGGAGACGCTCGCATATATGCAGAAGTACTGGAAGAGCAATGACGGAAAGGATGATAGCTTCTGGCAGCATGGTAAGTCTATAAAGTTCCTACCAGTTGCATTTTCGAACTTTGTCTTTGAGACGAGCTTTATCTGACGTCTGAGCGATAATATAGAATGGAACAAGCACGGCACTTGCATGTCTACCTTCGAGCCAAAGTGCTACACCGATTATCAGGAAGGCCAGGAAATCGCAGACTTCATGGACAAGGCGGTCGAAATCTTCAAGACCGTCGACACCTACAAGATCCTATCCGCTGCTGGTATTACCCCGTCGACATCCAAGACATACACCCTCGACGACCTGCAGGCTGCGGCCAAGAAGGTTCACGGCCAGGAAGTCGTATTCAATTGCAAGAACGGCGTTATATCAGAGGTCTGGTACCACTATAACGTCTACGGATCCGCCCAGAGCGGCAAGTACGTTCCTGCTCCCGTTGTCGGCTCCCCGTCCACCTGCCCCAAGACTGGTATCAAGTATCCTCCGAAGGACGGGAAGGACGGAGATAGCGACGGTGGCAGTGACGGCGGCAGCGGTGGCACTCCGACTGCGACCCCTCCAGGCCCAACCGACTCACCTGCACCGGGGCCGACGGCCACTGGCAGCCCTAGCACTGGCAGCCCTAGCACTGGCGAAGAGTTCAGCGGCCGCGGATACCTCAACGTGGATAAGGGCGGCTGCCTGATTTCCTCTGGCAAGTGGTACACCAAGGGGACTTGTGCGACGTACACCGCTGCAGGTACCAGCAGTGGATTCACACTGAAGAGCAGCAAGGGCGCCTGTGGCCTCGTTAATGGCCGGTTGGAATGCGGCGCCGATGTCACTGGAGCGACGTTCACCGCATCGGACGGCAAGTTAGTCAGTGACGGTAGCCCGAGCTTTTACGCTAGTAAGGATGCGACCAGTGGGCATCAAGAGACAGTGTACACAAACGCTGAAGGCAGGTCGGTGACGTTGGCGATCTCCTGGAAGGGAATGTAGGTGTGTGTGCAATCACGCATGCTGAGGCAGTATTTTTGGTGAGGTTTGTGAAGTTTTACATGATACCCTGAAGTCGACGATACCCCAATCGATGATACCCTAGGAGCTGGCATCGAGGCGGATGCGGATTGGATACCCGAGAACATTAAAGATCGATGATTCGATCCCTGTACGATACTGTATTATGATTTGCTTGCATTCAATCAGAATGCAATAGTACATAGTTGTATAAATGCTCTGTGCAATATATACATTGATTCAAGTTAAGCTTAAGGAATATTTGAGCGAGGAAAGAAGCCTCGAGGGCATAGAAGCGATGAAAAAGCCGAGAGGCTGTTGAAGAAAGTCTTGTTGCTGTTTTAGGGTCTTCGGGGAAATTGTTCACGGCAGGTCACCAGTGGATACGATGGAACGGCATTAGCAGACTTTTGTAGAGACACGAGACAGTTTTGTCCTATTAGACTCGTAGCCAGAGTGCCAGGGGCCGCAAACGTGGCCCGCGATAGCAAGACAACCGCAAATGCATATGTACTATATTGATAGGGGACAAGCCTCAGAGGGTCAATTAGCAGCCAGCCTGATTAGACCGATTATTTAGGTGGCTTATCCGGCAAAGTGGCTGGTAAAAATCCGAAGCAGCTACGCTACCGCCTCAGTATGGCAGCTTTCCATCCTCCTCCAAGCCTTTCCAAAGTGCCCATGCGCATAGTGCTTTAGTGTCTCTAGTTGCCTTCCAGAGGTCTTCGAACTTGACGATCTTGAGCGTTATCTTTTCTCCCTTATCACGCAGACCGGTAAGCTTGCCCTTCCACTGGTCGAGCTCTTCTTCTGGAATCTCATGGACAAATGCATGATACGTTAAGACCTCGTCAAGCAGGCCGGCGGAGCTGAAGAAGCCATCTAGCCTCTCGTTTCTCTCGCTACCGACGGGTGGCGCGTTTGCGAGCCCAATACTCTCTTTCGTAGCATCCTTATCTAGCAGTGGGGACGATGATATCGCCAATTCGGATAGATTTATAAGCTTATCTTCGGAGATTGTGATTCCAACTTCCTCCTCAAGCTCCTTTGCGGCGGCGCCGGCGAAGCTGCCGGAATCATCGAGCATGCCGGCCGGGATCTCTGCCATGGACGTAGTGGCACCAGGAATGCGGGGTTGGAGCGTTAGGATGGCATGGAGGTTATCCTTTGGTGTATCAATAGGATGCAGCAGGGGTAGTATGGCGACTGCGAGATATGAAAACAGTCAGCTGATGCTGTCCTGGCAGTTGACTTATGTATTATACTGTAAATTGTGATGGCGGAACATACCGCTTGCCCCTCGCAAAAGCACCGCACCAGGTAGCGATATTTTATCTTCGGCGTCCTTAACCACGGCATTTAGCATGACAAAGCCAAGCTTGGATGAGCCGAAACGAACGACATTGGTGATCTCCAGGCTGACGAGTCGGTAGCCGTCAGGGTTGTTCTCCGAGCGGAGCGACGCGGTTAGACGCGATATCCATGATTTGAAAGCTGGGAAGGCGAGCAGCTCCGAGGTAGTAAGAGATATGTGTGGCGGCACCGTCACGGGAACAGAATTGTAGAGCTCCGGGAGGGTGCTGGTTGTCGACATCCCTCGACAGATGTAAGGTTGGAGATGGATGCGGGGTCGCGGGAGGTTTATAGAACGGTGGACTGCCTGAACAGAGCGGAAGTTCACAGATAGAAGGAATAGTGGAAGTATGGCTCTCATCTAGATGATATCTGTGTCCTAATATCCATGTCGCATTTGCTTTGGTGGGGAGGTTGCTCACGTAGACGTCATCGAGATCGTGAGTTGAGCGTGTGGTATTTTGGGCTTCGCAACACAACATCGCCATCTATCTGGGTGTACCCGGGAGACGGACGCTGCAATGGCAGCTCTGTCATACCTGCGTAGTTACCGTGGACTTAAACAATTAGAAGCACATAGGCATCATGACCATACCTTATACAGCCCACATGCGAGATATCTTCTCGCTAGATGGTAGTTCTTTTTGTCTGGAGAAGAAATGAGTATATACGTGTATGTACAATGGAGCTATTAACATATATGTCCAGCTCTTAGACGTCGCGTCGCGATCGATCATGAACCATGTATGCAGAAAAAGGGCGGGTCGTTTAATATAATTATAGTCTGAGTATTATCATTAACCTCGATAGATATCGGTACTGAATACTATAGTACTATAGAGCAGAACTCAGAAACAATATGTTAGATATGCCTCACGATTGCACAATGATTCTAATAAACGGATCCTCGAAGGTTCGGAGACCTGCTGTGAATGTCAATGTCATTAATCGTCTGAATTAAATGCATATAGCTATATAGGCATCCGGTAAAAAACTGAACCTGGTTCACAAAACGAGCAAAAGCGTTTCGTTTGGGGTATCAACCCTTGCATCCAATATAGATATCCCAGCGCTACAGAACCCTGGAGCCTTTCGCCTGGACCTTCCCTGTGAACGAGGCTATGTAATAATAATGGTCGATGGGGTATCCGAGCGATTTAACATAGACCCAGCCCTTGCAATTCTTTTCGTCTGGCCACTGTACTCTGAAATCGCCGCTTCTGACCACTTCCGCATTACCCCACCCGAGGAGCCAGTCGTTTCTCGCCGAAAATATACACC
This sequence comes from Orbilia brochopaga, assembly GCA_036872635.1. Classification (NCBI taxonomy): domain Eukaryota; kingdom Fungi; phylum Ascomycota; class Orbiliomycetes; order Orbiliales; family Orbiliaceae; genus Orbilia; species Orbilia brochopaga. The sequence goes on along the minus strand of JAVHNQ010000011.1, from coordinate 118,600 downwards.
GGCCATTGTAGTAGCCACCAGGGGTGTAGTCAAACGACGCATACAAGTCGTTATATCCCTTCCATTTCACGTAGAATCCATCATCGTACAACACTGGCTCGGTCGTATCACCGGGATAGATGAATTTATACAGTCTTCTGTTCGTCATCAAGAATGTCGACCCAGGCAGGGCTTGGCCTGAGTATGGTTCTCGCCAGATGAGCAGCATGTCGCGCGCGTTCCTACGGAATTTATCGAAGACGTAGAGGTCGGCAGATGTTGCGCGAAAAGGTATTGGAGAACCAGGGTAGAAGAGCGGGGCGCCGGTCGTGAAATCGAAGCCGTGGAGATGCCCGATTTCGCCACTCAATGTGACTTTGAATTTGATGTAATTGTAGGCCTTTGCGCGTTTTTCGAGAGGAGTCTTGTCCGTGGCGATGGAAGGAGGCTCGCCATCCCAGGGGACCTGAGGGTCGTTCATGATACTGTCGAAGAAATCGAGACCCGAGGCGGTGGAGTTCATCGGGTGGGCGTCCATCTGGCGATTCAACTCGTCAATGTTGAGCGGCCATGACGGCGGCGCTGATGGGACGGCGGCGCCCAAGACTGAGGGGATCGCTGAGGATATCCCCAGGATCGAGGCCAGGAGTTTGACTGGGACCATGATGTAGTGGATGTTTCTGTTGGCTTAAACCGGCGCGCCTTGACGAGATGGCTGAACGTCGGCGAGTCTGGTCGATGCGCTAGGGAATTTGAAGACGCACAACGAGAAAATTGAAATTACTGTCTGGGAAAAGTCATCATTTTATATGAGGAGTGCGGCTCTCTGCTGCCCAGAAGGCCTTCCCTCCCCTAAGCGCACGAGACTTGGGAAATTCCCGGTTTATACATGCAGCTGCAGGGTACATCAACCGCTAAACTGTGGAGTCGCGACCCAATCATGGATTTCTAGCTCCTCAATTTGCCACTTGGATTGCTGTGATGGGCAAATTAAACCTGGGCCATTCCTCTTTCAGCCGCACCTGAACGTGCACTCGCATGGTCAAGGGCATCTGGACACAAAATTTCGTCCTGCCAAGAAGCAGCTTGATGGGGCTCTGGAAGTTGTCGGAAGAAGGCGAAAGAGATGCGATTGGTTGAGCATGCGAAGGGAATGGGCAGTGCCTCTTAGCAGCGCCTCTGATATTGAACCGCAGGATTTTTTCAATCCCTCGAACTGCGTCTAGAAGAGGCTTCGGACCTCGGAGTTTCGGAAATCCGAGAACCACGTTGTTCGGGCGCGGGGCCAGCTGTCACTGTCGACTTGAGATTATAAGTATAGCAGCGGCGCGGCGCGTGTATTGGGCTTGTACCAAGCCGAGTATCAGGCTAGGTACTACGTACTTTTTAGATCTTCGCGCAGTTCCAAGCATTCTAACATCCAAGAGGAGACTCATGTGGTTACTCTTCGTTTTGATAGTCGTTGCGTAGAGAAATATTTGTTAGGATAAATATCTGGGTATTTACTGACTTAGCTGTGAACATGTTGCAGAACCTGCATCTCCATGTGGTGACTTCTTGTCTGGTTTACGAGACAAAGTGGGTTTGTGAACATGAGCTTAAGCGCTTGCGAACGGGTGTCACTAGAATGGCAAATTGCCCCTTTCCAACTTGATGGCAATCGGCGGCGCCGAGTGAGAGGGTACGACAGTCGACTATGCGACTGCGATCCTGGCGTCTTCGGGTATCAAGCTTAGAATATTAATAGCGATCAACATTAGGTGCTGCGAGCTTGATGAATGTAGGGAGTTTCGGATTGTTCACAGATAGACAACTTATCTCTTAGAAAACGGAAACAGGAGAGTGCTCGAGTGAGCGGCGCATACGCCGGCCAAACGCCCATTGTAGCATGCGAATATATCATATGGCCCAGCCGAATATTAAATGGACATTATAACACCTATACCCGAAGTCTCAATGATTCAGCGTATCGCTGGATGAATGAGACTTCTAGAGGGTGGTACTTTACGAAAAGTATTCCTTCGGCAGGAAAGTATACTAGGTATACAGCTGTATATCCAGCACAAATGGTACCTGAACGCGTTGCTGTTGCGATTGCCGCAGGTCGCGCGCCAAGGATATGCGGCTGCATGCGCTGCGCGCCGCCACTTGCCGCATCAATCTTTATCGATAGCAAGCTTCTGGGCCGACGATGACAGCCAAGTATCTGGCAAGCTCTGGGCGCATGATTTCATATTGTGGGTGTATGCGTCTGGACCCCCCTCCGCTCTTTGTTATTGCAAGTGAGTATCAACGAAGTGCACACCGGACCCTCTCGCTGTAATGGGCTTGATCCTCAGGCTAACGGCTGGGCGATTATAGAAACCGCTGCAGTGGCTGTTCACATGATGCCGTTCCCTAGCGTGCTTCGCTGCCCCGGGCTCTCCAACATCGGAACCATTTCGAGCGAGCACAGTCGAGGTTGAAAGGAAAATCGGCTGGAATCTCGGATGCCCTTCTTCTCTAGGAGGAGGTGTATTGTCTGCATGCAGCCCTGCGAGTCGTGATATCGGCGGCCATAAGCACAGCAGCAAAGAGACGGAGACACCTTTAAAATGACACTTAGTCATGCAACTTTGCCAACATCAATACATATGGAACTGCCTGGCTGTCGTGAGCTCCTGGCAGCGTTCCTCATCTTGCTTGCAAGTGCTAGGACTTTGTAGGATTGCAGCTGGGAAGACACTCTCTCGTATTGAACTCGAGGACGAGCCACCCCATGTGCTCGTGGTGCGCTTTGGCTATTTTGAGGAGGGCCAGCTTGAGAATCAGCCGATTCGACCTGAATGCTGCCCTCTTATCTGTTTGAAACCCGGGCTCGCATTAGATTGCCCCGCTGGTTCAGATTCAACTTTTTTTCACCAGCCAAAGTCGCTAACCGAGCCCTGTGTGTCTGGACGCGTCGGCGAGAAGGAGTAACAAAGCTGGTTGGCAATGAAATGTGGTAATTTCCCCAATCCTGTGCACCGTGACGAGAGCAGGAAGTGACAGCTGGCTGGCTAGGGGCTTTATTCAGTCTTCTTCCGTGCCACAGATTCGGCATTGAAACCGCCCCTTCACAATGCAATTTTGGAGCTGCAAGCGGGACATGCAATACTTCTTCCTTCAGACCAATCCAACTCGAGTTGCATCCGAGCCCCTCGGCACTGTCGTGAACAGAGACACAAGCGGACGGGCGAAACTTACGAAGTACTTGGTAGCTGAGCTTTGACTCGGGACCAAAGCCATCCGATTGGAGGCCGGAGAGACTAGAATGGAGGCAATGGCGGCAGAGTTGGTAGCACGCCAAAGCCCAGGCCGTCAGCAGAGGGCCTTTGCAATTTGCAAATCGGCCGTGGAGGGAGACCTTGCATGCTGCGATATAGATGAGGAACTCCTTTGCCTTCCCGTCTAGGATGTCGAGAATCCTCGCCAATATTATACGAAGAGCTGATAATTTGCCTAGCATAAAACGCCAGCTGCAGCAGTGCATTTGACGAGCCAAGTGCCGTTAGCCAGTGGATATCCCACTGGACGGGAGGACACCATTCAGGCATTCTACCTGTCCGGGCAAGAGTTACATGTAGCCTCGCTCTGGCACAGGTCGAAGGGCGTCGTAACCCTTGCAGCGGCGAGCCATCGGCTCGAGGACTTGCTCCAATCTCGACCATTTTTGCATTCACGGCCTCCCAATCAAGCGCAGCACCATGTCCTTGCGGGCTCGGGTCTGTTGGCTCGCTCGCCCGTGCTCTCCACAAGTTGCATTCGAAGCAAGCAGAGTCTCTGGCAAGCTCCCCTCATGGGTTCCATGCATGATGGAGACGCTGGACTCGAGGCCGGACACAGCTAAGACATTTGTCTTCAGTCAGAAACCGACCAGGCCCTAGCCAACTACTTCTTATTACTTACCCATATGATCCACCAACAATCCAGCCGACCCGATTGCAACTTAATCAGCAATTGACAAATGCAAACCTCGAACTACTCAAGGCCGCAGGGTCAGCCCAAAGGCTCCCCTCCCCGTTTCGTCCGGTCGGCCCCAGTGTCACCTGCGAAGCTAAACGCCTGCGTTCACAAGTACTGTTAACTAGTATAGGTCTTACTGTCCAAAGCGAGCAGGCACTTGAAGCAACCACTCCAGGAAAATGCCCAGGAGTTCTCACTCAATCAAGCGCGAGAGACCTCCTTTGACCATCCGTATTGCTCCAAGCTACCTCTTGAATCCACCAGTTTGCAGTGGTCACATAACTTCCGAGGCATTTAGCCCACCTGCGGATCCGAAAAGCGGACGATATTATCAGTCGGAGGCCTTCCTTCTCAGTTTTCTTTCATGACACACTCAAGCAACTTCATTCCCAGCGTTCCAAAGGATCCCACCTAAGTGCCCAACGACACTCTGGAACAACGGACATATAGGGAAGATACGCCACCAGGATACGTACTCGCATACTGCTCAACAACGCCGGTTACTTTCGGGAACATCGGCCAGCAACTCTTCAAGAACTGCGAAATAGTGGTCGCTGAGGATCGAATAGTCGGGGGCTATTTGGCGGACAGCGCTCGCAACAGATATTCAGACATCCCCCGCCGCCCGGATTTCGACTCGATCGATATCGACCTCATAGCAGGGCCTCGGCGTTTGGTGTTGTGAGCCGTTTTACGGAGCACGCTTCCCTTTCACTCGCAGCCGACGACAGAACACCTCGACACCTTCCCCACACGAATCAGTCGGGCATGGACTTGCCGCCCGCAGCATCAGCCTCACCACCAGCAGCTTTCCATCTACCGCCATCGTCGAGCACATCTGCTGGTCGCAGCAATACCGCCCCAACTCATTCCGTTGGCCAGCTCGGACCCAGCTCACAGTCCGGTGCAGTTCGCTCGTCATCTCCGGTCACAGATTCGCCGACACCACAAGGTCCGAGCTCAGCGACCGAAAGATGTGCACACAAAGATATCGTAAGGTGTTCGTCTCTCAGAGGAGACTGCTGTTCTTGTGCGGACGACAGAGCCCATGAACAGTACTACGAAAGGTACTTGCTTTTCGCCGTTTTCCCCATCCGAAACCTAAAGCTCCTATTCCAACAGGACCAATTGAGGTCTCGTCCCCATTCATGCCCACGCCCCCAAAAGACCGAATGCTCCGGGGGCCGAAGCGACGAAAAAAAAACTAGAGTTTGAAGCTGCCCGTCTCTCCTATCTGCCTGCAGCGGGAGAGTGGTGTATCATCAATTCTGCTCCTGAAGCGAGAAGTTGAAAAGAGGTCGAAGAAGCGTCGCAAAAATATATTTCATGCGCCAGCTCGGGAAACGAAAGCTAAATCGCAACATTTAACTCCAGGCATGTCGACGGGATCGGTATGGTGCTCGATGCTCCCAGATGGGCTCAATACTGTGCATGTTGCAGAGGTAAGTTCTTGTCCGCTCGTTCTTCAAAATGATCTGCCGGTCTCGCTCCCACCCGATCGATCTCGAAGAATCCTGTCGCATTCATCGACGCAAATTGCTGTGAACGTTCGAGATCCGGAAATCATGCTATTTGTAGCCAGAGTGAGCTTGCGACGGTGCTGGCGTTAGATGGCATAGCAGACCGCGCGCCCCAGACTTTGTGCTTGCCTTTATGCATAACCTCCGTGTTCTTTTCTTAAGTCCGGTGGCAACAACTTTCTCAGCTGTATTCCAAATGCGGGACGTCAAATGGCTAACTTTCAACCACTCCACCCACCTGTCATGGGATGGTTGGCGGTCTCCGATATCTAGAACACTGGGATCGTCTGAACGCACGAATACCTCCGTACCGTGATAACCAACCTCGTATAACCGCTTGGGATCTCTTCCACCTTGCTACTCCTCCAAACGTTCCTCCTTCGGCTCCCAACCTCACTCTGTCCGAATCGACCCGGCAATCCCTCACGCCCTCCGCCCAGGCCGAAATTCTTGCACCCGAAGATGGGTTCCCGCAATCATACGCAATATTTCGTCTGATGAGCCCCAACTTTTCCAACGAATATCATCCAGTAACCGTGGAGCATATCCGTGCGTGGGCCGAACTCGAAAATCGGATCGCAGACGAACCTCGATTCTCTCCAGAGTTTTACACCTTGCTCGCGCAATACCACAACGCTCGTTACAAAGTGAAAAGGATGACGGAACTCGACAGGCAGTCGAGAGGAGCTGGATCGGGCATACATGGAGGAGACGAATATCTCATGCTGTTGAACAACCCAGGCCCGTTCGACGTTCCGAGTACGTCGAATTTGGCTAGTCCCGGCATCGGCGGCATCGGCAGAGGGCCAGGATCGGGCGGGGCACCCTTCACCCCCCCGCATCTCCAGCGTCCTGGAATCAATCTTTCTCGGCTCGCAGGTCTGGGCAACTTTTCGCAGTCAACATCCGTCAGTCATGGCAGCAGAGTCGTCGGGAACAGAGATGGGGATGCGATTCCGAACCAGCCATCGACAGGAGAAGCCCGCACTTCGGTAGCAAGCATATCGGGTGCTAGCAGTACGACAACCAGCCCTCCATCGTTGGAATCGCCTTCCCGCTACGGCCGTCGTAGAAGCAACAGTCCGTTCGAATTTTCGCCTCAGGCCTACACAAATCAGCACCAGCGCCAGCACCAGCAGCAGGCATCATCCAGCGCGACACGCCCGTCGCTCGCTAGTGACAGAGAGCGGGAGCAAGACCGTGATCGCGAGACAGGACGCATCACAGCCGGTATGTCTTTCAACGCTGCTGGTGCTACTGCTTCCGAGGGTTTGCCCTCAAGTTCTCCTCGATCCCCGCCCGAGATGTCTTCTCACGTCTCTTATTTATCCCATTCTCGCTCTCGTCCTCATTCTGTGAACCAAACTGTTTCTACATTCTTGCGTTCTCAACGGTCTCGCACTCTGGCATCCGTAACGTCAGATATTGAGACAGATTCTACTGTAGCAGACCGTCGCCGTCAGCTCCGAGAGAGAAACGAGAGCGAATGGGAGAGCCAGAGGCCGAGCTCTGCTACAACTTCCAGCAACGCCGTAGCGAATAGAAATAGCACGGGTAGCACGATGGTAGATGCTATCATGAGCGACCTCCCTAGCAGCCAAAATTCGGACACCTCGAGCGGATCTGGAAATAGTTCGAATCCTGAAACGCGTTGGGGCTTAACAGAACACCCCGCGCAAAGCTTCTTGGGATATCGCTCCTATTCTGCAACAACACCAATCAACGAACCGTGGAGCAGCTCCCAGTTGCCTGGAGCTTCCAACCGAAACACATCAAACGACTCGTCATCACTAACCGCTGGGCCGTCTAGGCACGACATTCCCAGCAACTCCTCCAATACTCACCCTCTTGCGTCTGTGTCTGTGGTGCCCGCAGCTGCTGGCCCTTCCTCTGGGCTCATCCTCCATACGAATGGGCGCTCCTTGCGTCTCATTCCGTCTGAACAGAGAGCATCACCTCCAGGCTCCATGCCGCCCTCAGAATCATCATCGTCTAGGAACGGATTAACATCACCAATGAATCGGCTATCGACATCCGCCAGCTTTCTGCCCAGCTTAGCTCACCTTCCCACCCCGAGATTCTCGCCTCCAAGAAACTTGGTTCGACCGAGGCCTGCCTCTCTTTCAAATAATAACCCATCTAGCCATAGCAGGCAAAGCTCGAATGGCAGCGATGGCTTTCCTGCGAGCCAACCATCGAGGAGGAGAGAGAGGATGAACCCACTAGCACACACCTTGGGCTCCAGAGCGGACCTTGAACGTGAGGATTACGACACTCCTCTCCGTACGATGTATGTCTTTGGACCCCTACCAAATTTCTCGTCCCCTTCCCTACCTTCACCCAAACGCACGGAAAAACCCCCTAGATTGTGCAACCATGAGGGGCGGATAGAATTCCCTGTACTAAGTCCTTGGCCATTACGGTGCCTGTAAATCTTCTGATCGGATACTTGAGCTATGTCACTGACCCAACTTCACTCATTTTCTAGGTTCGCCGAAGCGTTTGAGGAGTACCCTCGGGCTGAAGAAATCCGCCGTCGCGGCCAGGAAATGGAAGTTGAACGTCGAGAGTACCTGCAAGCGCAAGATGCATCGACAACCGAATCAAATATGCGACGGCTGCAAGAGCATCGCAGTCGTCATTATGAACTTCTGCACAGAGCAAGCCTGCAACGGCAGATCGACCAACTGCACGCCCAAAATCGACTCCATGGAAATGCCAGCAACAACGCCGCTGTTACCAATTGGTGGCCGCCAAGCAACTGGTCCGCGAATAACCACCATGCCAATATGGATACTCGATCACCCGCGGATAATCCAGCTCATCTATTCGGACTACAGAATGAAGACGAACCTTCATCGAATTCCGAGGACGACTATGAAGATCTGATACCACTGGAAGACGATGGGTTCTTCAGCCTCGCTGAAGGCTACATCCCACGCCTATTAGGCGCCGAGGACCAATCCTCGACGAGCCATCGCACCCCTCGCCTCAGCAGTCTACCTGCGCCACCTCCGACTATAAGCCGCAGGTCAGTTCCTGATATTCATACTCGGATGGAACGATCGCGTCGCCTCCGAGAAAGAGAAACAGATTTGATACGATCACGTCACAGTGAAGCGATCCGAGACATTGCGAGTCTTGTAGGTAGCGTACGCTGGAATCGCGAGCATGGTTCGAATAATGGGGGTCCTGGCGGCAGAAACGGTAACGCCGGGCCTCAGGCACCACGAACACTCGACCACCCTCAGCGACCTGACAACATGAAGGAAGAAGACATGAAGATTATGGCCGATTGCAAAGTTTGCTATGGGCAAATCGCCGATATAGGTGAGCCATCCATCGGCATCAAAGCTCTCTAGTTGGATTCACATTGCTAATTCTTCGATAGTTCTTCTCCCTTGCGCGCATCTAGTCCTTTGCCAATGGTGTGCGGACTCTGTTGCCCCTGCTGCGCCTGGCCGCCTGGAGGGCGCTGTAGCCCCACGAAGCAATTGCCCTGTTTGTCGAGCGCGGGTCGATAATAAAATCAAGGTCTTCCGATGCTAGCGTCGCTGCGACTGCTCCAGTTGAACGACGCATGTTCGTCTACTAGAGAGGGGCGCGGCTCCAATCTTCTTTTGAATCATAATGCTGGGTATCAATAAGCAGAAATATCGCTTGGCATTGCTGCGATATCCCTCCCGCTTTCTGTGTATAAAACATTCTGTATTACCCTCTTTCTTTGCTATCTCGTTGAATCAATACTTGTGCACTTTTAGTGGTATTGATGTATTTCTTAGCAGGTGGTCATTTTTTTCTCCAATGCTCACGGGCTTCGTAATCGGTGTTTTCGTTTGTTTTTCGGTGTGAGCAATGTTTAACGGCTTGGTTGTTTCTAAAGACTCTTTATCCTTTGAGGTTGCGAACTCTATTCCTTTATCGAGATTTGGGAACGGTTACATTAATCGTCGATGCTACCTCGTTGTAAGCCCGAAGTAACCAACTCACGCAAGCGCTTGTATAACTTGTGCTTAGCCTTAGCAAGCCACTGGACAGACGTAATCTGCCTATTGTAGTAACAACTGCGTCACCTGGTCTCGCAAACCAGACCGCACGAAGGCGTCACCTGTGGATGGTTGCGTATGCTTCCTCTAGATCTGATTTTAACATACATACGTAGGTATGCTGGTGCATATATGCATGTGAACATATCTGTCGGATGAAGCAGGCAACCAGTCATCTGCAAAGCCGGTGGACGTCGCGCGCTTGCAGCGAATTCGATGCGGCATGCATGCGGCAACCACTCAGAGCTCTCGAGCCGGATAACGCAGTGAACTACGATTCAGGATTATTTGAGGAACATTATCTTCACGTCCGTCGTGTCGCCGGGGCCCAACATACGAATATTAAATTGCTGGCCGAGTCAACTGCCCTGACCTCGTCTAGTTCGCAGGTTCCCGCGGGTATGGTCGTTCTAGAACTCGATGACGTCGGGATCGAATTTCGTAATGTGAAGCTCCTTTGTTAGTAGTGGTAATTATAAATTACCCGCGATGAATGCTAGGAATGCAAATGCGTGCGGCAGCGCAAAATGCCGCTGGTGGCCACCACAACATATAATTATCCCGCAATCCAAGGCTGAAAGCGGAACAGAATGTAGGCAAGAGTCAGGTTTGGGCTAAATACCTCCTGCCCGCGAACAAGATGTCACATTATAATATTCCTGTGCAAATTTGCGTATTCTACAACTATGCATTTCTCGCACGAATGGCTGCTATGGGTTCCGATTCGCGCGACGGCCCTCAAGGCGCCAGGGCGGCACGCTGCATGCGATCGAGATCGCCGCCTCTGCGGCACGAACCGTCGACTGTGCCAATTCCTATCATGCATAGGGAGCGGTATCGAAATTACACTGTTGGATCGTGATGAAGGCGACATCCCGAGTCTGAATTGTCGCCCTGTGAATCGATCAGCATTCAGTAGCATCGATCGAGACTTCCAGATATTCCACTTCGAGATGGCAGATAATGTAGCTAATTAGCCGGTGGACGAGAAGTATAAAGGAGACGATGGCGCCCTGAGTACTTGTCATCGATAATCATACAGTACCGCAGATCTAATTATTAATAAAGATCCGATCAGCTCAGCTTGGGTATCTTCGAGCGTCGGCGTAATACATTATACATCCTCGGGGATTAATCTTATAATAGACAATCGAATACATTTGGATGTTCGTTGCCAGAACTGTCGTTATATTTTATATCTGAAATTCCTAGACACCCGGCGATACCCATAATCTCGACCCGACGAGCGCCATCGATTCGTCCATTATACGCGAGCAATCCTCTCAATCGATATAATTATTAAGACGAGAATTCGAACATATCAGAAATAAGTCAAAATGCAACTCAAGCAGAACATCGTCCTCTTCGTCCTCGCGGCTACGGCACCCGCTGCCAATGCCTTGGCTCTTTACTACAGGGCTGTTAGCGCCGCGTCAGCTACTCCGACGGTTGCTCGTCGGATACCAGATCTGGAATTTGAAGTTCTGCACCATGCTCATGGCGTCGATGCTGGTGACGCAGCCGTTGCTACAACCACTATCTCGACTGTCGCTACACCTACGAGCACTCCGGTAACCCCTCCTGGCCCGCATCTTGCGAAACGAGATTTCTTTTTCTACGATTACAACTACACATGGTCCGAAAGAGCTCCCAAGGCTCCTCTGAAGCGACGCGGATACGGATATTACTATAACTGCACTCTTCCTCGACGTGACACAGATTCTGGTTCAAAGGTTGTTGCCAGGGGTGTCGTTCGTACCAACGGTACAGACACTTACGAAAAGAGGAACGTCGGTTCTGATACTACCGGTGCTCAACTCCAGCGCCGCGATAACGGCACTATATTCTCCTAAGATCTTAAGAGTCTTCAGGGGAGCATCAATCTTGTCAGCGATAAAGCTTAAGGCGCCATAATACTATATAATCATGTCAAAAAGTTGTTTTGGAATCGCCATGATCATGTAGATAGACTAAGACTTACAATAGGCCTTCAAACGGATGGTACCTCTGATCAAATGCAACAATAGAGAATGTAAAAGGTTTATCTTATATAATGACAATATTCCTTTACAACTTAAGTATTCACCTTTGCCGGCCAACTGCAGCGCATGCATTGCTCTATAGTCAGTGATATATGTATATGTATATCTAGGTAAATCTCGAAAGGTCTCTCTGATTATAGTATGCATCAGCTCGTTAAAACACAGATATGCTCTACCGCTCAAACGCCATTGATGCATCCAAGCTTAGATTTGTGATTAAACATGAATCTGTGTGTACTAGAGGGCCGAGCGATCGATTGAATCAGGCGACTTAGCGTGAAGTGCAATTCAATGGCACTTCGTCCAGTCCTCATGTATCTGCCAATCAAGCGCTAGTAAATACCCCGAGTAATGAAGTGAAAAGGAATCGCGACACTTGTAAATCACCGTGGCCATGGGCTCAAGTGCATTGAACTCTATCCTAAAATTATAATTTATGGCACATGCTTCTAGGGAATCTCAAAGACCTCCGGACCTTCTGATATATGGATATCATATTTAATTGCCACAGACAACGCTAAGGCTAGCTCACCCTAGGTTCGTGGATGTGGCGGTCAATCTTCGCCTTCACACGTTATAGCCCTGCGAGACTACTCTCATTCTATTTATTTTTTCAGACGAATGAGTATCGTGTTGATCTTGTGAGAATGCATGGGGACAATCCCTGGTGGGTGAGCTTATTGAGTCATAGAACACCTAGGGATTTCTCTATTTATTGGCTGTATAGTCTGTCCAGTATTCCAGTTACAAGACTGTGCTACAGAGAGAGGACCAGGAGGCTGGAGAACATGCCATTGTGGGAAGTACTGATAAAGCTAAAATGCACGGTCGAAGATTCCCAGCTAAGAAAAAGTGATGGATGAGTGGGGGGGGAAGCAAAAATGAAAGAGATATAAAGCTGGCTAGTATTATAGAAATACAACAAGGCGGGTGCACAGGGATGCACTAAACAAGGCCTTGCGCATCTAAAGCCGAGCAATCCCTGAGCGAAAAAGAAGCTAGGAAAGAAGGCACATTGTCTAACAGGAAGAATAGAACAAGAGACAGTGCAAATACGAGTGGAGCATCTTGCATATGTGGAATGTTGCTGTGCGAGTTGACACCAAGCAAGTGAGATAGATGTAGGGAGGAAGTGTAAAAGAGCACGGGAATAAGGACAAAGAAGATATCAATGTTGAAGAAAAGCCAGGTGGACGACGAGCTGAAGCGTTTCCGATGGTCTTTCTATTATCTTATTCGACAGCAAAGTTATTGACAAAGGCCAGACGGCCGGCACACCAAAGATGGATGTTTAGATCTTTGGCGCCGGGCACTCTGTTACCAGTTGTAATGGCCAAAGTCTGGCGGGCTCCGGACAGCTCTAATGCAGCCTGGGAAGAGATGGAGTGATGCTTTACCACAATCTCCTTGAGGGTCTTCCCAACAGTGGGGGACTCGGTTAGCATACGGAGGCAAGAGCTAGTCAGGCGTCCAATTTTATTGTCGTAGCCTATCGTATGATGTTTGATGAGATATTAGTTAACATGCCTTGATCAACGGCCATATCTGGCGGTCACAATGCTGAATTAGAACCCACCAGTGATTTCGAGATACTCAAGGCCTTTGCAATTGAGGACCAGCGACAAGAAGCCAGCATCCGTGATTTGGTTGGCACCTCCTAATATAATGACCTTTGGAATGCATTTGAAACTGAAGTCAATGACCGCCTCATCGGTGAGACCGGAGGCGTTGGTGATGGATAGGAAAGATAGACTTTGAGCAAGCCCCTCGTGAGAGGAAATACTCCGAAGATGTGAGTCGAATGCCTTCCCGAAACTCTTCTCGAAGCGGACCTCACGGATATCAGTAGCAATAGGCATTCGCTGTCCAGTTTTTTGATCGATTGAGGAAAGGCGAGCATCGTCAATTGGGTTCTTGCGATTCAAAACGCGATACACCTTGTCGTCGGGCATCTTCTCAGGATCATAGGCAGCGTACAGTTTCGAAGGTGGGTTGAGAGTGAAGGTTTTTTCTGGTTTGCCATTGGCCTGGTTCCCAACGGCTTGCACCTTTTCAGTTTCCTTGAATGTTGGCTGATCTTGCATGTAGACATTATTGCGTGCGGGTATCTCGTCGTTCTTAACCGTGATAGCAGTCTGTATGAGAGGAGGTGTTGTATTTTCTGTAGCAGGAGACTCTTCGGTTGAGATGACCGGAGCTTGATTGAAGGACTTTTCTTCTTCCGTGTCGTCCTCGACCCGGTGATGAGAAAAGTTGTGATTATAGCGACAGCGGTTCTCATTGAAACGGCAGAAACCCTTGTTCTTGAGGTACGGACATGGGATTGCCTTCAGGTCTTAGATGAAGAATGATGTTTACATTAGCGAATGAAAAATACTTGGTAATTTGGTATATCCGCGAGAGAGCCTGTAGATTTAGCTTACCTTCCATTCTCTTGACTCGCGGCATGCTTCTCACTGGATTGGCGATTATTGCATTGGTCTCCATGGGAAGCTGTTGCAAAGGCAGTGGTTGCATGATCATGGAATACTGGTATGGAGTCAGACCCGCCTGCCGAGACATATACTGAGTGCCGTGATAGAACTGGTTGGTTGGATACATTGGAGGATACGTGTAACGATTTGAAGGTGACGAGGGAGGGTTCGCAGCAGGTGAAGAAGACGATGATGGAGGGAGGACCGGTGATGGAGACTGTGCATTCATACTTTGACTCTGAATGGGAGGGTTGAACCAGATAGCCATGCGTGCAGTTGCCAGGTGTTGCTGTTGAGAAGTGTTGAATCGACGAGCTGTGGAACCGGGGATACATCATGCCTGGCCGATAGGGCCGTCGACGGCGGTTCCGGTGTTTCTCCCTTGATTCCCACACTACACAAGAACTTCAACTAACATCGCCAGCTTCTCAGAACTGAATAATAGCAGTAGTTTACCAGCAATCGTCGCCGTATTACCTGTCGACAGCCTGTGTAATTCTTCTAATTAACAGAACCGGTTCAATATTACCAAAGCAGGTCTCAACGTGACCATGATATATGTACATATGTGCACCAGCTTCAAAACAAGGATCAACCGGCCCATCGCATATGCCGCTATGAGTGACAGTATATCAATACCTGTATGTATGACTATAGACACAAAGTTTTGTTCGTAGGTTATTCAGTGGGAGTACTTGGCAGGTGGAAGACACGCTCCAAGCACATGCGGCATTCATTCCACTACCGTCGTTTGTAGGGGGGGGGGGGCTTTGAGGTAACTGCATACTATCAGAATGTAGGCATATCACAGCGAGTTTATCTTGCAGAGGCTTCTCGTGAGGTAGACACTGATTTATAGACCAAGATGGGCCTGATACGCGAGATATGCTCTATCGCAGTGGAGAGCCGCTCGAGCGCTCATGACAGCGCGGTCTAGACACCCCATCTGTATTATTACCAGAACACGTATATCCGTTGAAGGTTAAGATTTGTATATATATACGCAAGCAATCGTCATCATCGCTAGAGCACCTGGAGCTCAGGCTATAAGAGTATCGAATTAATTCCCCATCATCTCTAGTTTCTCTTATGATCCGGTGTAAGATAATCAGGCCTACTTGTTATAAAAACGATGAACCCGTTGATGCATTTGGAGTTTACTTTGTGATCAAAGATCTTATGGTCTGACTAGTCTCGTTGGTAACAGATCCTACCAACAAATACTATCAACATGATACGTCTTAAGCCCCAGCCAGGTGCAAGTATTCTTCTCGAAAGCTATGAAGTTCGTAGCTTTGTAATTGTCTGCCTATGCTGAAAGTTTGACGTATGCATCGGCATCTCGTGGGATTTTTCCCTCAGCCCTGATAAGGTCAAGCTTGGATGACACCGCAACATAGATAAAAAGAATGCAAAATATGTATACAGAGAGTGAGAAAAGAGTAACGTTGCCATATGTCATTCACGCCGCCTTCGAACAAACATAAAAGAACAAAACATTCAAAGAAATTGGAGGTATCGTGAGACTGCAACAGCGGAACTATTCAATAATGTATCGTATAACGTAATAGTGGTCATAAGTAGCGTGTAGAATGGGCGAGAATATGAACGAATGTTTACCAGCTCAAAGCCAGATATTGACCCTCAGATGAACGCCAACCCCAGTGACAAGAAACTATATACCGACGCGTACTTCCTGCTGTGATGTCCCGGATTCCGCAGTCCCCGAGTTCTCTCCTACAGGGAGGCCCATTTCACCGGCGTTGTTAAGCTAGATATACCAAGATCCGAGTGTTAGTAATCATGATACGCCAAAGAATTCAAGTTCGAAGCACTCGGCTTTCTTGCTCCTGTTCGGTGCGGAGCTAGCCCTGGTCTTTGGGCTACAGATTATCTCGAAGAATCCCTGCTTAGAACAGCGGTCTTCTCGCCGTAGCCTTCACAAAGTCTTTGGATGAAAATGGATAAATAAACCACAAAAGTGTCACAAAACTAATGGGGAGACGTTAAATACCTGAATCGACTTTCGGTGTAGGAAGTGTTGAAAAATATTGAGATTTTCGGCCTTCAAGCATTCCGCGGGTTTTTGGTCATAGAAGCTGAAAAATATGACTACATCCAAGTATTCCGGTCAGAGAGAGAATGAAAATCAGCTTTGGACCGGATTATAGGAAAAACACATCTCCATGTGGGATGTGCCTCAAATGTCTGGGAATGTCTTGTCTCGTGTAATCACATAGCCGAGCTCGTCCGGGTGCATAGAGCCTCCGATTCCAGATGACATTCGGGGAAAACATACCCTCGCTGCCATCGAATTCATCATCTGAGGATGATTTTGAACTTCTGAATGCTACATGTCTTTTCTTCGGCGGTTCGGGGTCGAAATTGAATTTTTCGAGGAGTGCCGCCACCACGTCGGTCGCATCTCTTGGTACCCGATAAAAGTTCATCTCCGGGTAAAGGACCGAACAACATAGATACTGGTACGGGAAAAATTCTTTCCCCGCGCTGACCGTCCAGTCGCCATCGTATATCAGAAAATGGGCATGTTTGTTTTTGCTAATGATAACGTTGAGTTCGCTGGCGCTGTATATGAAAAGTTGTGTTAGCTTTATACCGGCATATTCGAGAGACTCCGCAGGATTATCTATTAGGAAGGGCATTTACAGCCCTCATCTGCTTCGTACCTCTTAACGTCTTGGATTTCAATTAATTCTGTGATATCGATCATCTTGTCTTATGTTGGGTGGATGAGTACGGGGCCATGAGAGTTTTAAAGGTACCTAGGTTCGGTAGATGGTAATTTTTAAATGATCCTCCTATATAACCCAGCGGCGGACCCGGCCAGGCTGAGAGCCCCAGCTCTCTGATTTCTCCATGCACATGGCAGCAAGTACTTGAGTCTAGACTAGTTCCGCGTGCACACTCCTATTCTTGGTGGCCTTACATGTACATATACTGCGGAATTCCGTAAAGCTCTTTTATGATGGCAAAACTGGCCCGGCTACTATCTCCGAAATATCGTTCATTTTGGATACTGACAGCGAGTTAAGCAGAAAAAGCAAAGATAGCAAAGAAAGGGCTCAAGCAACCTGTCGTAGAAAAAATTGAGCTAATACGGAATGCTAACATATCCAGAAGCTACTGTCCCTCGATAATTGTATGTACCTACTGAAATGTAAGTACTCCGGCCATAATAATACGTGTACCTTGTGATCTGAAGTTTTGGGTACCGGGGTAGGAGTATAGAGAAGCGTATATCCTCTAGGACCTCATACCGGCACACGTGGATAGTGGGATGTATAGCTCTGAAGGTGTCATTATGAGATCACAGGTTCCAGCCCTCGTGGTATAGGAGCTCAAGCAATACGATGCTGACCAGACGCTCTCATTCTGAGAATTTAAAGTTGTGGGCACGGATTCAACAACCCAGCAGCTTCGTGCCTACCTTGGGCCTGGTGCTTGGGATCGTGAATTCAAGCTTGCAGAAAAGCCTCTGCAAGCTGCAAAACAAACGGCAAAAGATCACCATCCCTCACAGCCATCTCATATATATGTTTTCCTTTTCGTATTGTCACATCCGAAATGCCCCTCTGTGGGACGGCTAAATCATACGATGCCAGATGGTCAGGCTTGAACGTACTGGGCAAGCGCTCCGCCACTCAACGGAACCAGTAGGTATTATGCAGTTGGCAAAGCTTTGAAATGCACGAACGCCTGGTGCTAATCTGTTTTTTGATCCAAGAACTCGGCGTTGACGAATAGTATACGTGGAAGATGACTTTTGCACAGGCTTTGAACGGATGTTGAATCTAAAGGTTCATCTGAAGCTTAGCACAACTGATGTGACTTCTTCGGTCTATTGATCTTGTCCCTAAGCCGTAATTACATGAAGTGCAGCTGCTATCTCAATTTTTTCTTATCAGCTGTTGCTCCTTAGCCATCTAAGCCAGATAATTCGTTCATTTCTACACCTATTACAAATGCAAATGCTGGATTCACAGTGCTCTCGTCATGTCCGCCTCCCAAACAGGCTTACCGAGGGCAAATTCGCGATTGGTAGTCCGTATTAGAACTAGCATCCCCGCACCGGAACTACTTTACATTCGAAGTAAGAGGCAAGCCATCGGTTCACTGAAAGCGGAGCGTTAGAGTCACCAGCTAATCGCGCCGTTCCTTCGTCAATCTTGTTGCTCTCATGTGTCCACTTACGTATAAATATTCAGCTTGCGAATGTCAGAGTTCTGGAGGTCAGGTTGGGGCTAGCGCCGGAACTCGCGGGTTCGATCAGGAATAGGGAAAAGCCCATATTCTGCTGAATTTAGCCCGAATGATGTCGGTCGCCCGCTTGTGGTGCACGTAACTCGGGTGAGAAGAGCAAGTATTTAGTCTGTGGAAGCGGAGGAGTCTGCGTCCGGCCCTGATACTACTGATCAATTGTCCATTGGCTAATCCTACTAGAGTACTAGATGCAAAATTCATGGACGATTTGTATATGTGTATACATCAGCCATGCGACTGAAGCTGGCAACTGGATTTCCAGAATTCACCAATGCCCTGAATACACTTAGAGTCTGATTATCAGGGCTCACCTCAAATGATTAATGGTTTACTCGATCTTTTAATTTTAGCTGAATAGGATATGTTCCTCCAGTTATATATCATGATTCCCAGGGCTTGCATAGTCACCCACGCTGCTAAGTTGGCATGCCACGGTCGCTTGCTTCTTAGCTTTACTTCCGCGTGTACCGTCTATTCAACACTGTACTTTGTCAATGTCACCATGTCTCCCGCATCGGAAAGGTACCACATGAAACAACCGACATCGGGGATGGCATCCCTTAAGGAGGAATAATTGGTCGATCGAAAAACTTAAGAATCTTGTTTCCACGCGCACGTTCATTGCGAATGGAAAATACGGAAATAATAAACCGTTGTACGACCGTATGAAGAGTGACTAGCCGCCACTGCGTATTTTGATCACAATAATCTCAAAAGTGAGATCGTCGGTAAAGTAGTATTTCTCGCGATTAGAGTGTTGAAATTGATAACAATGAGTCAAGCGAGGGAAAGAGCAACTGAACCACAGGTGAGTTTGCATTTGACCCAATACAACAGATCGTCAGGGCACGAAAGAGTTGGAATACATTTGAATTTTTCCCTGAATTAAAGATTCTGCCTTGCAAAGCCTGCATCATCGTTTAAGTAAAAGCTGCCCTGGATGTGGGCATGCGCAGCGCAAGGGCTTGTCTATTCCGGATATCATGGAGCCCCGAGAGTGGTCCGGGACAAGCCGCGGATCAAAGGCAGCTGCCTACTATCCAGTTTGGGAAACTTGAAAAAGAACAGAATGACTAGGAACGGCGCTTCTGAGGCCATCATAAAATATCTCTTGGTTTCCTTTGGACACTACAGGTAGCCCGAGAGGAAGTTTCGATGGTCGTTCAACTGTGAATGACACCATCAGCGAGCGGATCAAGATAACGGACCTACTGACATGACTAATCCAGGATGACACCGCTCCATGTTTTCAAGAGGGCACACCAATCGTGATCTACCATATATTCCTCATTGTCATTATTCTCCTATAGGTAGCCTAGCTACCCGTCCTGCGTTTTCAAGCAAGACCTGTGGGCTGCATACTTCGGTATGTCCCAAGAACTGGTAATATATGTAACTCACGAGACAATGCAGGGCCGTATAGTTACTAGATAACAGAAGTGATTAATTTAGGGCCTTGTCCCGCGGGCAACAAGCTAGAGGCCCTTGTAGCACAAGTCCCCGCTGGAATCTTAATATATTATATATGGTGACAATATGCTCTAACAACAGAAATTGGCAATTCGATTCACCGAAAGAAGTTACGTTATAGACGGCTATGAGGTATTCAGAAGACCAACTGGGCTCAAGCACACGGGTGACTTCTGAACACGAATGGGAGCTGAACGTAGTATACAATCACCGTTCCAATAGCTCCGATAATTGAAAGAGCCAAAAGTTTCTATCGCAGGAATGGACTATCTCCATAGAATAAACCTCCATGCGTATCAGGATGTATCGATCATTCAATCTCCTCGATGCGTCTTATCTGATCGAGAGTTCCATCCTGAATTGCAAGTCTCCGCAGGTCTCTAACAGCCATCGCTATGTCGATCCCAGCGTCTTGATCCGCATGCTGATTTCCATCAGCATATGCATGACTGTGGAATGCGCTGCCGGCGGTCCCTTTAGTCCCGAAAGTATCATCGGTACTCTGCGCCAGATCCGTATGGGGCTCGGAGTGAGCCGTCGTGTCATCTCGTGCTTCTTCGTCGCTCCAGAATCCTTCTGGTCCGTCCGCGTCAAATCGTTGCCGGAGAGAGTCCAAGCTCTGGGTGTCATTTTTGTCCCACATCGGAGAATAACAGTCTTTGTATTTCAAGCTCGCTCCGTCGATTCCAACCACGTATCCACTGTTGTGGATATATGTGCCCTCCAGGCTGTTCAAGCTTACTCCAACCCCTGCATTCTCGAGCTCGTGCTGTGCTCCCTCAATGATTGTAAGTTCAGGACGGCTGTTCGACAAAACAGTCACGACTCTCGGATCGATCTTCTGATTGACGAGGTTGATCTCTTGGAGGCTACAGGCCGAGGCACCACCGCGGCTGATCAAGTATGCCAAACTCGCGGTCGTGACGCTCCCTGGCTGTGTCGGTAGACCTGTGTAACCGAGTTTCCCGATTGGGCCCATGTCATCTCCTATTAGCAGGGATCCACGCCTTTGGAAGCGAAGAAATGTGTTGTAGCACAAAAACATACCCGTGATCTTGACCTCGTTGATGTGAGGACAGTGCTTAATAACTGTTTTGAAGGTAATATCGTTGACGCTGGTGCATCCAGTCAAATGGAGAACTCTCAGATTTGGACATCTTTTGAGAACAGTGACGATATGTTCGTTGCTAATGTCAATGCTCTTTGGCTCTGCGGATTTGGCTTCTTTGGGTTTCGATCTGCCTTTAAGTTTCTTCGGCAGAGTGGCAGCTTCGATTCCTTTGATGATCAAGACTTCGAGGTTTTTGAGACACTGTGGAGCAGCTAACAAGTCTTGAATATGGGTATCTGTAACCTGAAAGCCGCTCGCGAACTGAATATGAGTGATCCCAGGAAGAAGACGGGACTTTTGATATTGTTTTGATTCTTTGAACGAGAGTATCTGTGAGGGTGGAGTCGCAGGATGCTGATATTTCTCATATGCGAGCGCCTCTGGATTAACGTAACTCGTTTCTGGCGCATCGGGGCTTTCGGAGCTGGGAAATAGGCGTGATACGTCAAGTTCGTAGACTGTGACACCTTCCATGCGGGTAATATCGTGGGAGAATCTGCAATTCTGCCCACGATCGCATTGACCTCTAGCAAAGTGCTTACAGAGGGGTGCCTGTGATATGGATGACATATCAGAGAGTCTTTGGACTTGGATAGGATCAGAAATGAGGTGGTCGTTGAGAGACGTCTGGTATACGCTCGCCGATACGTATTGCTTGACTAGTTATTGTTGTAGTTCAATGGTGGTGGGGAGGGCTTAGAGCTGAAATTTTTTTCTCCGTGGGTGTTGGTGGGGTACGGAAGGGAGAAGAGTGAGGAGCGACTACATCTTGATACTCCCACAGATAGTTTTTTTCAGCTTCCTGTTGCTTCCGGCACACTTCCTCCTTTCATCCACCCACATTCACCATCACCTAGCAACCCACAAGCAATCACAACCGGTACTCTCTCAGATTTCTACATACAATCGAGCAGACCATTCAAATTCCACCCTTAATTATGTTCACCTGCAGTTCCAAGATCTTGCTTCAATAAGTTCAGTCGAAAAGTAACCGAGACCGACTCCTAGACCCGTACACCGAGTATTCAGTGGTCATCACAGAACAAATGTAAGTGGTCCCAGCTTGACAGTGGTGACCCCGCTAGCCCGATTCTCTCGCCCGCAAGACCTGACGCCTCCATACAAGACGCATAGATTGACTGATGTCCGTAGGCAGGAGAGATGTCGAATTCGACGCGTGAAGAAGTTAGATATTTGACTATCAAAGCCGAGAAAATTCCCACCAAGATCAAAAGGGGCGAGAATGGCCACAGACCCGACAAATGCGTTCGCATTCCGGCAAGCGTTCTCCGTGCTGAAAGTGTTACAATCCTGGCTCCGTCTTCCTCATCTGATAGTACTTCGTCCGGCTCATCATGCTCTGACCCTGACCGTTTCGACCCTTTGTGGTATATTCGCAATTCTACAAATTACCTTCGTGATCATCTCACGTCCCGCGCATATTGTCGACAAGGTGTCCTCTCAACGGACCCCGAAAACCTTGAGCTTTTCCTCAGCGAAAGTGAGCTGAATGAGATCGCCACCAAAGAACATATGTCACCATGGAAAGTTGATTCAATCAAGACCGGAGGCGGTATGATCCGGTACGGAGCCGATGAACATGAAGCTCTCTCCGAGCTTCGGAAATCCTCAGAATTTTGGCACAACAGCGAAGCAGCCACCGGTAACGCAGAGCATTCCTACGGCATTATGAAGGGCTGGAAGATGGCTTCTGCACTTTCCGGAAGACTGGCTCTGCTAGACATGGGAGCGGGACTACCTCCGGAATGTGCTGTCTGGGAGGATAAACACAGAGGTCGCAAACTCAATCCCACAAACTGGGTATCACTGAGCCCTCCCGGTGTCGGACTCTATGCCTACAAACAGCCTCACCACCGGGATCCTAGACTTATTGGGGTTGCAAGCATCTACAACCTAAAGGATGCTGTCTATTGTGCCGACAAGCTCGTCTTCGTTTGGAAACCGGATATAATGCGTCCGATTCTTGAGGAGATGGTTCCACCTAAACAACAGACACCGGCAAACTACAAAGATGAGCGAGTGCACCCTCGCACATACTATCAGAGAATCCGAAATGAACCTTATGACGGTCACACCATTAAAGTAAATGTCAACGAACACGGAGGTTCTTCGCAACGTCACCCATTCAACAAACAACTATCTTCAGCCTCTGGCCCGTACCCATTCGATATCTGTGGACACGGTCACCATTATGCTGAAAGTGATCGGAATTATTGTCCTACACCAAAGTCTTCTGGCCAAATCGGCAATTGGAACGCCCACTCGTGTCACACTGTAGGGAGTCATCAACAGCTTCCTTACACACGTGTTCAGAACAATACCTCGAGTAATATAAACATTAAAGCGAAAGCCGTGTTTCGTGATGCCGATATCGAAAAGGATGGATTCTACGAGCCAGTTCGTGTACAGGGCTCGCAATATCAGGAAGCTCACTCCAGTCCATCAGTCGATACCAGTCATATTTCAACCACCGACAACCACACAAAGCTTTCTCGAGACCTTGTCTACAACAATCTTGGGGGCCCTGATGAGGTTGATAGCATATTTAGTGGGAGTCGAAACCAGCTTCCTTGCGATGGTGCGACTGATCCATCGAAATGGCCTTCATGGATAAATGATGACTCGGATGTTTGCGAAGACGATATTGAGAATGCACCTATCTTTGAAAGGTCTAATGGCGAAGGGATTCGTGTAGTGTATATCAGGAAGGATCCAAAGACTGGAAAACGAACACCTATTGTCGACTTTGTCTGCGAGCACGATGAACGTTACGAGCTCGTGAGGGACTTGATCGACCAGGGAAGGGGCACTAACTCAACTGTTGATAACCTTACCGTCGACTGCCCCCAAGTCAGTGAACAAGAGCTAAGAGTCAGACTGGCTATCGCTTACAATAACCTCGATGCGAAAATGGATTCATTGAAAGCGGAGGGGAAATTCCTGCAGAGAAAACCAGCCAAACGAGGCACGAAATGGAACAAAGATAACAAAGGTAACCTTTTGACCGTGGTTCTTGGTGCGCAAGGCCCTATTCCATTGGATGGGCCAAACGACGATGTCTTGTTCGACACAGAGAGCAAGACGCCCTACCTCACCGACTTTCCCAACGTCTTCCACCCACACGCTACTCTGGCGCACAACCTCGTCACCTCTAATTGTCATCCCTATACGCCGTTGAACAATCCAGACCAAGCCGCTCAAACCCCCCTAGACGACTCCGATTCAGCCAACAAGCCACTTGTATCCGAACTAGAGATCTTGTCAGTTGGAGGGCGATCGGTCCAAATTTGGATTGAGAACAATCTCGTCTTCTTCCAGATTGATGATATCAGATCATTTTATCCTCAATGTACCACACCTAGTTCAGAAACAGAGGGACCACCGATCAGTCCCCTACTGCAACCAGGTATCTCTGCACCACCCTTGTTCAAATCAGTCGCCAACCATCCAAAGGTTGCTAGAAGTCTCGCCGCTGCTCTTGCCAGAGTTCACAACACCCTCAATCGCCAACATCAGAGAAGTGGTTTCCACCAGAAACCAGATCGCCAACCTCGGGTTCAAATCAATCCTTATATTGCTCTATTCGCTGGACAAATCCCTGGAATGCCACCCACCCCGCAGCAACAATACGATCCTTTGGCCAATTTCCAGAAAAACACTTTACTTCACGGTGCTTCTTATTTCCCAGAAGTGATGAAATATATCTCGGCTGCGGAAAGTCACTCGAATCGTCGTCCCCAAGTCCTTCCAATAAGGATCGACATGTATCCTGGTTACATGTATGATTTCAAGGACTGGATGACATACGGCCGCCATGGTATTCCTGGGCAATACGAGGACAGTGACTTCACAAAGCCTGAAACATGGGAGGATGTACTGAGGAGACTGCAAGATCAGATAAGCTGGGAGCAGAACAGAATTGGGAATCTGGTAAGAAGGGCATATGAAATCCAACAAGACATTCGAGGTCCGTATAGTGGTGATGCCGGAGAAAACGCCAACCGGAATATCCCTGAAGCGCTTGGAAATCAAGGCATTGGTCCTCAGATCCCTCGAATGATTGATCCTACACGGATGCCCAGAGGCACGAGACAGACGAATTTGTGTTCACGCTCTGTCCGCGGGAACTCGTTCTCACAAACTCAAATTGATCATGATATGGAGTCTAGGCAAATCATGTCCGGGCTCGGCATACCTTCCGCCCCCCATATTAGCCAAAGTACAAGAGCTCCAAAAAAACGCAGAAATATAGGCCAGCAAAAATCGGTAGCAGTAGTCCAGGTATCAGGGACTACCGGTCCAAATACCGGTCGGACTAGGCTTCCTAATCACAGTAACAAGAAGTCGGAGCATGCGCCTCATACTAATGTGCGTTCTCAGCGGAAAAGAAGCAACACACAAAAAAAGGCCGCAGAATTGTCAACTCATCAAGACCGCCACAGATCCAGGCAAGATATGAATGGAGATAGGACTAATCTGGATCCTCGCGAGTGGATTGTAGCCAAGTCAGAGTTGGAGGACATCACCATGATTACTTCTCTATCTGGAGAACCAAAATTATTGAACTGTCTATACACCATCTTGGGAGATATACCTCTCTGCCAAAGGCTGGTGTACCTGGAGATTGGGCGACCGATGGTTGGCTGTCAACCCGAAGTATTGAGCGTTGAAGGCTCCATCATCTGTGAATTTGCAAGACAATGCCCTGGTTTAGTCGCTATCGCTATACATGGAGCACCCATGCTAAGTGGTAAGCCTCAACCTCTCGGTATCGTGGAATCACAAGCTAAATATGTTATCCAGACATATCGTTAACCGCAATCCTCCAAGACTGCAAGTTTATTTGTGGAGTCATGATTACAGGTGAGCACAACTTTCCCCTTCGGATATCATCCTCCAAATCGCTGCTGACTTTCAGTGCTGTTAACTCTAGGCCACCCAGAGGCTCAAGGGTGTATTGGAGCCGGAGCGCTCGACATTCTCAACTTGCCGCGAATGGCTTGCAACCTCCGAGAACTGATTCTGCTCAATCAATCCAACTTGAAGCACGAAGCAGCACAGAGCGTCCTGAACGAACATTGCTGGGATGTCACGCTAACTACCGGCACCTACGAATCAAGAAAGCTCCATAAAGCAGAGCCCAACACCGCTTCCTACAGCAAGACTCTTCAAGGGGTCGGTCGGTGGATGCTTCTGAAAGACATACTTACGCCTGAACATCTAGCGGCTTCAAGGGCTCGGGAAGAAGAAGCTGCGTTGGCTGGGAGAGGTCGCTATTCGGTTGCCAGAATTCTTAAATATTCGACGATGTACGGTGGGTATCAGTTCCCGCTGGATGAGCAGCAGGAGCAAGCGGTTCGATGGATCGAAACTTGGTAAATTCCCAAGATTAGATTGCAAGGAAGTGGAACATCGGTGCATCGATCCTGGAATGTTGTTCTCAAGTAGCAAGAGATTAACAAGAAACAGTATATCGGTAAGCAGTAGCCCAGGAGTTCCGTAGCTATCATGAGTCAGCCGTGGCAATGAGCAGAACTGTCCTGCAATATCTGTGTCCGGACCTGTTCTTTGTGAAAAGTCGATCTGGGTACTCTCCGCTGTACTAGTATACCACAACCTTACTCATCAAATATTTTATGTTTCAGTTACAGGAAGTTCTTGTAATTTCTTTTAGTCTAAATGTCTTCAATCCCTTGTAATCTATTCGATTTGGCCTGCCGATTCAGTAGGTCCTTTGCCCAAATCCAGGTTTAGATGGACTTGTACCTGAGGGTTGCCTGACTGTCATATTCATCTCGCTTACTTTGACCCTTGCACTGTGGTACAGAATACTCGTATTTCAAGGGTTTGCGACGGCAGGTGAGATGGCTGAGACAATGGCCCAAAATAATTTTCACAAGGTACCTAGGCAAGGTGCTCGTGATCGATAAGACTATAAGTACTTACCTATCCCGAGTGATGGTGCCAGCCTAGCAAAAAGATATCTATAGATCTATTCCAAAACTCCCCTGTTCATGAAATCCCAAGAGCCGGCGGGTTGCCCAGACTTCGTATCATGCCTTCAAGCCTCAGCTAACCCATGAACAATGGCCTATCGGTAGTTCATGCAGGTCCCTCAAAAGATAGATTGTATCAGTATAATAGGACGCCGAAAACCGGGAACGAACTCTAATCACACAAAATTGGCTACTTTTGGCCATCTACATCTATACATGTGCGTTTTCATGTCCAACGTAGTCTTGACAACAGGAGGAAGTCTACCAAGCTGGGGACAAGTGGCCAACATTATACGTCGAAGGGATACTTGAAAATGGTGTGGTGGATAAAACCTGTGAACGTGATTGTGAGTATATCCCGACCGTTTGAATGCAATGGACTTGGGCTGTGTGTAGGCCGTGCACCTCACATTTGTATCGCACCATCTTTTTCCGCTATAACCCGTCTTGATCAACAGTCTCCATCTTCAGAAATAGACTAATGACAGAATCCACAGGTTATCGAGTGGACGTTTGCTGGTCTAGCAACCTGTTTCGTCCTACTACGTCTATACATACGCAATCGATATAATCGTGGGCGGCCTCGGATCGGAAATTCCAGATTCAAATTATTCAATCATGGTGATTGGATAATCCTGATAACCCTGCTCTGCTTTTATGCCACGGCGTCTTGCGACACTGCCATGGTAACGGAAGGCTTTGGAGGGAGGAGATTGAATCTTCACCACAACCGCAACGACCCAGACACTGCTTACCGACGATTAGAAAAGGGGAGGCTCCAGCTGCTATTGAAATTGCTCTTCTTTTCGACGCTGCCTTACTATTTCTCGCTGTGGGGGGTGAAGATCTACCTCCTGACGCTTTATTACAAGATCGTTATTCCGAGCTTGCTTCCAACGCAGAGGCTTCTTCTACATGTTCTCTCTGCCTTAGTAGGTGCGACATGCGTTGTATGGATATTTCTCAACATGTTCTGGTGCGTCCCGACATCGAAGAACTGGGAAGTTAGCGAGACGCATCGTGCCTGCCTAGCCTACTTCGCACGGGTGCCGTATATTACTTCTGTCAGCATGCACGTCGGCACGGAGCTATTAAGTACGTATATATTCACACATATCATGTTTCTCCAGGCGTATTGCTACGATCAGTACCAGTCTCGGGACCAGCCGCCGACTCGCTGTTTCGAGTACTATGCAGTCGAGCACCAAATAATGTTTGCTTACGGTAGCTAATGATTCACTTAGTCTTCTCCTTCCCATTCACCTTCTTGCACTACCTCCACCAACTGGACAGACGACGATATTATGCCGCAGCAGGGATGTTTGCAATCGGGTTTGTGGGTGTTATCATATCTTTGGGAAGAGTCGCATATATATTCACTCAAGGCTCCCCACCTATTATCAGTATGGCACAAGCGTGGTCTTCGCTAGAGCAGGGTGTGGGGATCATCATCTGTTGTTTGCCAGCCTTCAAAACTCTGCTTGAGGCTAGAATAAGCAAGAGTAATTCAAGTAATGGGTCTGAAGGCGCACGTACAGAGCTCGGTCAGCCTATGAAGCAACCGGAGCGGAACGACCATGCGGGATCCAGCACACAATCAGATTATGGGAGTGAAGTTCGGCCATGGGAAAATGAAATGAGGGGCAGTTGGACAGGAAGAGGTACAGTTATCGATCCAGATAACACAATACTAAGGGTCGATAGTTTCGAGAGAGCGCAGCCTTAACTAAGATGCTGCCTCATTGTGTTACATGGCGCAAATTTATGACTGGGGTATGTATTGTAATGACTTGGTGGGATGGTTTATAATTTCAGGAAAGGTGTCTGATATAACGAAGATATGATCCAAAATATACCGCAAGCTGCTATATCACATTCAACGCATGCTATAAGTATTTTCGAATGCATAGAGGTGGTCACTTAGAATATTAAGCTCTTGTATACTGTTGATCATGGTCATGAGCATACTAGTGTACTAGCTTGAGCTCATGGTCCATAGAAGAGATATAAGAAGAAATAGGATCCTAGGAATGCTGCTGGGGTATGGCTTGGTTGACTCTACCAGGTTGACATGCTTATGAGAAATGTTAATATCAGCAGGACCCTTATTTGAATTAATATTTGTCTCGTAAACCAGATACTAGACGCGAAGCTTTCAAGACCTTGATCGAGATCTCTAAGGATTGCCTGTCGTCAATACGTCAGAAGAGAGCTGGAGACATCTGGATAATTCATGGTCGAAGCCTTACATTCGTATCAGCCTCCAGATTTCCCATCATAATCAGAACTTTAATTGACTTTAATCTACAGTATAAACCTGGGCTGTTGCAGTATTTTGAACCAGCTATGCATGTGCAGTATCCTAGCCGCGGATTATCGATGATACAATCGTACCTGTAGAACTTACCCGAATACTTCTTGTTTTGCTCTAGCGGATACCGTGCACCTCGCAATTCAAAAATGCGGGTCCGGCGGCTGCAGCTGCTTCTTGTTAGCAAAGCTAGAAATAAAATCTTAGGAGTGCCGATCGGATTTTTGGCCCCGGTCGTACAACGTAGTTACGTCATGTCTATTACATTAACCTGTATGACCAGTATATGTATTGCGCGGTTAGTATACTATGGTATACTTTTCTAATCTTGCTCTATCGCCCTGTACGGTTACGCAATTAATCTGCCTCACTGCGGTACTGGTAGCGCCAAGCGTAATGATGGGACCACACTCCATCTAAATGCATGATTATCCTGCACGCTCTGTCGCGATATCTATTTTTTCTTCTTCTTATTAATAACCATTACCAGTGGTATTATCGGTGTATGGAGAGAAACCAAGTGAATCCATTGATACTACGGCTTGCATACCAAAAAGACTGGATACCTGCTCTTGGAGGCCCCTTGGTGACAATCAGCCAATAACCGGATTCCATGTTTCGATGTTTCTCGAATATCAATTATAAAAGTCCACACGTACAATGTTTTGACACGCCGTTTAACTATAAACTAGCTTGCAAGTCGATTTCTATAGGGTGGGAATAAATTAATATTTATTAGATCATGAGATCAATGAAGTCTACTGGGCGTCTTTTAGCCCTGATAACTATTTCTGGTTGATTAATCGATTATCTGTCTGCTCTTACTCTCTGGCGGTTGGCTTCGAAACTCCTCACGACTAGCAACCAATTATTAACGTCAGATGGTTCCGTCGCTTAATCGGCCTTGCCTCGCAAGCCGGATGATGACTTGCTCCCTTCCCGCCCGAGGCCTCTGCCGAGCGGGGAGTAGGATGTCAAGCCGCCCGACCGCTAACCCACAAACTCCCCGCACCTGCCCAAACATCCCAGTGCGCAATTCAAGACTTCCATGGGCAATAGCAAGACATATAATTACTTAATTAAACCGCGACTATTCCAACCTGCTCGCATAGGTATCTACAGACGGCTGGAACCTTCTCGGCAGCCAGGTACGGAAATCTCGCCGACATGCATGGTTCCCGTTTGGACTGTGCTTGAAATTCGGCTTGTCATCGGAGCGAAGCTGCGTCGTGAATCTATCTCCTCTGGGCTGTGCGCCAACTTGCTCCTGCCCTGCCTCTCCAAAAGGTACCTCATCGGGCCGGGTCATGCGAGAATATTCGAATCCAATGGGTTAATATTCAAGCATCCAACACCTGGCTTTCGTAGGTCAGCTCATACCTGTAAGAGTGGTTCATCCAGGCAAATATTCAATCATTGCACGGGCGACATTGGTAAGATGCACGGTTGGTAACGATAGCTCGGGCTCCGGCGGGCCCCACCGGGACTTCCCTTCCCAATCTGGAAATTGACACCCACTTACTGCGGCCCGTTTTCTACCTCTGGAATACAATTGGTCCGAATCTCAGCATTTCATAACATCTTGACTAAGCTGTCAACAGCCAAGAACGCCTCACATTTCTGGCTTGCCTCGATTCGATGGTAGATATGAGGTCAAATGGATCCCATTAGTCAAGAGATATCGCCCCGCTATGAGAAGGTTTGCACAACAGTAAGCATTAGCTCTCTTGCTTTCTTGCTTCTGAAGGGATTCGAGATCGCTTGAATATCATGTTAGTAGTACAGATTCCTAGGTCAAACTTGGAGACCGTCACCGTTCTCCTAGGGTCATTTCTGTAGCTACACTCACCAGCCAAGCCGGGTATGTCCCAGTCGCAGCCGCCAGAATTCAGTGAGGGGAAGTTACATGCACCTTGCTGATCAAGGAGAACGCAAAAGCTACAGCCGTGATTGATAATAGTCTGTTGAAGGGAAATGTTACCCTCGCCCCCTTCTGCAGCGCAATGCACCAACCATATTCCATCAGCTCTTGCACATGCATGCAAGCTGAGAAGCACACCGGCAAGCCGGCGGTCCCGATTATTCTATCGATGATGGCACTACATAAAGAGCACCGTCCCCAGAGGGGTAACACTCGAAAGCTCTCTATAGGCTCGAGCGTTCAGATCCACTTGAGCTTCGATTTCCGGTTCAGTTGCTATGAGATCCCATTCTACTGTCGCCGTCGCTTGGGCGGCCTATTCAATCTATCATACCGCTTTCGCTGTTTCAGTTCCCTCCATCTCTTCGCTTGATACAGCCCTCACAATTCTCAAGGATAACGATCTATGGGGTATGTAGATACAGTATAGGACTCCTTTGGATTGATGGCACCATGGCTAGATCCTTTCAGCTCATACACGTAACTGCGTGCATTTCTATTGAGATCTTTTGCTGATATTAATTTTCGTCGCATGCAGCTCAATATAGCAACAAAACTGCTGCTGCAATTTTGGTTGAGTCGTCGAAAAAGTTCAGCGACGCGCAAGCCACATGCTTTTCATTATCTGAAAAACTGTGGGCTCCAGATGGCCAGACCCAGAAGTTCACCGCCGGCCTTAATAACGCTCTTTCGTACCAAGTGTACCTTCGAAAGTTTCCTAAAGACCAGCTGTTTTGGATAGCCCCAGACTCACAGCATCCTTGTCGAGCAATCTCAGCAAAAGGAGTGGAAGTAGAGTCCTGCAATTGTCAATGGAGGCTGCCAGCTCTATGCACTCATTCCGCGCCAATCGCCAATAAATCATTTGTGGATACTTCTGCGCGGTATCGGATCACGGTCAAAAGTAGGAAGCAGTATACCACAGGCTTCAGAGACTCCGTTGGTTTCAGATTCGATGGCATACGATTCGCGCCGACCCCACAGAGATTCGAATACTCTACCGTCTTGGACAAAGCTGGAAGCGTAGATGCCCTATCTTTTGGTGAGGGGTGTCTTCAGACTTCATACGGCAGCGAAGATTGTTTGTTCCTGAATATTGCTACTCCATATCTTCCGGAAAGCTTGGACAAGTGTGACGACAGCCGACGCCGCCAGATCAAGAAGCAATTGAAACCAGTTATGTTTTATATCTACGGCGGAGGCTTCGTCGAAAACAGCGGCAATCTTGGTAATTACGATGGCGTTAATCTCGCAAGCCGAGGTGATGTTGTCGTCGTCAAGATCAACTACCGCCTAGGGTTTTTCGGATGGCTTGCTTTGAAGACGGACAACACCACCATAAATGGCAACTTTGGATTCAGCGACATGATTTCCGCGATTCAATGGGTGAGAGCAAACATCGCTTCTTTCGGTGGAGATCCTGATCGGATTACCGTCTTTGGAGACTCTGCTGGTGCGATATCGACAGAGGCCTTCCTAGCGTCCGAGAAAGCGAAAGGTCTGTTCAGTGCGGCTATAATCCAGAGTTTGCCGCTTGCTTCAGCATCAACGGACGAGAAGGCACAGTTCCAGACTCTAGAGCAAGCAACAACATCGATTGGGCCGCTATTAGAAAAGACAGGTTGTAGCACCGCTACCGACACGTTGGCATGTCTCAAGAACGCCGACCCGGCAGTGCTGGTATCAGTCCAGAATGAACTAGGCCCAAGGTTCGTAGCCACTTCATACCATACTGCCAATTGGCAGATGTCTGTGTTTCCAAAGGTACAATTATCAGGCTGACATTGTCCGTATATCAGATCCGTCGTGGTCGATGGCGACTACATGACAAAAAACTACCTTGCCATTTCGGGAGACGGCTATATTGCGAACGTTCCTGTGCTGATGGGAGTTAATCGCGATGAAAACGCCGTCGCCGTTTCCTTATCCTTTGCAAGCTTCACTGGTAACATCTCGTCGATCGAAGATTGGCTAGAGTGGGCTCAATCAGA
Organism: Orbilia brochopaga; assembly: GCA_036872635.1. Lineage (NCBI taxonomy): Eukaryota > Fungi > Ascomycota > Orbiliomycetes > Orbiliales > Orbiliaceae > Orbilia > Orbilia brochopaga. The sequence goes on along the minus strand of JAVHNQ010000011.1, from coordinate 85,453 downwards.
ACCGTACTTAGGCGTCAGTCCGGGAAATCCGAGGAACTTGACGCAATTTGCAAATCATCCAGCCTTCCCACACCCTTCTGGAACTCCTCAGGCGACCGCTTTCAATATAACACAGAGGGTCGTATCCGATACTTTCTTCCGGTGTGGGTCTTGGTCGATAGCGTATCTGGCTGCTAAATATAAGACACTGCCAAAAGTATATGTTTATGAGATGAACAGGACATATCAGCCTGGTAGATGGACCGTGCCGGAGTGTGAGGCGCCGAAGACCAATCCCCTCAGGCCGTACGGTGACCCAAGCCAAGAATATTATAAGTGCCACTCTGGAGAAGTTGACTTGATATTCGGATCATTGCTTTGGATTGGTGAGGAAGCGCGAGATGAATTCGATATCCCTTATTCCCAGATGCTTGTAGATCAGTGGGCTTCGTTTGCATGGAACCACGATCCAAATCCAAAAGTGGCCTATCTCAAAGCGAGAGGGTACCAGAGCACACTTGATCAGTTGATTAAGTGGGGGCCGTGGAGACCCTTGAATGCTCATAAGCCCACAATGCGAATTCTTCAGTGGGATGGATACCAGGCGCCTCTGAGCGAGAGAGAACAGTGCGAGGCTCTCGGCATGCCGCTCGATTTTCTGAAGCACTAAGGGTGTAATTGAGGTATATATGTCTATATATACGTAGATTAACATGTCTTCTACGCATGCTGACATCCTCTTTCCGAGCGTTATATATCCACCATATGATAATATAATTCTGATTCCGCCGTTCTAATTTTGGTGAACATACTGTACTGATCTTGTCGAAATCGATGATTCTGAAGAGATCAATCTCATGAGCAGGTTGACTAGACTCGATCCTCGCGAGTATATATCCTTGAGTTTCCCTCGAATCCGATACTATAATCATGACCCTGATACACAAGATAGTATACATTTCAAAGCTTTTATACTAGTGCCTTCTTGTGATTGTAATCAATATAATCGCTCCGTTCAAACTTATGTCTATTTCGTAAACCAGACAACCAAATTGAATTCTTTTTTTAGATATTAGCCGAGTACCACATAATTATATAACATGATCTCATGTTGTTCTCATGTTCTGATGTCGCTACCTCTTAAGTAAATTATGATGCTTCAACTACTAACGTATGTAACGTCGTTATTGCAAAGTTTCTTCATGCAGCATCTTCCAGGAACTCCAGACTCATCTCAATCCAGTAATCGTTGAAACACGACACATTGCAATAGAGAGCACAACTCCGCCGCGATATTACGGGGAGACAAAAGCAAGCATTAGACCAGCCCGAGAACGAAATGAAAAGGTATCATATACGCAAACATGCAAACAGTGCGCCCGATATAAAGTCGATGTATCTAAGGTCATACGCGCAAATATTATCATACCGAGATCTGACGGCGGATGACGTTACGGCAGTTCAACGACATTCAATCTCGTTGACCATCCCGAACTGGGAACCTCAGCGATTTCCACCGCACCGTTTTGGTTCCTATTACCGGCGACGTCCGCTTGGTAGTATATCCGAAGTTGTTCACCATCCTCAACCCATTCGATTGCTGAAAGAGGCCCTCCTGGGACTTGACCGTTGCTAATAGCCGCGCTTGTAAAGCCGTTGACCAATTGGCGATTGCCGAAGGTCCCGATGCTGTTGAAAGTTGGGTCCGCCCTGGAGGATTTTCCTTGCCCTGTGAGAACGTTAAGACGGGTGGCGGCATCGATGTACCAGAGACGAAGGGTGAAGTTGGAACTTCTGTCACCATAGATAGTGCTGGCGAGCCAAGCGTCGGGCGGGACGGTCGACTGGGAGAGAGTTTCGGCTGCGTAATGAGAAGAATTATTGTTAGTCCCGCCTTTGCATCCACACTCAGACAGAATATTGTGAAATAGGCGGACTGGCTTACCATTGTCCGAATCCCAATTCCCGTCGTAGCCGGGGTAATGTCTGATATTATTATCGGCATCTTGATAGAATAGATGGGCTGTCTCCTGTATCGTGCTGGTGGAATTCTCTGGCATCAAATGCGCCACCGTAATCTTTGCCGTCGGAGAACAAGCCTCAAGAGATTCTGGAGTTACGAACCACTGTGGGTCCTTATCGGCATCGAATGCTAGTTCTCGTACACGGGCTGCAGCGCTGTCAACCTATAAGCTCGAAGTTAGCTTCATCCGAAGGTATGGATCACGAATGTGGGCTTCGGCGAGGTTGGAGTACTTACATAGTATATACGGAGACGGTACCCAGGACCTGAGTCGTCCTTATTGCCCCACCATGTTGCGCCCATTCCAGAACCCTCGGAAACAAGCACGCCGTAGTTGGTCCGTGGTGCAAGGATGCCCATCCGCCAGTTTGTACTCGTTGAGCTACCGACGGCGTCATAGAGGGTACCATTATCGGCAGTATAATATAGGGAGATCTATGGATAATACCAGCGACTGTCAGGAACTTTAATATAGATGGAGGAGTACTTCTTCGCTGGAACGTACGGTATCATCATCAGGTGCCTGAATCGCGGCAATAGAGGAGTTCGCTCGGGGCGGCGGATTCAGTCCTTCAATCCTTCCAATCTGCGCCCAATTCCCCCCCTTTATTATCGTTGTCAAGTAGATATCAGGCGTTCTGATATCTTGGAAAAGATAGCTGATACTCTGGAAGTCATCTCGGTTGGGGGTTGACGACTTGACGGCAACGAATGTTCCAGGAGTCGCGAGAACTTGTGCAGAAGTTGTCGAACTATTATCCTTCCCAGTCAGCTACTTTCCCATCGACTCTAGCCAATACCACACAAAGAACTTTTGAGGCACTACCTTGTCGGTGCTGAAGTGCTAGTGGCAGATGATGTCGTCTGACTGCTGCTTTCGTCTGCGCTGTTTCCATTATTCTTGGATGCGAGGCTGCCCCCGACCCCTCCTCCAACTGCAGCGCCGACAATAACCAAGAGAACGACGGCGAGAATTACGAAGAATACCCAGCGCTTTAGCCCCAATATTCTCCTTTCCTGCGCCGGCGTCGTTGTGTCGGCACCAAATTGTGGATGGCCGGTATAGCCTCCTTCACCACCGCCGCCTCCTTGACCATACTGAGAATATCTCGGATCCCCTGGCGGAGGTGGGGGGCTATAATATTGCTGGCCACCTTCTACCGGTATCGGTGACGAAAACGCAGGATCGTTGGCGGGATGTTGGAGCTGCTGCGCGAGCTTCTCTTGTGCTGTTGGACCCGAAACAACCTCCAAGCCCGCCTGCTCCTGTAAGAGCCATCAAGATATGTATTAGTGATGAAATACGAAAGGAAATGCGTAAGAGAGAGAGATGATGCAGTATAGGTCCACGCGATAGGTGTCATCGCCTTTTCCATCTTCATTGCATCCTCTTGCCGCTGAAGCCGCGCTCTTGGCCCTTACCGTGGTATGGACAGGTTCATATCTCACCGATTCTCGATTAAAAGACATCCTCGACCAGGACGGGCCTCCGCAGCTATGCCAGCAACCGCTTCTTCTTTTTCTCCTCCTAAAGAAAACTCGTCGAACAAATTAAAAGACTGATAGAAGAATAGATTGTCGAGTAGGCATGGACACCGGTGGAGAAGAAGCAGACAGGTTTTCTAATCAGGATTTACTTTGTTGATATTCCACAGATTTAAGGCTTACATGGGCATCGGCAGGGAAGAGTTCATCCATCCCTGGTCTGTCATCCAGTGCTCCCATCCTGGGACCTTCAGAGGCAGAAGGGACCGCGCGAGACATCATCCAAGGCGAGAAGAGCTTGGTCGGGGTCTCGCCAATTGCAGGCACCAGAATTTCAGCCTCATGCCCACACCTTATCTTGAACAGTCCAAGCTTCCATCTTTATTTGCCCGGGTTCCGAGACTGTTGCTTTTGTGGGGCGCCAGTCTGACATATTTAGTTTGCTATCCAATCACGATTTCTCTTGAGGACGCTTGAGAGCGAACGCTATTGATGCTCCTTATTTTGGATCTGCACGCGCAGCAAATTCGATGGATATCCCCGCAGTAGAGACGTCGACGAAAAAAGACCGGCTGAATAAAGTAGGCAGAGTGGGCGTGCGACATCTTAGAATGAAATCGTGCAGTACTTCAACAAGAATAGATCCCTAGTGCCATGGGATGCATGCACTTCGCAGCTGTCGGGCGTGCTTTGGATGGCTGGCGGCATGCTTTCCGGACGGGATGCTTTCTTGGCCTGCTTGTCATTGGGTCTCCACTGCTTGCCACGCCTCCTGTTTCCTGGTTTAAATTTCGGAGCAGTGTGGCTCCCGAGTGATCAAACGATGCAGGAAACGAGCTAAAGCGGCCAGTGGTCATAGCTGGGGTCTTCCAAATGGTTTCCAAGACAAGCGACTCCAGAAGGATGGTCTGAATGGACGCGAGAAAGGTTTTCGCAATTCCGGCAGCTCGCTGCGCCTGGACTTCCAAATAGCTTGTAAACTTCATAACTTTCTGCAGCGTCCCCGAGACTGAACTTCGTATTTATATTTGGGTTCCACTACAGGCTAAGTAGGAGGGCAGCACAGGAGAGCAGCCCAACAGCAGGCAGCCTGGCAATGACGCTCGCGCCATCTTTGCCTGCGGTGTTTTCTGGCTGGTGCTCACTGCACTGGCTTGGGGTTGACGGGGCCTCCACCAAGCATTCTGAACGGACTGCTTGACTGCGTGACTCTGGAAAACCGCTCGTGAGGAGCTAGACAAGGCTTGCTCCGCGCTAACCATCCGCTAGTCCGGGGCAAGAGTCGAACGAAGGCCTATAGTCTTGCAGTCTCAGGAACGCTGGAACAGCTCGGGAGCGATCTGCCGGCCCCAAACATGGCTTGTTTAATGTTTCCTCAGATCGCGAACTAGCTGGAAGAATGCTCAAAGTCAGCCGAGGGACTTAGAGATCGTGTCTCACAGATGTTTTGTCTGTAATCTGGGGACAGGGACAGGAAGGTGTAGACGTACAGCTACAAAATAATGTTCGGCGAGCTTGAAGTAGCCGTCGTGATCAGTGATCAGACCGTCTGGATGTTGGCTTCGGCAGATGCAGGTGGGTCGTACAGCTTGCATCCGGAATAGATATCATGCACGTCGGCGCGGCCATGGGTGTCTGCACCAATTTCTATTCTTGGGAATTCTCGGACTCGGTGCTGCCGTGAGGGGTAATTAGCCCGTCATCAGGGTCGTCGGGGTCCCGCGAAATTTCAGGATCGAAGTAAGCCGCCGCCGGGAAGACTCTGGTGGGGATGTCAGCTGGCTTGCGTAAGGCCATCTTCCTTCCAAGGACATCTCATTATGGTTTCGTCGCCCAGCAGCGCTGAGAAATTCCATCCGGCCGCCAATCAGTTTAAGGACGCAACCAGCTGCAGCCTAACGCGATCTTACGCCAAGCTCAAGCGAAAAATAATGCCATGCTCTTTCAAACCAAACTGATAATCTCGGTCAGCGCCTGGCTTCGAGGCTAAATCTCGGTACTTTCAGACCGAGTTAGTGACAGCGCGAGTGCGGATTACTTTTTATGACTACAGAGGCGATGAAATACAAGTATAGAAGAACTGATATACAAATATATTGCCCGCCGGGGAAATATGACGATCCGATGACAACCAAACAAAATGATACCCAGCGATGCCTGAAACTCCACACTCGTGCAAAACTGTAAAGACTTAAAAGGTCTCCATGCTCTAGGAATTGGAACGAAAAATGCAATTGCATCCTGTTGAGACCGATTAATATTAATCCACCACCTGCCTTCCTCGGATCTTGAAGCAAAGTGAGTAATCAGTAGAACCCTTCCGTCCAACAAAGCACGCCCTGCGCACCGCTGCCCTTATGCACCGCCCGTTCGTCACATATCTTCGCGACATAATTCCGAACATCGTCCATCAACCGTCGGTTGGCACAACACGCGACGACCGTCTCGCCCTCCGCAGCCTCAACCGCAGGGAGAATCATTTTGTCGATAGATGGCCGACCGCAGCTGAATTCTATATCGCCAGCGGAGAAGCCACACGTGCAAACTGTCTCGCAGCAGGTGTTTTTGCTGCCAGCCGCACAACAGCAAGCCACATCATCGGATTGAGATGAGCTCGAAGACGCGGATGTCGACGTGGAAAAGGAGCGAGAATGCGATTGCACGGCGTTGGCCGGTGTGACTTCCTTGCTTGCGTCTGGCGCTGATGCCTGCTTGCTACTGCAGCAAGAAGCTGTTGGGGCCGATGGATCTTGGACTTTGGCGCTCATGGGTGCGATCTCATCGTCTTCGATCGTGGTCAATTCGATCTCTTTTTCTTTGAACAACTTGTCGTGGCTTTCCTTGGCGGTATCAGAGCTAGCTCGGTCGCTGGAATTGCTTTCGGTAGTGATGATTGCGCCGTGTGCATGCTTCATGGTTCCGCATGTCACGGCGATATTAATCACCACATCGACACCATTGCTCCTGGCTTGGGTGCATAGTCTCGCTAGACGCTTTGTCAGGAGTTTCAGATCACTCACGTGCCTGACCGTCCAGTGGAAGCGAATCCGTCTAACGCACGCTGGGTCTGCCGCGATTTCTTCAAGGACGGGGAGGATGAAAGTGATTCCTGTCGAAGTTGCTATCAGAACGACGGTTTCAAAGGTCTTCCAGACTGGCGGCGAGCCGTAAGGCCCATCGATGAATGCCCTGAGCATCACTGGAGCGCTTTCCGCCGGCGCACATTTCTGGTGCAGCTTTTTCGAAAACCCGGCTCGGGAACCGACGAGTAAATGCAGGTCCTGGCTGCCCGGTGTCGACGTGATTTTGCCGAGTTCCTTATATTCCCCTCTAGGTGGAGGGAAGGGGTCGCAAATATTGGATATCGTGAAGGGGTGCGACTCGAACGGGCGCAGAACGGGGATCGAGAGATAGACGTGCTGGCCCGCCCTCCATTTCATCGTCACATCCTTGATTACAACTCTCGTGAGATGCTCCTTTCTGTCGAGAATCTCGATTTCTGCAGTATGGCCGAATCGCAGTGAAGGGCGCAATCCCGAGGAGGTCGAAGAGTACCAGATGTTGCTGTAGACCCACAGTCCGCCGCGAAGCAGTCGATCCAGCGCTATGAAAGCGATTCCGAGGTAAACATTGTAGACGGCTACATCGGGAACATGCATATAGAGGCACCAGAGAAGGGCTCCTACACTGGCGAGGTGGTTTATGTAGAAGAGCTCATAGGCGAACCATCTAACGGGAGCCACAGACGAGATTGTAATCCATGCCAGCACGCCAAAGGCTCCGAAGCCATACCGAACCATAGGCATGATTTCCAGCTCTATCTGCAAGAAGTCCGTCAGGTCCCATTCGGCCAGGAACAGAGACATGTGCACGATGACCGAGACCAGGATCACTCGGCCGACCCAGCGATGCAGCCAATTGATACGCTCGCTGGCAATGTTAGTGAGGAGCGTGAAGAGGGAGATGCGGCCGCCTATCAGCAGAACGAACGGGATCTGAGTTACGGTGACCCAGGCAGCCCGATACGCGATCTTCTCGTAGTACCAGTATCCCTTGACGTAGACGTTGCAGCCGAGCATCAGGGCTACCATGATCATATAGCTGAGAACAACGAGGGAACGGCCGAGGGGAAGCGGCGTGAACATGGACAGTAGAGAGTTCTTATTGGTGAACGACCGTACGGAAGGGAGAGCAGCCTCCCGGACGAGGGCAGTCAACATTGCCCATATCTGCCCAATCGTCGACTTGACCCTGGTTGGATGTGGGTGGTTGTTTGCAGCGCTCTTGAGGCGCTGACGGATCAGAACCCGGTCAACGATGTTGAGGGAGGTGAGGAATGCGACGACGACGCCGACGATGATCCAGTACGTCTGGGCGATGCCTTCGTTCGTCGGCCTGAACTGGTTATCGTTCCCGCTGCTCGGCATGTTGGCGGTGATGAGCACTCAGAGACCGGCGCCTCTGTCGACGCGGCGTCCTGCTTCTGCGACTATGGCGGATGTGTTGCGTGTGTTGCGGACGAGGTTGAAGTTTCAGTCAATCTGGCGATCCCAACGCCGCTGTAGATTTTTTAATTTTAGGACGGCGGATTAAAATCTCATGGAGATTTTACGCCGGATCAGGTATATTAATACGTGGAGAGATTTAGACCTCGAGTAAACAGCAGTGAGCGCCCAACGCAATCATAGAAGGTGCCTCCGGTGGATCGATCTTTGTTGAGGTCGAAATCTTCGAATTGGATGTCAAGTCGACTTTGCTGGCATTAAATGAATCGCTTTTGCCATCCGGTTAATCAATCCGGCGAGAGGTCGACAAGCCTGGCCTGGTGAAGTTGGGCAGTTAGACAATTGGGCAGTTGAGGTCCCAGATATCGATCGTCCCTGTGTGCGTCGTCGCACCCAGTGCTGGTCACGCTGCTGGGAAGCTGCAGGGGAGACAGATATCGATATATGGGAATTCGATTCGATGAGGTGCGAACTCTAAATTTCAAGGCAGACGTCGGATGATCTGGGAGGAAGGAGCTTCTGCGACCAGATATGAACTTTCTTAAGTATCATTATCTTCCAGCAAGGTCTGAAGTAGATTATGCGCGGCCTGGGCTTGGCCGCTAGCTCTGGTAGCCAAAATTTCGACTGCCTACCTCGTCATCAAAGTGAGCCGTCCGAAGTGTGCACATGCCTTGATGACCCCCATTCCATCCGGGTTCAACATGGGCCGGATGCATTTTTCATCGATCATCCCACTAACATCCATCCCACCAGCCGTCCGACGTCTGACTGAGGAATTTAGCTGAGCATTGACAATACATTCCCGCATCATGAGACTGCATCCTACGAACACCGTGTGTATTCGCTCCAGCGCGGCCGGCGATGGGCGTGGTGCACATGGCAGTGCTTTGTGGTGAGCATTTTGGTGAGCTCGATGCTCCACGAAAGACACAAAAAAGAAAATTCAGCTCAAATCCCCGCGTGGGCTGCAGGCGCTGGTTTTTAAACTCAGTCAACTTTGCCGTTTTGGGACGTTGGCCGCCGGCTGCAGCCAATCGGATGCCCCTTCGCCCGCCTTCCAGCAGCACAGACCCACTTTTCCTGCCCACACGGCGGGGCAACACCTCGAAACCTTGCAGCACCTTCACACATCTCGGCATCAAGAAACAGGATAACAAGCAGCTATCGCAGACGCATTGATGGATCGATTTGGTCTGGCGCACAGCGAATACCAGTCTTCGCACAACGTTGCACGCTCGGTAGCGGAACTTGTGGCACAGCGCTTTATATATAACAGTTTTGGAAACATTGAGCAGGTTTGAGAATGAATTAACTGGAACCTATAACCATGGAACCCGTATAAGGCAGTCTCCGTCCGAACAAGCGCTTTTCCTAAGTGTTTATAGCTTAGACCGTTGACCAATGCACGGTTTAGTCAGTTAAGACTCAAGGGATAGGATAGGAATGGATACCTAGACGTGCCGTCACATTTTATATCTGCTGAAACATGAATCGAGTTAGCCAAGAATTCCTTCGCATGTTAACTTGCGCACGCGTCTTCATACGTCGTGATGGTTTTACAGTTAATTAAGTTTGTTGTTGGTTGCTTTGATGTATGTGCATCCGCACATATGTCCAGACCGTTGTCAGAGGTCTGTCATCGGATATGGAGGCTAGCCAGATTCCGGATTAGGTTGATTCCAAAAGCAACCGCTCCGTCCCGCAAAGCTTGTGAAGCTGGGCAAGGCTGGGCGTGGGTACCTTTAAAGCTTGCTCGTATATAACCTGTCCTCCCACATCGGGCGCGAGAGTTTGGATATTCTTGTTCCTCTCCGATCCATTTAACTTTGTGCCGTTTGCATCATCCCGCTCTTGTCTTGATAAAACTCACGTAGTGGCCGCCTGCAACCTACCCGGTGTTTCAACAGACCTCGCAATTCATACAATTGAGGTCATCTCTCTATCACTACTAACACCCGAGTGATAAGCGCCAACTGATCCCACTCTCTAATAATTAACAAAATGCAACTACGCAATGTTGTTCTACTGTCGCTCTTGCAGTTGACCAAAGCGCACTTTCTCTTGAACTCGCCTCCCACAATTGGCTTCTCGGACGATGAGGAGGGAGACTACCCCTGCGGCAGCTTCGACGCTACTGACCGCAAAACCGTCACGGACTTCCCAATCGGCGGCATTCCCATTGCCCTGACATCCACACACCCCGAGGTGACCTGGTTCTATCGAGCTGCGCTCTTGAACGACACAAATAACTGGGTTGACCTCTACCAATCAATAACCCAAGTGGGCCAAGGAAACTTCTGCAGCCAGAATGTCCCAGGCCTCGCGGATTGGGAAGGCCAAGACGCTGTCCTTCAAATCGCTGCCAGCGCACCCGATGGGTGGCTCTTTCAGGTACTCCATCCACCCTCATCTATAGATATCCCCACTGTTGTAGAGCCAAAGGCGAACGGTCTGCTGATGATATTCCTTCTGATCAGTGCTCGGCTATCAAATTTGTCAGCGGAGCTGCTACTGCGCCAGGCGGCAGCTGCAGGAACGCAACCAGCGTAAAAGCCTCATTCTCGAACGAAAAGCTCATCCTGAATGCTCAAACGACAACCATTTCCGGTTCCTCCTCGAAGCCTACGCAGACGGGCACTAGCAATATGGCGCCCCCCGCATCGACGACTTCAGCGACAGGGTCAAATGCCGGCGCTTCGAACAGGGTCGAAAAGCTAGCAATCTTCGGCAGCATCGCTGGCGCTATCGGCTTGTTATTCATATAAGTGCCTCACATGTATAACAAATGTGTAATGCTGGATAGGATTCTTGAGATTTCTAGAACCATGGGGGATATACTTGCAGATTATTTACTATTTCAAGTTGTCTAATGTAATATAATGCTATTCATAAGCCAAGTCTCATGTCAGCTGGCTTGAGTCAAAGCTTCTCCGCGTACGCCTAGTATCACGAGGCTTATAAGCACGACCATCTAAGCGATAAGGACATGGTTAATGCAGTCGACCGGTCCTAGACTGGCATTCAAGTTCCTGAAATATCAAGACAACATGCATGCATGATCCCTCCACCTCCAAACCCAGAAGCTCTGGCCTTACATGCTAACGTTATGACATAATACCCAGTGTGATAAGTAGATAACGAATGAAGTGATCCTTCCCTCAGAATATACTCCTGTGACCCATAAGTACCGGCGCTTCAAATACCCAGCTTGTAATCGCAACGCCCCCGCTGCTCTAAAGCGTCGTAAGGATTTATCTATCCGTTGTCCCTGTGGTGACTATTTCCTCTGTTCAGGCCTACCGTACCCAGAAAACGTTGACACTTCGTTAATTACAGATCAACGGCTCCTTGAGAATGCTGAATGTACTGACATTTCTGTTATAATCTTGCTATCCGCAGCTCTCTTTGCTTCCTTCCACGCTAGCGGGGTATGGGTCCCGTCGCGTACATCTTCAGATCGTGTAAGGTTTTGCCCCGATATTTGCCCGCTTGAACTGTCGGTCGTATTCGAAGTCTGCGCTGTAGCAGTATTGTTTCCGGAAAATTTATTGCTCAGTAATGTGGGCATCTTTGGTGACGTCAGAGGGTTGACCATTTTGCAAACGCGCGTTCGTGTATGCGTGTGCGATCGGATATAATGCTTGGCTGTATTTCTGGTATCTTTCGCCTGTGGATAGGTGATAATACTATGTCGAGGCGGGTTGTTGCAATTGAGAGGTATGGTATATTTTTATTGTCGTAAGGTGTTCAGGAAAATGAGCTCGAATTTGCACCTGCAGCATTCTCGGGTCTTTTATACCCTCCTCGGCCGCCTTCTGATATCATGATATGCCAGCTGCAATTGATGTCTCAATGACGCAAGAGTTGGTGTTTCCTGATTCCCAGCAGATGCTCGACCTCGCGGATCGGATGTGGCCAAATAATTGCAGTAAGAGTTACAGTACGCGCATAGCAGCGCAACTGTTGATCGACCACGAGATTGGAATGGATAGCGTGTGGTATTTTACGTGTTGCCTCACCCCCCCAGCCTTGCAGTTTGGACGCGAGAGGCAAAATCCATGATCTGCAAGTAGGCTAAACTCATGGCTTATGTGGAAAAATTGTAACGATGATCAACTGTCCCAATCGCGCTGTTGACTTCGATGTTTGCGTATCTTGGCTTTCTTGGATGCCTCATCGATCTGAACTGTACAATGCGGCAACTGCATGCTGAGTAACACCCCAGCTATCTCAGGATCCTTGCGCTCGAGGTTCCCATATACGGTTGGAGCGAGTGATTGTCGACTCGTATTTGCCCCCTCATTCATCTTTATTGGAATTCGTATAGAGATAAATTGAGTGCTGATAAAAGTACCACATGATGGAAAGTCATATCATAGACACAAGTTGTTTACACAAGTCAGTAGTAATCCTATCTAAGATACATTAGGACCGGGCGCCCCAAAGATTGATCACAGTCTAGGTATTAGTAGATCGCTTATAGATCTAGCTTGACCAAGTGATCTTTCTATAAATTTATCCTCGTTCCTGCAGGGTATGTTAGCTTGATCGATCTAGCGATCGCAGGGTGCGGGGTGATAAAGGCCCTCCTGGTGGATCGGTAGCGCCGGATCTGCGAGATAAGATTGAAAATGCCTCACTAGAGGCATCCAGGCATAAACGTCAGTTAGCTAAGTTATGAATGATATCTTTGTGAATTTATAAGGTATAGCAGCTTCGATATTATTGTTGCGTGCACCAACGACCATCATGCATGGGCACCTATATGTACATGTATCTCGTACAAATAATTATATAAACGGTGAACCTGAACTGGTGAATCATCTCAGCAAGTCAAAACGAGTCTCCAGCGTGCCTCTAGATATTGGCCTACCAGTCACCGGTTTCTTGGTAAGGATAACATATGGATTTATCAGGTTCGAAAGAGTCCGTCAGGTGTATTGAGAAGTCGAGTGGTCAGTCATGTTCCTTATTGATTCCATGGATCCAGCCACTTCCCTACGCGGGTATTCCACGCGACGTCTCCACCTACGTCAGCCCACAGTGGTCTCGCAAGCCAGACCCTACTGGTACATAACTAGCCCCTATGCGGGTGTGTAGAGAATTCTTGACGCGTATCAGGGAGAAAGCATCAATCCCAACTTTGCTCTCCATCGTACAGACACTCGGGGGCTACCGTATACACGTTGACGCGTTATAATATATGAATGATTATGTGAAATCCGACATATTAGTCTCGTTCTTGTGCGATGGAACACATAATTTCACGTCAGCTGAGATGCCAAGTAATTAGAGGGTCATGGGTATTTCTTAGAAGCCTATACTAGATGGGGTTCAAACTGTGGGAAAGAAAAGAAAGAAAAAAAACAGGCACCGAGCGACACATGATACGCTATGCAATGAAATCTTCATCAAGTTCATACTCCTCAGAGCTTAGCAGATCTTCGAGGCTCACCCGCTCTACTGTCACGGACAGAAATGCCACTCCGGTTGGCTTGGGGATCTCCGCTGCTCTGCCCTTGTCCACGGATCCTCCTCTCCCTTTGTCTATGGACCCTCCTCGTCCTTTGTCGATAGAACCTCCTCTCCCTTTGTCCACAGACTTTTGCCGCTCGCCGGGCTTGAGAGGCGCATTTTCTGCTCCTGTCTGGCTAACCATGATTCTGAATTTACGAGCGTCTGGTCCTGAAAGGTCGGCATTGAAACCTTCTTTCTCATCGTAGTGTATTTCCACTTTGTAGGTACCGTCGGGGTCATTCCAGTGATATATCAGCTTGACCTTCGGCCTGATGGCGAGGAAGTCCAGATCTAGATCATCCTCGTCCGTGCTTTCCTCTTGATTGTCGCTCGTGACTAGAACGGTGCCCAGCCTGGTTTTTTCTTTGGGCACCACCAGCTCTGGAGGAGCTGATATGCCACCTCTGACATCGTATCTGTGCCGCCGCATTACCTGGCCGGTATGGTTATGTAGAACGACCGCGAAGGAGGTATTGCCTGTAGTTCGAAGGTAGTACTTGTCAGCGACTTTAGGCTTCTTCATGGATGCACTTCTCTAGAACTACTCGTCCGACAAAACTATTCATTTCGCGCGTGTCTAAACTCACTTCCAGGCATTTTGTCTAAAGTCCTTTATTTACCCGGTCTAGCTGATTCTCGCGGTGCAGCTTGGCGCTTGCCTATCTTGTAACCAGCACTGCGGTGCAGTGTGCATGTACATGTACTGCACCCGTCCAGCTGGTGAGAAGCTCGCTAACCTTGCTGTCTGAATGTGTTGTGGTGGTGAGAGCTAGTTAGGCGAAACTAAAGCGGGCGAATTCAAGCTGGCTGGCACTCGGGGGTTGAGTTTTGGGCAGGATGCTTGGATTCGAACTTCACAAGCTGCCTTCGCGCTTTCCCCAGCTCTCGGCTGTATCGATGAAAGTGAACGATCTCGAAAGCTCGCTCAGGAGTCCGGCGTGCTCTACCAGCCCGGCAGAGTCCTTATATTGATTTGTTCGTCCGTACTGACTTCGAGTCCCGGTGTCCTTGGACCAGCTTACCGTAGGGTCCTGTCGATGTGGCTACCTTGCAGAGGAAGGGCAACCGGACGATACCGTCCGGGCACGGAGAATGACCTGGAAAGCAATGGCACCGGGGCTCGAAATCTCGAATCGTCTCGGCTGGAAAGCCACGATTCTGTCTCGAGCGACAGCTTAGCGAACGAACGGTCAAAGAAACGGGCTAGTCAGTCGCTTCTCAAGGTATGCTATATTCCCCGCTTGGGCAATAATGCGGAGCTTGAAGACAGCAGACATGCTTCCAATCCTCATTCTGCCATTCTCAAGAGTCACCTCTCGCAAAGGTTTCCAGATCGAACCAGGATCTTCATCTCGGCTTCTGGAATCAGCTCCAATAGGCCTCCAGCAGCCGGCCACTTTGCATGCGCGTACCGTACTGGTCCATTTCATTTCCCACTTGACAGCTTTTCCCTACCTGGAGCTACATCTGCCTCTTCCATTCTCCAGTCGTCGAGCCCGCTAGCTAGTCGACTCCATGCAGACCTCCCAATAAGTACCAGTTTGACATTTTCCTGTGTGCAGCTCCCGCAAGCTTGTTCTGCCACGAGCGAAACGCCCCCTTTTCCTTTTCTTTTTCTTATTCCAACGAATTGTTCTTGCGGGTGGCCTAACTCTCTTGCTGTGCCTCACAATCCGATGCGGAGTCGTGAGCAGTTTTCACGTGGGACTTTCGGATGTCGAGAATTCGTACTTCGTACTTTGCGCCGAGCACGCCGGATTGGACTGATATTTCCCCACAGAAATACATGCTAATAACGGCGGCTGGCTGGGCACTATACTTCTCCAATCGCTTCCGAAGTGTCAATTCTCGGTAGCTTGGAAGCTGCAGCTGCGAGGAAGTACTGGTTGCAGCGCTGCGCACAAGAGGCAAACTGATATTTGTTTTTCGATAATGTCACGGTGATATTATGATGACAAGACGCTGTCAGGCCACTAACACACTCCATTTTCTTCACTTTGCCGTGCGGGTCATTAGCAAGTCAAGTACATCTTACTGACGGATTTCATGTCCGGGTGTGCATTGGAAGCCAAACTTCAAGGTGGAGACATACGCTTCAGACCGCCGTCTTTGTTTCTGAGTGTGCGGTCGACAACTATCCCCGGTGATAGCGCTAGCAATGCTTGCAGGACTGTGGTATCCGCTGCCCCACCAAACTTTGCACTTTGCTGGAGACAAACGATAAGGCATCCGTCAGATACATGGCGACATTGCGCATGCTGCCCCTTCTGACTAGGCCTCCAAACAACCTCTCTACTTATCCCTATTAGCGATGCGAAACCGCGTTTCGTTTTTCCACTGATTGTGAGATAGTGTAGGAGCCTTGAAGTCGGAGGCGCCGAAAGGTAATTCAACATACCGCGTAGCATTGAATTGGCCGTATTGACAAAGAAGCCCCTGCCCATGGGTAGTACTTGATTATGTGTGTACGACCAACGCAAGGTCTTTTCTGTGACGAAATGGCTTCAATGCAAACACTCTGGTAAGCAGTAGACGCAGAATATATTGATAGTCTATCGCTAGCTTTAACCATTGTCTGGATCTAACGAACACCATACTGTGAAAAACATTATGTATTCTTTGATTGATCATTAATTGGCACTCAAGCCCCCCAGCCACGCCGTTCTCGTCCTCCCATTCAGATAGAAATACAAATGTCGAATTAAAAGCTCCGACGTTGCGTGTCTCTACCTCGATAACCTCTCCATGAAATGCATCTGATGCTGCAACCAAATTAATTGTGCATCATTCAGAAAATGTCTCGTAAACCAGGCATGCCCTAATGAATTATTTTTGGTCTTGATGTATCTATACCTCAAGAGTCGCCTTCTCCGATGGAACGCTGTCTCCCCTGCGTCGTAAGACTAGTCTCAAGTTCCGCTGGTGAACGAAAACTGAGTTGAAGAGATTCCAGTCCTTTTCAGGGTCAAGTTCAAAAGTAAAGTGTATCAAAAGTGTAGGCACTAGTTTGTAGATTTCCAACAAACTGATGTTACGACCAATGCACGACCTTGTACCCCCACCGAAAGTGAAGAGGCCTCTGTTCATGAGCTTCTTCTCCTCTTCGTTCGCATGTATCCAACGCTCTGGTCGCCATCGATCGGCATCGTCCCCAAAGACTGTTTTGTCTTGATGCATGACCCAAGGGTTGACGCCGATAGTTGTTCCAGCCGGAATGTCGTAGCCCTCAATAACCACTGGTCGGGTGACAACACGCTCTAGAGGTAAGCCGACCGCTGCGTGGACTCTCAAGGCCTCTTTAACGACCGCGTCGAGATACGGTAGTGTTTGAGATTCTGTCCAAGTGACCTTGCGAGAGATGTTGCCAAGCCGAAGTTGAGTATCAACCTCGTCGAGGAGTGCTTTCATGGTGTCAGGGTTCCGCAGCAAGTGATAAAATATAGCTCGGAGGGTTATGGCTGTACTGTCACTCCCCGCGACAATCTATGCCCAAAATCGTCAATTGATCAAAACGGTTGATAGGATGCGTAATAGTAGCAGACAGGAACTCTTACATTCGTCGTGGTATAGGCAATAACGCGGAAGTCATCAACGACATCAGGGAACGCTTGGCGGGCTGCAAGGAATCTGGACAGGAAATCTCGTCGTCCGTCCTCAGAGAGAAACTCCTTGTCATCGTATCTTACACTCTTGAGTCGTTTTTGCATTTGCGCCATGGTTATCTTGACAACTGGTGAGGTCGTCGGCTTGGACTGGTATTTGATGTATGGCTTCCGAAACAACTTGTCGACCCATGGAATTTGTCCCAATATCTGGATGGGGGTAAGATCGCGCAGGCTTTGGATGATGCCTCCAAAATCTTCCCCATGCTCCAGAAATCCAAACTTTGTTGAAAAGGTCATTTCACCGATCACGTCGAAGGCATAGTATTGAAGCCAGGCGGAGAAGTCGATCTCTTTTCCAGATAGCTCGGTTAGCTTCTCTAAGAATAGGTCGGTGGTGTCGTTCACAAATGGCTCGTATTCGACGATGGTTGACATGGCGTATGCCCTCGCCACAGGCTTCTTGATACGAGCATGGAACTCCTCACTTGTGGTGTTAAACAAGTTTTGGTAAGGCTTCCCTTGGAAAATGAATTGTTGAGGCGTATAGAACTCCGACTGGGGTTTCAAAGTCAGCTAATCGGAATCTTGACTTGTGAACATGGAAGCGTCAGAGCTTGGAATAGGCACCAGACCTTGGGGAATTTGTCATGGATGTTGTAGATGATGTGAAGTGCATTAAGGCCAGTGACGCTGACGGCACTGGGTCCGACCCGCACGACGCTACCGTATTTCTGATGGACTCGTTGATAAGTGACTTGGGCATCACCTCGCTTCACGTAGTAAACTCTCCATAGGTTTGTGAAACGTGCGAGCCAAGGACCCGGTATCTTGGGCAACCGACGGTAGTTGCGAATCAGGATCGCGATGAGGACGAAGGTTGCCAGGATGGACAACCTCCCAAGCAAGCGCATCCACCCCATGTCTTAGATATGGCGGATCGATTTTAGTGAGGTTGAGATGAGAATGCTGAAATTTTTTTGCTAGAGGCTCAGTGTTGGCATTGGGATGGGGAAAGAAGCTAAGCTACCCAAGCAGGGAGTGGTAGACGCCAAATATATTTCCTCCTCAACTAGCGACAGACCAGGCCCAAGAAATACCTTCGCGTCGCCAAGGTGATAGACGATATTTATATACTTTGCTGAGGCCACACCCTATCTTGTCCCAGGAGGCATGCTTCAAGTTCGAATTGTTTCTGTGGATTGCTAGCCCTGCGCAAGACCCACCCACCTGCTCGGTAGCTGGGAACTGGGACCAAGCATGACACAAAAATCAACTCTCAGAATGACTCGGAAACGCGCACACAGCCGCAGGAATCACTGCCAACACACCCGCTCTACTCCCCACACGCGAGCGTCTTTGCTGCACGTCGATTAGAACCACCCATGACGGATGAACGCCAGGGAAACCAGGCCTCTTGCAACTCTGTTATTGCAGTTGGGCACGCGAACGATTTTGTGATATAACTTTGCCACGCCCAATGGCAAGCAATAGGACCCGCAAGCCGTTTGTGCCGATTGGTCAAGAAGTGTGATTGCCTTCCAACTCATGCAGCTTGCATGAAATACGAGAAAACATGCGACATGAAGCTAGTTTAGTGTTTGCTCAAAGGTCAGTAGCCTCGGCTGAGACCTCGCGCTATAGCGCTAGAAGCACTGACTGACGCGGAACTTGCCTAATGATTTCAGATTGAAAAGTGGAGCGCTGTGCCGTTATACAGTCTACGTAAGCAGATGACAGCAGTTCGATATACAAGTGAAGACTTGACTTGACTTGACTTGGTGGAGATACCTCCTTGTTTCCATTTGAAAACTTGAACTGGGATGCAGCTGGCAGATTCGCTATACCTCGGCTTGGCCGGCCCTCAATATAGGAATCCAGGTCGCGGCAGCCACTTCAGTCCTCGGGCCGTGTCAAATCAATCGCGGGCGCCATATATGACGGCAGGCAGATTCGTACGAAACTAGGGGACCTCAGGCCTCACTATCATAAGGGTCGATCTTGCACTCGCTCGTATATGTACCGATCTGCATATAAAGTATATTTGCAAGATATCTGCTTCCTTGGCGCTCGCGTCGTACGTATTACAAAAATACAACAGCAAGCAAGTCTTATGAACTGTGTTGTCGCACACTGGGCAGAGAAGGAGGCCCCATCGACGTATATATTGCATGTATCGTTGTATAAACTAGGATTGTTTCTCCAGCTTCTGTTATATAGAGATATCAATTGAGTGATTACACTACTAATTGCGCTCTTATCGCTTTTAGACCCAGCCGCAGCTCTAGATTAGGCTCAATCGCTCGAGCTCGGCCCAATCCACCGATGTTATCTTAGAAGTCGGCGCCGATGCGCGTCGATTTGAACAACAAATGGGTATTATACAGGATATTTCTGGGACTATTAGCTCAACGTTCAGTTTATGGAGACGAAAAAAGAAAAAGAATATAAAAGTAACGATTCTAATTTACTGTATATATAGTCGATGGGATGCAGGTAATATATTTTTCCATGTATTTAATATATATCCAGTTACAACACAAAACTCCGTTTCTGAAGAATCAGTTACTTAGTAATCTTGAATTCATGAAGCTCGTTCAACTGCGGGTGCATGCGTCCTTACATATTAGCGTTCCTTGACGGATTTGGATTCAAGATAAGGCCTGCGCCAAGTCGAATTGATTAGCAAGATATGACACCAACGTATACTAGTATGCAAGCTCGTCGACAGTTCAGTAGTCAGTACTGATACAAGCTTGCTATACCATTTTGGGGGTAGTCGAATCTCTCCCGTAGGTCTACGGAGCTTTGCCTTGATCCTTGCGTGGCGGTTGAGATGATAACCGGATCTGATCAGAAACTAATCTTTTGTTGTAGGATATAACAGGACACAATATAGCATTGTTTCTTGATTATCAATGCGCGAGTCATACGACAGTATGGCGGCTGTCAACTTGCAAGGCTTGGTACCCGAGATAAGCTTGCTAGTAAATTCGGGTCTCAACATGTCGCAATATTTGAGGAAAAGAAGGTTCTGGTTCAAGAGAGAATTGAAGGGCTTCACAATTGTTCTGATAATATATGTACAGTTGGCTACAATGTCAATTTATTTATAATTTATCCTCCGCCTATGCCAAACATCTCAAAGAGTCAATACAGTCTGACTCTTTGTTCATGGGGCGAAAGACTGGAGAATTGGAACGTAGGCGTTAACAGCGAGACCATTTGGAGGCTCGATGCCCTCAAAGTAGTTGGCCGGCCACCAAGGTCCGGCTGCCCACCAAAGAACACCGAGCCAGGCGCCAGAGTTCTGTGCATAGGTAAGACCGTCACGGATAGCCTGTTGGCATTGAGCATTGTTGCCAGCACCGACTTCTCCGAGAATACATTTAACATTGTTCGACTGACACCAACTTGTCGCAGCCGTGATCCTATCCTTCAAGATAGTGGCCGAAACGCAGATTTCGCTGGTACCAGAGGAATCGCTATCGAGGTATTGGTGCATTTCGTAGACGAGTTTGTTCAGAGGATCGTTCAGAGTGATCATTGTATTGGCGTTGCCGGATGACACCCAAGACCAAGCGCCCGTCCAGGAGTTACCCTCGACGAAAATAGTATTTGTAGCACCGGTGGATCGAATGCCGTCGATCGCAGCCTGATTGAGACTGACGACGAGATTTTGATCCATATCGTGGTACTCATTGTTCGTATCAAAAATGACACGCGCGTTGTTCTTGTAGCGGTTGGCGATATTCACCCACCATGTCTTGAAGGCGTTCGTATCTGTGATGATCGCCCCGTTGTATCTGCCGTAGTTGTGGGGGTCGATGACAGCATAGGCTCCCTTGTTGGTGATGTAGTTGATGATGGTATCCAAGCCAGAAATGTAAGCACTGTTGAATTGGCCTGTGAGACCACCCGATGAGGGAGGCGTAATACGCTCCACTGGAACTTCAGTCAGCATCTATGAACCCCGCCCTGGCTTTGACGCCCTACATATCTAGATCTAGGACAGGTATTGGTATAGAAACTTACTCATTGTACAGACACGGAAGGTGTTAAGACCCCTGGCGTAAAAGTAGTCAATAGAAGAGGGAGATGGCCAAGTGTAGTCTTTTCCAAGAGTCCCAGGAATAGCATTGTTGCCAAATTCAGCACCAGCTTCATTGACACCAACATAGGTGAATTTCCCGCTTGTGGGAGAAGCGCTTGGGGTCGTAGTACGCGACGTGGTCGTAGTCGTCCGGCTGGTAGTAGTTGATCTCGTAGTGGTTGAAAGGGTAGTCGATCGAGTCGTTGTTCGGCTGGAGGTCGTGGTGGTACGGCTAGCAGTAGTAGTCGTACGACTAGCTGTGGTCGTAGGAGCTGTGGGCCCCCCTGACAAGCACTGGGCATAGTATGGGTTCAACCTACATCCAGCATACATCAGTCCGCAAGTCCCTGAATATTCCGCCTATCAGCTGTCAAAAAAAAAGGACAACCACATACGTTGAGCAAGCGGCGCCAGGTACGCAGTTGGTTTGACCAGTCCAACCAATTCCACCACCTATACACAAGTGTTAGTTAGTGGTGAGGATTTAAGATCAAGATATCGGTATACATTACAACAATCTATCGAGAATACTTACATTGTCCCCACATCGTCTGCTGGGCAGAGGCGAGCGCGGCGCCGCTGGCAATCAATGCCGCAAGTTCCAACTTCATGTTGGGCAAATTGAATACGAGATTGATAATAATATACAGATGAAGGTGAAAACTGGTGAGATACTTGACTTGCTCTCCAATCAATGGCGATGCAAGAGTGGAAGAAGGATCGGGGAATCTAAGGGATTTGAGGAATCAAATAACCGCGGGCTATTTATACGTCTATGCACACGCGAAGCCAATTAGGGAATTCGGAGGAAAGAGGGATCGAGCTAGGGGATGGGGTAATTCCATGACGTCTGCATCAACTCCCTTCAATTTCCTGCCAGTGCAGTGCCGTCTTTAGAATACACTTTCTCAAAGCTAATCCGCAACCTGTTTTGCAGGTAGCGAGCCTTGTGTCTATAGGCTAACTACTAGTACGTATCACAGAATGGGCCTCAAAAAATAAGGTGTTGGATGGTTGTCATGAACCGCCGCGCGAGCAGGGGCAACCTTGCTCCACACCTTGTTTCAAGCGGGACACTGTTCCGAACCCGAATACACCAGCTTCAAGAACAACAGAAGGAATCTTCAACAAAGGTTTTCCCCTGCTCTCTCACATTTACCGGCTGACCGTCAGCCCCGAAACATTAGCGCGTACCAGCTCTGCGGAGGCTGCTGTCGATGAAATCGCAGATATCTTCAGGGCCTAGCACGCGCTTGTTTCCGGCAGAAGCGGAACCACGGGAAGTACGTTGAAGACAAGCTTCCCAAGTCCTATCATTTAATCTTAAATGCGATCGGACGGTGTCCTTCCGTGGTATTGCAATATCGGCCAAGTCCTTGTACCCATGTCCTGTCATTAACTCGGCATTAATTAGCATAGTTCTATGGACCTATTCGTGCTTAATACTCGTGGGATCTCCCTCAATACAAGGAAGACGACTTATATTGATATATATATAACACAAGAATGAAGTTACACGAAGTCATGTGAACGTATACGTACGGAATGCGATTCATATCTACCGTTGCCCCCCTGCAGATTTGTGATCAATTGTACTGGGCACGTCGCAGGTTTGGTTCGCAGCATGCACGCATGTGCAGAGTCACGATATTCTTATATACATGGCAATCGGCCAATTGGCCTATCCCGGGGTCCTTTCTATATATGGTTCATATTTTTGGGGCTGCGCATGTATAAGCTGGTGTATATGCACGTTGATATATATACATAGCAATCTCAATTCGGCGAGAGGCTTAATACAGATAGTGTGTATGCACCTACATACGCGCATACGGTTTCAGCCTATTTGAGCACTCGAACGTTGATCAATATACATTCTCGAAGACCCCCACTCAAAACGGAAGCTTTCGTTGCATGAGACCCTGGTTGTATAAGCATTCTTCTTCCACCCAGACTATGTTGTTATCGATATATTACTTCGGCTGTGCAGGAATCTCGGATAGGGTTCCTTGACCTCTCGAATTTCTAGTCCATCACGCAATCTTCAACCTGAGGCATTATAGTTAGAAGAGTAGTATGTTGGGTCCTGGTTTTGCACCTAGGGGAGGAATCCATGAAGAGTCTGCTCAAATATTGAAATGAATCGGTATATCCCCCGAGAACAATGCATGACCATGGAATGATAGGTCTGGAAGTATCCGATAACCCGTTCATAAGATATTTGATGCAGATATACCAAGACGCATACCAGTTCGGCTCGATGCAGTGATACTGTTACCCGGGTGCACAATAAAATATATATAGCGTTGCAGCGCTGCCTTATATAAATATCAAGATCAGGCTGTATATATCTCACCCCACACGTGCATATACAATATGCATGTACATTTACATGTATACAAAGACGCGAGAAAGCAGATCTGATGCAAATTAAAAGGGCGGCGACAGGTTATATTGCCCCGGCAAGCAATTTGATCGAAGCTAAGATCGCTGTGAGGCATGCAGCCTAAGGCGCCAGGCAGTTCTTAGTATGCACTATATATAAATGAAGATCCATGTATCGGAAGCTTCACCGATTGCCAGCACGCTACTTATACATTCTCCCGATTAGCCATATTCCGCATTTAGACTATCCCGTGATATCAGTGGTGACCTGCGTGCATGTCGGATGATCGGTTGAAGGCCAAGCTGTGGGCACAATCAATAAATCTTGCAAACGGGCTGCCTTGTTGTCTGAGCTCTGATATTTGCTGCTTTGGGCATGTGCGGTCTGTGACAGGTATCTAGGTGCAAGACTCTAACTAGTAAATGCTTCGCGTATATACTCGTGAGAGGTTGCGTGGATATATATATATATATCTAGTGCCCAAGAACGCATGTATGGGGCGTATTAGAAGTCGGGCGTTAATGCGAATATGAGGCGCAGATATATAGAGAAAGAAACCCAAGCCTTCTGCCTTTTGTTTCAAATGCAAGTCGAATCCATAATGGGTGTTCTTGCGTAGAAATGATAAACAAAATGCTGATAGTAAGCCAAAAACCTGCAGTAAAATGTATGCTCAACGCTAAGTATACGATCAAAAAAATATGTATAAAACGCCACCTCATGCCTTTTCCCAAACCTGTACTCCGAAAATGCTAGAAAAACAGAACGACGATCAAATGAGAATGCCAACCAGCGCCAAAAACCAATACACTCGAAGGCCTTTGTAAATGCACCATGAATATAACATATCACTCGCTGATTCTTCCGCTTGTTCCAACGCCAAACCAACCCACACACATATTCACAACATCATTCGCGGTATGGCTGGGCCCCCAAGCCCAGTCTTCTTTATCAGGCCGCTCGCTTCCGCTGTCGGAGGCGTAGCCATCATCGTATTCTTCAGGGTGGTCGTATTCGTCGCCACCAGATTGCGCGTCGAGCGAATCAATATTGCTGACGCTAGCGTCAAATTCGTCTTGTGCTTCGTTTTGCTTGATCGGTTCATCAAACTCCGCAGGCGGGAACCTTTGCGCAGGGCGGGGAGGCATGGCCCCTTCCACCTTGCCACCGGTGATAATGCCCACGGAGGACTTAGGCTTCTGCACGGACGCAACACCTGCAACCTCGGCAAATAGCGCTGCTGCATTGCGCTTGATGCTCTGCTTCGTGCGAGAATCTTCAAGTCTGACCTTCTTCACGCCCCCACTGGCCTTCACCAGGCTTGCTATCGTCTTCTTTGAGATCGGGTCATTAGGGCTGGGGCGCGACCTTGGGGTCAGCGGTGAGTCTGGTGCTTTCGCATTAGACCCCCGAGCCCGTTTTGTGGGTTTCTTTCCATCTTTCTTGACAGAAGTGGCCTTGGCCAACTTCCTTGCCTTAGTTGCGAGCACGCTTTCGCTCGACGTGCTGATGCGCTTCCTCTTGCTGATGGCAGTATCGGTCGCAATGGCATCGGCCTTGCGTTTACCTTTACCAGTCTCTGTGGCTTTCTTGTTCGAAGTATCAAATCCAAGCTCTGGTGAAGTTGGTGGTGTTCTATAATGCGATCGGAGATTATATCTCCTGCCAGTCGACACTTGTGAGTTTTCACCAGCCGTATGTGTAGCGGTGCCCTGGGACACCGGTGAGATATCCTTGGATGAAGTCTGAGCTTCATTTGTGATCTTAGCTTTCTTTTTGGTAGGTGCGCAAATATCGGCCAGTTCATCTTGGTGTTCCTCTGCCGTGAGCTGGGATGTATGCGGAGACTTTCTCTTGCGGACTGTGGTTCGCTTCTGCTTCCGAGGCCCTGGTTGACCGTCATCGTCTGTCTCAGGGCCTGGAGAGGGTTGGTCTTCTTTGACTGGCGGCTTTGATGTGGACGCGCGCTTCTTTGGCGAAGGTGGATCCCGGTCCCACAATTCAAAAAGATGAGTGACCTGTTGCCGGACGGCTGGAGGAATCCCCACGGCAAAAGGCAATGAAGAGCCTTTGGAGGCCTTGATCTTAGGTTGATTGATTCCCAGGCCAGCCTTCAAGATCATGGTGGTCGGCGCTCCTCCGTACGATCTTGGAAAACGAGATTCCGCCTGTTCGGGATCCATTCGCGGCATTACAGATTCTTCGAAAAAGTAGGGCATGTAGAGGTTTGTTGAGGCGGCGGTTGAGTATTCGAGTGCTGTTGGAACCGTCCTAGGTTTCGTGACGCCTTTCGACGCTGCTAATGTCCGGGAATCGTAGTCTGAAATCTCGTGATCGATGAAGTATTGGATGTTTGTCGGAAGGATGATCCAGCGTGGTTGCTGGCAGTCGTAGACACAGTGGCAGTTTCTGCAGAGTGTTACTAGATTGTGAGGAGAAGCAAGATGCCGCAGGTTGGGAGGAAATATGCCAACGGTATCACGGTAATTAAGGAACTGATTCAAGCCGCATTGGTTAGAAAGCAGTCACAATGAGGAGAAGAACACGGAGAGTTTCGAGATGTTCGATTCTCGCGCTTACCAGATCGCGGTTGGAGGCCACGACATTGTGAGCAGTCTCCAGCATGACGGTATTTGTTTTTGCGCAAAGCCAGCACTCCCGGCCATCGCGAGACTTCACCACCAGTTTCTCACTGTCGTTCGGTTTCGAGAAGCCGGAAGACAGCGGGTTTCGGGTAACCGATCGCTCGAGATTCGCCGCTTGGCGCGAGCGGGCGCGGGTGGCTCTTTCGATGGAGGTGACACTTGCGGCAAGTGTGTAACTTGATCGAAGTCGCCTAGATGGACGGTCGGATGCCGATCGGATTGAGGCATCAAGAGAGAAGGAGAGTGCGGTGGTGTTCTTATCGCTGTTGTCCTCCCAGGAGACCTCCTCGATATCCTCAAACTTCCTCTTAGAACTACCTGACGATGGAGGCGAGCGAGGCGGCGTCTGATTGAGCGACTGGGACACGGATGGCGGTGGGGGAGGGGCGAGCGCTGAGTGACTGGTTGCAGTGACTGGCTTTGGGGATGGCATGTCATCGTTCGCTGGGGATCGAGATGCTGGTCTGCGGCCTCCCCGACCGCGCTTCGGTCGCTGCTTCCCAACCATTATGAATGGTAGAGTTGGTATCGGATTGCAATGCCGGAGCAGGAATGCAGGCGGGTGTGGTATCGATGGTAGCGATGGTGGGCATATCGTAGTGACAGTGATGGTGATGGTGGTTGTGGTGATGTTGATGGCGATGGAGTGGTGGTGTGTAGTTGGCGGGTGGCGGTTGATGTCAAACCAAAACAAATTCCCTGCCGCTGCGGTCTCCAACGACAACAACCAAAAGCCACACCAACGCAAAAATCACCCGCCGCCGCCAGCGCCAGCGAGCGGACTTTAAACCTACGAGGCACATTTGAACCAGGCTGAACTTACGGATGCTACGATGTCACGACATCGAACTGTCTACTCTCTGGAAAAACCACTTTGGGATCTATCATTGCGACTAGTATACAGACTATGCTCTGACGCACCGAAACGATCACCAGCTCGAGGCTGCATGCTGTCGGTGGTCAAGGCTAAACCGCTAGCCTACATGCGGATGAACATCAAAGTGATGCTAAGCGTATACGTTCCCCGCCAATTTCTATCCTCCTTTCTGCTGGACAAGTGCAATCAGTCGCTCCATGTGCGACTTTTCAACTCGATGCTTCAGTTTGTCCTGCGTGCTTACCCGTATCCTGCACACTTTGCACTCCCAGTGCTGTTCTCTACTTCCACTGTCGGTTGGCTCGGTGCCTGGTACCACGACCGGCCGGGCACCGGTGCCGGTCTTGACAGCTGCGTATCCGCTGCTGCTTTCGGCTGTCTGCACCGCTTGAGTGTCTGGGATATCTATTCTACCACATTCTGTACTTGCAGGACCAGCAGTTGCGTCCTGCGCATCCGTTCCGATTTCGCCCTTCAGATTGCTCGCATACCAAATCCCAAGCTCCCTACATGCCATTGCGTCTTCCAGGCTATCGTGAGTGCCGCTGCCGGTTCTGATATGCACGCCTGTTATATTCCTGCACATGGCCTCCAGACCGGCACCTTCGTTAGCAAGCCAGTCCGGAAGCTCGTCATCCCCAATCCTCTTGATCCTGCTTTCCACCTCTTGGGTATCCAGGATGGCTTTGTGATACCATCTCAAGCACAGGAAGTCGTTGACCCCGCCGTGAACCAGAACTATTGTCTTCGGTCCCACGAACTCGAAGATCTTATCCCTAGCAGCATCGCGACCGAGAATGGCTTTTGAACTGGCTGCTGCTGCTGCTATGTCCTTATAAGCGATGCCATGAATCGATGTCAGCATGTTCTTGATCCCAGCTTGAGGCCGAACCAAGGAGTCGATCAAGATCTCTCTGCTGAAAAAGTCAACCAGCGTCAGCTTGATCAACTCGGGCTGGTTGAAGCGGTTGGTTGCCATTTCGCAATCTAGCGACACCGCGACCCGCGGCCGTTTCGACCGGCTGCCTTGAACCGGTTTGAACGGTGGGGTGGGATGCAAGTCCCAGAATCCGCAGGGTAGAGGTGAGTCGCTGGTCCAGTCGTGAGTCGCAAAGTAGACACAACCGCTTGGTTCGCCAGGGTAGCTTATCGAAGATGTACGACAACAGCTCCATATTTTCTCCTATAGCGTCGGGAAATGAGCGTAGCTCCTCTCAACCATTCGATCGAATCTTGTCTCGAAATGTTGTGACACAAAACGGGAGGAGGAATACCTTTTCTAGCTTGTACCCAGGGTGAATCATGCAAGTCGATCTACTATTATGGCCAGCTAAGTCTTCGCCAGGCTCGAGCTTGAGTGCGAAGGCTACCCCAGACGATATGCATCAGTTACCAGATATCATAAGCTAGATGGCGCCCACCATGGCATCCATATCTCGCTCTCGAATTCGAACACTCACCGCTACAGCGCCTGCAATATGCCTCGTACTTGTGGAGCAACTCATCGTGAGTAAATGCATCCACCCGATAACCATACCGCCCGTACCTTTCTACTGGCAGCTGGAGACGTTTCAAAGCCTCCTCCCGCTCGACTGTGAAGGAGAAGTCTGTCCACCTGGGCTGTGAGCAGGTAGTAAGCCCTGGCATTTTGCTATAAATAATATGAAATACTTCCAACGACCGCACAAAAAGACGCCAGTTGATGAAACGTGACGGTCAGAGAGAAGGTATGTGAGTCAGCGAGTGCTGATAGCTCTGGTTAAGTGAACGAGTAGGCGCAGGCTAGGATCTAATTGCTTGACAGGATAATTTAAGCTTCCCAAAGAGAAGAACCACAGTCTAGTAAGTAGGACGCGCTGGGAAAAGGTTACGTTACTACCTAGCGCTACGGTCTTCTAGAAGGGCCGGTGCTTCGACCATAAGCAACTCTAGCCAAAATATCTTAGAAGGAGGCTGACAGTTCGACAGAATAGCATGTGGGATCTTGGTGTGATATTGGGCAGCGCTGTGTGAATTCGTCCAGAGTCTAGTGCTGGAGCAGAGATGGGAACGTTCACTTGCAGGGGGAAACAAGACATCTGGCAATGTGTAAGGAGCTTTTGGCATGCCGGATTCGCAGCCCCTAAGCGAGGCTTCAGGGAAATCTCGTCATGTTTGCCTGGCCGCAAGACATGGGCTTCACATTTGCATTGCATTAATGGACCTGACCAGACGCGGAACATTCAAGAGGCCGGAGATACAGGGCGATACGATCCCGCTGGACGCCTGCGCCTGGGGCTGCTGGGCGGCCTCAGGCACGCCCATTCCCAGCCTGCATTCCTACAAATTGGGGCACTTGCAGGCAGCCGGCCAGCAATCTTGATCAGGGGCGTCCCGCCCAGCTGCGGGCTGCCAGCATGAACTGCTTCTGGTTGGGCAGTCAACCTCAGGAAAGCACGTCGTGGTGCAGGTCGCGTCGACCAGGTCGAACTCTGGACGTGAATGCGACTGTCACCCTGATCCAAAAGCCCACGAATGAGCAGCTCGGGCATTCATGCACCGTTTGCCAGCACCTTCGATGCACTCCAGTACCTGAGGCAGGTAGGCAGGTACATTTATGCAGCGTACACGGACTCAGGACTTGGTCTCTGTGTGTATGCTCTTTGTCCAGTGCGACATCCCGTAAGTATCGTCCCCTCGTGCTGAGAGGCGGATATATGTATCCACCGAACCGGCAAGTTGCCTGAACTGGCAAACGAATGTGTTGCCCGCCAAAACGTGGAAAACGTTGCACCACTTTTTGGTGCGAGGCGAGCAAATCCGACCAAACGCCATACAATCCGGAAAAAAAGCCTCACTCTTAACGTTCACACCACTCATCCTCCATGCTCCCCACACGAGTCGGCGCATCTTAAGAGAAAGAATATCCACAAAACCCGCCAGAAACGCAGTTCGAACTCGCCTTTGACAAAAATATCAAACTATAACATACATTACCATAATTATACGTGGGAGGCTGCTCCATGATATCATGTGTGGTGATACGACCGCCATATAGCTACTTAGCTGGCTAGTCACAATCCATTGGTTCGAATATATTGTAGCAGCACGCCAACTCGAACACGACAATTTTCGACTTCGTTGCTGCCTGAATATATATGTAATTATATCACTATTTCGTATTGACGAAGAAATTGGTCAGCTAGCACGTACAAGTCCTTTGAGCAAGTTAACTTCCTAGATTTCCAGTCTGCCCCTTCTCAGGTTTTCGCATCCTCAATCTCCGCAACGGTCGGTCTCTCTTCATCCTTTGGCCCAGCCGATGGCACGGGGATGTCATCCAGATGAACACTATCTCCCAGCTGCTTCTCTGTCGTCTTATTAAGCACCTCATTATTCACATCGCCCTCGAAGAGGAAAGCCAGCTCCTCCAGCGTCCTTCCTGCCGTTTCGGGGAACATGAAGTACACGAAAACAATTTCGAACCCAAGCCACACGCAATAGGTGATGTAGTATTTCCATGAGATCGCTTGCAAGGCGATCGGATTCACAAAGTTGTTGAAGAATCCCGCCATTCGTCCGAAAATTTGGAAGAAAGCCTGTGACAATAACGGTTAGAGTCTCCCTTCCGCACACGCGTTGTGTAACATAGGTTGTATCCAAGACTCACGATTCCGCTTGCTCGAATGTGATACGGGAATAGCTCCACCAGATAGGCTGTTCGCTCGTGTTAGACTCGCATACATGTACAAGATCTCCGCGAATTCGACATAGGAGGTTTGACTTACTGTAAGTTAAAGCGTTATAACCGACATTGTAGAACGGGGCTATACGTTGAAGAATTATTCTCGTTAGCAACGTACGGAGGCCCATGTCATGATTATGATATCATGCTCAGTCGCCTCAGCTCAGCAGATGCTTACTATAAAGGAATATCATCACCAAGACAGCATAGCCAGCAGCTTGATTCTTTGTCTCCGCGTATTTCGATGCAGCTATTGTCCACGAAATGTAGACCAGCAACAAACCGATTGTGCAAATGAAGTACGCCGGTCTTCGCTTCAGAAGTCGAGGCACAAAAAACGCGATGATAGAGCCATTCAAAAATTGCCAGCAGGTCTGTCCTAGATTGACGCGAGTCTGTGTGCCTTTATTTGTGATTCCAGCTTGGTTGAGGATTTGGACCTGAATCTCGTTAGAATACCAACGCACTAGTGTCATGTATAGCAAGGACATGCAACCAAGTTACCAGGTAATAGCTGATAAGCGTATTTCCACTCCTATAGATATGCCAAGAAGGTCAGCCAATGTCATTCAATCTGTGCATTTGCATTCATCCCACTATCTGTCCGTGAAGACGTACCATTGGGTAAAAAGGCCGAGGAAGCCGGTGATGATAGATCGACGTATATTTCCTGGCGTCCGGAAAAGCTCTCTCCATCCCAGCTTGGCGGCCTCAAGTTCTAGTCTAATTGCCGTTTGAACTTGAGCAATTTCAGCCTTGACAAGCTCGCTATTTGCATCACCCTCGGCGTGATATTTGACGAAGAACGCGTGGGCTTCCTCGAGCCTATCATGTTGAATCAACTATATAAAATTCATGCTATCAGAACGGCCGCCATATTGCAATTGCCGGTATATCATGATATCATATCATCAGCTGTAGAATAACGGGTCTCTGCAGCTGCACTTACAAAACGGGGGCTTTCCGGCATGAACGGCATAAAAACGATTTGCAATAAGCTCGGGACGACCTGTAGGATACTAGGTATTCTCCAGCTCCAAGTATTAGGCATCGCAAAGGTTCCAAGAGTAATCGCCGCAGCGATGATAGCACCGATGAACCAAGAGGCGTTGAAAATTGACGTTAATGTAGCTCGCTCCTTAGGATATGCTGTTTCTCCAATGAGAGACGACGCTCCGACAATACCATATGGGATACCAAAGCCGAGAACGAGGCGAGCAATAACAAACATTGCGACTAATTTGTGTATATCCGTATCAGCTGATCAGTAAAACTGAAGAAAAGGAAGCAGTTGGTGGGCACAATCTCAGATGCAGAGATATAATGGGGACCGGCTTACAGTTCTGAGCGCAGCCCTGCAAAACAGCACCAACGATCATAATTGCAGATCCAAAGATAATCGTCCATCTTCTCCCCCATCGATCGGAGATAAAGGGAATCAATGGCAAACCGACGATGGCGCCCAAACTGTAGGAGGCACTAAGTATACCGAGCTTTGAGCCTCGAGGAAAGCCAAAGTACGCGTCCCAGTTTGCGACAGCTTGAAGTCCTGTATGCCTCATAATTGATATATAGATATCCGTTCATCAGTGATCGCTTCAAAAAGACATCGAGGGCTGCGCCTGATTAAGAATGGCGTGAGGAACACACCGTTCATCATGGATGAATCGAACCCGGAAGTCATCTCGATGCCGATACACGTTGGAAACATGATGAGATACAAGTATCTGAGATTTGCTTTCTTGTACCATGGAGTATGATCCTGCTCGACCAGCGCCGTCACAATAGGATCGGCTGGATTGCCGATATGAGCGGCAGCTGGCGCCATTTTCACAGGCTTTGTTTCTCAGACCTCTAGACTGATGTATTGTAATTGTGTCGACGGGATAACGGTAGAGGGTCGGAATATATACGTTAAAATGGAATTAGAGATGGGACGGATTAATTGGCCTTGCACTTCGCTACCGATTGAACCCAACTCCAAGTCAAGACGAAACCAGGTAGATTCAATGGCGAGGATACTCCCCGCCTTTATATAGTATTCAGGCAGCTCTAGCTAGATCTATGTTATAAGCGGACATACCGACTCGCCCATATTTTGGCATTGCCAGGAAAATGAGGACCCTCCTCTGCGCCAGATACGGATTCGATGTCCAGGAACTCTGTCTCCGCATTTACCCCATTTCCTTTGATATTGCACCCCCCATGAGACCCAGTTTGCTCTGTCAGTTTTTCGAGACGGCTCCGTTTAATTGGTGGATGTTCCCCCGCGAATGTTCAGACCAAGGATCATGGCTTGCACGATACGGTGGCAATAGTCAAGCCGATTCGCGTTATTCGAGAGAATTCAACGTTGAGCGTCCCGCCAAGATTGATCAGATACATCTTTATAATCATATGTGATAGTCGCGGATTGAGCATCTGACCAAGCCTGCAGGAAAGTTTGACAATACGAGCCGCTGGGCTATCCCAGCTACCTTCAAGCATAATCGGAGGAAGGACTCCGGAGAGAATTTCAAAGACCCAGACACCCCGGATAAAAGGAGCGATAGCGAGTTGTTCGGTAGGAACTGATGTTGCTTCGAATTCCTAGATGACCCTGGTAAGATTATACGAAAGCACGTATGAGGTATTCGCCAAGCGTAAACGAGAGGGAAGCGAAAAGCCATCTTTCGCATTCGGAAGAATGCCTCCAGCGAAATATCATATCATGAATAGCCGCAGGGTATTTTAGCCGGCTGCCCTGATTTTCTGCGTCTGGAGCAAGCAATTTTTAGAGCTCTCGCCGACTTCAGTTACCGAACTTCGCCTGAGAGACCGCAGTGAGCTCAAGATTTCACGCGGCATCGTGAAATGTAACGTCGAGAGATGAAACAGCATGCGCGCGACTGATCATGTTGTATGCAGAACGTTCGAACCAGTACTCAGGATGTGTCGTGTTGATATCGATCCACCGCCAGAATTCCCGCTGAATCCTCTACCCGCAGATAGATGAAATCTGATGGCAACAAAAAGTGCGGAGTGAAAGATGGGGTTCTCCGACGCAACTAATTTGGTGTGCACCAACTGGAATTACATAAAGCAAGCACGGTATAGGTATAGCAGGCCAAACTCTACCTGCAGTAGTTAGACCGGCCTGAGTTCCAGGGTTGTCCCCACGGCATTGCTTATCTAAACCGCAATGCAATGCACACCCACATCCACATTCTCTCCGAGGTTTAATGCCAGGCAACCACCCAGCGCGGTGACGCTATATATCCCGACAGGCCTTGGACTTTCGTGTATCCTGACTTGGCGTGCGTACATAAGTATGTATGTCTTTACCCGGCCTCTGAAACTTCGGTAAGACAACACGTGCACAATCGAACGCGGTGCGCGAGCGCGAGTAAATAACTACAAAGTAGTCAAAGAATAAGCTTGTAAAGTCCTCAACAGCTGATCGGAAGGGAACTCATTATAATTCATACGCGATAACCCGTCACACACGTGTATGTACATGTATACGCATAGTCAACAATGATGGATCAATACTGCTAGGCTTACATACATCTGCAGTCTGTGCATGTGCTGATCCAGTTGAAGCATGAAGGCCGCAATATATATTATATATTAATATTATTCCGGATGACACCAACTCGAGAGCTCGAGAGTATTGAATCCTACGCCTGTGGCCACACTCGTTCGACGTCCGCTCATTTTCAGCGCGGTTAACACCAGTAAGCCACGAAATAAGATCGCGCGATGTCAGTCGATATCAATAATATTCAAATCACCTTCCGTCGGCCCATCCCTCAGCTAAGTTCCTTCGGGCACCCAGCCATATGCTCTTTTGCATTGCAAGCACTGTCACCGAAAGCATCTAAGGGTGATACGCAAGACCTACATAAAAACAAAGCATACTACAGGCATTGTGCCAGCTTACATATATAGATGCACCAGTTACTTGAACGGGACGGTCAGCTCGAGAAGGCAATCCTCACGCCATATACGCATATACAACATCGAATTTTGTACCTTCGAACAAACGTTGAGCTACGACTTCAGGCTGACAGGTTAATTTGGTATAATTTATGTACGTATATCAATATCTCGCTCGGAGCTTGATAACAAACTAAGTGAGTACGACGCTTGTGACTGATTACCCGAGGCGCGCATCAGATATCATGGCTTTCTTCCTTCACTCAGTTGGCCGCTAGCCTCGGAATACGATTCTCGATTAAATGTTCGAAGTTTGGATTTGACCAGGCTTCAGCTACAAGGCAAGTGCATACTTGGTCTATGAGATGCTTGTATTGTCTCGTAACCCAGGTCGACGCTGAACGTATTTGAGGGTCCGATTTACGTGACAATGCTTGTACAATGCAATGTATATAATTAGACTAATATAATGCTTACTTATTCAGCGCTTCAATCCCTTTAAATTTCGATTTAAGTTCTCCGAATTCCCGGAAGACCAAGCCGGTCACACCAATTGCGTTCAGCGAGCCTCCCTCGAGTTTTGCAAGTTTGCAAATTTGACCTAGAGAGCTCGTCCACTCCAATGGGCCAAAGGAATATCAAACTCTACGGCCGATGCTCCAACACCAAGACGGATGTCTACGAGGATAAGCACGAGTATCCAATGAACGCGAGGTGCTCGTGCGTATTTTACAAACCCATGCACGCTACTCCGAATCGCCTAGATTGACAAGCACGAATAATCATGGGCCCTATTATGTTTATTCACCCACTTCATAATTATGATGCAATGAGCTCAATGCCTAGCATACATAGTGCTTCTACTCATCGAGTTAAGTATCCATTCTTCTTCGAAGCTTCGCGACCTATGTCGTCACCATATTAATTATAACGTACTGCGCGCGAATGATCAGGAATCATATCCATCTTGGGGTAGTTTGATATCCTAGAATTCTCAGAGCCAGGCTTCTACCATATTCGTTCGTCAGCTCTATTCCGATATATCGGGAAACTGCACATGCACACTCTAAGACTTTTTTCAATCGGATTGGGGATTTCGCAGTACATTCTACTTCGAATTCACGAGGGCTATTTGAATCGATATCGTGATGCAGATTAAACCATTGCAAGGTGTGAGATGACGGAACACCACATATGTAGACAGGAGCGTGCAGAGTGCTTGCATATATATATGCATGCGCAATTGTACACGCCTACAATTGAGCCCGCGCCTCAGGGAACGCAGCTGCGGTTACTGAACATATCTCAACCCTGGTATTCATCAACAGCATTGCGACCATTTCAATCCCTTGGGTTTCTCCCACGAAGAACCATCCCAACTTCATCAACCATCACTGTCATTTCTGCTAGTCGTCCGCTATCGGACCTATCGCACTCTATAATCACAGCACTCTCCGACGGAGACGGACTGACTCCGAAGATATAAAACAGCTCTATTTTTCTATTTTCAATCCTCGTTCCACACCACCGGCTACCAGCCATCAGGTTGCCCGACACGACTCTTCAATTCTCCAGCCCCAATTGACAAGCGTAGGAAACCAGACTTGTAAATAAACCATTTACTCAACTGATATTGACTCCGAATAGGTGCACCCACAACGATGGCGGGATCACAGCCATCCTACAATATCGTTCCGCTGCAGCTTTCCGATCAGTACGGGGGACTGAGTCAAGCCAAGATCACTGCTTGGAACCCACACACAAATCAGTGGATGTCTGTCCTCCCGGAAGGGCTGGGAAACTCAATTTCCATCCGACACACTGTCCGAGACACTGGTATCCACATCATGGCGATTCAGAAAGTAGACCTTCCGGAATCAGAGCAGCGTGGCGACTTTCTACAGCAAGAGTTCGGGAGGCTAGCCTCGCTGATATACGGCAGGCCTCATAGTGCTGGTCCAATGCTCTACTACTTAGAGAAGAGATTTGAAAGTCGACGAAAGACCGACGTTCTGTTTCTATCGAGGATCAACTTTCGAGTCTTAGATGAAGGTCGTGTCTTCACTATACGGCCCCCAGAGAGCACTAACAACGACAATCCAACTGTTTCAAGGAACGATATAAGCCTAGCGCTGAATGCGATGCTCGCCGCCCAGAAGCGCATCTTGAGCTGCTGGAAGGATGGAGATTTGGCGTGGGTCAGAGTCGAGTCAGTTCGTTTCACCCCATCGCGGGATGGCTCTTTGAAGACTTTGCAGGAGAACAAGAATACCTTCCGTGCTGTTAGTGATAAAGTCCTTCCATGGAATGCTATCGGGTCGATATCCCCTCCTGCCCTAGTTATCGAGGATAGCCGTTCTCCCAACGCGGGAAACCCCCAGGTAAACCGAGACCCACACTGCTGCCCGTGATTCAGGAATTGGACTTGGCTAACTCATCTACCAGATTGGGGCAGACACAGAGATCCTAGCCTCCTCGAAACTAACAGAGATCACGCCAGCCGAATCAAAAATCATTAAAGCACAATCATCTTTCGACGGTTCTGAATACCCACTCGGTGTCAGAGGCAACTATCCACCAAATTACACACCATCTAGTTATTTAGATTCGCAGGGCAAGCTACTTATGGATACTTCTTTGATCCAAGAGGTTGATGTATTCATCTGGGATACAGTGGACCGAGACTGGCGACGTTGTCTCCCGGAGGACCTAGCGGTCAGGTGCCATATATATATAGGTTTTAACCTGATGTGGGATGGTATCGATCTCTGTGTGATTCATCAGACCGCGCCAATCGAAGATCGCAATAAAACCCCGGCAGGGGCGATCCAAGTGTTGGGGAGGATAGGATGGCGGCTTCGAAAGGAGTCCAATGAGAGCATTCCATACCACGTGCGGACGAAGAACTTGTCAAATGGTCAAATCCAACCGGTTTACTATTTCAGGCTGCCAGCCAACGTCCAACGAGTTGTACCTAACAGAGCGAATGAAATCCACAGTGGAATGCTCGACATGGCATCTGAGTTGTTACGAGATATAATGGAGACAGCTGAGAGGTCCGCCAACCAACGGTGGCTTTGCGTTAAAGGTCCTGCTGCCATAGGCCGAAGCCATGCAGTGGAAATTTTGGAGGCGTCTCAGTCTAGATTCATGGAAGCAGACATAGACACTATACCGCGACGGCCGATGAAAAGCCCCAGCAATAGGAAAGGCAAAACCGCCACCGACCACAAATCAACCTGAAATCAATAGACTAGAGACGCTCTTTCTCTCTAGGTACGCAGCTTTGAAATCGCTTGTCAGGATGAGCGACTGATAGGACTGAAATCGCGGCGACGGTGCTAGCTATGTTTATTTCCTTCCATTTCCTGTCTCTTCTAGCTTCTAGCTTGTTC
This sequence comes from Orbilia brochopaga, assembly GCA_036872635.1. Lineage (NCBI taxonomy): Eukaryota > Fungi > Ascomycota > Orbiliomycetes > Orbiliales > Orbiliaceae > Orbilia > Orbilia brochopaga. Next base: position 47,301 of record JAVHNQ010000011.1, on the reverse strand, counting down.
CCCTACTCAAGGATCCCCATCGCCCCCGCCTACCACAGTGTTCTAGATTCTACCCTCCCCCCCCCCAACATACTAGAATTTACACGTAATGGTCCTTCAGCTCAGTTTCTATCTAAATGGAGCTTTGATCGTTAGTCGAGAACTAGCTAGGATAACATCGTACATAATGATACAATACGATCACGATTCGAATTTAGTTCACATTTGTTTAAGTTCACATGCGGGCAGTGTGATACATCTATGCGTTAGAACAGTTTTCCTGCGACCTTCAACAGCATACGCCCTTCACCGGCACCTTCTTATACAAGATCGGAGTTAACGACATTCTGGTTCCCAAAACGATGTAACTAAACCCGAGCTAGGCTAAGGAGATGGAAAATCAAATATGAACGGCAAAAGGAAATGGTGATCCCAATCTTAGGCGATCGAATTTGCATCACGAGGTCCCCAGTGATCGACTTGAGATAGACATTTGGCAACCATGTATCGGCGTGAGATTTGGCAAGGAGGTTGCTTCAGATGATTTGCGAGTATTCGTGATCGGGAAGACTGGTTTAGACTCCAGACGAGGTGCTTACTTCTATTCATTTATAAAGTTGTTAGACAGTCTACAACGAAGGATATCATTCTGAAGATAATGATGACTTACGCAGCAAGAGCACTCAGAGCAAGACGAGCAGCTGCCACCGCAGCAGTTCTTGCAGCCACATGGATCCATTGTGAATGATTTGGCTAAGTGGGTTTGGGAGTATTTAAGATTGATGGATGAAAGTATGGTTCTGAATGTCTCTGATAGTTGTTGACTTCGAGTTCTGAGGGAGGAATCTGAAGGTGACTTGATGGTGGGATCTAGCTCCCCTTTATATAGACAAATGTATAAACCTCCTGGACCGCGGACATCGCCACGGACCCTTCCCGCACAGGCTTCCTCCCCACGAACGAGGCGGATCACAGGTGCCCCATATCGAGCTTGTCGTCGACCTAGCCAATCAACGACGGGCAGTGACGGTCCCGACTTTTTTTGGACGAACCACCGGGCAGGTTCGACTAGCCGAAACAGGCAAAGACCCGATTCTGAGCGTCCCGACACGTATATCGATCATCAAATATAGGGCAAGCATGGGGGTTCACGCATGCTATCATGCACTCCAACTACTTGCAGCATCACTGGCAGGAGTCTTAGTTGTAGGCTTGTCTGTCACCGCGAGGACGGCATTTGTCCCGCCAGAATCAGTTTTACCCCGCACTAAAGATGTTTCAAGCAACTCCGTTGCGATCGCATGACCAAATCATGGAGCTAATGGAATTTCGGCAAGCCAGAGATCGGAAATAAGCCAAGACGGAAGCAGCTTGGCAGCCGAAACTGACTTTGACACCGAGATGCAGCTGCCGATAATAACGGCCATCTAAGGTACGCTTAGATTTTCCCAGTCCCCGATTATGAAGCTACTCGATTCGAAATTTATTTCGGGTTCTATCTAGCTATAAGTGGAAGAATAGCATATGGTTGTTCTCTCAGAATCCGGGATAATAGAGCAAAAATCACGCACGATAACGTTGGTTCTCGCGTCCTTTGGCTTGCTCAAGTTTTGTTGTTACACCAAGCAATCTGTGGGCTGACGTGTCGGCTGATCGCTGAGTCTTAGTACTCATGGATGCTTCAAGACTATTGACCCATGACACACGAAGGAATCGAGCAACAGCCCACTTTCTGGAGTCTCATCATGCGTTACCGGTTCCGCGATGCATGCAGCATGCTAGCAGCTGGCTAGGGTGCTATCTATCCATGATGCATGAGAGCGATACACCCCGCCGAATTACGTAGAGACCGTGGGGGATTCAGTCATCTGCCGGGTGAGCGTTTAAGGTTTGAACATGGCAGAATCCTGCGAGGGCAACTGTATGATTGGATGGAGAGTTCCCGGCGTTTTTTTTTTTCTTTATAAGAAATCTTGGAGTCAGCTTGCTTTTTCGCTCGAAATATCGCAGTTGCCCGTGCTGTCTTTTTCGGATGAGTGAGAAGCCGTTTCAGAATGCAATGCAGGGCGGTGTTATCTTTCGGTGCCTTCAGATCCTAAGGGCTTTCTAGCGACATGTGAATTCTGTCCATGTGGGGTGATCATGATAACAATAACACACTCCGCCAAGTTTTCGCCACACAATTTGTCTCTTGCGCCACATGCAGGCCCACACTTTGGGGGAAAAGTCACATGTATACAACATATTTGAGCTACAAAGAGCTAGCGGAAAGCCTACTGCCTGACCGAAATATTATCTTCTTGTAAAACTTAATTTCCATCTTTGTCCTCTATCTATAATATAAACCGCTGGGTTAATAACAAAAAGAGAAAGAGGATTTATGATTATCCCGAGATCCCTTGACCCTGGAACTAGAATCTCCATGAGCAAAGGGTTTTAGTCCTGATCTCGTCAGGGAAAACCAATGCTGCGTTGAACCCGGCATGTCGGCTATGCGCCCCCTCTATCAGCTCAAAAACACCATCCCTTCAAGGAAAGTAGTCTGTTACATCCGCGTTCTGGCTTAACCGTCAACAAGCAAGGCAGGATGCTCTTGGGTATCCTCAGTGTACATTTCCTGCGATAGTCCGAAATTTTGTTTAAGATCAGAGAAATCGCTGAATCTAGAAGAATCAATAGTACCAGCTCTGGATTTCGCGTTCGTGTCAGGAACATCGTCGTCGCTAGAAACAAGCGCCAGTTGAATTGCTTTGTCGATGTCCGCGTGGAAGTAGCTGATAACATCGGTCAAAGCGAACTCGGATCTGGCTGACGACCCGAGTGGTTTATCTTGCTCGATATGCTCTTCGTCAGAAAGAGGGCTTTCAGAACCGTCAGCCAGGGCCTGAGTATTGGAGCAGTATTCGACGCTCATTTTGTCCGAGGTGAGTTCCCTCAAAGGCCGTGGTTTAATGGATATCTCTCCGCTTAGGATTTTCAGATGATGCGTTTTTTTGCGCTCCTCTTGGTGGATAGCAAAAATTCGACGGGCATTAGCGCTAGCCATGTCCATCTTGAAGTGTTCATCCAAGAAGCCAGACGATTCATCCGCGCTGTGGCGATTTGCATATGCCTCAGGAGTCCACTGTCTGGAAACGTTGACACTCTCTGGGACAGACTCTTCCAATATGATCCGATCTGATGAATCGACCCTCTTATAGTACTGACGTTCTGGAAGAGATAAAACTCTGTGGGGAGGTCCCTTTTGATAATCGAATTGAGGCAGAGAGGTTGCATCGATATTTGTCTTGCAATTAGTCACCTGAAGAGTATGTTGAGCGTCGGGAATGGTTTTTGATAAAATCTCGGCGACATGCTCCCGTGAGATATCCGCCATTGTTGTCCCACCCTCGTTGGAATCTTCTTTGGGTGGTCCACGTTGCTTTAAATTTGACATCGCCAAAGCGGCAGACGAGGAAGAGACACCTTCATACGAGTTCTCGGGCGTGTTCGCATATTCTAAGTTGGATAGATCGGTTGGCACTCCCACTTGATCCTGCTGATGTTTATGGACCGAGCTTGATTCTCTAGCATCCAAAACTTTTGCTATGATAGATGGGAATATCGGGATGCCAATTGTTCCTTGCTCTTCTGCGCTGTTCAAGACTTCTTCGTATTTATTGATAATCTGCTCCACCAAAATTACAGGTTAATACAAAGATAACTAGTCGGAATCCAGGGGCGCAGATGAGTTTACCTCTGGTGTAATTGCGGATCTGATGTCTTTATCGACTGCTTTTTGGATGGCATTCAAGGAACGACTCAAGCAATCCTCAAGAAGCTTTCGAGGGATATTGTCCCAAGATATGAACTCGAACTTGCTAGTGGGGCTGCTGATCTGTTTAAGGGAGTCGTCATCATCCGTTTGGGGACTTAGGGAATGAACCGAAAACCAGAAGCCTGGAGTTTCAACCCCGGAATGCTTTTGCTCAGTAAGCGACTGTAGGGCTAGATCATGAATGTTGCGAATGAGACTGAAACCTTTCTCAAGATGAGATTGGTCAATGTCCAAGCCTGGCGGTGTAGATCTGTCCAAGTATCCTTGCTCTAGTTTACCTTGATTCTTCACTTCGAAAAAGTAGGTCGGCTTGTATTGCCAGCGGCCTTTGGCAGTGAGTTTCCGGTCTTCTATCTTGTCCACGTAGCAACGGATGAAGCTTTCAGGACGGCTGCTAATCGACCAACTCAAACTCGCGACGTTGTAAAACTGACTAGCGCTAGGTTGCTGCTCATTTGTGACGCGAAGAATGGCAATGACCTTTAGGCTGTCTTTAGCCAAGGCGACCCGAAGATTGACCTGCCCGTCCACTTGGGAGTTGACGCCGCGATGTGAATCCCTTCCAGGGTGGTAAAGAGTTAGTTCGCAACCAGCGAGACGGTTGTAGATGCTGTTTTTCTTTTCAAGTATAGGGAATTGGTGAATTGTGTTAAGATCTGGACCCTTGCCGTGCTTGCGAAAATGTTCAGCTCTGGTCTCGCGACGCAGCTTGGCTGCTGATAGCTCCTTTGAAGACGTTATACTCCCAGTGTCTGCAGATAATAGACTGATAGAGTCGCTGCTTCGTATAGCTACGCTTGAAAACTGGGAACCATACTTCAGAAACCCGATGCCCTGAGGTCGCTCTGCAAGCATCGGAGCGGCCGCAATGCTATTCTCTCTAGCAGTATGCCATTGGACAAAGTTTGAAGATGCCTCCATCGATGTTGAGCTTTCATAGACTGGAGCCCATCGCCTCGGCTCCTGTCCAGGCTCGTAGATCGGCATGATGCCAGAATTCATCAAGCTTCTGGGGGCAGCATCAAGCGATTTCTTGATCTTCTCATGGATCTTACGTTGATACTCGCTGGTCTTGGCAGGTTTTTCGCGAGCAGGCGTGAAGCTGTGTAGCATGGCAAGGTTAGCCATGTATCTTCAAGGTCCGGAGCTAGTATGATACTACAAGGTGGAAATGTCATACTGGGGCCCATCGAAGTACGGTACTCTCGAAGCCATTTCTAGAATGACCTCGAATCCGTCGATTGATAGCAATTGGGGCTGTTGCTAGCCGCACGATAGCTCTTAAAGGATCGAATGTTAGGGTGTTGAGTGTCGAGCAACTGTACGCAAAGGTTGAAGATAGGCGGTTAGATGAAATGCGGATGAGATGGTGTAATTGCGGGTGTAGGAGAAAATATGATAGCAGCAGCAGAAGCTTGTGTGGTTGTATAAAATGAATGTCAGAGGGAAACTTGCCGAGCATGGCTATCATGACATCGCTGGCAATGTTGACATTCAACTCGGTGCTACCCGCTAATCCGCACTGAAAAATCAACAAACCTCCCACCACAGCATGTCTGATATATTTGTAAAACTCTTAGCCCCAACTCGGACCTATGCCAGAGGTTACTAATGCTTCACATGTATCACGATCCAGATGGACGACGCTCAAACCCAAGACCAAAATATCGGACGGACAGAATGTGATTGTCTGGTGAATCCATGCATGGACCGGAGACGTCAATTTATATCGATTCCAGAACACACAACTGCTCTATAGGCTCACGCAGGATATTGCAAGGTCATCTATATGCTTGAGTATAATATTGCTGGGCGAACCTCATAGATGCCGCGGCTTAATAGAATTGTTCTAATGTTCGATCACAGACAAGCGAATATACACACTGAAAAATCAAGCCAAGTCCTCAGCAGACTAACTCCTTCCGAGCAGCAAAGCTTATTAAGATATTAGGTTTCTCCGTATAAATGAACAATTTAGGATGCGAAACGAAAGAAAGCATTGCGATTTGAATTACTGAGGGGCAGGAGGGGCGGTCGGCTGATAAGACATTCCTTCCGCCGGCTTGACTTCCTGGGTAACGGGAATGTTACCCTGAGCGATCTGGTGAGCGACCTCCTTGTCGGCCTGAATCAAATCGCAGCACAGACAGCAGCAGGACTTGAGAAGATCAACCGGAAAGTCTCCCTGGATGTTGTATCGTTCCCGGATATCGGATTTTTGGATGAGCTGGAAAAGCCAAGGCAAGCAGATACAGCCAGACAGCCAGAAGCCCAAACACTAGACATGGCCTTGTCAGCTGAGTCAAGGTGTGACCGACGGTAATAGAGAACACATACGGTGGTGTTGATAGGCGAGAAGCCTTCGAGATTAGCATTCTTACGAAGGCGGTGATGGGTCTTGCTGAAGGTGATGCAAGGGCAGCAGCATGTCACCAGGCCTTGAACACAACCAGGAGGTTAGATCGTTGCCTCAATAGAATCAAGATCAATCGAGAACTCACAAGTGTCAACCGGAGTAAAACAGGCAAGAAAGGAGCTCGCCCATTTGTTTGGGCCCGTGGTTGGTTTCGTGATAGTCTCTGGCTTGTTTAGTGTGTCTTTGAAACGCCCGATCCAAGCATTGATATCTATTCGAGGAACACCGACACCGTCATTAGCATTTGTGGCGAGCCAGATTTGGCCGAAGTGCAACAAGGAAATCAAATACCATCAGCGTCGACGGCGGTCGAAACGGTGTTCTGTTGAGTCGCCATTGCGATAGATTGTTAAATGTGAGGGAAGGAGCGAAAACGAAGAAATAGGCTTGGCCTTATTGGCGAAACGATTGGATGATGTGAGAATATCAAGAGGAAGAAGTGAATATTAAAGAGGTATGTGGAGTTTCCTGAGTGAAGGAGGCAGCTCAGGTTTATATGAGCACCTTCGCGCCTGTAACTCAATCCACCGCACTGCCCGAGGACGGCCACGAAAAGCAAAAAAAAAAGAAACTTTCGATGGTGCACAGTTGTCATCGGCCATCCTTCAATTTGCGCTTGGTCACTTCTTGTGGATTGGGATCTTATTGTGCAGAAAGCATCAACGATTTGGGCGCCGCGATACACACCACTGGCAGTTAGTCAGCCAACCCAAGACCTTCAAGCTAGCTTCAAATGTGGGGACTCCCTGCCGATAAGCCAAAAGCGTACTAGCTGGCAAGCTGCGCATTTGGCCATATCGCTGGCAAGGAAATGAAAGGAGAGTCACGAAAACACTTGGTCCAGATGTGACCGCGACAGTTTGCCCCTTTCTCTTACATAACGGAGTGTCCATGCAAATTCCAGAAGTTCATACTAACTGCGGTGCGGAGTATGTATGTATGTATGTATGTATGTATGTATGTATGTATGTATGTATGTATGTATGTATGTATGTATGTATGTATGTATGTATGTATGTATGTATGTATGTGTGCTTCCAACATCCTTTGCAAATAGCGTGGGAAGGCAAAATTCAGCCTCGCAGACCGACGCAAATAGCCAAGTCTTGAATTTCATTCGCTTGCGGCCATCTAAGCGAAAAAAATTCATTTCAAATGTCAATGAAGTCAGGTGAATATTGAATCATGAAATGGACTGAGCAAAAAAAAAAAAGTAGGTTCGCTGAAATGCTTTGAAATTTAAATCACCACTTGCTACATACACAAGTACATGTAGGTTCTCATTAGTTTGTTCTGAAGGGCACCTTCTAATATGAACGGAACGTTTGGAATCTCTATCGCGATGCTCGTGGAGATATGACTGTTGATATTCGAAACCGCGGAAACTGCATTTTAATTTGGGTTTCGCTATGGAATCCCTGCCGGGAGGCAGACTTTTGGACAGAAATGAAAACACCAAACTTTTTTGATCCAAATACGCACATGTGCGGAAAGCTGCTGCCTTTCGGGCGTTTTGGGAGGCGAACGGAAAATATTCAAGGAGGCCATGCCATGCAGCAATGCTAACAAAAGGGAGACAGAAGAGCCTCTTTTCGCCGTGTGGATCACAGCCAGGGCTCGGGAACCTTCACCCGAGAGGCAGTTCGAGAGCCGGTTCATACCCCACGTTCCTGTTGGCCGAAGTTTCACTCGTCGCCAATTTCTACTCAGTTGTGCGTATATATCTTCTCGTGTGCGCGTGCGATGAGATGCAATGTCAGGGGTTGATATCTCATTATAATTTCATATGTGGTTCCGCTGCCATTCCTCCCTAAGCCATTCAAGAGAAACTTGCCAATGGTGTCTGATCCCAGCAGGCTATTTTCAGCAAATGCGGATTGAGACGCCGACTCACGTCCTCTCGATGAAAGATAGGATGGCTAAGTACTTACATATGAAGCACATAAATAAGTACTTACTCACTTACTTAGTATCCTGACCGCGATATTCTCTTGGGTGTATCGTTCGAGGCTCTTGATATTTTGGCAGCTTACAGAGCTCAGCCTCGAAAGTCGGATGGCAGCTCAATATTTGGAATCCCCAGCCGTCAGTCGCTTCCAATGTCTAGGGTGCCTCAAAGCATGGGCCCCTTGTTGGACCCACTTACGAGGTCACGAGCTCCGTCAGCTGCAGAGACATGCAGGCTTCAAGAACCAACTCGAGGACTCGGTGCTCACTGCGATCGGCATGCCCTTATTTTCCCACGTCTGCGACAGAACTCGCCAAAAAAAAAAAAAAAAAGCGCGTACTCGGTAGAGATAATGTCCTCCAGAGTCCCAAATCTTACTTCGTAAATTGAGACTAGTTGTCACATTAGGTCACCGTGCTACGTAACGCTACTAGTATTGATATTGGTGGAATTCTTAAGATCTACAGTCCAATAAATTTGTTCTTGGGTACTCTTGATACACATGCGCATTTGATCAGTGGCAGAGGCTCTTCAAGCTTTCAGAGGTACGCATTTTACTTGATACCGATACCAGTATATATTGCGGAGCCTCCCCTCAACCTCCGCTGTCGCCTCCGCGCAACAATGTAAATGCGCAAGAGCCAACTCAGTTCTAGCAAAAGCGGGGTACAGCTGTTCAGGCCCAGACATGCAGATATTGTATAGTACCCCTCCCTGGCTTCTAAGATTCCTATCGCGAATCATACTACAGTGTCGTGCAGGCTTTCCGCGCTGACCCGAGCGTCGAATGCATGTATCAGACAGCTGGCCAACCGCCAGACCAACCAATAACATTCCACCCAAAATAGGTTGCGGCCTGGTTCGTTCCTTGGTTGTTGTTGACTAAGCAATAGCAACACAGGTATTAGCAAAATGCAACTCTTAATCTCATGATAGATCGTGGATCAAAATCGAAAGGTTGAATGCCTAACTCAGCTTACCGTAGTGATAGTAAAGAACCGAACCGACATTTGGGACGTCGATAACGCCTCCATGTCCAGGAGCATAGACGTAATCGTGGCTCGCCAGAACGACAGTGCCTCCGCTGTCCTTACAATCTTTGCCACTTTTATCTTTCTATGTATCCATATTTCGTATTCTTCAGTCAGCAATGTAACGGTTGAAACTTTCTATATTTTTGTAACGGCATGTTCTACGCCTAGTATACGAAGAAGAATGGATGGGGAACTTACAAATCCACCTGTAGCGGAAGTGGACCGACAAACACGCATGTGATATTCCGTACCGGCAGCTGGCCGCGGGACAAGCTGACAGCAGTTACCCCAGGATGTGAATAGATAGTAATACCCACTTCGATAATAAATGAAGGCACCTTCCATAGCGCCATTCCCGAACGAAGTCCAAGCGATTTGATATGAAGATCCGGATTTCTTGAGCAAACCACTCTCCATCTTTACCTGGTAAATATCACCCCAGAAGCTGCCAAAGTTCATATAAAAATCGCTCCCGACTTTCACAAGATTGGAGTCGATTGCGTTGTAAGCACTACCAGCCTTCGATGAGACACCAGTGGCACCTTGATCAACCCAGCTGCCGGGGTCCATAGTGGTCGAAGTTGCAACCCCAATCGCAGAATTTTGAGACCCGAAGGAGCTGACAGAGTAATAAAGGTAGTATACCCCATTGTTGTAATTAATATCAGGAGCCTGTGATTCGGTTGTATCGCCAAGCTGTTAGCAGTTGTTCGATTTGGATAAGGCTGTGATATGATGCTCTGACGGCGGTTTGTTCGGACTGTCCCCGTGCATGCAATGATTATATGCGAACTATAGTTATGTTCGCGCTTTTCTATTTTGCCCTGAAGCTAAATCAAATTAATTAAGTAGTGCACCTACCCAAAGGTCAACACCAGAGAATCCGCTGATCTTTGACCCACCCGGCAAGGCCTGACCTAGATATGTCCATGGTCCCGCGATATTAGTGGCTGAGGCGATCGAGATATAATTGTTCGTTGAGAATCGATAAAATTTGCCGTCAGAAGCACGCCGAATTACTGCAGGGTCGTGGACTCCACAATCGCCACTACACGCTCCAGGATTTGCGTAGGCCGATATAAGATGGGCGAAGGCCAGAAATGCTGCACCTACTATAAGAACCATAGTCTTTCTACACTTTGCTGCAGTGTCTCGGAGCCTTTCACCGCAGTCTGAAAAGATTGAATTTTCTAAACGCACTGCGATCGGTCTTGGTAAGGCCTTGCTATTTTGGGAGAACTGTCAACCCGATGTATGCGGATTGAATTGGCCTTATTATAGACGACTTCGAGCGGCAACACAGTCCGTTGAGACGGCTGTTCTTCCTCCGCCTAGATCCATGCATGCATGCCATTCTGCGGTCCGGGATCCCGCAGGCCTGGCAGCACAATACCTGGCAACCCCACATTACGGCTATATTATTTAGTGTGCGCATCTCGGTACCACATCTTGTTTAGCCATGGTTGCTGTCGCCAGGGAAGTTTTGTGCCAGACGGTAAAATTGCTTCCGCCGGAATTGTGCTACAAGATACGCATCCGCGTCCTTGATCGAACACTCGAGCTCAATCGCTGAGAAGCAGCTTGGCCTAGCTCCTATACAAATCATCGTACCATCGAAATATTAATCTGGAATTAATTATGAGAGAATGGGCGCAAAAACAAGATGAGTTACCCCGCGAATCCGACCCTAGCTCACGGCTTCTACAGTCATACGAGGAACTCACAGCGCCTATCTCGGACAAATGACTTCCGGAGGAAGTGTAGGCGCACTATATGGGCGTGGTCACGGATAGCGGATACAATGGCGCGTATGCGCATCCCTTTCCTGTCACTATATACTTAGTAAGTCTCGGAACCAACAGCCCTGAATATTGATTCTAACAATCTCAATCACAAATCCAAGATTCGTGGGCTGCTGCCGACCTACTGAATCGAATGGTCATCCAAGGGGCTTTTGTATAGTGTACGCAAGTAACTGTCAAAGGCAACGCCTGCTTGGGTTGCGGAGCTGCCTGTAAATCGTATGTCCGGGGGTCTTTTATCCGTATAAGTTCGGTGAGCATATCTATCCGAGGGCCACGATGCATATGCTCTGAGTAGCTCAATGTCGCCCTACGTTTATTGTCGGTATCATACTTCGAACTCAAAAAGACATTGCAACCGTTGGCGTCGAAGCCTCTGCGTCCTCGATTTAAGAGCAATCGCTCGTTATAAAGAATCTCATTCTCCGGCCACGATAGAGGTGTCCCGTCTCAGAACTCGCTAATGAACTATCTTTGTAGCATTTTCTTCACGTTTACGCGAACCGATTTCATTCAGGGGGTTATATAGTGAGTTTTTTCTGCTAAACAGGTTTGGGCAGGTGAAATCACAAGTTGATTGAGGAAACAAGGGGAAGCGATGCATGTTGTGTTTGACGAGTATGTCGATTGTATATGGTATTTATGTGCTCCTTTGCCTTGGTTTATTGACAAAATACCGTACATATATATTTATGTCACGACGAGTATACTCACGAAATATGTGGTTATATGCGAGGACCTTAAAAATGCAATTAACTATTATGGCGATAACCGCGACACACGTAAACGAGTTGTCTTCTTTATAGCCCGTTCTGACACCGTATACCAGCTGATGACGATAGAATTAGGGTTGAATAGGGATTGATGACTGGTTCGAATTGGTATACAAAGCGTATCAGTTCTTGGAAGAGATGATGCCTGCAGGAACAATGAAACCGTATCATTTTCCGAGGTAATTGATGGAAAAGCCTAGCAACTATATATATATAGCTATTATAACCATACCTTGTCGCTCTATAGAGGGAAGAATGGTAATCAGGAGCTCCCAAGCCTTGTCGGAAGATCGACTCATCGGAACCCCTTCGCGTCGAGTTCCGTGTAGCAGGATATACAGCCGGCGTCCTTGGGCTCCGAACTTCAATCTCTTGGACAAAGATTGAAGCCAATGCCGCTGTCATGTTAGTTTAGGCTCCTATACATGGCGCCACAAAGCCTCCATCAGGCTGATCTCTAGATCTCTCTCTTCCCTCCGGAGCTCCCTTGTTCTGTATGTCGGTGATCAAGTTTGTAGTATTGCAGGGCTTCTAATTGAATGAGTTTACTCGTGTTTGCCAAATCCTGTTATCCGATCATACATATGGATTCAGAATGGCGAAAAGGGTCACATTAGATAACATATCTTGTATGGTGGGCTGAGAATCTTCTATATTGGTCTCCTACTCACTAGTCGACACCCAATTCCGTTGTTCAAGAGTCCGCTCAGAAGCGCTATGCGTTGTAGGCGTTTACTTTGCGTGTTCTCACCTAAAGCTTGTTGCAACGTTGACGAGGAATATTTGCAAGTTTGATCTACTATGAGACGCTTCCGAAGAGATAAGCGTGCCAACGATCTCATCGTGGTTCTGGCTGGTCTCGTGAACCAGACCGCATGTCGAGGCCATAACTAGACTATATCATAGTGAGACTATCCGAGATGTAGAGTCCAGCAATTTGTTCCTTTAACCGCGTAAAATCGTCTACTGAGTGCATAAGTACATATACACATAAGTAGTTGCATGCAATGGAGAAATGTGAGTGGTGGGAGGTTTAAATTTGGGATATTAACTCTAATCCAGTCATCCTCCGTCTACCGCATACCATTCAATAAAATAATTCTTGGTATTTTCCATCGTAGACGCGCATAGTGATACCCGTAGTTCGATTATCATGACAAAGGAACAAATATTATAAGACTGGCCATGTATTGGTCTCCGAAACTACATAAGAAATTGAAACTAGAACAATGCTCCAATCAATTTATAATATGTCGTCAGCCGCGTAAAACTTCTGTCAACGTAACCTTCACTTGAAACGGCGCGCGTACAGAGTTTGGTTCTGAAATGAGTGAGTGGCCTACACGTAGTCACTAGAAGTGGGGATGTACTACGCGTCCGCGTTTGTAAGTCTACAGCTATTTGGAATGCATCATACAGTTGTCTTCTTTAAAGACGTCCCACTCGGTGGTCTGCTTGGGATATATATTATACACAGTATAAGATATTAAGATAATAGCCTTGTCTATAATCACTCCGGGATTTAATTGTCATAATAATTAGCATGGTCAGACCTTTTATCACACAGTGTTTCTAGAGTTCTGAGCAACCGAGAAAAATTCTAAGCCGGCAATGTCCGCCTACCGAGTGGCAGAGGCCAAGAAAATTTGCGTGGAGACCCTGAGGTTTGGTATGATGTAAGATGGGCTCGCGCGTGTGGAGCTCTCAAACTTAGGCGATTTAATATGTCTGGGGCATACAAGCTAGCTACATATAGTAAGTAAAGTTCAGGACGAAATATTACGTAACGGATAAATTCCAAGAGTCTGATATCCACAAAGTCAGTCGCAATCCTGATCCTGAGGCCGAGAAGATGTACCGGCCAGTTATCATGGGGCATCCACGTATTTATGTGGTTGTATATGGCCTGTTGAAGACGAGCTGCGCGTATAGTAGCACAAAAAGGAAGATGAATTTAAACTGGCCAGACTGTATTTGCGAGGACGATTGTTTAGTTGTGACGCGCCATGGCCCGCAGATATCTACCGGCCCGGCACGAGGTCTTGAACTGTTCCCCGGTTCCGGGTCGCGGTACAAACGACCAGTCAACTATCCGAATAACCGAGTTTACGTGGGTACGAGGCGACGGTGTGATTATTAAGCTGCTATCAAAGCTTTTCAACCGAGAATTGACTCCGGCAGCTAGCAAAACAAGGGATTTGCCCAGATGATGTCGTTGAAATGCATTAATCGTCGTTTCTTGGGTTGGTTTTAGGAAACATCTACTTTTTGTTAATGTCACAACCCAATTAACTCATTGTTGCTTCGCACTTCTTTAACATCGGTCAGCCAATTCAGACATGCATCGAGCGGAGAATGGGCGCCCTGGAATGCAATCAATCGACGCGGACACCGGAGGCGTTAACAATTGCGAAATTCCCAGCTCGGTCGCAAAAGAGGTCCAGTACACACTGAGTAACGATTTGGAGGCTAGGCTAAAAGGGAAACCCCAGAATGCATCTTCTGAGCAGCGAACCCGGATGGGGGATGAAGAATCCCAGAAAACATCTGCGTTGGGCGATAGGATCCCATATTGGAATTTCATACTCGATCAAGGAGCCATCACAGAACGGATATTACTGCACCGGTTCCCCGGATCAGGTACTCGGGATGATCCGTACCTAGTGGAATATATCCCACGCGATCCACGAAATCCTATGTCTTTCCCGCAATGGAAGAAGTGGACAATAACTATGGTTGTGGCTATCGCCACCCTGGCAATTGCCTTTGTTTCATCAGCGTACGCTGGGGGGATGGAGCAAATTATCCAAGAGTTCCACTGTAGTACATACGTCTCAATGCTTGGAATCTCGCTCTTTGTCTTGGGTTTCGCCATTGGCCCGCTTTTTTGGGCGCCATTGAGTGAGATGTATGGGAGACAGAAGCTTTTTTTTGGTATGCCGCCTAATATGCTTTTGTAACCCGATTCTACCTAGATTTCTGACTGCCGGAGCTGGCCTTTAGGGACGTATGCAGCTCTGACTGCTTTTAATATCGGTGCTGCCAACGCTCACAGCATCCAAACGCTCCTGCTCATGCGGTTCTTTGCAGGGGCTTTCGGGAGTAGCCCTCTAACCAACGCCGGAGGCGTGGTGGCGGACATGTTCCCTGCAAGTGAGCGAGGGCTGGCTATGGCAGTATTTGCTGCTGCACCTTTCATGGGCCCAGTACTCGGGCCGATAGCAGGTGGTTTTCTTGGCCAATCTGCTGGCTGGCGATGGGTTGAAGGGCTACTAGCAGCATTTTCTGGGCTCACCTGGCTTCTCATGGCCTTTATAGTTCCCGAAACGTACTCGCCGGTACTGTTGCAGGAGCGAGCTAGACGTCTTAGCAAGTTGACTGGAAAGGTGTATATCAGTAAGTTCGAAGCGGAAAGTGGCAAGTTGCACTGGAAGGAAGCCTACAGAATTGCATTATCTCGTCCCTGGATGTTGCTGTTGCGTGAACCAATCGGTTAGTAATATACTCGCATTAATATAGCGTATGCACTGTCTTACGCCTTAGCTTAATATAATACCGGACAACCAGCTAATATATAGGCCCCCGTACTCTGGACCCGGACAGTTATGATGCTCTCAATATACATGGCTGTAATATATGGCACACTCTACATGCTTTTTGCTGCTTACCCAATTGTGTATCAGCAAACTCGAGGGTGGTCACAAGGTGTGGGGGGCCTCCCATTCCTTGGAGTAGCGGTCGGTATGCTATCTGCCGTCCTCTATTCGATTGTGGAAAACCGTCGATACAATCGCGTAGCGAATACAAGATTTGGAGGATTCGCTCCTCCAGAGCAGCGACTTCCTCCCGCACTGGTCGGA
This sequence comes from Orbilia brochopaga, assembly GCA_036872635.1. Classification (NCBI taxonomy): domain Eukaryota; kingdom Fungi; phylum Ascomycota; class Orbiliomycetes; order Orbiliales; family Orbiliaceae; genus Orbilia; species Orbilia brochopaga. The sequence goes on along the minus strand of JAVHNQ010000011.1, from coordinate 31,672 downwards.
TGTATCTGCATACCAGTTGGTCTTTTTTGGTTCGCATGGACTAATTCTCCGGACATACATTGGTTTGCCAGTGTCGCGGCTGGTACACCTTTTGGATTTGGGATGGTGATATTATTCCTAAGCATTATAAACTACCTTATCGATTCCGTAAGTTCCCCTGGTCTCCCTCACACAAAAACAGCTTTGTGTATCGAGAAGCAAGCTATTTAGCTAAGCGTGAGGTTGACCTTTGGCAATATAATTTCTTCTTTGTAGTATACAATCTTTGCAGCGAGCGTTTTGGCGGCAAATGCAGTTCTGAGGTGCACATTTGCGACTGCTTTCCCGTTATTCACTGGCCCCATGTACCAGAATCTGGGTATTCATTGGGCATCGAGTATCCCGGCGTTTCTGGCGCTTGCGTGTCTGCCAGCCCCCTTTCTTTTCTATAGATATGGTGAAGAGATTAGACTGAAATGCAAATATGCGGCTAAAGCAGCGGAGTTCATGAGAATGCTGCAAGAAACAAAAGAAGGTAGCGACAGCAGTCCGGAAGAGAGCTTTATACCGGAGGAAAAGATAGAAATTGGCGAGACTAATGACTACTATCGAGGCAGTCTATTGGGGGTACCGACCAGCCAACAGCTGGCCCATCTCGGCGGGGAGAGCAATAGAAACTCCGGGGTAGTCTCGCATACTGATTGTGAAAACAGACTTCAAAGAGAGCATACGCGTGGCAGTACGAGAACTCGAAGGAGCCAGCAGGCCTGGGAGAGTAATCCATTCGATATCGAGCGTGTGTACTCTCGAGACGCCTTTGAAAATTGAGTTGGAGCCAGCTGGACACAAATACTGTTGACCGCCGTCAGATTTCGAGGCGTGGCGATTCTCATTGGATTATTCATCCGCTTGCGAATACAGTGAAAACATAGCCTCCTGAGTATCTCTGCTTACTATTTTGTCTGCTAAATTTGTCGATAGAGATGTCCTGATTTTGTTATCTTGGGGACCCGCCCTTATTGCATCTTGATCGTGTCGTACATACTCTAACATGATCGTGATTTATGATTGTGGACGATTTAGTGAGTCGAAAGATCGTAAGAATGATTGTGATTTAGTCTTTGCAGGGATGTGGTTAATTATTCGACTGATTTGACGCGCGCCCGAAGCGGCTGGTCTGGGCTGTTAGTTCCTTTGATCTGAAGCGCGGAGTACATGTACAATTGCAAACGTTGCATACTTCGTACTACAGCGGAGACCGAAGATCACTAAGAATCGCTTGGGCGTACTGTGTTCAATTGATATGTGGGCAGCGATTGGATATGTACATGTATATACATAAGTTCAAATCTATAAAGAAATGTTGGCGGCGAATGCTTTTAAGGTATCAAGCTCACGTAAAAGCCAGACGTATTGGAAGGCTGAGCCTGGCTGGGCAATTAATCGAGAGCATGAATTGCCGCTAGAATATGGGAGTGTACTGGTAGACGAATATGTTAGCCTGCAATCCTCTCAGTGTGCGCGGCATCAATCAGCCAGCGTTTATCTGGCCGCACTAATGTAACGACTTGCACAATTATAAGTATGCCTAGTATACAACCAAGTCCAACACTATCTCCAGCAGCTCAGAACGAATCAACGATACTGAGACAAGCATACAAAGCTAGCATTTGAGTCATTATCATGTTTTGGCTTGCAGGCTGGAGATAGAGATCGCCGCTCACTTCATGATATTAAATTTAATGCCACCCGGCGCACCTGAAAGTGCTTTTCCCTAGGACTTTCATCGGCCATGGATGTCAGTATGTCTGCGGATCTCTTGATGTTCTGTGCTGAAGATGATCATACATATGATCCTGAAAGCTTATGAGTTGTGCTCCCAAATGTGGCATGTGGCAAAGCCCCGCATCATCTGAGAGTGCCTGGATATCTGTATGTTCCTGCATATTAGACCGACCCGCAGTTCGGAGTTGCGTGTCAGCTAATTTCCCGGTTACGGTGTCCCGCCGATAACTCGTCTGCTTTGTGTTCTTTTATGGAAGGTGCGTATGTGTGGAGCAGGGAAGCCCGTCAACATGTCATATATGACTAAGTGGTTAACTTGAGTTCAAACTCCAACAGGCATGTTCCTGTTTGGGCAAGGCACCTAGATTCCCGTGAATGAGCAGGAAAAATAAATAAGAAGAGAAGAAAAAGACACACATCTTTATTCCTTCGGGGACGGGATCCCTTCTTTGTTGGCCCGTTCCTATCTTGCCAGAGTTACCTAACGCAGGGGTCAATACGCACTTTCGTCGGCTCAACAACGTGGTGGCCATGTAGTTCAGTTCTAAGAAGGAAGCTGCAGAAAAGACATGCCGTATGTATATGCATCTTTCCATCTTCTCGCAAATTCAAAACCAACTTCCTTAAGTCCTAAGATTTCATCTGAAGCCCCATTGTTGATAGACTTAAGCCGAACTGGCACTCAAGATTTCAAGTGATCCTATCTCGCCTCGATCGATTCGTCGTACCGTCTCGCTATATCCACATTCACCACTGTACAGCTGTATTCAAGTAATTAATCTCGGTCGGAAATCTGAACTTAGCCTGAGAGCAGCATCTTCTCCCTGTCGTTTCTGAGTATGTTGGCATCACTGAGAGAACTGTTTCTCTACCAGAGACCGAGCAGAACCACGCCCTCTTCTCCCAAATTCCAAGCTTCCAATGCGTCAGCGTCTTCCAGAATTCCGACACCTGGAATACCCGATAAGTTGTCATTCCCTAAAATTATCAACGGAGAGACATGTTTCGTAAGCCGACTGAACTCTTTTATCTGTATTTGGGGGACACTGGGTATTGATTTCGAATATAAGAACGTACGGGCTAACCATTGCTTCGGTCTTATTATTGGTCTCCGAATCAAAGCCGTGTCGCCTCGACGATTTCATGAATTACCTGACATATGTTGAAAGGAATGCTGAAAACCTCAGATTTTATCTATGGATCCGCCAGTACGTCCAACGATTCGATAACTTGACCGAGGAAGAGAAGGCATTGGCTCCGGCTTGGGAGGGTTGCTTGATGAAAGATCGGATGAAATTTAAAGCTCGTACTGCCAACCAACGGGCCTCCGGAGGTAAGATATATACAGAATCTGCCGTTATGCCTTCGAAGCCGGCGCCTCTTGCCGCTGGTAGTTGAGTTAATGCTGATCTGAACTTGCGACCCTAGTCCGCAGACAGCCGTTCAGGGATGAAGTCGACCGCATTGTCCAGACGTTTCTAGTGTCAATGTCTCCATTCGAACTGAACCTGTCTAGCCGAGATCGAAATGAGGTGCTGGACGCCATCGCCTTGACTACTCATCCGTCGGCATTCAATGCTATCTTGCCTCACGTCGAGAGTTCACTCCGACAGCAGTCCCATCCAAATTTTATTCGCCATGCGCTTTCTACAGCTGGCGACCGCCGCATCAGGGTTATGCGATGGGGTGGCATCTTGTTAGTATTGCTAGCGGTGGTGATAGCCATTGGGCTATCACTTGGGCATGTCCACAAAGCTTGGCGGATCGTCGTACCGTCGATTCTTCTGCTGTTCGGGATTTGTTCGATATTAGACGGCCAACGATCTGTCTGTTTGGTTCTCATGGCTTTTGATGGGAGAGACCGTCTGACATGGGAAGACAGCATCGAGGCTTCTATCGTAGGAGACGGTGTATCGGCGGCTTCGGATATTTCGGATATCGAAAAGGCATCTATAATAACATTCGACATGTTTGATGGTCCAATCCCACAAGATCATAGTCGTCGGGCAAACATTCCGGATCCTGAGAAGAAAACTTTCATCAAACATATTTTGATGGGCGGCGAGACTGCCCGAGGAATAGACCCTGAGGTTAAGCGCCTGCAGCGGCTTATAGTGCTGCAGAATTTCGGTATATCTTCTTTTCTGACAATACTTGCCATTGTAATTTTAGCGTTAGTTCCTTCTGGAAATCTATATTAACTGGACAGCTCCAGGTTTAAGATAAACCCGAGTCCTACTCTACTGGATATACATTGGCCTATATAGCTCTGGGATTGTTCGAGAAAGTTCTCTCGACTCGAATGTCTTCCCCGCACACACACACACACACACACACACGCACGCATATATATATGTGTGTGTGTGTGCGTGTTTGCATTTCGTAAGCCAGACAGCGGACCCCTGAGCCATCGAAGCTATATGCATAGAAGCCGCAGCTTGCATGGTAGATGTATACAACCGTTTGTCTGTAATGACATTCAGTAGCCGCTTTATAGTCTAGTGATTACAAATTCAAGCCATGCGCGATCCTCGATGTCGCGTAACTCTGCCTGCCTGACGGAAACTTTTATTTCTGGTGCGATGTCGACCATTCGAGACTGAACATCCCACTGCGTGTTTGTTTCTTCCCCAACTCTTGCCCAAAAAGCTTTCCATGTCTCGGGGTCGTGCCTGAACACCGGTTCCCTTCTCCTGAGGGAGATGTAGCATGACCCAGGTTCTGTGCTTCCCACTTGTCGCCCGATGATCATCGACCCTTTCGAACTGCTAAGAATCCGGGCCATTTGGCATGCAGCTTTGAATTCATCCTCCACTCCGAACACGTGTAGAAAGCTACGGGCACTGATGATGTCTATCTGACCAGTGATGTCTTTGAAAGGTAACGGATCGGACTGATCCCCGCCTACTTCTCTGAAAGAAGAAAGGTCGAAGATGTTACCATGGAAAAACGTTGATTTGAGAGTGTCTCTATCCTGAAAGAGATCGTAGCTGAGCTCGATGAATGTTGGACGCAAGTCGGCCCCATAGAGATTTTCGCTAGGGACTCCAGCATGAACGAGAGCGCGGAGGTCTTGCGCGAAGCAGCAACCCATGTCAAGGTACTTGCCGCCCCCTTTCAGCTTGTTGACTACTCTCTGATATGCCGGTGACTCTATGATTGCGAAATCCAAGAAACGGAAGCTCCCGATACAAGGATATGGGTGGACTTTCCATGCTTTCTCTCTCTAATCATAACGTGTTGAACTTGTTAGTTTGGTTTATTTTTTTCGGTATTTCTTACTCTGGAGAGTATCCAAACCGCTTGGAGTATATGCGCAGCGACTTCCTCCTCTGGGATCTTGGAGTATTCTAGGAAAAGCTCTTTGGCATATGGTGAAAGCATAAGCTTTTCATTCGGTGCAAACCAGAGGGTTTTTCTGAGTCTTTCGTGTTCGCTTGCGTCATCGGGTATTTCCTCGTTCGGTTTGGCCGACATCTCTTGCCAAGCTAGTAACCCAGCAGCAATCTGGATCTGGACCGGATACTGAGATTTATATAGATGTCTAGACTGCAAAATTACTTAGCTATCCGGCGATTCTAAGCTATATAAGCTTGTAAATCAGAGTGGGCCGGTTAAAGCGGCAGCGGTGTTAATTCAAAACGAGCGGAATTTATCGGTCCGGGGTTGAGTGTGCCGTGTTTGGTGTTTGATGGTCGATCTCTCTCCGCAAAAGCTTAGCTCATTAGCTAACGAACCAAATCGTTCCTTGCTTGCCAGTATACTGCTTAGTAATACTTATAATAGTTACACTAATCCATACGTCTAAGTATTTGGTTAATAACTAAGGACAGAAGTAACTAAGTAGTTTGTATTATACTGTACTAGCCAGATCAGAGGGTTGTATTCCAGCGAGAGATACCCTACAGCCAGAATCATCATCTCCTTCCAGATTATCACTGCCGTCCCAGGCACTTCTAGGATGCCACTGGGTATGTGTTGATCCTAGTAGATGTTGGAATTAAAGTATATCTCCAGATCTGATTGAGTTTAATGGGTTGATCTTCGGATTAAGCTTATTACAAATATTGAATTCGGTTGATTGATAAGAGCTAACATCTAGTATATATGCACAATCTCATGCAGACACTATAGAAAGTCCAGCAAACTTTGTTTGAGAGTGTTAAGCACCAAACACCATAGCATTGCGACGACCTACAAAGTCCACGCTTCCGTTAGTAGATAGCCCTGCGCGCGACCCAGCTGAGATGAATCACGTTGCAATGTTGACTCAAGACGAAGTGTTACTACTTAGCTCCTAGTCGATCGAAATCAAAAGACCGCCTGATGGCATTACGATTGCGAGCCAACGTGCTCAAAGGCCCGGCGTCAATCATACGAAGCGACTGCCGTAGTCTCGCATCTGCATCTGCACATAAACGGATCGTCCTATTTGAAAGTAGGCGCTACATCAGGCCACTTGGTTTCACGAAGAAAAAAACCAACCGAAGTTCGCCAGGTCCTCAGCTGGGGCCGTCAGTCTCATCGGTCATAGTCGCTGAGCTGCAAAAAGCAAACGTTAGATGTACCGAGGCCGGTATAAAAGCTTTAGAAGTATCATACGCTGGAGAAACATGTTCAGAGCTCCTCATATCTGATGAAAACCACAACCTCTGGTGGATGCTCCTTTTAGGGGTGATTAGAGCCAATGGTCTTAGCAGACTCTCTTACCTCGATTTGAACTCTTCAGGGGTTCGCCAATGGCGGTCCGAAAAGGTATTTGGAATGTTTATTGATCGCAAGGTGTACAAGCTTTGGGAGGCTCTACACGCACACTCCGAGCTTTTTGCACAGTTTATAGATGCCGAGGAAGAAGAGTTGCAATGCGTGGATACCCGCAAAATTGCTTTATACGCGACGTATCTGTGGCGGTGGATGGGGATTCTAATTATGGATGGAGTGGTTGAGAGGGAAGATGTGGAGAATTTACCAGATCCTATGTTTCGAGATATCATTATTGGCTCCGGAGAGGCAGCTGAGTCATGAACCTTTGATGTTTTGATGCATAGTAGACTTATGATGGTAAGCCTTCGTCCGGAACGGTTTGGAACGGTCTGGTACTGTCTATATAGAAGATCGGCCTGGTATGAGATCCATATATTTGTATCTCGTGCTCAAGTAAGTTTGAAACAGCCGTAACACATCTCAATGATAAATAAATCAGATCGAAATGCAACACCCATTCTATAACTAATTACCCATCTATTCCGGGTCAATTCCGATTTCACACCATATGCCATGGTCCATATATAACTCTTAATCCAGTCTCAATCGACAGCGTAGTAAGTACTTTTATGCGAAGTGATACATTATACACATTGTTAGAGTTTGTGATTCCCCGAGAGTCATAGCTTTGTAGATTCTCGATCGAGGGTATTGAAATGGATTCATTGTATTATTGATATTTTGATAGACGAGAGTCGACTATTGAACTCTTGGATTGAGTTAATGTATGAGCATCGTCAATCCCAGACCAGCCGGGGGACGATCGACGTCACGCGGACGAAGCTCTGACTACGAGGATCCGGAGTCAGGAACGCTATGCGTAAAAGTATGCTTCGTGTTTTTCTTCAAATATCCATCCCGTCTCCAAGGGAAGCTTTCCTAAGTTTCCCTAGTAGAGCTGGATTACACTAAGAAGTGACACTCACTAGCATTATATTATAGGTAATAAATTGGATTCGTTGATCTGGGTCATGACTAAATCTAGAATCGCGCGCATATATACGAACTAATCCAACTGCCGATCCGACGCTTAATTCGAAAATCTTGATATATATCTAGATATTTTAAAATGTATACATGTAGATTCCAACAAAGGATACTAGAGCTTAAGTAGTGAAGCATCTGCAGACCAGTTCCCGTACTCCTCTTGAAAACTATCGGGATCGCGCATAATTATTGATAAGAACACTGTATGTGCAGCCGTATTCGTGAAGTTCCAATTTTTAGGACAAAATTTGATATTTGCATTGGGTCATCAATGCAACCAGGCCTCGCATTCACCTTTAGAGCTAATGCTAATGTATCCATAGTTACAATCTCCGAAGCTTAAAGATGGCACCTTGGCGACCAGCGATTAGTTTACTTGTGGCGCAGGCCGGTATCCGGACATACAAAACGGCTAGCCGTATCGCACCACATGTACCACTCGCAGCAAGATTTAAAGCGACAACGGGCCCTGCCGTAAGCTGGGAGAAATTCGAGAAGGGCTGCCTCGCGGCTGGATGTCGCGGTGTCCTTTTGGACACTAATCTGATTTCCACAATTCTAAGGACCGAGATAGCCTGGATCAAGCGACTTCAAGAGGCGTCGGCACTGGTCGCCGTATCAAGATACTCTATTTTTGAGTATCTATGGAGTAGGAAGATAATGGCGCGACAGAGCTATCGTCTGATCGAGAGCCGCTTAAAGGTCAAGGGCCTTGTCACAATACCGGGGCCGTGCTCTTCCCGCAAAGGTGCACAATTGGCATCTGATATCGTAAGGGCAGAGTGGGGTAGGCGCCGGCGCGTCGCTAGACATCAGGGAGTGTTGAAAGACACGGCGGCGGGCAAGAAAAAGGATCGCACTTCAAAGGGTAGGGATATAAATACACGTGCTGTTTGAATTTGACCAATACATCCGGATATCCAATAGGCAGGAAGGCTAATATTATATTTACCCTCAGAGGTAGGAAAGAGATGGCTGACGACGATAGATAAGAGCCGTGAGGACATTGCCGTGCTCTGCGAGGGACACGTTCGGAGATTAAGTTTTGTAACGGCTGACATGGAGCTGTTCGCTGACTTTGGTAAGGAGCTGGAAAAACGGAAAATCACTACCTACATCATAAGTGTGGGATGCCTCCGATTGACGGTAACGAACCCGGCTCCCACGACTCCGCACGCCTAGATTTATCTACGCGCGACTATGCTCAGCACTTTCCTTTTTCGAGATTTCAGGTTGGTGAGGTTGTAGTTAAGTTTGGCTGAGGCCAACCCGGTTCTTTTTTCAATTCGGGGGGTCATAAACGACCGGGTGCCCTCGAAATTGACTTTTTATAACGGGCTTGGATTTGAAATTCTCCATGGCCTCTGATGGCTAATCAATATCGTAGCATGGGAATCATTAATCGAATAGCAGGAAATTCCGAAATAGTGTCCGTGATCGATAAGCTTGAAGACTCAGCAACGGTAAGTGTTCTTCCGAGACCACGGTAAGTCTTCTCCTGGCAACGAACTGTCGTTATTTCTTTGATATCACATTTGGTGGAACGCTTGATAAAGTACTGGATTCTCGGTACATCGTAATTATATCTTGTAATGTAATGTAATGTCATGTCATGTAATGCAATGCAATGTAACTGCACAAGCTAACTAAGTAGTATATAGCCTAAAAACCCTTCAGTGAGCTAAATTGGTAAAATTTGATCAATATTGAATGTTCCAGTAGTCCCAGTTAGCCAAACTTGACTCTGCCTTATACCCCATAAGCGGAGGTCATCTGTGTAGGGTCCCACCGGCATTAAGACAGCCTCGCGGGTCTCTGCAGACCTACTAGCTTGTTCTGCATAAGAGATGTTGGGAATTGAGCACCCGAGCACTAACAGATAGTAACATAACCTTATTATAATAGATTTATACGAAGATAATTAATTTTTGAACTATTTCAGATATGAAGTACTAGCAAATATATTTAGGGTTTCTAGCAAACAAGTGTCAACAACGTAGTATACAGGCCAAGAATCGAGTGGCAGTATAGTATGCATTATAGACATATAGTCGAAGGTTATCGAACGGATAACGTTAATTAGAAGCATTGAGATAGGACGACCGAAATTTCTGAGAAAGATGAACATTTCACAGAATATACAATTTTTACCTAAACAGGGCTTTCTCAAGCTGTTAAAATAAGATCTCCAAGCTTGCCTTTATAGGCTCAATCTCGCAAGGTAAGTGAATAAGGTAAATAAGTAAGTACTGAGGTATATAGCTACGCCTCGCGGTTCTTATCGAAGCATTACATTGCGTAGTGTCCTCCATGGGTCCGTTGCTATTACGGATTGCCAGCTGCAGGTCCAAAGTACTGACGGATAGGTCAACAGCTAAATATCAACGGCCTTCACTCTTCGTACGACAAGTTTTAAGATCTTGGGTATGTATATAGGAGTATCTATCTATTATATAGTACTAGTATAGTACTTTCAGAAAGCCGAACAGATAGCTGGATTGTTTGTGTACATGTACTTGATCAATTGCTTGTGTTGAGTTAGTCTCGGGTGTTGAGTGATCAATATTCATAGAATCATTCTGAATTGCTCTATTATCTTGACTGCATCGCGGGATATCGATTTCACGGATGCAGGGAACCCTCCAATTTTTTTTTTTCTTGCAACTCTACTTTTTCTCGCCAATATAAAGATCTGGCCGTTTCTGAACGTTATAATCATCGCCGATTCCCCGTATAACAGCAGGCCGCTGAGCAATGCGATCGATCCATTCAAGCAGGTGGGGAAATGCTTTCATGTCCTCGTCGCTAATTGCTCCAGTGAAACCCCAGCCTTTGACCCATGACCAGGTGCCGATATCCGCGACCGAGTATGTTCCGACACCTTTCCCTACTAGGTAATGGCGTGGTTGACCGGTGTACTTACCTGATAATCGGATTTCGATCACTCCAAAAACGCGAAGGGTCTCGTTCTTGAACCTCTCCTGTGGGTCTACAAAATTTATATTAGTTGTTAGAGCACGACTAAGCCGCCTCTCGGTCAAGGGGCGACCGGAACTTACAACGAATCATCTCTGGTGCAAATTTATAGAAGTGATTGACTATGCACGTGTACGATTTCGAGCGTTAGCGTCTGTATTCAAGCTATAAGGCGAGGGTGGTCTACCTTGGCCAAGGTATGGAGCACCACTTCCATGCCAGAAGAAGAGCCACTGCAGGCATTGACTTTGCTCAAGCGGGTCAGCGAAACCAAAGACATGGTTCTTGTCTTCACGTTCCAGGAGGTATAGCAGCTCTGCCGATGTTTCCATCACAGGATGAGGTGGAGACTGGGAATTGTCAATCAAGACCGGGATCCGGCCATTTGGGTTTAATCGGAGAAACCAGTCCTTCTTCTGTTCGTTGGTGCCAATGTTGATCAAAGATGTAGTCCATTCGGTACCGTATACATCTTTTAGCTCTTCCAGGAAGATTTGCACTTTCTGACCATTGGGTGTGCTTTGGGTGATAAGGTGGAGACCCTAAATTTCTTTTTAGCAGCGTGCAGCAAGAAATAGGTAACTGCTACGGAGAACCGCAAAAGGGCAGTGCTGTGGATGCTGCACATACTTTAGCGGACTTGACAGGCTCCGGGGTTTCGTCGACGTAGAGCTGGTTCGACATTTTTGGGAGAATGTTTCGTATCCCTCGACTTCGCGGCGGCGTAGCCAAGTGTATGGCGGAGGTGGTTGGACGACTGGGCACTGCGGCTGAACCGGTTTGTCTGGGACAGCGAGGGAGAGCCTGCAAGACGAGCGGACGGCTAGTAACCAACAGGTCGCAGCAATGACGCGGAGCAAGCAGCAACCGCGGTCGCAATTGAAAGATTCCTGCCCTCATAAATAGGGAAAAAAACGAACGTATCGCCACGTCTTTCTATTCCCGAAGGATTTATCAGCGGAACGACTGGTGACTGCGGGGTTTCGACCGATAGCCAATTTGCTTAATAATTACCCCGCTGGCAGTCTACGTAATGCTCAGCTACTAGCTGGGTGCAGCCGTGACTGTCCAGGCACAACACAAGTTGAGGATATTTACCAGCGCGGGCTTTTCTGGCCGACACCCCATCCGAAACTCTGGAGATTCGGTTGTAAGGTCAATACTGGAGTGCTTCGAGAAGTATTTCGCCCTGCGTACTTAAATATGCACGTGTACGCAGCTCAACGTATGAGACAGCACCAGGTTTCCTGCAGATCAGGGGTCTCTCGGCTCTCTCCGTTACACGGGCATATAATCCGTCTTATTAGGTTCTACAGCGTGGCTGGTCTAGACGTCTCGAAGCGCGAATAGTTCGATTCTATCATTGATCACATTGGGCGGGTCTAGAGTTGGATCAAGTTATAGCCCTGTGTCGAAAAACAGGCTTTTACACGGCTATTGGAATATAGTGTATCTGCTACATAATAACCTAAACCGGCTGGCTGGGTCTCGGCTTCATCCGTCTCGAACCGTCTGTGATGAATTGTTGGACATGTATATCAGCTTTCCGCCTAGCTAGGTCGTGCTTTAAGTTGATCTAAGTTTAAGCTTTGTATCAAGCGTGGCCAAGCTGACGGCAACGGGGTTTGATCTTTAACAAGGCATTTTTAACGCAAAGTTCAATCCAAAGCGACAAATGCGGAATCAAAGTGCCCTCTGTCTACCCAAATGCGTGCCTTATCATGTAAAACCACATATTAGAGAGCCTGGCTAGTACGTGTCTTACTGAACAAGTCGCCCGGCTGGAGGCACAGACTCCGAGGCTTTGGTTCATGGATAAGACCATTAATTTTTGTGTAGACCTAAAATTCCGTCGAACTAGAGGTACATCGCCCAATCCCGCTCGATTACTTAAGTACTTAAAAAGACAGCGAATATAAATAAGAGATACGGAAACTGACAATGAAACTTCTGCACCCCGTTTTCTTTACCTGAACTTGATTCTATTTTGTTGGGTGCAAACTGACTCCGAGAACAGCTCAAAGCAAGCATCTTTTGGAGTCTTGGAGAGTTAGACAATGTCGGATTCAAAGTCATCTGTCCGTACTGGATATGGAGCACCGTATCCGTCAGCATCAAAGCCTATGACGGCCGTTCTAGTCATGGTTACCCTTACGACGCTTGCGATTTGCATGAGTATATCATCAACCAGTGTTTATTTGCAATCTTCATATTCTGGGATAGTCGTTCATTATTTGATTGTCGGTGTTAATGGAGTCTAGCTCAACGAGTCATGGTCATTACATCCTGGACGAAACTCCCAGCAGTTCGATGGTGTAAGTGGGAAGTTGAATAGCACAATTCTCGCAGGAATCAACCGTTAGCTTTTCGTTTGATAAAACATTATTCTAATTCTCTTTGGAAAAACATATTTAGATATTCTTATAATATATCTAGATTCCTTCCTATTCGTCACTTCGATCGGTCTAATCAATCTGGGATTCGGTGTGAACAAAGGGACATCTCACTGCGCCGCAGCGGTGATCATGTGCATTGTGTTCTACGAAACCTCTAAAGTAAGCAGGCCCTGCAGCTACATCTGAAAGAATACACATTGTACATGTGTAATGTCAAGAAATATGTTGTGAGTATCTTACTGGGCTACAGCTAATCTCTAAGCTCACACCAATTAGGTTGTATGTCACACTGAAGATCAGCCCTTAGATTCGAATATATCAAGATATTATCGCTGGCGCATTCGCTGACATCGTTCCATGGGTACCGGATGCTTAAGTTCATATATCTGCTCCTTGTTGAAAAAGTGGTGAGCGAAGCTCGGTCATGGTGCGCGGGATCCTTCAAATGTTGGGATTCAGTTTCTGACGACTCTGGCATGAATATTTAGCGGTTGGTACGGAACGCATGGCTCCCAAGGCGCAAAGATAAGCTGTACCTTTTCAACTTCTTTGGAATGCTTAGTATGAATCCATCAGTCTTCAGATATCGATATATCAATAAGCGCTACAATAATCCAGCTTAACCTTTAGATGTTGTCAACTGTTAGTACGATAATGTTACAAGTATTAACTAGTTTTTATACTCTCCAGTACCATATACTATCGTCTTCCTTCTAAGCCTTATACAGTGAGTTCCCAATCGAATGCAGCTGACTAGCCAAATATCATGCTGATCTTAGGGTCTCCATTTATAGTCGGTTCTCGTATTTTAAAGGCGGTGTGTGTCGAGTTGGTGTCAAGACTATCGCATTAGTACCTCTCGTTGCCTTCGATGTAGTCGTCAATGTAAGCTCTATCTACCATGATTGAAATTATTTGCCAGTTCTTTAAAGGCAGATAAGCTTCATCAACAGCGGTTCTGACAGCTCCAATATATAGGTGTACCTGACAAGCTTGTTCTTAATACCGGTGATTAGTACGGCCACATGGCAGAGGGGAGGCTTATCCAACAACTAGTCGCAGAATCTTGCTGATATATCTTGGCGTTTATAGAAGTATCGAAATCGAACGGTCAGGTAACTAACCAAAATCTGCGGAATATGGCCATGAAAACCTTTTTCGGTTCAATTGCGACTCTCTGTTCGAGTATTGCGTAAGTATTCTCGCTCTAGATCTACTTCATGCATAATTTTAAAAATATTTTAGCTTAGCAGTACATGCACGTATCTAAGCAAAATGCTAATTATAGCAACCATTATTACTTATATTGTGATTTAGAAATCTCACAACCCTTACAGTCCTTAAGAGCGAACCCGGATGGATCTGCTTACTTATATGCAATAGCGATAGTAAGTTGCTATAGTACTTGAGGTTAAGATGGGATCTGATATCTAACTATAGTACTACGAGCTCTTAGTCCTTTTCAGTGCTCTTGTCCTTCACATTATCACCAGCAATGATCACAAAGGCGCGGAGCCCGTGCTAAACGGACAGGACTCAGAAGATACTATGATAGGAAGCTCATATGAACCAGAAATACGGAAGGCTTCTATCGTCAAAGTTCCAAATTCATTCAATTTCGTTTGTCAACCTAGCAGGGTGTATTTGACCCCGAAAACGACATTCGTTGGCCCCAGGCTTGGCCAAACTGTCGTATGCGATTCATTCGATTCCAGCTTGGGGAGCTCGGTCTTCTCAAGCATAGTCGCTCAGCGAAAAGGTAACAAGAGTTTGCCTTTTAGTAAGGGCAGCCGCCATTGCTCAGTTACAACCGATGTCGAGTTTAACTTCACAGAGGTCGAGTCTCAGATCAACAACCCGCAAAGAGGCTCTCTGCCGATGCATATACGACCAATCGCAGAATCGGCAGAGTACGACTGGGAAAAGATGAATTTTATCACAACCCCAAATATAGCAGAGGATGAAGCCTCGTGTATTCCTCACGTAAGGTTATCTGAGAACAAGCAGCCGCCTTCTTAGACGGATGGACACTAGGGCCTGGCGCCTCACATATATCTGTCAAGCCTGCGCAAGTCGAAGTAAATCGTAAAGGTACTTGTACGAATTCTTGGTCTTTACGCATCCTTGTAATGGTTGAATTTCTGTGAACACTGTAATTAAGTATTAGGTGCGAATTTATAAAATACATACTGCTCTTGGGCTGAACATCAACACGACTGATTGACAGCAAATTTAACAGTATAAATATGTTGCCCAGATCCTGAGCTCACATATTCTCTTCCCATGTGTACAATATAATAGTCTGGTTTGCGGATCTCGAGACAATAGCTAGCATACAGGAGCGGAGAGTTTTGAAGCGTATCGTCGCTTAGTAAGGAGTTGGGTGACCGCAGTTCTGGGTAGACGTGATAGTAGGAATGACGCAGGTGCATCCGTTCGGTGGACATTGTGCCTTGATAGTAGTGGTTGTTGGTGGCAGACTTTGGCAGCAACAAGGGATTTCGACCTCCCGAATGAGGTCTGGACATGCTACCGGTGGTGAGGCACATCGAAGTAGCGGACATATAGGAAAGCCGGTAGAAACAGTGGCTGAGATGGGGCAGTCGCTACAGGGTGCTGGAGTTGTCGTCGGACTGGGCGTTATCGTGCATTTATTCAGCTCCGTGACCGTGGTGGTAGGACAGGAACATCCACAGGAGGGTTTGAGAGTCGTCGTAGACGGTGGTTTGGTCAGACAGCGGCAAGGGACGTGGAGGGTAGTGGTGGCTGGGAGACAGACAAAGTCGCAATGAAAAATTGGGCACTGGAGGATGTTCGTAGCCGTTACTGTGGTTGATGGGGGGCATGATGCAGTCACGAACGTCCAAATAGCGCTATGTGATGCGGTTATCGTTGACGTTAGTCTTCAGCTGTACGTTCGAGTAGATCTCTAGAGGATATCTATTGGATGCGACTAGCGTAACACTATAGTATGGATTGACTTACCTCAGAGCGACTATGAGAAAACAGGCTGAGCCGGTAATTTGCATTGTGGATAACTGGATTTCTTTGAGAATAAAATCGTAGCTACAAGCGCGCGTGAAGAGACTGGGTATTCCAAAAGGGAAGTAATCTACAAGGTCTAACAGATTGTGGATGTGAGGCCAAGAGGGCGAACTTGGCAGAAACTGGTCCTTTTATACTAGCAAAGGGCTTTATAGATTGTATGCAAAGTTGGATGTGCGTGTATATTGTGTCCTTATACTATTGTCAGCATATATGCAAAGGCGCATTCCTGAAATTTAGCTTCGGAAGACCGCGCGAGGGAACAGGCGGATAATCGTCCCGGAGACCCCTTTCGAATATGCCGGAAGCAAGCACTTTAAAATGCGGGAATATCCTTTGCCAATGGAATGCTCGATCCCTATAGCCCGACTCGCAGGCAGGGGTTGCATTTGAGGACAGGATACACAAGGAATGTAAAATTTGGCGATTTAAAAGATTAGTGTCAAATAGGATGTGCAGATTTCCTCCTCCATTGAGGCAGTAGCTCGGCTGACCGCACTGGCCAAAGCTTATCTTTCAGCCGATGTCTTGGCCTCGTCAACCTTGCCAATTGTGCAGAAACCGAGAGACTCAACAATGGTTGGTTGGGGAGGGTTGGATCTCACCTCGCAGCATGCACCTAGGTACCTCGCCGTGGGTAAAATGGAAGCCTTGTGGGATTGCGTTGGTTGACGCATAATATTGTGGAACGGCGGTCAGAGTTTTGGTTAGAAATGAGAACCCCTTTGTGAGGCTAGCAAGGCAAAATATGTAACACTGGAGTTAATACGAAACCGAATCCCGGCTAACAGACGGTCTTTGCGAGTAAAGACCGGTTGATGCAGCATCCGTCCCCGGATTCTTCGGCTAAATATGAAATGAACAGCTGATCGGAGTTGTTGTGTTGTAGTTTATGCGTTGCTTACTTCTTATGTTGTGGACCAAAATCATAGAGGTTGTATCGCGACTGGCACAGATTGGTCTTTGCACTTTGTGTTGTCTGGTTCTAACGAGACCAGCACAGATCATAGTCGTGGTTTCCATCTTATGGCTAGATGTGTCAGTATAGTGGATTTCTATCTTTGGGTTGTAAGAGATGGAGAAGATATGCGAGTGGCAAGTGTGCTTTACTGTTCCAGGCTGTCAGCACTGAAATGAAGAGGTGTTCCAGCTAACTTGGCGTTCGAAGCATCAGTTCATATTATTTTCTGCATGACGTCAACCCAAGAGTCACACAACCGTATGGACCCACATGCTGAGATCATAGCTAAAAGATAGGGCTTGACATCAGAGATGGAAATTAATGAATTGCATGATGAACGCCACACCCTAATCTGGCATATACCCGGTTTTACTCGCCCTCCGCGCAACAAACAGGTCTCATACAATACCTATCTATTGGCGCGGTATACAAAATCTTTGCAATTTGAAGGTCTGGCCACAGATTTTCTTTGTAAAAACCGATTTTATAACGTTTACGCTACGTCATACTAACCAGCCACGAGAAATCCTCCCAAGAATTCCGGGATAGACAACCATGTGGTGACGTCTAATGCATTAAAGCTTTAATGATGCAGATTCTCAATCTATTCGAACTATGGAGTTGTGGAGACTATATAAATAGGAGTTAATTGTGACAAGAATTGCTATATAAGCGACTAAAGGGACCCCTACGATTTCAATTTTGAACCTTTCCATCCGATTTTCCCCAAGCCCAGAAGATCGATAACCATAAAATTCAATCTCCTCTGTACTCATTTTATATATATAGCGAAATCGGTGCTTACGCCCTTTACAATTCTTCCGTCCACTTTTCAACCATAGCGATCATGGGGCTTTTTGGCAGTAATCGGGAGGCCGAGTCGACGAACCAGGATGCTGCTCCGAGACGATCGTCGACGGCAGACTCTAGGACCTCTAGTCAGAGTCCTCGCCGCGGTGGTAGCATTTTCAGCCGTCACCGTCACGAAAGAGAGACGTCACCGGACAGCCTTAACACGAAGAGAACGGGATCAACTCGTGGGTCAGGATCGGGGGGGATGTTTCACCGTGATCACGAAGATGCCTCGATAGCTGGTGCACGCCAACGTGTCATCGATGCCGAGGTGGCAGAAAGGGACGCCGATCGCGCCTTGATGGCTGCTCGCGCAGCAGTCAAAGACGCAAGGAATCAAGTGAAAGCCCTTGAGCTAGAAGCCAAAGAGGAGTATGTGACCTCAAAGACCGATCGACTTTACTAAATTTGAATAGTGTACGGGAGAAGCAGGGTAGTAGATGCTGACACGACAATGTCTTGATGCAGGGCCCGTCTCGCCAAATTGAAGCAGAGAGCTGCCGGCGACATCTCCAGGAGGGCGAAGCCTTTGGGGAAGCACGATCGTATCTTGTGAACGGGAGTCTTCGACGAATCGATGTATATGTGGTAGACTAAAGTCTACATATGCTGTGGTGTGTAGGAAAGCCGCATTCGAGCTCGAGGCATTCATGCAATGATGAATCTTTTCGTGTCGCTAGTCATCCATTGCATTTTCATTGCATTGTTTATTAAGCCCGTTTATATGAGTTTCTGCTAGCTTTGAGCATTTAAGATTGATCTAGGTCAAAATACATGTCTTTGCGGGATGCCTCGTTATGATATATTTCATCGCTTATGTTGTGTTCGAATTGAAGAGTTTGTGAATATATTTCTAGTTGGTCTTATCATGATGTTTCAACCAGAGGAATCCGAAATTGGTTCGAAATAACCTGATAGGTAGCGATAGTTTAGCAGGGCTTAGTAGCGGCAGATCTATTTATCGAGTCTTATATGTACAGTACAACACATACGAGACGAATATTCGAATAGTTGCAAATGGATTACTGTGAGCTTTGCTTTGGGCACCTGCCCGCAGGGCTATTATACCGTCAAAATGAAGATAAACTGAGGGAAAAAGCTAAGGCCGTAATGCTGGGGGTATCGTGTTGGGTTCAGATTCCCCAAGAACTTTGATGACCGTAGCCTGGACCATTCGCTGAGGTTGGAGTGGCAACATCGGTTTGGCGTTGACCGCTATAGCTTGTGAAATCCATTTTCTCTTTTGCAGCCAAGGCTTCACTTTGCTTCCGATATTGGCCTACGTATTGGTCATTAGGGATCGCGGGATAGCAGTTGCGGTCAATTTGAACACTTCCAAAAGGCTTCTTTGTGGGTGGATCGATTATGTGGTGACCGAACTTGGCAAGCAAGCGATTGAAGCAAATATGCATCGCGGAGGGGTCGACGAGAACGCTAGTGGTCATATACTGCTGAAACCCGTCACGGGTTATTAGGGGCATCAGATTGGCCTCGGTTATATAGGTAAGATTGAATGTCGTATAGAACTGTATCATGCTAGTGTTCAGGAAATTTGTAGGGTCTGCGGCATGCATCTTATGGGCATTGAGTGCCAGGCGTTTAGCTAGAAAGGTTCAGGACTGGCGGTTAGGTTTGAAATTCCGGGTATTGATTTGCAACTAGGAGGTAAGAAGGACCTACGGTGGTTGTCTTGGTCAGGAATCTCCAGTCGCTCGAATAAGACTCTCATTTGGTCGGGAGTGAGTCCTAAGGGGTCGTCGTCTTGGCCGGCATAGTTGTAGATCCCATCGACAAATCGAGTGAAAGTTTCAGATGGTAGCCCATCGATAGTCAGGAGTGTACCGGACCAATTGGGACTTCCGTCCGAGTTTTTCTTAGAGAATGTGAGAGATCTGTTAACGCTGCCGGTAGATTTATGACCGGGACGAGTAGTTTGAGCCGAGGCAATGTGCGGGTTAGATGCAGACGGTAGTTCCTGATTGTATGACTGAGTGTGTCTACCGGAAGGATGCTGGGGGGAGTTAGGTTGTCGTGCTGCCGCGGTCCATTGAGCTAGCAGGGAAGGATGGATGATCCCGGAGGATGTTGAAAGCGACCCTGGAACCCGCGGAGAAGACGGCTCATCAGCCGTAACAGCTGTAGATGATGGTGACAATGCTGCTGCTGCTGCTGCTGCTGCTGTGCACGAACCTTGCTGAAGAACAGGAGGGAATATATCGCGTGACTGGGCGGTGGAAGGTGTAGGTTGGATTTCATTAGCAGGCCTGGCGAGATTGTTCAAAAGCTCTTGTTCTTGTTTATCAGGGGCTGCGTAGGGTGGCTGATAAGAAGCTGCTGAAGGTAGTGTCGTTGGTCCCCGCGGGGATCCGTGGGGAGGTGCAACGACATTGGATAGGGACGGCGTTTGAGGAACGGAGGGGTGAGAAAACGTGGTTTGGCCATGTTGCGGGGTCTGTACGTAGGGAGGAGGCGGCGAGGTGGGGATATCTTGGTAGGCGGTCGCGGTGGAATTCGAAGGATGGTGGTAGCTGTGCCCAGGCGGCTGCGCGTGTGCTTGGCGGCTTGGATGGGTGGCCGAAGGAATTGGCGGCGGGGCGCCGAAGAGCGCGGGCGCTTGTTGCGCGTGTGGGCTGGCTGGGGAGGAGTGAGGTTGGTGGTAGACGGGTGCGGCGAGGGGAGAGCCGACGTTTTGTGGGACGCTGGGGTTGATGGGCGATTGCTGGAGAGGCTGCGCATGCGGCGGCGGCGGCTGCTGGCCATAGAATGGTTGGCCCTGCGAATGATGGTGAAACTGCTGCTGCTGCTGTTGCTGCTGTGGCTGCGGCTGATGGTAATTGTAGTGCTGCTGCTGATGCTGCTGATGATTTTGGTATTGCTGTTGATATTGCTGTTGATATTCTTGCTGGTGATATTGTTGCTGTTGCGGGTGATGTTGTTGCTGGTGCGGAGGGGGTGTGTAGCCTGCGTAGAATTGCTGCTGCTGCTGTTGTTGCGGCTGTGGCTGCGGCTGGTGCTGAAAGGGATACGCTGCTGGCAAAGGCGGATAGCCCGTGTAAGGTTGCGGGGGCCCGTTCAGCGGCGCCTGGGCTTGGGCCTGGGGCCCGGTGAGGAGCGAGCGGATGGTGTGCCTGAGCGACATGACCGACACCGAGATCGCGAGACTGCGAATGTGTGAAGCTTGAAGCCCAAGAGATTGATTTGACTCGATCGATGGTTGAGATCGATTGAATCGAAATGATGGATCAATGGATCGCGATGAGCTAGCAAAAGGAGCCGCTGCGGCGGCGCGTTGTGGCGGTGGCGCGATGTTCAGCCTCGTGTAGCAGACCCCAGCGAACGCGGGCTGGCTGTTTAATTGACCAACGCCCAGGCGACGACGACAAGATTTCGAGGATACCTTTTTATTTTTTGACAGCGGAGGTTCGAGGTTCTGTTGAAGCCTCAGTTGATGCGGAGTCCATATTGCAATATATTGTAATTGCTCTTTTGGCCTGTCGGTTTGGATGCATGCCACCAACTGCGGTGCAGGGGAGTATTACCGATTGATCAAGGCCTAACCTATAGCTCTTTAATGGTGCAGCCTCGGATCAATCGATGTATCTATAACATAACTACCTTGGAAACCCAGCGACACGTCCAGATGTGCATCTTGTGTCAAGTTGCGGCGTCACTGTCGGTAATTTCCGTTCACTAACTCCAATCTCCATCCATGTTGACTGGCTTAAGCTTGAGCTCGGACGACACCTTGCAATTGATGCGGCAAAACATCGAATGTATACTATAGACGGCAACTTCCGCGGCGATCGGCTAGTATAATATGTTCACTGGTAATAAACTGGTCCGGATATTCCCAGCGCACAACAACGGCCAACATGTATATATCATGCGCGCGAGTCGGAATCGCCATGTTCAGATATTTATGGTTGGTTATGTATATGTGTACATGTACATACATATTTATGTACCTATCCACTTCCAAGTCACATTAAATGCTTTATAATGGACCCCTAGTCACGTACTTATAAACATACAAATTTACAAGTGCAGGTAAATGCACGTAAGTGTACTGATATGCCTATGGACCCCTTGGCTGTCATTCCTAGGGAATCACATGCAACCAACAGTCTAACGGCAATGGATGCTCTCACTATTTTGTCAGTTTGCACATACATGGATCCATGGATAACTAACACATTTTCGTATAAAACCGGTTCTAGTCGAGGCCTCTATATTGATAACTCATCAATTTCTCATCCAAACGGCGTGAGAATTTATACTTTGTTTACCGGTTGTGTTTCCATTCAGCGGAATTACACAATATAGTGCTTCGGGCGAGCCTACAGTGATAACATGCAATCTAATATACAACTCAGGCCATAAGGCGTCTTATTTTAAACATTAACAAACACAGTCAAGCGGCTCCTTAAACCCATCCTTCGATACCAGGTGCATGTAGCGCTCCAGCCTGCGACATTTCTTTACTCTTTTAAAAATTCTAGCAGGTCATTTCGCCGACTAGTCGCAATCAAGTGCGATATCGAAGTAGTACTCCTATAGAGTTATAGTATACGTAGCGCATATGCGCGGACGGACCTGGGTACATATATACAACACAGTATACTACTGGTACCTGCTAGCTAGCTGATCCCCATCGCGATCTCGGTAATTGAGCTCCGATTCAGAGGGAGGATACTGAAGTATGTGACCAAATTAAGATCCGAACTACGATAACGCTAGCATGTCTTGCACTAACTCTTGGAAGAGCGAAAGTCTGCTTTTTGGTCCCTGATAGGGTATTGACTAATCGGTATAATCGGATGCCCTCGTTAACGCATACATAGAGATTTTCATATTTCAGAAATCTTCGATTTGCGTAGTCCCCCCTTGTTCGAATGCATTTTCTCCAGTATCTGTTAAACTAGGACCTGTAGTAGTCTCCGAGAGCTCGCAATAGCGGTCAGGATGGACGTGTTCATACTAATTTGGAGCATTTCTTCCTATCAATTGGGCCGGGGAGCTTGAGGAGTTCCGCCCACGCTTTCACAAAGTCATCAAACCTTGAAAATTGATAATGCACTTTTGAACCGGCAAGGCCGAACAGAATAGGTATGCGGCAGACAATATCTGAATTCGTTCAACAGACTTGGTCGAAATTCGCGGCGATTTGAGCTTCCCCCGGAGGTAGTAGATCGACGCATTGTGATTACTGAGGCCGAGTATGACGAGGAATTTATGGGAGCGAAATTATGTAAACGGGGGCTTGGATCCTGCAGAAGTTTAAAACTGGTCTGCTCAACATGGAATTGCCTGCCGAAATACATATTCGCTCTTGTTCGCTTGCCTTCGCTGAGGGCGAGGGCGCTAATTAGCAATCTTCCTGTTTCGTGTGTGTAACCTCGATTCATTGGCTTCGTTTAACCATAAGTTCATGCGCGTGCACTTACGTTAATTGGACTCAGCAATGAAGGAGTCGCGGCTCCGAGGCTCATCCAGGCTGCAATTCTGCGCCTCCGCCGGAACGATAGAATCCTCAGGCTTCTGATTTCTTGAGCGAAAGGCCTTGGGGCTATTGATTACTGATCGGGCACAACGCTGGCCTTTGATTGGGACCTTCCAGATTGATATGAGGCCTCGAAATAGCTACCAACACATACATACACACAAACTTGGGTTTCGGTGCGAAGCCTAGCAGATCTGCAGGCAGCTTCAGCTGGGCTACCTACAGAGCCCGATCGCCATCCTAACAAATCTGCGTACTATAGTACTACTTCTGCAGCAGGTTTCATATTGGCAGCATGGAATTTATCTATATAAGGGCGCCCCAAGATCTCAAAGGCTCCTCCTTTTAACCACCGCGCTCAACAAATCCAAAACTAGTCTGCGTTATAACGTTATACATCTCCAATCGTCAGCAAGTTCACCACACATACCATCCAACCATCCAATACTTCATCGTAAAATGTTGCTCCCAATCAAGACTGTTGTCGCACTGCTCATGGCGACGGCTGCTTATTCTGCTCCTACAAATGTGGACGTAACCGTTAGAGTATGATGATCTCGAAAATTCCATGCTTATAGTACTCCGTCATACACTATTATACTGACATCTCGTCCCCGGAAGACGACCGAACTTAGCAAAAGAGGAGACGCACCTGGGGACGTTTGGGTCTGTTATGACTAGTAAGTATTCAGCCTCCACATCCGATATTTCGATCATCTCAATCGGTCAAAGGCCATGATATATTCAATCGGACGATTCTCACAGCGTAATTTTCGTTATACAGTGATTGGGCTGGCAAGTGTGCCAATTTCGTCGTGGCCAAGAACGGCTGCGTCAACTTCCAAGACTACTACCCCTTTCGACCTGAGGATCTTCCTGCGGGGTCGGGTCGACGTACTCCAAGATCAATTGGACCCAGCCAAAGTAAGTCACAAGTCTTCGAAATTCTTGTGCATATCCTTCAGAAGAGTGGTTACTTATCGATCGATCATAGACACCTGGTGCCTTGTCTACAGTGATTTCTGGTGCTCTGGGCAGTTTGGTGGTGCTTTCACTAAGCCAGGAGAAAGTCGGATTGATGGGGTTAAGAGCATTCACTGCTGGTGGTAGATCGTCGAGTTACTCATGCTCTCGATTTGGTGTTACGATAATAGCAGGAGCATACTAAGCCTCAATATAATTGAGCTTTATGCAAGTTTTGTGTATTTATAAATAGCAGCTGGACGGCTAGATGATAGCGTCAGGAGGCTTGTTCATAGGCTTGGTTTACAGGGTGGGCTAACGCAAGTAATTCCAACTTGATGCAAATTTAAACGAAACCCTTGAAAATGCGTGCAATGCATTTACTCTTTTGTCCGTCGTGTCGAAACTGAGGTTTTCGCACTGTTCTTAACTAAGCTGGTTCAGGGTAAAATAATACCGAATTCTATGCGTAGAAATTTTTCTTATTCTTGAATCATACCAATGGGAAACCGGCCCAAACTACCAATCACAATGCTGAATATATCTGTACGAGGCTTATAATATATCCCTAATTCATCCCATTCCGAAGGTTTGGAAATTGGGAGCCTTCGTAACTCAACCAATTGTGATCATTGGATATGCCCCCCATGCTCTCCTGAAGAACAGTTAGCGGAGGACCGAAACAGATTGATATTTGATCCTACCTTCACAATTGCGATTATGCTTCGGCCAGGTTGGGGGTCTTTCCCCGGCCCCTTCTCCATCTCGGGTCGGTCATTGCCTTTGTCGCAGCTTAGCTCCCAGAACATACTACCGCCAAGCTCCTCCTTTCTTATCCATTCTCCTTTCCATCTAGCCACCTCCTCACTATCAAAACTGATCATTTCCTTTGTGTCTGGGTTGTAGGTCCAGCTTGCGATGGCTTGTTCATCATAGTGGAGATGAGATCCTGGAAGTGGAAGGGCGCGATAGTCGTAGACGCCCTGCTCCCAAGAACCTTGACCGATCCCAGAATATGGAGAGCCAGGACCGGCCGTGTTCATAAAGGAGCGCCCATAAACGGGAATACCTGTGTGATGTTAGACTAGCTTATGCATTGATACGGACAAGTGTTTCGATCGGGAGGGGTAAATACCAAGGATAATCTTATGACGGGCAATTCCTTGGTTAATGTACCAAGTAACGGCCTCTTGACCACATATAGGTCCGCCATAAATGTTTGCCTGGTGGTTTGCAATAGAGTCCCAAGAGCCGCTGAAATCGTAAGCCATAAGATTCCAAAAGTCAAGCACTTCGTCCATGGGCTTGATGTGCAGTTTTTGGTAGTTTGCAGGTCCGCAAGGTGCTGCAATGGTTAGGAGAAACCTATAGGCTGCTTGTTTCTTCGCGGCATGGGCGTCTAACGCAGAGCGGAGCTCTCGCAAGAGGTCAACATAACCTCTTGCTTGCTCGTCGTTGGACGGGTACTCGTAGTCGACATCAAGACCGTCGAGACCATAGTCCTCAAGTATCTTGATCGATGATTCCACAAATTTGGCTCGCTTCGAGGGATCGACAACGACGGGATGAAACTTAGGCGAATATGTCCAGCCGCCAATGGAGATCTAGACTGGTCAGTTGGGTTGCTAGCAGTGAGATCTTATGATCATCTTCTAGTACGACTTACAAGAACCTTGAGGTGGCGATTGGCCTTCTTCAAGTTATAGATGGCTTTGAAGTTACCATAAAGATTCGAGGAGCCTTCGTTCCAGGAATCGCCTATACATATATATTCACGTTAATGATAGTTTCTGGTTGTCGTAAAGAGCTGTGCTGGAAGGGACTTACCAGGATAGTGGATATCTTTGTCAGCCCAAACATCGCTCAGCTTGACTTCCCCGGTTTCAGCGCTAAGGTCCGCGAAAGCGTACAAGAGATGGGTCAGATCCTGGACGGGGATGAGCGAAGGCGGGTACTTCCTGCCGTAGATGCCCCAATTGACAAAGTAACCGACTGAATATTTTCCCGTCGCCATAACTTGCTTGTTGGGGTTGGTAGTGGGGGTTGGTGGAACAGAGGCGCGATAAGCAGAAGCGAAGCTGCAGCCGCGTCATCCCTCTGCGGGGTTAAAGTTGTTGACACCAACGCAGTCATGCGTGTTATTCTAGAACCCAAGCACCAATTATTTCTGCTATCAAACTTAGCTAGGATCCAACGTAGTATGGTAATGATGTTGAATTTGCCAAGATTCGGGTTGATAAATGAGAGTGCCGGATTTGTATGCTGTGATACTTAGTTTAAGTAATATGAATGCTGTTGTAGGTGATGAGGTATAGATATATTGATATTGTTCTTCAGGGCATGTTTATGTAACTTGGGTTCTAGGTTTTGTTATTTAGGGGCCCCTTCTATATCCGTTGTCTTGTAAATCAGGCTACAGATGCCACATCTTTCATCTCTGTGCAGAGAGCAAAGACAGCACAATCCTGTTAGGCTATCTTATTTAGAATGGCTTTGGAGTTTTAGCAAAGATAGTGCATGATGAATCTTATAGTTTATTTACTTGAATATACTCTAGTATTATGAGTTTATAATATTGTGTAAGTCTATAGAACCTTATTGGGAGTAATAATCAATATGCTTAGAGATGGTTTTGATGTTGTTTACCAGCTAGGGGTATACCCCTTGTCTTATCTGAGTAATGGTTTTACGAAATATTAATTGTATATGTATGTGTATCTGATATTTTGGTATAGATTTAGAGCAAAATTGGCAATGTTTAGCTAAGATGCAATTAGTAGTAGTAGTAGTGATAGAGCTTTAAAAGCTGGGTTTCATATGTGCCAGCATAGTGACAGAAATCCCCAAATAAATCTATGCTGGGAAAATATACATACTCAGCAGTTTTGAGATGTGAGTGGTTATATGAGCTTTGGTGGATGCTGATTGTAGTGGTAATTAGAAACCTTTACAAGCCATTTAACAACTTTATGATTTAGATATTTCCAGATCTAGAGTTGCATTCTTTTTCTAGATAAGATTTGTAATTTATAGGCTTTGAGAGGCTCTATACTGATATTTTCCTATTTTTAGTAATGAGATAGATTATACAAAAAAGATTTTGTGGATTTTGAGCACTTTGGTATTATCCTATAACAACTGTAGATTTCCACGGCTAGAATAATTATAGGGGGGATATTTATTAGAAACAATATAGATAATTTACTGGAAGTTTTGTTTTGAGGTATTGTAGTTGGGTGTGGAGAGCTTGCGGAGAATTTGCAAAAAACCAGCAGTTCTAGAGGCAGAGTATATATTTTCGAGGACTCTGTTTTCTGACTTGTTTGAAATTATGGAGTAGGCTGGGATTGTTATAAGAAGAAAAATAGCTGTTTGCCTTTTTTTTTTGTTAATAGGATAGTTCTATGAAATATTAACCATGTATATTTAGTTATGTGCCCATATATTTAATTGATTTATAATAGAAAGTAATTGGAAAATTCTGATTATAGAATTAAAAGTTTATAAAAATAGCTGGGTGAAATATGGTTTCTTTGATAAATGGCGTAGATATATTCTTTGTTAGTAAAATGTTAGGATTGAATTGAATGATTGACCTGGATGTTAAACATTAGGAGAATTAAACAAGCTTGATGTAAGCTTATCTGTCTTATTAAATAGTTAAATTAATTAGTTGTAACTTAGGAGTTGATGCATGGGTATTTGTGGATGTGTTATAGCAGTAGTTTTTTGTATACTTATGATCTTGCTTGTTTGTGGATGGTGCACAGCCCATTCTTTAAGGACAATTGGTAATTGTTGTGGGCTAACACAACTTAAACACAGTAAACTAAAAAAGGGTGTTATCCTTAATAACAATATACTATCCTTAATTCTTAAGTGTAAAAGCATAGATTATTAACTTAATAAAATTCTCAATATGCTAGGGAAAGTATTATACTAGTATGGTATTCCACAATATTTATCAAACCCAATGCTTATAGATGATAAATATAATACCAAGGCCTTGTTAGAGGGTGAGAGTAAAGGATATCTACTACCCTGTTCAGCAACCCATTACTTTTGGCTGAGCACAGCACCCTGTTCCAGGGTGCTCAAAGCAGGATTTGAGAAATGTGTACAATTTGCAACACGCAATAAAGCTTTGAGATGACAGCGGAAAGAGCCAGAGTCGGGACAACAGGCCTCTGATAGTAAGAAAGATATAAAAGATTGACACTCACATATTTACACCATCCACACCATTAATTTTTCCCTATCCCTATTAATAGATTCAACTCACTAATATCCTCTTTCCTTCTGCCTAAGAATTGATATCGCGAAATCGGGATTCCTATCTTGGTATTTCTTTACTGCTTGGCTGTCTAATTCGAGTGCCTCGATATCCAACAAAACTTTCTTTTAATTAAACTAGCGATGCGATAACTTAAGATAGAAATTACATTTTATATATCAGAAATTCTTTATAAATTTGATTAAAGTCGTATATCGATCAGAGAACATTATTCCTTTCATCTCGTGACGCTGTAATTCTCGTATCGTGCAGTCTAACCGATAGATTGCTTCTGTGACAGTGAATTGATTTAGTATACAAGTATTGGTTAGATTGCCTTTAGAAACGAAAATTTTCTCTATCATCATTGATAATGTTATCGATGAACCGATATTCATCATATTCTTCTAAGCTTTTCTCAAGTAATTCATGCCAGCCAATACCGCCTTTAGGATCTGAAAGATCTATGTCTAAATACCGATCAAATATCTCAAGAGCTTCCTTAAACCGATGGATTAATAAGTCTGGTTCCACGAATTTCTAAAATCTGATTAGAAATAATTCAATCCTCAAATGCGAATTGATTAATACACTTACAGGGAGATCAATCTTGCGTCCTTGTGCATCCCCGTAAGATGGCCCCAAAAAAATGTTATAGGGCCAATCGCACTATGAACTTGTTATTAGATATGGAGTGCGACAGTATTTTAAGGGAGAATTCGGTAAGCTCACGATTCCTTGAAGATCGAAATTGATGTATTTATCAAAGTCGGCCCGGTTAGTTATAGTGCCACCACCTTGGTCCTTCGGAACAATGATCTTAAACCCCTCTGCCAAGTCTCTGAATTCCTGGTATAGGGATTCTCTGTTGCGTTTCATTCTTCCAATCAAGACGTCTTTGATACGAGAGTATGGGACCTGATGACCGAATAAGTTAAAGGATAAATAATTTTGGGGAGCAGCTGACTGGAGCACAAACATAATGATTGTATACCATCTGCGTTCCACTTGATTGACTCTTCAGTGCATCCCCGAATGATCGAACCTTCGTTTTTGTTGCCGAAGGAATGGGAGACCGCTGGTGGATAATTTCAATAATTTGATGATAAATGTATGGGTCACTCGTATCGTCGCCGCGATCAACGTTACTGACTAGAATGAGCATTCTGAAATAATCTGACACCGTATATGCTCCGATATGCCTCTTCGGTTAACTGATTTGAAACTCTAGGCCGTGAGTGTACTAATAAATATGAATAGGCTAGCCGTATGACCTATTGTCGATCTGGTCCAACTTAGAATATATATTTGGCTCTGTAACCTTCTTAACCAATACACCTTCTAACTGCTGATACCTGAAAAAGTATTCCCAATGGTTTGTGTAATGGTGGTGATGTCGGCTTTTCAGCTTGATTAAAACTTGGTGCGGGAAGAAGTGATCTACTCTTCTATATATACTTAGATATATCAACGGAACACCAAAGAGGTCTCAGCCCCAAGATCGTTTCCGACATTGATATTACGGCTCGTTCAAGTTGGTTAAGACACTAGCCTTCAACTCCGAATGCGATTCCCGAATGCGATTCCTGAATGCGATCCAACTCTGAATGCGACCCTACTCCTGATTACGACTCTACTCCTGATTGCTACTCTACTCCTGATTGCGACTCTACTCCTGATTGCGACTCTCGCTATGAACTGTAACTAGAGTTCCCACTTAAAAAAGAAACGATTCAAACATCATCAACGACTTCCATCACTTGAATAATTAAGACGAACGGCTTACTCCCCCAAAACTGTTAGCAATAGTTATCATATTGTGTCGCTTACTGCAGTAGTGGCTAGATAACGAAGGCTCCCTCTGGTATAGGGCTTAGACAGATCACAATCTGGAGACACGGTTATATTCAACATTTCTTAATAAACACAAACTCCAGATCTGCATGCTCCATATTCCATAGTAATAACAGCATCAAAGGTAGCATAACAGCAATTTAGTATGTGGGGAAACCAAGTCGGGAACGTCTCTAACGCGAAGCCAATCACTATATCACACGTCAATAATCAGACATCCCAACATTGAAAATTTCAATTTTGGTTTCTTATTCTTTTACTTAAGCGTAAGTTACCCAAATTTCGGAAGTCTACCATTCCGTGTTAACATAACTACTATATGTGACTCGTCGAAGCCCTCGATGCACTTGATTTAGAGATGAAATCGGTTTAGTTTCCATAAAGTCACACTACAGGTTGCTTATAGCTAAGACCAATATCTGTTTATAAGTATAACTGAAGCCATTAAATCATATAACTCAGTGTTAAGAAAATTGAGCATTCCGCTATAGGCATTTGTTCCAATGAGATTACCTGTTTCCGCACGTTTTGGGATATAATTTTGTATATGCTATGCCTCATCCTTCTTTGATCAACATCCACGCCTGCTCCATCGATAATATGCATCCAAGGCTCGTTATCAACGATATTTGGAGTATCGTTTTTACGCGAATTCCGTCTCTTCGGACTCAGGTTATGCCTGATGGCAGTGCTGAAGAATAACAAAAGACTTGTGCTTTTTCTAGATACAAGTGGTCCTGATGCTGAGCTCCATACCATAAACGGAGGACAGATTTAGAACAGCCACGGTGATTCAGTATTACGGCCTACTTAAAAGTTATGCCAATCTATAACTAGATGAAGCAGGCTTCCCTAGTGCACTTTAGTGGTAACTTTGATCAGATATAGTATCTTATATCTGTCGCCCAGATGTATTCAAGACAATGTCATAATTATTATCCTAGTCATACCTAGCCACTAGGCAATGGAGAGCGTAAATATTTGAATATTTTTTGAACAATATATTTGCAGTGGACAGACCGAAATTCTATGCAAAGGTCATCTCGAGCCTGAGGGCCTCGCGTTTGTGGCAGGTAATTTGAATTTATCGCCAGGTTACAAGCAAACTGAGTACTAGAACTGTAATACTTACAGATTATTGGATGCTAGTAACTAGGTAAAGAGTCTATCAAGTAAGTAACCTATATTGAGGAACTAAGGTTAGGTTAGGGTTAGGTTAGGTTAGTTAGGTTAGGTTAGGTTAGGTTAGGTTAGGTTAGGTTAGGGTTAGGTTAGGTTAGGGTTAGGGTTAGGTTAGGGTTAGGTTAGGGTTAGGGTTAGGGTTAGGTTATCTCTCT